>OX465098.1:49292551-49927551 GCA_949987625.1 Chalcis sispes | reverse complement strand
TCGGAGATCGTTCTTTTCGCCTCGGAGTCGACCGCAAGGCGCACGCGGGGAAGAAAAGATGGAGAAGAGCTACGCGCGTGTGTGTGTGTGTGTGTGTGTGTGTGTGTGTGTGTGTGTTTGGAATTGAGAGAATGGTTGGATAATGCGCTTGTCGTACGCGAGTCCTTCACCGGAGTTTCGGCTTTGATTGCGGATTGCCATCGTTGAGTTTGAGACGCAGCCAGACCGCTTTTATTAGTTTTAAACACGCGTTAAATAAAGCGAGGCTAACTGTCCTACCAAAGATTGACTCGCGCTTTTAAGACTTAATTGTACCCAGGAGCCACGTGCGACACGGTTTCTCTTATTTCCTTTCTTATTTTCGCGTTGTTCTCCCTTTTCCTGTAAACATTTTGTTTTTTCGGCTGCTTATTCTTCCTTTAATCTAATTGCGGTACTATTTATTTTTATTTCAAGCATCTTTATTTATTTTAATTTTCTAAATAATTATTTATTTTTACCTCACTTTTTTCCTGAGAGATGAATAATGTAGATACGTTTTAATCGAATCATTAATAATTGTGGATTCAATAATTCCATTTAGCTACTGTTTGTAATTAACTTTATGTATATCGTACTAAATTTGAAATTTTAACGTTGAATATTTTTTTATAACATTTAACAGAAAATTATTTTCGTGATAAGATGATTCGATAGTTTGAATTTAAAAATCAACAAATTTTACGTTACACTCGGTTCAAGAATAAAGTTTTGTACTCTGAAAAAAATTTTTGACTTTGGTGTAATTTGTCGAGAAAAAGTTACGTCGGGTGGTGGATATAAGAATGCGATTAAAAAAAATAAAAACGATCTCGCACTGATGAGAATAATGTGGTGGTCTCGTTCGTAGGTAAATGAAGGAGAAGCTCGACTCTCTCTCTCTCTCTCTCTCTCTTTCTCTTTGGTTAAGAAGAAAAAAGTTCGAGTCGGACTCTGTCGAAGAAGTGGACTTCTTCTTTAATTAGACCGTTTCTTTCTCGGTAGCACGCTGCCATCCTTCCTCCTTCCTCCTTCCATCTCCCGAGAGAGTCGCGCGAGCGCGCGACAGAATCACGAGCCGTAACAGATCCAGTCTTTTCTCTCTTTCTCTTTCTTTCTCTTTCTCTCTCTCCCCCGCTCGCTTTCTTCTTCTTCGCAGCGGGAGCAGCAGCAGCAGCCTCGTCCTTCGATCAACTGGCGGATCACACTTTTAATTCATTTTTTAACTAACTCAAGCGTACCCGCGCGAACGCCATCCAATCAGAAAATTGAGAGCGAGCGAGAGAGAGAGAGTGAGAGAGAGAGAGAGAAAGAGAGAGCTTAATTTCCAAGAACGTCTTTCGAGGAAATAAAACTTTGCTTCGGGAGCTCGGAATGTCGAGCGATTTTTTTTGCCCGACTATAACCCCGACTCGGTACCTAGGCTATATCTTAAAGAATTCTAATTTACAGCATTTCTCCTTTCTTGTTATCTTCGATAACTATAATCATTACCAGAATTATAATAGAAGTACAACGGGGCTTATGAAAAACAATACTAAAACAGCACTACACGGTAGCTATTGTTCATCAAAAATGCTTATTAAAATTTTTAAAAAGTTTATTCTAGTGTTTATTTAATTTGAAATTTACGTGATGTTGTGTTAATGTTTTTTTTTTTTTTTAACTAGTAAATACAAAAGCATACAACGCTACTGCTGAAAGTAAAGCATTCAAAGAAATCGTTAAATTCATCCAATTTCATTACAGGCATATTTGATAGACAAAAAAGCCTACGAAAGTCATTGTGAGAAATGAAGAGAAAGCGCTTGCACTAACTTTGTGACTCCGTGTCGTAGAATTAGAGTCGAGAGGACATCGTATAAGAATATCTAGAAGAATATGGACGTCAATTGCGCTCAAAGTAAAAAAGAAAGAAAAGAAGGAAAGCTAAGAGGAGAAAAAGAAGAAGGCAGAAAAGAGCTAGAAGGTCCCAATTGGTAGAAACGATCCCGAACATACGTTGCTACCTCCTCTCTCTCTTTCTCTCTCTCTCTCTCCCTCTCTCTCTCTCTCTCTCTCTCCCTCTTTCTCTCTCTCTTTCCTTCTTTCATTCTTGTTCCCGTGCTCTCTTGTCGTTATTGCTTATCACATTGCCGTAGAACGTACAGCTACTCCGTCTTTCTCTCTCTCCCTCTCTCGGCCAAAAGCAGCCCTGGCGCGTTTTACCTCGCGCCCCTATAGCGCAATTGCCGCGCGCGCGCGAGAGAGCGAGAGACGCTAGCTCACGTACCGGCGAATGAGTGGCTATAAACGTAAAGCGTGTTCTTTTAAGTGGAGCGCCTTTAAAAAGATCGCTTTACTCTCTCTTCCCGCGCGAACACTCGGCCTGTAGGGGATTCGACGACGCGCGACGCGTTCTCTGCGTTACAGATGTGTGTGTATATATATATATATATATATACATACCTACCATGTGCCTGACAAGCAACGAGAGAACGATAAACGCGAAGGCGAATAATGGGCCAAAGGTGAAATGAGATCGAGACGAAAGAGAGCGTCAGCGAGGCGAGTTAGAAGGGGCTGAAATTGGAGCGATTCGGCTAATTTTGATACGTGAGACTTGAATTCGATTTTTTTTTTTTTTTTAAGCTAGAGAAACCATTTTATAATTGTAATTTTATTATTTTTAAAATTGTGATTTGCACGTTTGAAAATGCAAATAATTTTTTATCGGAAGCAATAATCGTCAATCTTTTTTCTTTGGTTTATCAAATTTGAACAAAAATTCAAATGGAGAAAATTTCGAAGATAACGATAGCGTTGTTTCTTCTGCTGAAAAAGCATAAAACTCGAATTCGATTAAAAATCCACTCGAGACGCTCGCAAAAGCGGCAACGCTTTCGCTGCAAGAAATTTAGAGGAAATAAAGCGCGAGCGATAAAGAATCAGAGCGAGACAAAATAAAAAGAAAGAGGACTGACTAAAGAGAAAACGCCGGAACTCGAAGGAAAGAGAAAGATAGATAGAGAGAGAGATCGCGCTTAAACCGGGGGTGCGTAGGCCTCGTTTGGGATAGTAATATTCTTGAACCCCCAAGAGAAGGCTTACTGCAATAACCTCCGACGATTCGGGCCAAAAAGCCAGCCTCTCTTCTTTACGCGCACGAGTTGTAGAGCGCATAAGCGATTCGAGCCCCTCCAACAAAAAAAGGCGGCAGAGAAGCTAGCGGGTACACGGGCGTATACACTTATCTCCTTTTCCCTTCTCTTTGCTTTTCGCGAGCCACATCCCGCGCGACTCGCGATAAATCTTCCGCACCTTTAAAATACGGGATAGCGCCGGTATAACGCGCTATATACGGCCGCGGGAGTATAAACCGCGAGCGCCACGTATGTGTGTGTGTGTGTGTGTGCACGTCTGAGAGAGAGAGAGAGAGAGAGAAAGAGAGAGAGAGAGGAAGAGGTGAATACACACCGTGAATGGTTAGATGGAATCTGCCCCCGCTGTTAAAAAAAATAAAGGAACCGAATGCGCTGTTCCTTCGCTCTCGCGTACTTTTATTAAGAGTTATATATACACTTTTAGCCGAGGGTTATTTATATGTATACGAGTGCCGCGGGAAAAATTTTATTTCCCTGAAAATTCGCCCTTTAATTTGCCTCTGCACTTCTCGTATTTTCTCGGAGATGATACCAGACAGCTTCTTTTGTTATACGCACTCTGTAAAAGTGATACGTATCTTATACATTTACGTCTAATAGTTCGCATAACAGTTTTTACAGTCGTACGGTGCAGTTAAATTCAATGTCTTGCGGTAAAAATTTAATTTTCTTTACGTATTAAAGAAACAATAAGTATTCATACATGATTAAAAACATATTAATATTTCTTCATTATGCATGTGATATATCGACAAAATAAATTGAATATCTTATAATACAAGTTTATGAGTAGAAGATTAATGCATCAAATAGTGAGAAGCGCGTAATGGATTATAAAGAGAGATGACAAATTCATCGCAAAATATCCGAAACATCTTTAGGCTCGGTTTATAATTGCTTCTAAAAATCCATTATCCCTGATAATGTCTTCGAGCTACGAGGGCGAATAATGAATATGCGCTCGGTAAAGGAGGCGCGCTTGACTTTCTGTCCCATTTTCCACTCGGCATTTTCGAACGCTTTTTATATGTATGTATGTATAGGTATATGTGAGCTCTCGCGCGTGCCCCCGAGAGAGAAAAGAAAGCGAGAGCTATCTAGCTATAGACTCGCGCGAAATTAGCGTAGCCGCGCGTTTCCTCCTCCACCCGGCATCGAGGGGTAGAAAAAATTGCCGGCAATAAAAATAAATTACATGCATCGTACGGAGAACTCTCTCTTGTTCCTTTGGAAAATGAGAGAGAAAGAGAGAGAGAGAGGGGGGGGGAGGAGAGAGGGAAAGGAAGAAGCCAACGGCGATGGTGGCCGTCTATCTCCTCGCGCGTTCTCCTGATTAAAATTGGGGTGCGCCAAGCGGCCAATGATCGGCTCTCGCCTACGGCTTTCGCCTTCGGGATTTTCGTTTCTCTCTCTCTCTCTCACACTCTTCCGCTCTCTTTGTAAGCGAACCGAGCGAATGATTCTTCCGTGTGTTAAATAATCCCATCTGCGCGCTTTTGAGCGAATCGTTTGAAGCCACGGCTCTTATTTTCGTTTCTTCTTTCTCCACTAACTACCTTACAGCCACTGGATTGCTTTCTGCTTCTTTCCTCTCTCTCTCTGTCTCTCTCTCTCTCTCTCTCTCTCTCTCTGTTTTTTTCTCTGTCATGCCCCCGAGCCAAAGTCAAGGTTTAGAATTGGACGTATTATCTCGATACACCATAGACATTTTCTTTCATGTAAATAATCGTATCGATTAATTTTATATTTTCATAAATGGAATGCAAGTTTATGTGCGAAAATATTCATAAAAAAGACTAATTTTTAATTCTTAGAACAATAAATTTTAGATATTTACTTTTGTCTGCCGAATCATTATAATAAATAAAAATAAGCGGTTAAATTTAAAAACAATTGAAAAAATTTCAAGTTGTGAATAAATTTAAGTAATAAAGAATTACATTGATACGTCAAAAGCATATGTGATACAGTAAAAATTTCTTCCACATTAAAAAGTAATATTTAAAATGATGTCCAATTTTTACCTTCAAAAATAAAATATAACATCTTTTTGAATGTACAATTTATTAACAAAAATCTGTTTTAACCCACATAAATATGAATTTAAAAATAAAGTAATGTAATATAAAATACAGATATACTTACACAAGCGAATACATATACATTTATAAAAAAGTTTAATATCGTACATTTTGACAAAATAACCGTAGAGCATAAATAACTTTTGCATAAATTTTCAAAGTAATTATAATTGCCTATAAGTAGGTCAGAAATTTTCCACTAGATTCGCAGAAACATCGTTGTATCCGCGAAAGCCGACAGCAGATCTCGACACAGCTTTGTCGCGTACGGGTGTACGAGCCCGTGTGCACAAATCGCGCGCGTGGGCGTCCTATTATAAAAGAGCAAAGAATATACATTTGCACACGCGGATCTCTTTCCCCTCCCCTCTTTCACTCGTTCTCTCGCTCTCTTTCTCTTTCTTTTGCTCTCGCACGTACACACGGCGTTTATTTAAAACACAAGGACACTTAGAGTCGAACTTACCTCTTTTGCTTACGCATACACACGCATATGTATACAAGCATACAATATATACGTGAAATTCTGCTCATATTATATATATATATGTATACGTGCGAAGGTGTCGCGGAGACCCAGGAGAGTCCGGCGCGGCTCGCCTCATTACGCGCCATTACTCGCAATAAATCGTTTCCTCGCTCGCTCGCTTCACGGCGAACGTAATTACCGCGGCGATTGGAATTATTAATGCTCAAGAATTGAACGATATAATCGCGTTAATTGACATTATATCGAGTACGCGCTACCGCGCGGGGAACGAGGCAAGAGACAACTACCGGTATATGTGCGAGCGTTGTTCGATATACGTACCGCGTGCAACAACCAACGCGAACCGCATTTTTTAAAGGTTTTTATTCGCGATTTTGGGTTACTTCTTCTCATCGATTTCCTTTTCTTCTTTTTTTTGTTATTTTGCTACTTCGTCGATTATATTTCAGAGTCCGTGCAAAGCGTTGAGTGTGTGTGTGTGTGTATGTGTCACGAGAGAACATCTCGTGTTTTTCTTTTTACGTCTCTCTTTCAGCTAATCTGTTTTCCTTGTCAAGTCGATCTGAGAAGAGAGAGAGAGAGAGAGAGAGAGAGAGAGAGAAACAGAGAGAGAGAGAGAGTGGCGCGTTTTCGAAACGCGTAGTTTAAACGCACCTCGTCGTCGCAAAGATCACGGACGAGAAAATATAAGGATTACTCAGACTATACGGAATGCGTGCGTGTGCGTGTGCGCGTGTACATACAAACGCGCATTGTACGTATTATAGGAAGGTGTGCTAGTGAATTGCGCGCTGTATCTCGAGTCGGATAGAAAAAGAAAGACAGATGATGCTTACGTAATATTAAGCGACTCGTTGCACTATCATCGTGGAATTTGATCACGTGGCGAGCGCGCGAACGCTTCGAGCTTGCGAGCCTTTTAATAAGAGTCAAGGTACACAAGTTTTAAGCTGCGGGCGCCTATAGATACACATAAATACATATTACGTTACGTTGCTACTTCGCCTTTTTTACGTTTATTTCCTTTTTTTTTCCTTTTTTTCCTTTTCGGATCACTACTCGGCGGAATGCACTCGAGATGCGATTAAAGGATTTCAGATATTTTAGTCGATGATATTATTGTAGAACCGTTAATTCTTTTGATATTATTTGTTTGTTTGTTTGTTTTTTATTTTATTTTTATTGTGTTTTTTTTTTACTGTTACGTGTAGCATTTAATAAATCTTACGGTGGATATGAAAAAACAAAGCATGTCTTAATGGTCGACAATCATCATGGAGTTTTTCTTGTTTTTTTTTTTCGTTAAATGTTTTTTAATTTTTATTATACCGATAACTTTATTTATTACCTTGCTTATGAAGAAAAAAACACAATTTTTCGTAACGGATAATTATTTAGAGCGACTGAATTTAAAAAAAAAATTCAAAATTATTTATTTTTTTAGTCGAAAAAAGCTTTCTTTTAATGTGAAATGTTCCACTTATAAATTTGTTCATATCTATTAATTTTTTTCGTTAGGCAAATTAATACATTAATATTACGTAAAATAAAATACATTGTTACTTTTAAAATTAGTAACAGTTTGTATTTTAATATAATTAGTCATTGATAATATGTAAGTAAAAGCCCCATTACTTTTTTTTCAACAAGCATTATAAGCGATAAATTGCTTCCCCAAGCTACTTTCACGTATTTATAAGAAATAGACTATCAAATATTTTAGAAAATTAACAACATCAAATAATTACAATACTGTCAGAAATATAGATCGAAAATCTTAATTTTATAAACTAATATAAAGAAAAATGAATTATTTACAGAGGTACACAAGGATTAAAAAAAAATAAGTTGTTACCTATATGCGGCACAAAGTAATCTTGATCTCTATAAAAGAAAGCCGCTGAGCTGAGGTAAATCTCACTTAAAGTTACAGTATAGATAAAGAGACATTCGGAAAAAGGACACATGATTGGTGCAATCGAGCGAAGGGGCGCTTACACCCCAAGTGTACCGAATATACCGAAGCAAAAGGAAACAACGTATCGTACTAATGGCATCGGTATAAAGAGCGAGGAGAAGGAGGAAGAGGAAGAATGAGAAAAAAAAGAGTTTAATTGATGACTGTGTTTATCCTTTTATGCTAATACAGTCCGGCGCGGATTAACATTACTTTGATGTATGTAAAAGCGCGCCGTAAGCCTTTTACGATTAGAATGCGATTGAATTTTAAATGGAGCGCCAGCATGAGCGCGATCTTCTCTTAAAGCGTCATATAATTAACTTGTATATGCGATTGAAAGTTATCTGTCAAAGGCCCGTGTTCAACATGTAATTATGGCTTTTATTTATTATTTTAAGCATTGAGGGAAGCTTGTAAGCAATGCTAATGCAAAAGTTATAGCGCGAAATATTATTTTAAGAATGCATATTTATTCAATTAACATAATACCTTTTATCATTAATGCGTATAGTTAAACTTTTACCGTATTTTTGTACATGGTATTTGAATTAATTTCAATCATTACCGTTTATGAGATAATTTGAATGTTTTAATTTCAAAATATAAAATTTATTTAACATTTTATTTGAATACGTTATTTAATAGTTGAATAATTCGAGTAAATTACTATATAAATTTCAATATCATTATAATATGTTTTTTTCAAAATTTTTTGAACTACCGATTAAAGCTTTTTAACTAGTTTTTTTTTTTTTTTTTTTTTATTTATCACATTCGTAATGTTTTATTCATTATGTTCATAATTGTTAAATAATAACTGCACAATTACATAAAGTGCATATAATTGTATAGCATACCATTAATTTAATATCGAAGTTCGAGCAATGGAAATCTAATTCCTTTTTATTTTATGAACTGTTAATGATTGTAAAAATTATTATTCCAGTTAAAAATCTTGTTCGCTTAAAGCGTTTGTCATTAAAATGTTAAATAAAATTAATTATGCAAAAGAATATCAATTATTACACATTTACTGGTTGTCGTCCATCAATTTAAATTTGATAAATATTTTCAATAAGTTGCGAAAATTATTTTTCTAAAATTAACAGAAAATTACAAATTACGCGTTTGCTTATACTATGTAAATAATACATCTTCACTATTTACCGTTGGTAAGAAAACGATAATTTTTAATCTTTTGCAATCAATCTATCCGCAGCAGTAACAGTCTATGAGATGAAATTATTTTCTATAAAGAGCTAATTATCAGCTGACTCGAATAGTTTACAATACTTCAATAATAATTGCGAGGGAAAGATTTTTATTTATTTTGATAATGATAAGGTGAATAAAAATTGATCAAACGCGATCGTAAAATCTTGTAAAAAAGGTTTAACCTCATCTTGTCGCGTCTTTGGTCTATAGGAGAAAATCTCCCAAGAGGCCATTTCATCTCGCGCCGTAACCATCTTTCGCAAGTCCTTATACACCAAAAATATGACGTCGTATAGTTTCCGTACGCTCTCTCTCTCTCTCTCTCTCTCTCTCTCTCTCTCTCTCTGGGCTCGCTGATTCCGCTCGAGCTCACCGTCGTTCGGTATACGATACCTACATAGAAAACCTTCTCGAGGAGCATAAAAGCTCGCGTGGATATCTGCTCAAGCCTCGCCGTCGCATCGATCTGCGCGCGCGCGGCTCTTGGAACCTTGAGAGAGAAAGAGAAAGAGAGAGAGAGAGCGGCTCGGCGCAAAATAACGCGCAAGCAATAAAGTTTTCAGGCGAAAAACGATAGCGCTGTCGGCTGTGGCTCGAGCTGTGTATCTCGCGACCGTTGGATTACCCATGTCTCTCTGTCTCTCTCTCTCTCTCTCTTCCGCTTTCGCTTACTCTCTTATACTTTGGCATTTTATATATCACGCGCTTCGATTTTTCCGTCTCCTTTTTTTTTATCGTGCTGGATGTATACGCACGTATACATATTTGTATGTATATATATACCTTGGTAGAGCATGCCGTAAGAGCGCGCGACAAGAGTCGCGATCTTGCGTAGGCGTACATGTCACGGTTCTCTTTTTTGGTTTGTACGCGCGAGCGCGTGTATTGTACGCTCGCTCCGATGCTTAAGGCAGAACAGGGAAAGAGAGAGAAAGAGAGAGAGACAATCTCGATCGGCGGCTCGCTATGGCTAATCGATCTTTTGTTCGATGTCGCACGTGTGATTCATGAATATGTATCTTTCGCGAGTCAGGAGGTCTCGATAATTTATGAATTTCCTAAAACGTTATTACGTAAAATTACTTTGCCGCGCGTTTATCGCGTTCATGCTTTTATGCGCGTTATTTTTTATTTTTATTTTCGTTTCTGCTTTATTAAGAGGGAAACTCGCTTTTGTTATTCTATGTTGGTTTCGTGCGACTATTTGAAAAAAAAAAAAAAAAAAAAAAAAAGAGAGAGAAAAAATGAAACTTGAGGAAATAATTCGAGTACATGCGCGTCAAAGAGAAAAATTTATAAGTGAATCATTGAAAATCGAATAAAAGGAAGTTTTATCTGCATTATATAACGTTGGTATAATGTAAATTTGATTTATGTATTTAATACACACATAATATATCGATGATGTGTTATGTATATTTTATATATATTTTTTTATTTCTAAATGGAATATTCGTTTAATAAATCTTTTATCAATGATAAAGTTAAAGCTAAATTGTTGAAATTAGATAATTTTAAAAAATATTAGCACTATTGAATAACATATTTATTTTTGTCAATATAAAAAAAAGAAAATGTAAGATATTTCTTTGACTTTTGATTAAACAAATAAAAGTTAAAGATACTTCGAAAAAATTAATTATCTCAATTTTTTTTTTTTTTTTTTTTTTTTTTTTAATACAATTCGATACTTTATTTAGAAATAATTAAATAATCCAATAAGCAACCTCACTTTTAATTCGTTCCTTTTCTTCTAAAAATTTGCAACAAACATCTTATTAAATCTTTATATACTATTATAATAAGTAAGACCAACGTCTTACGTGCTTAAATTAGTATATAAAGATTTATTGCCAGTATTAAAAAAATGAGACTAATAAACGATTTTTATTTATAATAAGTTTTATAAATTTTATTCTTGTAAATTATCCACATTACAGTTTTTTAACGTCACGCGCGCGCACGCTGCTTATAATAATTTAAGACGCGCCAATGTTACGGCTGCATCATCGACACTTTTCCGTTTAATTGACACATTTTCGATAAATTGATAATTAAAAAATTTTATAGAAAACAAGAAAATTAATCATCTTGCGGGAAAACTTGTTTTTCCGACCAGTTTGACCGAAAAATAAACAATCATCATGTCTACTTGTACGAGATAAAAATAGAAAGTACCAAGACATACCGTCGACTTTTAGCATTTACTCAGTAGAAAAGTTTTTACAAATTTTGAATATATTCTTTTTTAAACTGTCGTTGCGCAAATTCGACATTGGCTGAAAAAATAATGATATAATGGTATCTTTCCGGATCGATCATTCGCGCTGCTTATTTTGAAGCGCTCAACAACTTTAGCTTCGGAAAGGGAGATCGAGCGAAAGAGAGAGAGAGAGAGACCGATAGATAAAAAGAGAGAAAAGAGAGAGAAAGAGAGATAGAGAGAGACAGATAAAATGAGAGAAAAAAGAGAGAGAAAGAGAGATAGAGAGAGACAGATAAAATGAGAGAAAAAAGAGAGAGAGAGAGCGAGATTGAATAAAGAAAAAAAGAAAGAAGTAGAAGAAGGGGAAAAGAAGTAGAGAGACAGAGAGAGAGAGAGAGGGAGAGAGTCGCGTCGAAAAGCCACGGTAAACGGCTTATTAATGGTACGCCCGAGACATAAACACTTTACGTAAGGATATTATCGATCGATAAATCGGGGCCTACGCTCGCGCCTCTTCTCCGTTCGGTCCCTCCCTCCCTCCTCCGCCCCTACTCGTTCTACTCATACTTATCCTTGCGGTTTATCGCTCTCTGCGTACGTAAATACGTACAAGCGCGTATGCATACATATACTACATTCGCGCATATACACATATACGTATATGTATATTTATGAACATAGATATATGTACTTGTGTAGTTTATTCGGGCCTATACAGGAATTTGCAATCGTTGCATCTTCATTTTCTTGAATACGTGCTAATGTGGAGTAAAAAGATTTGATAGTTTTTGCAACTGTGATAGATGATGCACTTAACATAAAACATGTTATAAATTATTCATTACAACGGTATTAAAAATATAAATATTCATACAAAATAGTTTAAGCTAGAGAGATATACTATATTTTAATATAAAAAAAAAAAAAACATATCAAAGTTACTGTAGCAAATTAGATAATTTCTTATAAAATAAAAATTGTAAAAATATTTTAAAAGATTAACAATATTACGCGTATATTATAATGTTTCAATTAAATGTCAACTGTAAAAAGTCAATGCAGTATATTAATCATAAAAATATTTATTCCCAAGTTATAAATTATTCGTCTCAAATAATTTTAACATTAATATCTTTAAGTATTAATTTATCAATAAACTATATTTCGCGTTCGGTGAAATCGGGACTTAATAATACTTAAAAGTGACAAAAGCATAAAATAAATTATTATCAATAAGTAACTGCTTTAATAATTTTTATTTTTTATTTTGTCTATCATTAAAACTTCTATTACCAATAAAATTTCAATTAGGAATGGAATATAATAAAGCGCTCGTCTATTATTATAATCGGGTCACGAATTTTAATTCCTATCTATATGTATATATATATAAATGAAAAATAATTATTAACGTTACATTTAACGCCGGCAACTAGTATGGATGGAGTAACGTAGAGCTGCGAGTCTATAGCTCACTTAATAAGTGCGCTTGTCGCCTGATGGACCCGAACGCGCGCGCGCGCGCGTACCTCGTTTTTCCATTTAGACCAACTGCATTCTTGACACGATCGACGTAAAAATCGCACGCGTTAAAGCTTACGCTGATATATCCAGTTTTACGACGTAAATCCAGCTTGCCTATTAGATTAGTCAACGGAATCTTCGAACTAATTTTTTTGTCGCTACCCGTCGCTTGCCTTTTTTTTCTTATCCTTCATTTTTTTTCATTCTACTTTGTTCGCCTTAATACGTAAGAGTAAGCACTAATTAATGAGATTTCAAAAGACTGACGTCACCCGATGCTGATAAATAAAATTTTAATATGTTGTCGCTTGCGAGCTTTTTTTGTCCCCGTAATTTTACCGTTTTTGTGCTTCATAAAAAGCTGAAAGAATCGTTTAATGAGAAACGTTCGAACTTCGATATATGCTTCTTTCTTTAATTGCTTCAAGTTTCAGTAAAAATCTGCTACACTTGAATATCATTTGACGTTATAAATCTTAATTATTACTGTTATTAAGTCGAATATAGCAACTTGTTTTGATTTCAAGTCCTTTTATAAAGACCTCTTTTTTTCTTTTAAAGGTCATCGTAAAAATGTAAATCAATGTTACTTAATATAAAAAATATTAGTAAAATATACTGTGATAAGTATTATCAAATCGATCGTAATTCACGTCTTTTTTTTATTATAGTTTATTTTATTTCTTTTTAATTGATTCAATTAATTTATGTACAACCAATGAGCACGTTCTTAATTTATGCTGAGTATAAAATTTAGTTTAAAATTTCTAAATTGACAAGAAATATGATGTTTTAAAAAATATCCTCATTTGAAAATTGCTTTATATAACTTAATATTTGAATTGTCAACTACATTTTAATTAAAAGACAGTAATATTATGATTCTCGAGTGATTTATTTTTAACTATTAATCTTTCAATTAGATAAGTATTTGAATAATAAATTTTTATCCAAAGCATAAATAAATTTGTAGGTAGAACTATGAGAAAATTAATCAATATTGAATATAGAAAATTAATTTTACAAAACTTATTGATCTATTTTTTATTTGTAAACATACATTTTTTTGGGATCATTAATTTAATTTTCAATTTACCATTAGTAGCTAAAATGAAATATATATTTATAATTTTAGCAAATTTTTATTTAATACCTACTTTTGGTAAATTTAATTAAAAAAATTTTATGATTATTTTATTTAAAATTGCTATTCTTTATAAAATGTTTATTTTTTTAGAAAATCTTAAAAATTTATTATTTAGTGAAGAATTTTTAATATTTTTATTGTTGAAACACTTTTTTCAATTAAAAGACTCATTATTCTGAATGACAAAACAATAATTAAATTATTTTTAAAATTTTTTTTAAGTTGTTGAAATTTTAATTTTTTAATAAAGTTTTAATACTCGTATTTCGTGTATAATCCAAATAAAATAATGTTATAAAAAATTATTTAATAAAAAACAAAAAATGAAAAAGAGAAATGAGAGAAAAGGTCAAGAAAGGCAGTTCGATAAACCGAGCGAGTCGGGGAAGCGAGGCTCGGTATATATACACGAGTGCAAATGAGAGCTTTGGAAGAGACGAAATATATCCACGCATTACACATGTTTGGCATTCAAAGGGGCGAACGGGCCAGTGGCCTCGTGCACGGAGTGCACCGCTACCGGAATGAGAGAGGCGCGCGCGAGAGAGAGAGAGAGAGAGAGCGGAGCTTTTCAGAATCGCAAGCTGTGTCCTCCGGTACTTGGCGCGGCGCGTGCTTGGGATGCACACCTCCGCCTCGCGCCGGCCTGATTAGCATCATAGCCCAGCCGGTGAAAGGGCGAAAGAGGGAGAGAGAAAGGAAGCGAAAGAGAGAGCGAGAAAATTGTAGTAGCAGCAGTAGTAGTAGTCAATGCGCGAAGGCCAATGGCAGTCGACCTCGCGTAGGGGTGTGTACCTATACGCAGAAAGCGGAAGAGAGAGAGAAAGCGAGAAAGACGGAGACGTAGAACGGAGGCAGAAGGAGAGAGACAGAGAGAGAGAGAGAAAGAGAGAGAAAGCAAGCGGAAGGGAGGACCGACGGTGGGTGCTGGTGCGACGACTACGGTCGCGTCGTCGTCGTCGACGGCTGCCGCTGATGTTGGTGGTGGTTGGGTATACATGTACACGAGTATCTACGGATACATACAGGCGAGCGAGCGAACGTTGCGCGACATAAATATGTATGTATCATCCGGCGGTGCGACCTGTCCCACTACCCCACTGGGTCAGACTCAAGCTTCATCACAATGAGCACCTTACCTCGTACGCTCGTCCTCTCTCTCTCTCTTTCTCTTTCTCTTTCTCTTCCTTTTCGGAGAGGAGTTCCATTCAAGCGGATGTCGCCCTTCCCCCCTCTCTCTCCCGCTCTCTCTCTCTCTCTCTCGTACTTATATGTTCGCTCGTTCGCGCGCGGCCCCCGATGAAAGATGGCCCTTCTGATATGCAGATGCGGCTAAGAATAAGCGTATACACACGCGTGCGTGTGTGAATTTCTGTACGGACGGTGGACCGGATGTCAGCAGTCTGGCGCACGTGTTTGTCCGGTGATTTCAGTACTTCGCCGCGTATCGCGTCTTACGTACTCTTCTTAACGTAAGCTGCATCGTACCGGATATTGCGACGGCTCTTCCTCGAGCGTCCACCTCGATCCGCTGTTGCGCGTTCAAGACGACTTGTATTTAATTGGATTTCAAAATTATTCTCTTCTTATTATTTCTTTTACATTTATTTATCCGCCTGCTGTAGATAAAATCATGCTCTACTGATGGACATTAATTAAAATTATTTGTTTTATTTTTTAACGATCTATATCTTAAAATAATAACAAACTTATGTATGAAAATACAAAAATCCTTTTTTAAACGAATTTTATTTTTTATAAATTTATGATTTCGTTTTTATTTTGTAATTTTAATATGTCGGTAACGCATAAAATTGATTTACAGTAAAAAAAAATTTAATCCATTTTAACGATCTGACGGTAAAGTATTTTAGCAACAATGTTTGCATTTAATCATTCATCAATGAATATAATAATAAAATATTTAAAGTTTCAATTTGTATCGCAAGTTCAAGTGTAAGATACAAATATATTAGCCATAACATAAACAGCAAATCACCGAGTGTTAAGTACCTGGATAAGTAAGCGTAGACAGTTTGAAGAAAATGATCTCGTACGATTAATCGTAAAAACGGTAACGATACCCTTCGCATACGGGATATGATAGTAGCGCGCGCATCCCTCGGCTTTAAAGAGCGCGCAAGCGAGCCTGGCAATGAAACGGATAGGCGAAAGAGAGAGAGAGAGAGGGAGAGAAAGCGAGAGCGAGTAGTGAATCCGAGCGACGGGCCTCATGAATACATGCAAGCCGCGAACTCGAGGTGAGCGCCGGCATAGTAGTGAAGCGCGGCGAGAGAGAGAGGACGACCCTGGGGTAGCTGGAAACTCGCTCCTCCAGGGGGAGGTTCTGCAGCCGCTACCGCCGCCGTTGCTCTCGTCGTCGCCGAGTCTCTCTCAGCTGACTTCGATCAGTGTGACGTTGCACGTGGAAGCTACTACTACGTCACGAGCTAGCTCCATGACGTCGCGCTCTACTCTCTATCTTTATCCGCGTGCGCAAGCGGTGTGTAAGAGTGAAAGAGAAAGAGAGAGAGAGAGAGAAAGAGAGAGAGAAAGCAGAGTCCCTCTTTCGCTAGCTCGTGAGCGGAATAGAGGAGTCGCGGGGGTAGCGGCAAAAGCAGTCCACCAGCGCGCGCGGGACGGGGGTAGCTCTTACATATTTATGCCGCGTTTCGTGCGCGCAACACCCATACTCAAGCTTTCTCTCTCTTACTCTCTCTCTCTCTCTCTCTCTCTCTCTTTCTCTAGCGCTCGTTCCGTTGGCCTTGCCACCACTGCGCAACGTACGCGCGGGGGGATGGCCCGGAGAGGTGAGATGATGCTTATCGCGTCTCCTATGGTCCACGCGTTTCAAACAATGCCACGGCAAACGGTTTCGTTGCCGCTACTACCGTTTAAATTGCGATTTTGAGCGGGGATTAGAGATACTGAGAGAGGGAAAGAGAGAGAGAGAGAGCAAAGTGATCTGTGTTTCTTTTCGCTTTTTCTTTTTTTTTTTTTTCTTTTTTTTTCTATTTTGTTTTCGTTGCTTCTTCTTTACTCGTTCATCGGCATCAAGTTTAGACTTGATAGCTTTTGAAATGAACTAAAAATCAATGAATAAAATAAATGAAATTACATAAAAACAAACGATACTCTATTCCTATTTTCTTATTAATGTGCATAATTCAACTAAATATGCTTACTATTAATAAACATAACTATACTTGTCATTTACTTAAAGTTAAATAATTGAATATTAGAAGTACTTACGCATAAGTAACAAATTATTTTTAGTTAAGTATTAAATATTATGATTTGATTATACTTTTTAACAATATAATTAGTTATGTACACAATTTTTTGACATCTTTTTGATAAATTTTCTATTCTTCTTTTCTATGCATCGAGTTTTAAATGAAAATTAAACTCGTTGTTTTAGAATAATATTTTTCATTATTTAGTTTAAAACTGCATATTATTATCGCGAAAGAAGGAGTATACTTTCTTTCTTTATAATATATATTTTTATAAATCAAATAATTATAAAAATTACTGTAATTAACAAATTTGTTAAATTGTTTCATAAATATATCTATACATGTCTTGGTCTGAAGAGAGTTCAAAGAAAACTGAAAAAAAATGTTATAAAAATTTATTTCAATAATTTCGCCATGAAGAATTAAAAACATCGAATGTCCCCAGCTAAAACCATCCACACACGTTTACATATTCGTGTATCATGAATGAGCATGCCATCACTCATTCATTGGTGATGCACTTGTGGTCAAGTCGATCTCTAAGCCCGTCTTACACACTGTCTACATGGTGGTATCTTAGATCTACTACCTTGAAAAAAATAGATCATGCATCTTCATCTTGAATTTATTATTTAATTGACAGAATTTATTTAGATTATTTTTACAGTTACAACATTATTAATTTACTTAATATTTGTAAAATATAAAAAAAGATCCATCCGTCCTCGTAAATAAATATAATATAATAAATTAAAAAAAGGTTGTCAACTTACAGGTATGGGTTAGGTTTAGAAAAATTAATATAATATAAAAATTTAGTTGATACTCTACTGAATTACTCAGAAGTGACGTATTCTTTGAAGTTTAAAATTTGTAACTGCTGATTGGTCTATGGAAATTCATATGCATCAATTATTTTCTTTTTTTTTTTTCATTTTTATTATTGTTTAGGCTTATTAATAGAGCGTTATTTTTAAAATGGGATTGTAATGGCGATAATATTCATTAATCGTGCGAATTTTTCGATATAGTCTATTGTTAAAATAATATTTATCAAGTAACTGTATTAAATTGAAAATAAAAATGTTTTTGCAGTAAAGTCTTGAACAAATATTTGAATGTTCAAAATTGTTGTAAATAATGCTTGTAGATTATATTAAATTGTCGAAAAATTTTATGTGATTAATTTTTGTTTCAGTGTCTTTAAAAATTAATGAAACAAATTGATGCATAAATATTTTAAACTTACTACCAATAAATTTTTTAGACTTAGAAGCCGTTAAAATGATGGTATAAGATGAAGCTATTTTTTTTCTAACGGTAAAACAAAAAATACGAAAGAATAATGATTTTTAAGTTTTTTGAGAGAAACGAGCTGAACGTGAATAGAAAAAGAGGGAGCGAAAGAGATATGTCCGCAGCCAAAAAAGAAAAAGAATAAGCGGAGTCACGACGTACGCAGGATGCGCGTGTCTCTCCTCCTCTCTCTTTCTTTCTCTCTCTCTCTCTCTGTCCTACACACACATACACAAACGCGTTTATATATATATATATATGCAAGTGTCTCTCGCGCACCGAGATTGTTCAGGGAAAGACACGTCCATCCACAGGCCATTCAAAAGTTCGTGCCTGGCGATCGGCCACTTCCGTTTCGTCCTCGAGAGGCGCGATCGCGTCTTTGCGTTGTGTACGTTACTTACCACGTTATTCTTTTTCATTTCTTCTTATTTTTTAAAATATGGCCGATGTACCTATTTTGGTGACTTCAAGGTATCTTCTGTGTTATTTACCGTATTTTCGATGGCAACACACAACTTTTTTTAATTTGTTTCGAGTATTGTTCCATATACAGTTTTATCAAACTTAATTTTTTTTAAATAAATAGTGTAAATATAATATTTTATTAATACGTTACATGGAAAATCAATTTTGATATATGTAGGTTTTTTATGATAAAAATCGTTTTATTTAAGATACTCTAAATATCTGAAAATATTTATAATAGCAATATTGATTATCTTATTGAAAGTGTTATGATGTGAATATTTTATATAGGAGTAGTAGAGATAAAAGATACAGAAATAATAATTATTTATCATTTGAATAAATAATATAACAATAATAGTAATGTAATAAAGATATATTTTTTGGTAATTTTTACATATATTATTTTTTAAAGTCAACTATACGAGCATATAACGCATTAAATTATTACAAAATGATTTCTTTTTCCGTAGTTTTCGTAAATTTTTTTTTAAAAAATTGTTTCTAGTAATGAATATAATGTTAAAATTCAAGTAAAAAGTGAAATTTTAATAGTTAACACTTTTCATTGCAGTTGAAGATATTCGTCGTATGAACAAATAAAACCTATCGAATTTTAGTATCGAAAATATTCAAAACTCAACAATACTTTAAAGTAATAAGAGAAAAACGAAGCGTATTTCAGTTACATTCACATGTCGGCTCTACATACTAAAACTCTTTCATCCCGCCTTTCGCCCCAGCTAAAAATTCTTTGGAAAAGCGGTACTAGGTATTCGCCGAAGATATTCGAGCGTTAAGAACGTGGCTTTCTCGCGCGTCTCGAGCGAGCCGATGAGAAATTTCTCCACTCGGTCTGTTATCGAATGATTTCGCCGGAGTTCCCTATACACGGCTCGCTTTCTCTCGTTCTTCTCTTTCTCCGATATATGTACATTCATACATACACACACACAAATATGTATATATATATATATATATATACATCGCGGCATTCTCTCCCTCTTTTTCTCTCTATCTCTCCGCTTTCTCCTCGCACGCGCGCGTGTGTGTATATGTGTATACGAGGGTTCGCGCAAGCACGCCGATTCTCTCCTCTGCAACCCCCTTGCGAGCTCCCGACGCCGCCTTATAAGGTCTCAAGATCTACGGGGTCGAGAGTAAGAGGAAGATAGAGCTCTCGGCTCTGGAACACGTAGAAAACGGAAGAGAGAAAGAGAGAGAGAGAGAGAGAGAGAGAGAGAGAGAAGAAAGAGAGAAGGAGTAGAGCGTCGAGCGTGCAGAACGCAAACCGAGTAAAGCGCTCGACTGCAATTTTTCTCGCCACATACGTGACAGGAATCGGAATGAAAAACGGAAAAAAAGCTGGGGCGCGAGGGGGAAGAGTTGGAGGGGCTGGGAGGCAAAGCGGGGAAATCGGAGGGTGGAGGAAATAGAGAGCGGAAGAGTGGATAAGGGAAGGGAAAAGGCTCGTCTCGCGTGCGAATTTAAGTTCGAGATC
This sequence comes from Chalcis sispes, assembly GCA_949987625.1. Classification (NCBI taxonomy): domain Eukaryota; kingdom Metazoa; phylum Arthropoda; class Insecta; order Hymenoptera; family Chalcididae; genus Chalcis; species Chalcis sispes. The sequence continues at coordinate 49,907,263 of OX465098.1, read as the reverse complement.
GGCGTGGAATGCGCGCGACTCCGTGTCTTTCTGGCTATGTGTGCGTGTGTGTGTGTGTGTATATGTGTGTACGCGCGAGAAACGAGATGAGCCAAAGGGGAATAGAGCGCGCGAGCGTTTACGTATATGGATTTGCAAGAGTCCTCGTATCCGCGCAACCGTGTTCTCGGATATACTCGATCAGCGAAAATCTGTGTACCTTTTCGATACTCCCCAGTTATATCGGACTCCGCTGTGACGTCTTCTTCATTTGATTTACCTTTCGATTTCAAATACTCTTCGCGAAAATTCGTTTAATGTAATTTATACTTTTGTTACATTGTAAATTTTATATTTTATCAATTAGATGATATTTTCATTACTTGTAATTTTACTTCAATAAATAGTAAATTTTGAATTATCAATAAATGTCTAATTATAAATAAATTTAAGTCATTGATGTTAAAATTCATAGATTGCGATTCACTTTCCCGTTTCGTAAAAAGAAAAAAGCAGCATCGTAAACAAGTAGATACAAATTTTTATGCACAATATTAATTTGTAAAAAAGAAAATTTTACTTGTACTCAATTTTTTTTATCTAACGCTTATCAATGCATTATGATAATTAGATATATTTTTCCAGGGGCAGCGTATGACGCTTATAATACACATCAAAAGGAGGGTTTACCGTAATTGGAGAGATATCGCAGCAGATCGCTCGAGTGAGAAAGTAGCGAGGCGGTGTATCGTGGAAAAATATATAGGTTTTTTGCAACACCGGCAAGGAAAGCGCACTCGAACACGGGGAAAGAGCAGAGAGAGAGAGAGAGAGAGAGAGAGAGAGCGTGCGAGAAAGCGGATGGAAGAAAAAGAAAAAAGGAAGGCAAGTAAATCAGACGCTATCGGCATTCACATTAGATCACTAAGTCTGATTCGTATTGACGCGAATCGAGCCTTTGGGGCAGAAAATATGATTGCCTCGGTGAACGAGCTCGGGCGCCGCGCGAACAACCGAAGCCCCGTTTCTGCGCCTAGATATGGGTAAAGTGCCCGTAGCGTCGGGGGCTGGCTGGAAACGCCGTACCGTAGCGGGATTAATGCCACCCTCGGGGATCCCCACGTGCCTCCTACTACCTTTAACCTATCCCCCCTACCCTCATCCTCCGCTGTCTCTCTCTCTCACTCTCTCATATGTATACACTATGTGTACTCGCCCTAAGCGAGAAACGCTCTACATGATCGCGTATATATATTTCCCTTACCGATTCCCGTCCTTTCTCCGCTATTTTTTCTTCTTCTCTTTCTCTTCGTTCAACTCCGGGAGAATTATTTTCAACTACCTGGAGATTCCTCTTAATTGCCCTCCTACTTGCTCAGTACGCATATATATATATTTTCTAGTTGTAAGGGGCTCGAAACGTCTTTTCTTTTTTTTGTCTTTTTTATCACTGGATTTTCACATCAACGAATATGTATTAATTTATTTTTTAAAGCTGTAATTTATGGAAAAAGAACGGGGTCATGTGATACGAGAGCAAGTGTCATAAAAAGTAGGGAAACTGCAGGAGATAGAGCTCATCCCATAGGAAAACAAAAATATATTCTTTTTTCTTTGTAACTGCTATCTGGAAGAACAGAAAAACTTTACGTTGTATATCATTTTTCTATTTCTACGATACAAATTACGTACTTAAAACAAAAAATCAATAAAAAATCGCCCATTTATTGTAGAAGAATATTTATATGTATTTAGAAAAACATCGGCATTTATTAGTATTTTTTTTATACTTAGAATGTCATTAAAAATATAGGTATCTATACTTAAGAAATGCACAACAAAGATTTACAAATACTTATATTTCGAAAAATGTAGATAATTTACAAAAGCAATAAATAATTTTAAATATTCTAAGATTATTGAAATACACTTGTGTATTTTTTAATTTTTGCAAAATTTAAAGTATTTTATAAAATTTTCCCTTTAAGTTATTGTTTTAATTATACCGTACACTATATTAATATGAAAGTAGTTATATGTATTACAGTGTAAATTACTAAACAAACTGTTGTTTATATATAAAAAAAAAAAAAACATTAGGAGTTAAAAACTACTTTTGAAGTTTTATTTAATAAATTATAATTCAAGTAATTAAAAATGTAATAATGTAATAATAAATGAATAGTTAATATTTAATGTTTTTTTTAAAACATAACATATTAACTTCAGAAAATATATTTGAGTACAACTATAGTAAAAATATACTTGTTTAAAAAAAATCTGTATCTTATCGTAAGAGCAAGAAACTTGTAACGTTGCAGAATTTGGTAAAGAAGTTAAATCATTTCGATAAAACTGATAAAAGCTCGTAGGCACTAAATGACGTTATCGCGTTCGATATGATAAGTAACACGTAAAATCATAGAACAAAACATATCAAAGTACGTCGCGCAACGGCATCATCCGGATCATCCTTGAGTATACTCACACATCTAAGCACACGTTACTCATACACACATATATATATATATATATATATATATATATATATATATATATATATATATATATATATATATATATATATATATATATATATATATATATAAAAGCATAACGGAGCGGGCAGAGGCGTGCGCGCGCGCGCGTTGTTTTATAACGTCACGTGCGAAGGCACGCCGGCCCGGCCACCCTATATATCAGTCGCGTTTCCGAGGGGGAAGTACGTCGATATCCCCGATCAATCATTAATAAGGCTTGAAACCCCCAAACACATAAAGAAATATCAGCCGTCGTTATTTCTCTCTCCTGCTTACGCGCTGCGCGTGCCCGCGTTGAATATATATATATATATATGTATGTATATATATATACCGATCGGTTAGCCGCGCGCAAGCGAGAGAAACACGGGACACTCTCTATACGTTATAGAGAAATGTATCGGCAACCGATGCGCCACGGATTGATGGAATTTTATATTTTTTTTTGCGTGATTTCTGACCTTTTTCCTCTTTAACTACCCTTCGGATCTTTATCTATTTTGGTTTGGTGGAGATTAAAGTAGTTCGTAAAATTACTTTGCCTGTTATAGTTTTTCCTTTTTTTAGCGCGAATTTACGAATTTTCTTGGGTTTAACTTATTTTTTTTTTTTTTTTTTAAATTAATATATGATTAAAGAAATATTTAATGAAAGAAAAATTTATTGAAAATCAAAATGTTCACATTTTTATCACTCAATATACATAAAAAAATATCAAATATTTATATTTGAAAAAAATATAAATTTAAGTAATCTAAATAATATTTTATCAAGATAAATAAAATTTTTCATGTAATATTCTCATTTTGATATAATGTTACATCTCTAAATATCAAGTATTAATTTTAAATAAATTTTTACTTAATTCTTTAGTTATGAACATATTTTTAAGAAAAAAAAAGAAAAAAATTCGAAATCATTTATTAAATTGTGCATCATTCCAAAGTAAAATTGTCTTTTAGATTCGACGATTCGGTCGTTTTCTTAACCACGGTACCTCTCGAAATCAAGGTTCTATATATACATATACTATATATACACATAGACGTTTATGAAAGGAGGGAAAAAGCCTTTGCAATTTTTGCTGGATATATAGCCAAAAGGGAGCGTGAGAGAGAGAGAGAGAGAGGGAGAGAGAGAGAGAGAGGAAAGAAAAGAGAGGCACACGAAAGGAGTGTAGCCACCCTCTCGTTTTCCAGCAAAGTCCCACAGGGACTTTCTCTCTTTTACTTCCACGTGTAAACGCGAGTATCTGTGTATATATACGTGCAAGTGCGCTCGCAAGTGTATGTAAGCAAAGTCGGCTTGTCTCCCGGCGAAACGAGCGGATATCGCTGCGGTTTAAAGCGTCGTTCCCTTTTCGACGCCGGTGTGCGCCCCGACGGCAGAGCCTAGTTTCGCGTCGGCTATTGCCGGTAAGCGCCGGAGACCCTCGACCGGGGGATTTCGCGAGGATCAGCAAAATCCGAGAGAAGGTCCTGCTGGTGAGCAGCGCCGTGACACACGTGTGCGCGGGGAGATACGCCTACAAAGGAAACGGCTGATCGAACCTCTTCGAGCTGCCGCCCTCGCGGGCACCGAGGAATTTTAGAAATACGATCTTGTCACGGTGTAGGCGCGCTCGCGAAAATAAGGAGTAAGGGAAACGAGTAAGGAAGAGGGCGGCTTTTCTTTTTCTCGGCGTGTGTGTGTGTATGTATGTGTGTGCCCTTTTCCATTGCTAAGCTATTTATGTATATATACATGCGTATTTTATCGCTGGTATGAATATATTCTTCTTATTTTTTTCTTGCATCTCTACGTTAGCGGTATGAAAATCAGGATCTGTATTCTTTTTGCCGGTAAAATACTCAGGATCTCGTCCTTCTATCGGATTCGAATGCGCCGCTTAATGTATTTATTTTTGGTTACAATCGGAATACTATATTGGATATTGTATGTACGTGTTTACCGATAAAGTAGGTGAAGAAATCTTATTGACTTATTCTCGATATTTCTAAAATTGTATTGCTAGTTTAACCTATTTACAATCTTTCTTAATTGGAATAAATCTTAAGCTAACTTTAAGTTACATGAGAATGCTTTATATTTATTATACTTATATTTTTTTAATAAAAAGTCACAAAATATTATTGTATAAATTTAAAATAAGCTTTTAAAATATATTTTTTACATTTACTTTACTTTTTTTAATTACTAACTTTTTATCAACTATGTAAAATTAAAAATAATGTTATTTGACACCGTTATTTGAACATGTAATTTTTGTAAAGTAAGATTTTTTTTTAAATTATGTATTACTTTTTAAAAATAAATTTATTTCTATTGAATCACCGTTATTAAAATACGAATAATAATAATAAATAGGTACGTTTGTTTTAGCAAAACATATCATTGTAACAGAGAAATAGATTTAATACTAGAAGTGTTGTTACGTAATCGCAAAGTCTTTTATGATTACATACAAACTCTCCGGTTTTAATAGCGCGAAGAACCCTAAACACATATAAAATTGAATACAAAGAATCCTGGTTTGAAAAAAAAAAAAAAAAAAAAAAAAAACGAACAGAAAAAAATAAGAAAAAAAAAAATAAAACAAGAGAAGTAAAGTTCCGGGAACGAATCCGCGCGGGAGAAACCCAAATACCAAATGGTATTCCGTTCGCGGAGTCGCGTACTCGGTGCGTGAAGCGCATCGCGAGCTCGTGGCAGACGCGTTGTCTTGCCGCTCCCGCTCGAAAGACGTTCGAAGGTTGGATGAGCTTCCCCCCCCCCTCCATTTCTCTCTCTCTCTCTTTCTCTCTAGAACGATCGTGAAAGATAATATACAGCAGGACTTGCTGGGAATATACCTGACTATAAACTTCCGTAAAGGAAGACAAACGCACGTTCGATGCCGGCGTACGTACCAGCAATGCGCTGCATCATTGATGCGCGCACCAGCTAGAGAGAGAGAGAGAGAGAGAGAGAGAGAGAGAGGAGCTATTCCCCAAACGGCCCCCGTACATCCGTCGTTAAGGTCCTGCTTTATCTGCTCACAACTCGAAATTGTTCGACAAGCTGCACGATGACTGATTGACAAGGGAGAAGCACTGAAATGTCGGCAACGAATGCATTGTGTTCTCATTTTACAAATATCCGATCTGATATTACTTTTTTGAGTTTTTTTTTCTGTTTTTTTTGTTTTTTTTTTTTTGTCTTTAATGGTGCAGGAAGGTACTTTTTTATGGCGTTTACAAGACTTCTTTATTTTTATGGTATTTTCAGTTTGACAATAAACATAAAAAGCAAAACGTACTAACTATTTATATGCATTATTTTAAAATTATTTTGAAGCTTTTTTAAATTAACGTCAAACGTCTATTTTAATATACAAATAAATTATCATTTCTATAATTACGAAAGTTTATTTGCAATTAATTAACAATTAATTTTAGCAAATAAATTAATTTTCGGTTCGAAACCTTTCGTATCTTATACTGTTTCCTTTTCCTTGCTAACTTACACCATTCTTAATTAAGCCCATTTGTCTCAGTTTCATATCCAACAAAATGGAAATGAAAATAAAAAAAAAAGTAAAATAACTGATTTTATTTTCGTACCATCTGTGTACTCATCACCATTTTATAACGTTGAATTTCGTGTAAGTATATAAACCACACATACATACGCAAGATCGTCCAACAACAACAAACTCCGCTCGGTGAATGAAATCAATTAAGCTTCGCGACACGGTTTCACCGTCTGCGGTGAAATCCATACAACTCTGGACGAGACGAAAAAAGGAGGACGCGCTCGAGGATGTACGGGGTTTTTACCCGTGTTAAAGGAATCTAAAGCATCGCGTGTATGCTTGGGCTGTGTATGTATGCGTCGTGTATACGTCGAAAGAGTGCGGAGCCTATTAAAAGCCATTTTAACCCAATTATGCAGAGCGGTATAGGTTGCTATCTCGCGCGCCAGCCTTCGGGAACTATCTCTCGGACCTTCTCCGACCCAGTAAATTCGATCAATCCAGATGAGAATCTCTCCTTCGTTTCGCCTCTCTCTCTCTCTCTCTCTCTCTCTCTCTCTCTCTCTTTCCCTCTCTCTTTCCCTCTCTTATTCTCTTTCCACGCATAGTCGGCGTGTGCAAGCTTCGGGAGCAACAGCAACAGCCACACACCCTCATCCTGCGGCGGCGGTAGAAAGATCGCGAGGCCCTATAAGGCCCAGACGCCGGTTATAAGGCCCTTGGGCAGTAACAATGCATGCTTGCCTCTCGACCGTCTGCCTCTTCTCTTCTCTCTCTCGCTCTCTCGCGCTCTCTCTCAGGCTTCGGACTCGCAATGTCTCGTAAATATAAATGATGCCGCGACGCGGTTATAGCCGAGCTACCGTATGAAAGTACGTGAGTGCCTCGTCTGCTTTTTTTTCTTCTCCCTCTCTCTCTCTCTCTCTCTCTCTTATTCGCTCGCTTGCTCGTTGGTGCGCGTATATCGCTCGCGGATGCGCAGCCGGTGCGAAAAAGAAGGCCAAAAAAGTAAAAGAGGAGAGAATATAGCCGAGGGCGGAGAAGAGAGAACCCGCTAAGAGCGAGTTAAGAGGAGCCTCGCGAAGGATCAAGACTATGGATGTATATTTTCACACTCCGCGAGCCGCGCGCCGCGCGCCGCCTTAACACAATGCTCACCTCCGCCGATCGGGAACAATGCGTTTTCTTGTTCCACGCACCGAGAGAGATAGAGATAAACAGAGAAAGAGAGAGAGAGAGAGTGTTCCAAAGCCTTTGTAAAACGCGACATAAAGCTACTATTACTCTTGCGCTGCAACCACGGGTTTAGCGCCGATTGATTCGATTTGGCAAGAAGTGCGAACGCGTTGCCGGCCTTTTGTATAACGAGGGATCACTTTGTTCTACGCAGCTTTTCTCTCTCTCTCTCTCTCTCTCTTTCTATTGCAGCTATTTGTGCGCGCGTGCTTCTTAGGAATTCTTTCGCGATGCTGTCTATCGGAGAATAATAGGATAAGGAGTGTGTGTATATGCATACGTGAAAATAGGTTTTTAAATGAGAGTCACTAGAAAAGTGTTTCTAAAGATGCCGTAAAGTTGCGAATTAATGTACGACACAAATATGTGTCAACGATACGATAATTTTTTGTTTTTACACCCAGCGTTAGACTTACTAATGATTCTCAAATATAATAAATATTAATCTTAATAAAAATGTTATTTTATTTTCAAATAATGAAAGGTTCGCATTCGACGAATGTTAGGCTATTAAAATAATTAGTATTAAAATTCTTAAATATCGTAAGTTTTAAGGATAAAAAAATAATTTTGAAAGTTCACCCAATTGCTTAACGAAGCATAAATTATAATTATAATTGATTATCCGTATACCGAAGTATTTATCAACTCCGTTAGCATTGCTTTATTATTACGTGTTCATAATAAATTGTTTAACGCCGTATGATAAATGCTGCACGATATTTGTGTATTAATTAGTGACAACATGCAACGCAACGACGCTTTTTAATCTGCTCCATGAGATCTATAAAATCAGAGCGTGGAAATCGGCGTTTCAACGGAATTACCGAGAAAATAAATATAAAAAAAATAAATAAATAAATGAATAAATAAAAAGAGAAAAAAATCCCTTTACACCCCATAAATCATGCGCGCATTCGTCGTACAAATCGCGAGTAATACACTTGTAACATTCGAAGCTCGTCAATAGTACATACCTCCAACAATGAGTATACATACAAAGGCGTTAATCTAAATTATTCTCAAAGTCCTTTCCGCTAGCGCGAAACTCTCGCTCGCTCTCTCTCTCTCTCTCTCTCTCTCTCTTGCATCGCGACGTGGTTTACATCACGCGGCGCGCACATTAAAACGTTATAATCATTGGGAGTGTGAGTCACGGCGTTTACTCGCGGCGGCGCACGCATACAATAGCATCGCTGAGTGCATAAATCGCGCGACTTTTATTCCCGTTCGTACATATAATACCGGTGTGCGCTTCGAACGAGGATGAATCGTCTCGCGCGATGTAACGCAAACTTAATCGCCGGCGCCGCGTCTCCTCTCGTCGCTCGGCGACTCGAACATTTCCAGGTATCTATCGAGGATTATAACTTACGAACGAATGAGCAATCGTTCGCGCAACGAGAAATCAAAGAATCGACTCATCCGGCGTCCGTCGTCGTCGTCGTCGTCGTCTTTCCATTAACTATCGCTTACACTCGGCTACCGCGGTTTAAACTTGCGCCTCGTTTGCGTGCTCGACAGTTCGGATTGGATGACTGTTGTCGTCGCGACGAAGTGTACATATGCTCCACGCGTTGCATTGTCTTTGGTACTAGGCTTGTTAGTCCGGAAAATATATGCGGTCGGGCTCGCGCACTCGATACTCGATGTATAGCCAACGCGCTATCCGCGATTCGAATGAATGGCTTAATTGATATTGCATACGTTTATTTTATTGGATGCAATTGTTTCGCATTAATGCACGTTTATTATTTTTTAACGGATTCCGAATACACGCATTTCTTGTATTATTAATCGAACTATACCGAATGCTGCGAATGCATTAATTATTTCATAAATCTGAAAAGTTAACTTTTGTTCAAAGAGTGAAATCGACACGTAATAGATTAACGGTTATATCGATTGTTACCGATAAAATCATTACAGTAAGATGCAATAATGTAAATAAGCTAACACAGTAAATTGTTCTATGCTGAATTTTTATTATACGTTACTTCTGTATTCGATGTATCGACTTTTTTTATTCTATTAATAGAACTATTCCGATGTATCATTAATGTAATCTCGCGAAACTACTTTGTTGAATAGTCATGATTAAATGCTTCGCTTATAGTAGACAATCGCAATTTAATTGCTGTAATTTTAGTTTTTATAGTATTGCAGATACTAATTGTAACGGAAAAATGTTCATAATTATCAAGCTTTAAACGTTAAAGAAGAATAAAAAATTTTTAATCATCGTCTTAAATATATCGTTCGACGATGCAAAAATTGAAAATAAATGTTTTATGCTACAATATTTTACAAACATATTGAAGTAATATAAAAATATATATCGTTTCTTGAGTATCGGTTAACGATCTTAAAATTGAAATTCATCAAATTAAAATTAAATTTCATTGTTTTTATTAATGAAAGACAATTATGTCGTCAAAATATTTAAAAAACTTTTTATAATTATAAAGGATTATCGTAAAATTAATTATAAAGGATTATCGTAAAACAAAATAACAAGCAATTATTTTAATTTTGACAAGGAAACAAATAAGTGAGAATTTCTATTAAATTCTTTCGTAAAAAATTTCGAAGCCGTCATTAAACTCAAAAATTTTTCAAGTAAATGCAAAACGCGTAAAAAATTTGTGCATCTTCGACCGTCGATTAAAATATTTTATTATTTTTTCTTTATCACTACTTGGCCTTATCTTTTGATACACGCTCCTATTCTGATATGAGCGAGCATGAAATAAAACGATCAAAAGTAACAAGAGTTCAGACTGCTTACAAAAACGAATAAGCCCGATTGCTCGCACCCTCGTGCATGCGTAAGTAAAAATAATAAACGAGGAAGAAAAATGTGAAACGGAGGGATGCAAAAAATAGAGAAAGAGAGAGAAATAGCGGTGAAAAGGGAGGGGTCTAATTTAAAAATTTTAGAGGCACGCAGTCATGGCGATTTTCACGCATCTCGTCGAATTATACACGAAGCACCGATGCTCTTCTTTTCTCGTTTACTCGCTCGTTCGCTCTCTTCTACCTCGCATTTCTTTTTCTTCGCGCTGCATTTGTTAATAAACGCTCAACTTGCTCTCTCTCTCTCTCTCTCTCTCTCTTGAGACATGGAATGAAGGAGAAGGTGAAGTAGGTGGCTGCGGCGAAGCGAAGGGCGAAGAGGTACCGAGAGAGAGAGAGAGAGAGAGAGAGCAATGAAGAGGAGGTTGAAGGGAAAAGAGGGCGGGACAGTCCATTAGGTGGTATCGGGACCATCGCACGGTAGCACCACGCTCTCTGCATCTCAATGGCTTTGGCCGCGGTGTAGCTTCCGAGCGCGAGCGAGACCGACTGATAGGTTCGGGCCCTTGCTCTCTTTCTCTCTCTCTCTCTCTCTCTCTCTCTCTCTCTCTCTCTCTCTTTCTCGCTCTTTCGGCTTTCGGTGCAGGCGAGACTGAGCGAAAGAGCAAGAGAGGCGAATGGCAGCGAATCCCTTCGGGATCAATAGCAGTTGGGAGCAAAGTGCTTATCGGCTTCGCTTATTCTCTCTCTTCTTTCTCCCGTTTGCTCTTTCTCTCTTTTTCTCTCGCGTCTTCGTCGACTCCGTTTACGTTCCTTTCGCTCTCTCTCACTCTCTCTCTCTCTCTCTCTCTCTTTCTCTCTCTTTCTCTCTCACTCTCTCTCGCTCTTTTGCTCGGCTATGAGCAGCCCAGCGGACAACACCGGTAGCCCCCGCGGCGTTGTCTTCCGATTCGCCAACGCCGACGCCAACGATACACATTGCTACCTTGATCTTGCACGCGAGCCTTAGTAGCTGAAAACCAGACGAAGACTATACTCTTGAAGAAAAAGAGAAAAAGCTATCGTACGAAAGGGACCAGAAGATCAAGAGGAAGGACTTGTATTATATATAACTATATATGTCTATATATATAAAGTAAGTGTGGAGGTTGGAGCGCGAGCTCGGCTCGTCGTCGATTCTCTTACGTCTGCATTCCTTTCGACTTATACGCGTTACAAGATTCGCGTATTCGAAAATGATTTCCTCAATGCTTCTAAACTCCGATAACTTATATTCTTTTTCACTATGATTTTTATAACTATAGCGTATGAGGTTTCCCTCAATTCAGTTTATATTTTATAGAATATAAAATTACATTATAAAGTTATTCGTTATTCGAAAAACCATATTATTCAAGATAACATGTATTGATAGAATAAATCATATTGACAGTGATATTCTCAATATAAAAAATCGATAGTATAATTTAGCAATTTTCAAAACAATTGGAAAAACAAATACAACTTTAAATAATTTAACAACATCTTTTATATTTAATCGGTAAAAAAAAATTTCATTTCAATTTTAAATTTCAACATTTGATAAATTTGTATTTTTATTTTCATAATCAAATGATAAAATTCAAATTTCAGTGATATAAAGGTTATTGAACATTAATAGCGTTAGATTTTTCTACATATGTAATAATGTATTCAAGATTCAAATTTCAGTATAAAATTTTATTCATATATCTTGAGCAATTAACAGGCCAGAAGGGGAGCCTGAAAAGCGACAAAAATAATCGAGAAACTTGGCTAAACAGGACAATTGGACTCGGCTCTCCCAAAATTCAATGAATTTCACTAACAGGACAGTTACGCCCATTAAAAAACTCTCCCTCCATACGTTCGTCTTCCTTTTTTTTTCTCTCTCTCTCTCTCTCTCTCTCTCTCTCCATTCAATGACTCGAACGAAACTCTGATTGTGAGCACGCGCGGCTCGCGCCGGCGTAAAATAAAAAGGCAGTGCGCGCGAGACTCGCGCTCCGGATTTTTATCGCACAAAAACGAGAAAAGGATCTCCCGACGCGGGGTAGCGCCGACCACCGCCAGGCTCTCGCACATCTCAATCTAAAAAATCCATTAGTCCCTCCGCTCCTCTCTCCTCCCTCTCTCTCTTTCTCTCGGTCTTTCTATCGAGCTATACGACCATTATACGCCGTCGCGAATAAAGGTCCGAGTTATACACCGAACGAGAAACGCTCGCTAATGGCCAGCTTACCCCCGAATCATGCGATCAATTGAATTACGAAGAAAATTGCATTTGTTTCGCGCTTTAGCTATAAGAGTACAGATTTGAAAAGCGTTGCTCTCGAACAGCACGCATATCCGTGTGTTTACCGATATCCATCCCTAGCGTACACAGACACACACATACACACACAAATACAGATAGAGATTTTTTGAATCGAAGCGTCCTGCTACTAATGAGCCCACGATCGTGAAAGCGTGCATATATAGTGCTCTCCGCATATGACTACATATGTGAATTTGTACACGTGCAGGTGTGCGAGTGCGCAGGTACACAATGTGGCTCACACTGATTTTGCGGAAGGAACGCATTGCGTATGTAATGTCGAGCCTTGATTATCGAATTTAAGTACTAACGTATAAACCACTTGTCGGTCATAAATCTTTAGGAATGTTCGACAGTTAAGCGGGCGATATTTTTACTTCTATTTTTTATTTAATTGTTACGTGAGGAAGTTGCGCGAACGTTTAGCTAGTATTAATGTTACAAATATGCATGTATACGTATCTATGAGAATTACATTTTCTTGTTTGACAACTCATTTTAAGTCGACGCAATATTTACTAATTTTTTTTTTTTTTTTATTACATTAAATAATAATAATAATATGTATCATATTTATTAAAATTCTAAATAAATTAAAAAAAAATTATATTTTGTAAATATTATTATGTCTTTCAATATATTATTATCCGTTACTAATTCTTTTATATCACCTTAATTTTAATTTTTTCACTTATAGCTAATTGAAAAACATAGAAATTTATAATATCTAAACTTTAAAACAATTGTTATATCTGAATCGAATTGGAATAAAATACTCCGAAACAATCATTATTATTATATTATTTGATATTAATAAAAATATATAAATACAATAATTGCACAACTGTATAAAAAATTAAATTATTTTGAAATAATAATTTAATAATAAAAATATATATGTTGCGAAAATTTAAAATTATCAATGTGTTATATAAAATTTATCAAGCAAGATAAACTTTAATTATTGTCAAATAGATAATGCTAATGAATTTTACTTTAGATGTAATGCTATTCTTGGCATGCATTGGTTAAAATTTTTAATGACGATCGCTTATTTAATTGATTTATAGTTGAGCTGCGGTATTTCATTACGTTTTCAATGAAATCGGTGGTTATAATTAGTAGTGTCTACAAAATGAATAGAAAAAATTACCTCATTTCTTTAAAAAAGAAAGAAAACTATTGAATTGCACATTCGATAAAATAAGTACTCGTATATTTATTATTTTATATTATTTTTTATGTTTATATTTTTATAACTTGTAAATGTTTTATGTGCATATATTTAAATGTATACTTAAATCGTTGATGTAGAGATATAACGTACAAATGATATAATACTCTTAATATTCATTAAATATACTTTGATAATTTTAATATTTAATTAATAATTTTTTTTTTTTTTTTTTTTTTTTTTTTTTTAATGAAGATAACAAAATTTCATTAAAGTTTAGAAGATTATATTTAATATTTTTGCTTGTCCAATTCTAACTTTTTCATTATGTCTTTATAATTTATATCGACTTTGTTTTGGTATCACTTTAACAAAATAAAAATGAAAACGATCAGCAAATTTGACGAATCAGTATCAAGGAAAAATGTAAAAAAAGCCACTTGATATAACCACATACTTAAAATCACTTTGAGTACTACACCAAAGAATCATCAAAAGCAATAAAAAGTAATACCAGTAGTGTAAAAAAAAACATCGGGACATCTGTCGCAACGTTTCCCGCCATTCACCTCGAGCACTCGAATTATTTCGTCGCACGCGTCGTCCACATCAATCCGAGCTGTCCGCGCGACATCCGTCGAAGAAGCCACGAGCGTTTCGAGCGCGGGACGCACGTCGCCGTGGCTGCTATTTAACTGTACCGTGACCTCCTCTAGGTAAACAGCTCCACGCCGTCGAAATTCTTAGCCGAGGTCTCTTCTCTACGCGATCTTCGGCCTTGATCGATCGATGCCGTAGGAAGATTCCACGCAAACCGCTCGCTTTTTCGGACTCTCTTGTAAGCTCGATAAGTAAGTTTTGAGAGTCGAATTTTTTTTTTTTTTTTTTTTTTAAACGCATTGCGATCACTTGGCTTTGCCATCCTTGTGAATATTTGAATTACAGCGAACTTTTATCGATTATTTTTCGATGAAATAACTGGTAAATATTTAATATTCCATGGTTTTACACCTGTAAGTGTTGATAATATTTTACAAAACTATTTAATGCATTTATGAGATTAATGTTTATTGAAAAATTGTTGACGAATAATATTTATTTTTAAGGCATAGATAACAATAAAATTAATGTATCAAAACAATTGATAACAATACAATTTTTCAACGATACAGTGTTTAAAATATTATGAGTTAACGTTGATAAAATAAATTTTATTTTGAATACAATAGTTTCATTAAAATCGAAAATTAAACATTATTAAAATTATTACTGCTTGTGTACAAAAAAGACGACTTTTAGAAAGTAAACAACTATCGTAATGTGACTAAAGTAAGCAATCATTTGAATTGTTAATATAGAAGTAAAACGTCAAACGAAATAATCAGGATTAAAAATATCTAAAATATTCAAACGTGCATTTAAGATACGTTAAAAGTGAATATTCAAAAAGCGCTAATTAAAATTCGAAATCGCTAATAAATGAATTATTAAATTTTTATAAATATTATGCTCGCGATGATTCTTATATTAAGATTACTTTTAGAAGTTGAAAAAACACTCGAGTAAGTTGGAGCATCGATTCGCATAGTCTTCTATATACCCATTTATTATAATAATTGATGAATCGGTTTTGCATTCAAAACGCCGATTGGCTAAAATTAAATAAAACTCCCGTTCATCCGTAGCAAGCAAGATTACGATAAACTTTACACGTATACAGCTAATATATAATAATATTAATTTCGCTGTCAAATAAAGTATAAACGTTCGTTCGGACGGCGCAGTCTCGCGTTAACAAAACGTTTCCCCTATGTACGAAGCAATTTTGTCGCGCCATCGGCCAATAATATCGAAACTCGAGAAATTTATTACCACGGAGGTGGACTACGTCACACGAGTTGCAGCAAGGAGGAGCGCGCAACAGGAGCAAAACCGAGCGCGCGCCGGTGGATACCCGATGACAAAGTAGCAAAGCGTAGCTCGCTCGCGTGGCCTTCGTGACGAAGCGAGCGCGCTTCGATCGGCGGTGCGTGCGCGAGGTGAGGTAAGCTCCCCCCCCTCCCCACCCCTCCCCTACCCCTTGGAGAGCCGAAGGTGGTCGAACGCCGACTAGATTTTCCTGTCAATAAATCAACCCGCGAGAGCGGTATACATATATAGAACCGAGAGAGAGAGAGCGAGAGAGAGCGAGAGAGCGAACGTTTGGCCTCGGCATTTCAGCCTAGGCTGTGCCGCTGTCGTCGCGCACACACACACACACACACACACACTCACACACACACACACAAACACACACAAACACACATACACACACACACACACACATATATATATATATATATATATATATATATATATATATATATATATATATATATATATATATATATATATATATATATATACACGCGGCCGCTCCCTGCTTCCTTATTCATGCGCCAAGCGACGACGGAGGAGCTATACGGAGGCCGCGGGAGCAGCGAGTACGAGAGCGAGAAAGAGAGAGAGAAAGAGAGAGAAAGAGAGAGAGATGGTCCCCGCCACTACTGAAAAAACATCATCCTCCATTACCGTCCATCTTGCGGCCGTCGTCGCGACTTCCAATCCTTCCCCCCTTTCGATCGCCGATCGCGAATATCTCGCGCCACCGTGCAGACGTGCGCGTCCGCTTCTTCCTCTCTCCTCGTTTTCTCTCTTTGGGGCCGACTCGTCTCGTTTTCTTTGCCTCCTCCTGCAGGGCTTGTTGCTCGAGTGCACGGCTTCCGATTCGCGCTCGTTCTCCCCCAAGGCTCTCTTCTCTCTCTTTTACTTGCCTTATTTTTTCCTCTGTTTTTTTTTTTTTTTTTTTTTGTTTTTTTTTTTTTTTTTTTTTTTATTTCATCCCGTCGTTGCGGCTACCGTCCGCGCTGCTCTCTGTAGCCAAGCGTCTAAAAATTGTAGCGAGAAATCGTGCTGCACTGTCTTTGTTCTTCTTTTATCGATGCAAGACGCGCACTAGCGAGTGCGTATATATATATATATATATAAGCGCGATTATAAAGCTACGAAGACCGCGAGTACGCGACATCAGCGTGCCTTTCTAATGGCGTCGTAAGTTTGAGGGAACGTTTTTGTTTGCTGCGTCAAACCAAGAGAAAAAATTCGCTTTCGATTGATGGGCTCGTTTTGCGCGAGATACGAGCTAAGCGACGAGGAAAAAAAAACGAAGTAGGAAAAAGCAGCTTTCGCGTTTTTGTATCGGTGCATATTATGTGTATCTCTGCGAGTGTGTGCACGCGAGCGCGTGTGTGAGAGGGAAAAAAATGTACCAAACGATTGCTTTAATTTGAAGTTAACGAAGACGTACTGTGTTTTTATGGATTTAATGAAGGAGAGTTTGCTTTTTCTCGATCATTAGGAACTATTTGATCTTTTATCACGCAAATATTCTTACTTGTTTGCTTACAAACTTTCAACCGCGTCTTTTAGTATCGTTTTGACGCATTGGCAATGATCTAAATTATTTTTGCACCATCTTCCTCCTCGTCTTTCGAACTAATTTCATTAGAAAAAAAATATAATTAAAAAATACTTGTCACTATTTTATTTTGAAAATTTATTTATTTTTTTAATAGCGCGAACGTTAACAAATATTGCAAGAAAGATCATGAATATCGGGATAAGTAAAGTAATTACATTACTTTACTTATTAAAAGTAATTAAAAAAGTATGTTACTACCGATCTATTCAGTAATTTTACCGGAAAAAAAAGTTAATCCATTCTTAAGTTTCGCTCAATGTATCCACTAGATATAATAAAGTTAGCCGATGATCACTTTAATGTAAAATTTACTTACTTAACTCGATATCGTAAAAATCGGTCGTAAAAATACGTGAATTTTATGTTACTCCGTAAACTTAATTTTACGTCTCGATATTTATGTATCGTCGATACTCTTTTTTTTTACATACTTACGATCGATTTCATTCGTAATTCGAAGAGCAACAAAAAAACTATATAATTCGCAGAGTTGCACGCTTGTAAATCGAGGTTACGGCGTGGCATTTGCCTAGCGCGTAACGACACATTCCCCGCTGTATACAAGAGGAATCGGGATTTACGCGAAACTCACCGCCAGACGAGCAAATTAAATTCGAATGTCTATTTTACGATACCGAATAATTTCTTCATAGTGTATATACCACACCGTCATATCCATCGTCATTGTCTGCGCACATTATCGCTGGCACTTTTCGCTTTGTATAGCGCGTGCGTAAATAAACGTAAAGCGGTATGGATAATTTTCCTTAACCTCGACTTTTCACCCGTTGGTTATAAAAATTTAATAACGAATGATAAATGTTAACGCGCCTTTTGAGTAAACGAGCTTCGCGCGTGTACGTATATATACATGCGCTCTGGCGATAGCGCAAGCGAGGTTAACTGGACATTGGCTAGTGCAGGGACAATCCCGAACGGGATGCACGAGGAGATAAAGTGAAATGGCAACGACATTTAATTGGAGCTTCTGACGCGTTTCTGGCATTAAGTATGATGTTGCCTCAAGTTCAATTAAAATGGAAATCGAGGATCCTTTTCTCCTCTCAATCTCTCTCTCTCTCTCTCTCTCTCTCTCTCTTTCGCTCTGGAACACTTTGCGCGATCTCGTCTCGTCGTTCGTTTCTCTCTAACGTTGCGTCGAATTTATACGCGAATCCGTGATGCACCCACACGAACGCTCGGGCCGAAACACGTAGGTAGATCGTACACGCTTCGCGCGGCTTCCAGAATACGCGCGGCACCAAAACTTCGCAGCTCGTCTCGTATACGTATATCGCTCTCGCAAAGAGGAGCATCGAGTGTACGGGCGCTCCGAAAATAGTTTGCCGTGTTAGTTCGACGACGGATCCTCCTAATGAACTCCCGAGATTAGAAATCGGTGGTCTTTGAGGCGCGCGCGCGCGTTTGTCCTTCGCGATCCTTCGGAACTCGCGGCTGATATCGCTCGCAATTAAAATTGAAATATCATCGGTGTGGTCCCTCGAAGCATCTATCGGGAAGGGAAGGATGCGAGCCGGCGTTGTTCTTCCTCGCAAATAAGAGAGGAAAAGAATTCCAACTCGACTGGCGCGTATAGACGTGTGTTAGTGGAATGAAAGGGTTCCAATCTTTCTGTCCTTTATTCCTTTCGAACCACGCCTTCGATTAACATTCGCTCCTTTTAATTGATTCTCGTGATTCTTTGAGTTTTCGTTATTTTTGCTTTTAAATTGAGCAAGCGCGTAAGTTGCCGCTTCGTTTTATTTTTTATTTAATTGAATGTCAATTTTTATTGTCACAATGAGCAAAGCTTTTTTCTAGCAATGTTGACTACACGATAAATGTTTAAATTCATATATAGATATTGTGCATGTGGATATTTATCAAGATTCGAGTGACAAATTTACTGGCATATTAAAAACTGTGTTCAAATGTCACGAAAAGAAATTTCTTTTTTCCAAAAGAATTTTACGTATTACTTATTGATTAATCAATTTTTATTTTATAATGATGCTTCTTTTATAATTATTAAAACTTGTTCATTCTTCATTTGATAAAGTGAGTAAAATTAGATTTTTAATATTGGAATAAGGAAAAAATTT
Organism: Chalcis sispes; assembly: GCA_949987625.1. NCBI lineage: Eukaryota > Metazoa > Arthropoda > Insecta > Hymenoptera > Chalcididae > Chalcis > Chalcis sispes. The sequence continues at coordinate 49,888,067 of OX465098.1, read as the reverse complement.
TTAATATCACAAATTAATATGCAAATGTTTTAATCAACATTTCTTTACGCCTTAAATTTGTATTTTAAGTTACGTTTAGTACACTTATAAAAATTTTAAGATGAGCATTATTCTAATAGACGTAATTAATATTAATAAATATTTTTTAATTCTTTAATTATAATTGTTGGATTTTATCAAACACATAAATAATTTATGATTGCAAAAATATCAAATTTTTTGTTTAACATCTCTTTGATCGCTATAATTTAATGCACAAAATAATTACTTGCCTTTTACAGATAGTATTTATTTTATGTAACGAATATCCGATTTATGAGTTTTGGTTGTTTATAAGATACAACAGAGCTGTAGTAAGGAAAATAGTTATCGTATTTCTCATCACGTGTTTCATACCAATTACAATCGCATTATCTGTATAAAAAAAAGAAATTTTTTAACAAGTTTTCCTGACCCAAAATTAAATATAGGAATCTATTACGCCACGTCTACAACGAAACGCATAAAGTACGTTTTTAAAGTGAAATCCCGTGAACCTTTATATTGGTTTTTCCAGACGAATCTATAAATAAAATCAGTTAGATAGAGTAAGAGATTGAGCGAAAGAGAAGAAAACAGTGCGCGCACGAGGAATGGAAGAAAGTATTACGAAAGCGATTTACTCGTTAATTACCTTTTTAAATCATATACGAGTACAAGATCGAGCTTGGTGGAATGTCCACTAAATACCCATACAGAGAGAAAGAGAGAAAGAGAGAGAGAGAGAGAGAGAGAGAGAGAGAGAGGGAGGTAGAGCTCTCAATGCACGAGTCGATCGTCGTGTGCTCGCGTATAATAGATCCTCGATCTCGCTCCCTCTCTTACCAACGTACACGGTCTTCGATGCGCTCTCTTTCTCTTTCGCTCGGTTTGTCTCGCGAGGCAGACCATACACACACATACACACACACACACACACACACACACACACACACACACACTTACACATAGTTGCACAGACGTAGACACGTTCGATCGGCATCGGCGCGCGAGACAGCCCGAGTATGTGTAGTTAAAAGCCGCGCGAGCTGCTGCCCCCATCGCTGAGGGACTTAATAAGACGTCGTGACTCGGCAGTACGTCAAGCCCTAAGTGATCGGGTAATTGTACATTAAACCGTACATAATAGAATTATCGACGGAAAAGAAGCGGCAGACTCTCTCGTGTCGCTGCTTATTTCAGGGGCAAGGCCGCGCCAACACTCGATGCTGCTGCGCGGGAAGCGCGCGCGAAATACGTATTCATTCTTTTTATCTTTATTACTTTACTTTCTTTCTTTTCTCCGTTTTTTTCTGTTTTTTTTTTTTTTTTTTTTTTTATGCTTTTTTAATACTTTTGCGCCTTTTTAGTTTGCGCGCTCGTGGGTAAAGTGTTTACTCAACGAAATTCCGCTGACGCTTACAACGGAGCTATAACTTTGAAAAAGCGAAAGTGCGATTTCGAGTTGCTTAATGTCGTTTGATCGAAAAGAATACTTGGAATCTCAAGTGATGTTTCTACAAATATTCAAAGTCTTTATCGCGTCTTGTTTACACGATGTACTGCCTAAATATTGGGCTACGATATGTATTTATAGAACTCTTGAACAAAAAACCATTAAGTATATTGGTGCGAGAAATTAGGAAAAAAACGATTATTGACAATTTTATCTCACATACTGCAAAAGATTAAAATAATTGCAAATTGATAATTATAAAACAAGAAAATAAAAGATAATCGAATAAAAATCTTTTATAACATCAATATTACTTAAATTGAATTGTTGAAAATAAAAAGATTCAAAATAAAAATATTAGTTATAATATTTATCAAAATACAGTAATTTTATTATTTTTTATTTTTGAAAATGTATTGGTTGATTTGAAAATTTTCATTTTATCTAAAAAGAGTTCCTCGGTGTAAAGACACTATCAATTTTTATTATAAATAATTTAAACTTGTTTCTAACGAATGTATATTAAAATCAAACAATAAAATAAAAACGAAAAATTGAATTACATCTCGAAATTGAAATCTTATATATTTATATATCAGAGATAGCACGATGATCTTTTTTTTGCATACCACATTATGTGTAAATATCTTACTTTAACACTTTTAAATTTCTACGTCTACTTACAATAATATTTTCGAGTTTATCTAATCTAGCGTTTCGGTATCAATATTGCCGCAATTTATGAAGACGCTTTTATATTAAGCGAGTATATCTGGGAATAATACACATAAAATCATTGATATATAAGGCATTAAAGAAGGCTCTCCGCGCCTCTCTCAAACAATAATTAAAAAACTTTCCGACGCGTCAATTGAAAATTATGCCAGTTTTACTTATCGACTAAAAGAGTACACGTGCTACGAGCCAAGTGAACACATTACTCCAGTGGAACACATATACAGTATCTTGTAATGACAGAAAAAGAAGAGCCAGACCGAAAGAGGCAGCGAAGAAGAAGAAATATAAGAAGGAGAGAAGCAAAGGTAGAAGAGGATAGGAAGAAGGAAAAGAAGAGAGAAAGAGAGAGAGAGAGAGAGAATCGAGCAAGTCGATAGGTTACATACTCTCACAACGAGGCGCAAGAGAGAAGATCGCAGGCTTGGAGGAGAGTAGCCGGGGCGCTGGTGTGCATCGGATCGGTTTATTAACCGCAGGTCAATTCGCAGCTTAGAGACCGTAAGATAGCAGCTGAAGCAGGAGCTGCATCAGCAACAGCAGCACTTTATAAGGCGAAATGATCTCCGCGATAGGCATTCATTAACCATCGTTAATTAAGACATTATCACGTCATAATGATCTCTCGCTCTCTCTCTTTCTATCTCTGTCTCTATGTCTCTCTCTCACTCTCTAATGAATGAATGAAACACGCCTCATAAATAATTAATCCCCCGATTAAGCCGTGACCATCGGCCGCGTCCATGCGCCATCGCGTACCTAACGTGCACACTCACACGTAAATCACGTGCCTTCATCTATACTCGCACGCGTACATACGTCTATTATACTATATATTCACACACGAATCGACAAAGAGCAGTATCGAGCATTTAAGATCCAAAGAGAGAGAGAGAGAGAGAGAGAGAGAGAGATAGTACAAAGCAAGCAAACAAAAAATTTCGCAAGATGATAAAGGTCTTTGGTATATTTTAACCGATCGTTGCCTGCTGACTTTCATTGTACAAGAGACCGAGCGCGAGTCGTTCTCCTTGTTACATTTTTATTTTTCCTCTCTCTCTCTCTCTCTCTCTCTCTCTCTTTCCCTAACCGAATAATTAAAGGTTCGAGCAAAGATTTTCACGGAGCTTTAAGCCGATAAGAGGCCGACCTATTTAGCGGTAGTTATGCCGCGAAGAAGAAGGCAAACTCGTTTCTTTTTTTTCTTATTTCTTTACCATTTTAGAAGCTAAGATTGATTGCTCCGGCACGTCCTGACTCCTTGACTCTCATTACTTATGAGCGTCTCTCTTTCTCTCTTCGTAATATCCGCGCGCGGCCCGCCGCATGCCCGCCGCTGAATTTATCTTAATGCACTTCCTTAATGAGTAATTAAAATGCCTGCATTTTTTTAACAGGGAATTTCGAAATAACTCAATTAAGCATGCATCCCTCTTTTAAGTTCAATTTGTTTTTTTTTTTTTTTTTTTTTTTAAGGTAAGGTGAGTTTTTAGTTCTTTATATATTTACTAAACAATTTTTAATATTTTTAAATATTGTTGTTGTTTTTTTTTTTTGGCATATCGTCAAGTTTGATAATGATTAGAAATCATTTATTTTATGGATTTTATAATTTGTACAACACTTATTATCGATGTATTAATCGAATTATCGTACGTGCGCTCCTAACAACATTTTACGTACTATAAACGCGTAATTATATGTGTTGTTTAACGCAGTATCGGATCATTAATTGACTTATAAAATATACGTATTGGAAAAATTTGTCAGAACGAAAAACATTTTATACCCGTTAAAAAATAATCACTTTCTCATTATTAACCGATTGCGTATTAAAGCAAGCCTCTTTATAATGGAATAAAAAAAAAAAATGTAATCAATTGCCCGCAGTAAAACCTGTATTTAAGCCTGATTATAAGTTTCATTGAATTCGCAAAAACAGAAATGCTTTCGTTTAATGTAAGTCGACCGTACATTTAAATTATTTTTAATAACTTATCTGACATAATAAGTATCGCAAAGCAAACACCCTAAAGCCGGTAAACGAGGCGTAAAATTATTATTTCCAGTGTATCGATAAACTTTAATTTTCAGCTCGTTCTTCGTAAGGCAATTCGAAAAATTTTTTAAGCAAGCGCAATAACTATATTTATATGTGTACATACGTATGTGTAAGTATGGTGAAGAATTCTTTAGAGAGTCGAGTTCACGACGAGTCGAGTCTTTAGCGCGACAACAAAGCCATTTCCATGAGAGAGAAGTATCGTTCGCTCGGTAGCACTCGGTATAGCTTAGGGTCACGGACGGAATACTCATAAGTGTCGGTGGATACTTGGCGCTGTTAATGGCGAGCTCGTCAGCCTCCGTATCGGACACGAGTCGCGACGACGGGGCGCTGTGTGCCGTTAATTCAAAGCGCGTTTCTCGCGCGCTCCTTAACGTTCCACGCGAAAAGCGCGACCTCGATCCTTCCCGAGACCGCGGCTTGATCTACGAGCGAGCGATCTAGCTCTATCCTAGGATTTCAAGAAAATCCGGTATTCGCGACACCTTCAAACCTGCCCTTCTTCTTTAACTCGCTTCCTCGAGTCCCGCACTACTGCGACAATGATTTTTTTTTTTCATTTTGTATGTATTATTTTTTTTTTTTTTTTTTCTTTTTTTGCATACGAGGGCCAATTTATAATAGTACCGAGAACGCGAAATTTTACCAGCGCGAATAGTTGAGAGTCGCTTAATGGCGTAACTAGCGCGAGGCACGAGCAGGTTTTAATGTCTGGGCAGTTTTAACGCGTTAGCGAATCTGTGCGTAAACTTTTGTGCAAGACGAAGAATCAACGGCTAAAGGCTGTGTTACTACTGGGTCACATGTCAAGAACTTTGTGGAAAAAAAAAGATTTATTATTCTAAAAATAAATGCAAAATAGGCCATTTAAAAACTTTGTCGCATTTATTTTTCAGCGAGACTTGCATTTTTGACTAATATTGTATGGCTTTTTTTTTCTTGATTTTTTCTGCCGTCCGAATGCTGCCTCTATAGGTTGTATATTTCTTGCCGTGTCACGATCGTAAAAGCAGAAAATTTTAAAATATATTATTTGAAATCGATATCTTTAAATACATAAATTAAATAATTGAAAACAATGACTACCAAATTTTTTTATTTTATATAATAAAAACTTTCTTTACAAAATACTATTTTTGATATAATATTTTAAAATTTAAAAATCATTTAAAAGGTTGCATAGAAAATATATTTAGAAATTAGCAATATGTTGCTCATATTCTGCAAGAAAATTGAAATACCAACGTTTAATATTATTTATGATGAAAATGATTTAAAAATGTAATTAAACTAGATGATTTTAAGCTATTTTTTTCTTAAAAAACTTTCTCTGATGCAGATGAAAAATAAAAAAAAAAAAAAAAAAATAAAAAGAAAAAGAAAAAATAAAAAACATTTTTTGCATTGTCCATTATAGTAATTACCTGACAATATAGGCAAAAGCATATCCTGTCATTTTCATCGATACAGTCATCAATGGCGCTTTATCCAGGTGCAATTACTTATTTCTTACCATACTTTCACGCGACAACGATGAAAAAGCGCGACGAAAAAAAAAACCGTGCCACGTACGATGATTACAACAACGGCAACGGCATCGACAATGCAAAAGAGAAACTCGCCTCGACGACGATGAGTTTCAGCCGATTATCGACAAAGAGAGAAAGAGAGAGAGAGAGAGAAGAAGAGAGATATCCGTCTTCCGTCATTCGATGCCCTTGAAAAGCAAATGCATTAAAAATTCACCTACATATTACGCACACGGATAATCAGACGCGTAAATATACACAAGTTATATATGGATATAATAGACATTTACCACCTCTATATACGTATGCATATGTATGCCGACGCGGTACACGCGTGTATACATCTTCCTGTTGTGTTTCACTTTGTCACTCCTCTTATCCTTCGTGTCTTTCGCTTTCTTTCTTTCTCTATGTTATTTTCATTTGAAACGCTTAAAGAAAGATAAAGTGTGACAAAGAAAGAAAGAGAAAGAGAAAGAGAGTGAGAGAGACAGACGGATACGAGCGTAGTATATATCTTGTGCATAAGTACGGGAGAGTAGTCGATTACCATACGATCTGCATTTATTCTCGTACGGCGCTGTACGTATGGAGCCGCTACTTCCTCTGTAAGCTGTAAATAGTCGCGGGGAGACCATAAAACGACAGGTACGTCCTGTGCGCTTCTCTATCTTATGACGGCGAAGCTCGCGACCTCCCGTAGATCCTCGCGCACTTCTCGCTTACCTCCGTCCTGGAATTTCGGAGCTCGCTTGTTTCTTTATTCGGGTCGCGACTCGCTCATGCAAATTATCTGGGTGAATCTTTCCCATTGATGATATTTACAACACACGGACAATCGTATATTAACCGCCAAGAGTTCGAAAGCTTCTCGTTGCTCGAGTTTCTCTTTTGTATATAGATTAGTCGACGCACAAAATCGCGCAACGAGCAAACGTTAAATCGTTTATTTTAATCATTTCAAAGCGCGTAAATTTATCCATTTAGTTTTCCATTAAAATTTTTCTTATAAAACGCATCTATAAATCTTCCACTGATATATATTTTTCCGCGGATACAAAGGTATACGTACATAAGAGAGATAACGTTCAATCTGTAGAATATAATAGCAGGTGATTGAATTATTGCGGTATTACGTACGAGTACGATAGAGCAATTGAAGTTAACAACAAGAGAGTCCAATATTATTCAAGCGATATTCTGACATCTGTAAACAGATGTTACATTTGAGAATACTAATTTGCTGGGTTTTAACATATTCTCCAGTGCGCGCGCGTGTGATGTAAAGCTATATATATATATATATTCAGCTCTTGTGATTCATGCATTAAAATGCTACAAAACATAAAATAACACTTTAAATCAATACGGAAGTTATATTACCCCCACGGGCATTTAACTGGCGTATGTTGTAATGCAATCTTGGTATAAAAAAATTTTATTGCCCGATAAAAGCTATAATAAAATGCACATGCTGGACATCCTTGGAATAAAAAATATGTCCATTAAACGTATACTCGAAGAATTTGATTTGATAATAAAACCGATGCAACGTTTTAATTATTATATAATGTAACCATTTATTATCTTTTTCATTCAATTTAAACGCATTTTTCTTACGCGATAAAAATCGTATTGTTATGTATATGCTTAATTATAATAGATTATATATATAATTTAGAAACTTTGATTCTACTTTCAAAAGAATGTTTTTTTAATTGAACAATAATTATAATAAATACCTTTGCAAAAATTTTCATAGGATTCAAAAAAATAATTAATTAGTTGAAAATAGCAATGGGAAACAAGATTCATAATTTTATCTGAGGATAAAATCATTGTTTATTTAAAAAAAAACAATATAAAGCATAAAGTAGTTTTCATAACATTATTATTTTTTTTAATCCGTTGATTCATGAATTTTCAATAGATAGTATATTATTATTTTGACATAACCTTGCGTTTTATGTGATAAATATTTAATACCTTTTATAAAAATTAAGTCATTAATTTTATCAGATAACATTTTCATGCAAAGTATTTATTATATTTATTAATACTCGTGGAATATGAGTTTGATTCATTTTAACTTTGGATATGCAATAGTTTTTATCAATATTTAAATACAGAAAAGTAATTAAATTAGAAAGTATAAACCAACTTTTATTTATGTTTATAAAGTTACAAAAAAATATTTACCCATTATATATATGTTCATTAAAATTATACTATTATTACCAAACGAAAAATTAGTTTTTTGTAAAATTTCGAATTATTTTATTCTTTCTCAGCCTTTAAAATGAAAATTTCAAAAAATTATATTCATTTAAAAAGTTTCCCATTTGAATATTTCTTTTTTCTCTATAAAAATAATTATTACAGTCTGTCAAGTAAGAGCGTGGTCGACTTCACCGACAGGTAATGAAGGATTTTGCTCTAATTTTTTCGCGAGCCAATAGAGAAAAGCTTTGTCCTTAATGCATTGTTAACAAAGATTCAGTTGTTGTTGATCTTTTAAAAGAAAATCACGTTAAACGCCATGAGTGCTAAGTACGCGTCGCGCTACGAGGCTGTGTTCCTTTGCATCCACCCGAAAGGTCCCAAAATGTCGCAATCAGCGGCTGCTAAATATATGAGAAAGTCGAAGGCATTCGTACAGAAGTGAATACAGCGATATAAAGTGGCTAAAAATGTCGATGATTTACCAGAACGTGGCTCGATAGGAAAAGTGAACAAAAAAGATGAAAAAAGAATAGTGAATCTGTTTTCGCGGAATCCTGCTTTAACACTGCGGCAAGGACAAGCAAAATTAATGGCAAAAGGTTTAGATACATCCTACGAAACTATCCGAACCCATCTTCGTACTCATCATCTGAAATGGCGCAACACAATGAAGAAGCCTCTCTTGACTGAAAAACATGTGACAAAGCGACTCGCTTGGGCGCATGAGAATATTGATAGAGATTTTAAAAATGTCATTTTCACTGATGAATGTTCTATATGGGCACGTTCTGTCCTCACGCGAGCCTGGTCAACTTCCACCAATAGGCTTGTTCAGCGGACCTTAAAACATGGACTAAAGGTGCAGCTTTGGGGCTGCTTCTCAAAGCAGAGATTCGGACTTTGCACCTCTTTACTGACAACCTAAATGCCGAGAAAATGATAAAAATCTACAAAAAGGCTTTACTGCCATCTGCCAAACGATGGTTCATCACAAAAAATGAAGATTGGATTCTGCAGGAGGACAACGATCCTAAACACCGCAGCAAGCTCTGTACTCAGTGGAAGACTCAATCTGGCATCGTTACATTGGATTGGCCGTCGCAGTCGCCCGATGCAAACCCTATTGAAAATGTGTGGGCATATATTAAACGGAAGCTTCGTGGAAGACGCACATACACTTTGAAGCAGTTGTCTTACGAAATACGTCGGATCTGGAGATCCTTGCCACTAGAATACGCCGTCAAATTAGTAGAAAGCATGCCTCGGAGATGCCAGGCAATTATCGACCCCGGTGGTGACTGGACACATTATTGACCGAATTGCATCATTGTTTATAATGTGTACAATGTATATATAAATATGAAAGTTTCATCAAATAAATTTTTTTATAAATTAACACGACCACGCTCTTACTTGACAGACTGTATCTACCATTACATAATACTACAGATGCTCCATGATTTGAAAAAAATAAATCATGTATAACAATACCGTCTACTTAACATAAACTTAAAGGATATAAACAAAATCGCAGTTAAAAATAATGCTCCACAATTAACATTCACCGATGTTTGTAATACAATAAAACATGGCTTTAAGAAAAGGAATAGAGATAGATTGTGCAATGAAAAAAGTAAAGCATCGACGCAACTTTGAGCACGCGTTAAAGCGAATGCGTATACGCGCGCACGTACGCGCTTATTATATTATACGTACCTACAGAATAGTAGCGCGCGTTTAGCGGCACAGATTACATATATATATATATATATATACGCGTTTACGAGGTGGCGACGACAGTAGCGACACACTCAAGGCTCACTTTGTCACCGAGACCTCATTCGCGTTCGCGAGGCAGAAAAGAGCATATATTTCAAGAGAGCGTTGGTACCACTGTTAACGATCCTCGCACCGTGCGCTTCCTTCGGTATCTGTTTATAGATAATACTAGCGCATTAAGGCACACGTACATATGTTATATATCGCAGGGACGAAAGTACCTTGACGCCTAATCGCTCAGCGCTCGCTGTATACCTTAGCTAGTCTCGAGTGTGCTACCGCCTTATGTACATAATAGCGCGCGCGTGTAATAGCATTCGTGTGCGAGCACGCAACGCTGCTCCCGATGTATGCGTGAAATACGTAACCGACGTACGTAAAAAACTTTACGTACACCAACCGTAAATGTACGCGTATGTATATGAGTTTGAGGATTTTTTTAATTTTACATCTAACGATATACTTGCCTGCGTATGTGTATTTATTTGCATGTATGTATAAAAAGTAATGCGAAAGCATTGACCCACGCATTAATGTTGGATGAAAAAAAAAAAAAAAAAAAAGATAAATGAATGCCAGGGTATGAGTATTTATTATGTACCTATTTATTAAGCGTGAAAAAAAAAGTCGACTTACTTAAGTACACTCGCGCTACTTTTTATAAACGCCAGCTCTTAAAATTTAATGCTGTTTACATATCATAATCATTGCGTGGAATTACTTTATTTATAATTTGTTCATAATAACTGTCAATTTTACATTTTTCATTTACTTATTTCATTCGTAAAAAAATTAACGTTGGAAAAATTTAACCAAACGATTTTTTATTAAACGATATAATTTTACAAAGATATACTTTAAAGTGTATTCGAGTATTTTTTCGAGTATGCCACCTTAAATCAAGAAATACATGAATTTCCATTTTCAAAAATTTAACAATTGTCAATTTTAATTAATACCGAAACTGTATAATGACTAAAAATTTTTCCGTTCGATAATTTTTATTTATCCAAGCCGTTGTCTCGTTATTCATCACACATTCACTGAACCGTTGTATTTATAACGGCTAGAGTTTCTCCACTGGAGACTTTTTGGACGTGGACTAATCCATCATACGTAAAAAAAAAAATAGAAATAAGTTGTGCGTAATTTAGAAGGATTTATGATGATTAAACTAGTAAAGCCTTCGAAAGAGAGAGTTTTAATACCGTGTCGCGTTTTGTGTTTTGATATCGAACTACAGGGGGCATTAGACTTTTAAGGAAAAAAAATATCTCTTCGATGAACGTTTATTAAATACCTATGATATGTCTTTTCTAATCTAATGCATAGCTACTATAATGGGTAATAATTACACATAATTGTTAAAATTTTATTATTTATATATTTCAGGTAAGCTAAATTGTTACTATAAACAAGTTTACATTTAAATTGATGCAGCAATAAGAGCGAAATTCATAAGTAGCTAACGAATACTATTGTCAAAAGAAATACATAATAAACAAGCTTCGAGTTTATGGTTATTTGTAAATAAATATATGTCAAATATGACAAAAATATGATTTTTAAAAAAATGTTAAAAGTTATTTTTGAAGTCGTAAGTAAGCGCAGCCGATGTAGCGAGATAAACAGTTGAAGAATCATAAAAAAAAAAAAAAAAAAAAAAAGAAAAGAAAGAAAAAAGAAAAAGAGAGAAAGAGAAAAAGAGAGAGAGAGAGACAAACAAGCAACTTGCCATGCAGTCAAGGATGGCTGCCTTTACGAGACTTGTTGGAAGATGTCCGTGTCGCAACTCCATTGAACTACGCGACTGCATTGCGTCGCGCATTACGTGTGTGTATATATATATACGTATGATATATATATATATATATATACTTCATGGGCATTAACGAGTGATCTATCGAAGGCCTCCCATATTTGATCAAACAACATTCTTACAACATTCTCGATAACTAAAGAGATCGATCGTGTGCTCCTCGCTGAAAGATAAAGGATCGAAAAGGGAAAAAAAAATAAATCACGGGAAGCTGAAAAATTTTCAAATGGTAAATCTTAAATGCTGCTGTTTGAAAGATCGCGCGAAACGTTTATAATTCATTATGTTTTTGTAAATTTTATAAATTGATAGCACAGAAATTTTTCCAAAATTTGTAAAAATTTATCGTTTGGAATTCACATGTTGTTTACTTGATTTTATTATTAATAATAAGTTTAAATTAAAACGTTATGTACTTTAAACATTTTCTTAATATTAAACTAAATATTTTAGCTCAGTTGAACATTTTTCGCTAAATTAAAACTTTCAATATAGAATAGAAATTTTTATCAAGTACCGACGCGCACAAATATGACATTTTTATATTTTTGTATAACTATTGAAAAATAATGTAAATTCGTACGTTTCTATATATTCCTTTTTTTATTTTTTTTTTTTTTTTTTTTTTATGGTAGGTACGAGAGAAGAGTCGCATAACCGGAAATCTTGCAAGATTTCTGATATTGCCTCGTGATAAAAAATTGTGTCCCGAGCTCAAGATCTCGTCTCATCTCGGGTGATGTCTGAAATCTTACATAAGAGTCGAAAATCTTGTTTCTAATCAAAAATTTCAAGTCCAGTATCTAGGGTCTCAATTTCGTCTCAAAATTTAGGCCGAAATTATAATTTTTTATAAAGATAAAATTATTTATATTATCTTTATTATATTACATTATCTGTATAACTGGATTTGAAAAAGGTTAAGTATTAAAATATGAAATATAATAAATCAACTAATCGATAGATATAATACTTTTTGTAAATAAACTAATCTTTTTTGTCTATAAATTGTAACCAATTGATAATATTTATCGAATACATTGCTTATATTTAAATTATAATAACGGAAATAACTATAATGTATAAGTAAAGGAAAAACGGAGTTTTAAAAAATTATTTTCAACTGAAATCTGTTGATAAAGTAGTTGCAAGAAAAAAAATTGAGATAGAAATGGCGCAGATTTTAGAAGGGGAATCAACGGAGACAAATAGTTTGAGGGCACGCACACGTTTAACTGTCGCGTTGCGGTTACCACTGCACTCATTTTCTGATCGGCCATGTGTAAGCGCAACGATTGCGTCACTTTTAACTCCCGTATAACAGAGAGCGGATACTTGAAGAAAAAGGAGAGAAAGTTCAAAAAAAATATATGTGTATATATATACATATATATATATGGCACGATTGGAATTGGAAAAAATTTAACGATACTTTTTCGTCGCAGTCTTTTTATCGATAAGCATCGTTTAACTTGTTACTGATAAATTTTATTAAAACGACACAAGAAGAAATTACATAGGAGAAGGAATTTTCATGCGAGTTGATTAATGATTTTGCATCGTGTCGTCATTCTCGGGTTCCCGGTAAACATCGTTTCCGGTCTTCTTATAAGCTTTGCAATTGGTAAAACGTTGCATCAGGTGCTAATATAAAGTCGCTGGAATTTTAACGGCATAAATGTATTCGTCGCTCTTATGATCATTTCAATAAATGTTTTTATTGAAAAAGTATCATATAGATCATGCTTTAGCTAGTAGTCTATATACATTATTAAGTTCTTTATAGTTGTACATAAAAACTTAGTCGCTGTGCATTTTTATATTCGTCAATGTAACATTAAATTTATATAGTTATTGCGTTTAAAAACTAGTGTTACAGGTGTCTCGTTTCAATTTTATGTCAACATTTTTTACAATATCTCTGGATTATATAAATAAATTTTCTTCGATTCGATTAATTTATTAATCTAGTTATGGTCTAATTTAAAATTATAAATATTAAATGGATATTTGTTTAACGGAATAATTGTTTTCGAAATATTAATCAACCTTAATCAAGGCGAAACGAATCCTTAATACCTTGCAGGTTAAACGAAACAAACATCTCGGCGCAAAATGACAGGTTAAAAAATCGAGTTCACCTTCTTGTCTCACCATCAATCAAGAAAACAAACGAGACGCGTTTAATCATCCGTGGCTCGTCGCATTTGCGCTATGCACTTTTCGCGGATTAAAAATCGTGTCATTAAAATAACCGTAACAAATTTCCCGAGTACGTCGTTTCAAGAAAGAAAGAGAGAGAGAAAGAGAGAGAGAGAGAGAGAGAAAGAGAGAGAGAAAGAGAGAGAGAGAGAGAGAAAGAGAGAGAGAAAGAGAGAAAGAGAGAGACAGACAGACAGAGAAAAAACGATCACCTTTCTCGTTCCTCTCCCCCTCCTCCCCACCTGCGCTACCACAGAATATCAACATATCATTATTCATTCGAGCTCGCGAGAGCACATTCCCTCCGGAGCTCCTCTTTTACGCGTGTATTATATGCACGCACACGAACACATATACTCGCGCGCAGTAACATTGAGAATGGCTCGAGAAAGAGGCGCTCTCGCGCGCGCGAGATGCCGCCGTCGAGGCAATTAACAGACTTTCCATTTAAGATAATAGACACGTTCACGGTGCGAGGGTCGAGGTTTCGCACATGTGTACAATACGCCGGTATATACTCGTACATACGCGTGTACATATAAACGATAAACGCCATTGGAAAGTCCCGCTAAGAGGGACAATGCGTTTCCGAAGTGGCTCGGAGATCGGCTTTGACCTTTCTTAGCGCCGATCTTTGCTCTCTCTCTCTCTCTCTCTCTCTCTCGCGCGCGTTAGGCGCATATATAATGGTGCGCCTCGGTGTACGTTGCGCGGCTCTCTTTCTCTCGTTTTATTACGTGCCTGTCGAGACGTGGTGATAATGCGCTCATACGCGAGCCGCTAGAGTAATGAGAGGGAAAGCGAGAAGAAAGGTGCAGTACGCGAAAGCCACGCGCATTATGCGTTCGTTTATGTATATATGTCTATATATATATATATATATATATATATATATATATATATATATATATATATATAGTCGTAGTCTCGCGAGCGTCTCGAACCCCGGCCATTCATTAACGGAGGCAAACGCATCGCGAGTCTCTGTGCGTATGTATGCGTCGAAGAGAAAGACGACGTGCCCATTACGAATGCATCGGATAATAATAACCACGTCGGCGGTAAGACGCGCGGCTGTATCCTCGATGTCTATACACACGTGCTCTAGGTACATACATACGCACGCGCGCGTATTATCTATAACATATGCACCTGCAAAAGCGATTTTTGAGTGATTGAGTAACGCAATTGTTTGACCCCTTCTCGATGAGATAAAAGGTTGCGGTTTTTTCCCAATCGATTTTATGCGAGACATGATGGTCAAAATTGCAAATTTCCCACTCCTTCACCCTCAAATCGCCAGATTTTGCCATTTCCGATTTCATCAGATTTTGGTCATCGAAGGGCGATACCGAGAAAATGCCTTCTCTTGACCCTAAAAAATCAGCACGCTATTCATAAACGAAGTCCAATAATCAGAGTTCTGGGGGCAAAATTTTTAATTTTTTTTTTTTTTTAATTACTACATCAACGCAAATTAACGCAGTTTTACAGTTAACGGTTGCATAAATTACATGTTATTCCACATTCCGCAGTTTTCAATGTAGCTTTTTTTTTTGTAACTCAAAAAATTTCTTTGCTAATTATTCGGATCTGCGGCGCCGGTTCAATAAAGAGCACGATAATTAGTACCATGTTTCGCCGCTACGCATCAGAACAGTAGTTTTTCTTACGTTTCAGAAAAAAAGTTTTCTTTGCAACATAAGTAGAAGTAAAATTTGCTCTGACAAATGGCCTGACACGAGCCTTTGAGGGGACCGCGTAGCGGTTATCGACTCGCTTACAGCCTACAAAATTAAGAATTCAATTATAATGAATAAAAAAATTTTATAAGAAAGGTATGATTAGCTTGGGCTAAAAATATTAAAAATTAAACTGCTCATCTTTTTTTTTTTTGTTAAAAAATTAATAAACACGTTGAAGATTAAAATTAAGATTACTCGTTAAATATTAACTATTTCACACTAAAAATAATACTTATAATTTGCTCACAGCGTAGTTCAAACTGCTCAGTTAATTAAACTAAAAAATTTATAAAATATTTTATAAAAAAATAAATTGCATAAAACGGCAAATATTGTGACTTATGACCTTATGCAAAATTTCAATTCTATAAATATAATAATTGATAAATAACTTACTTATATTTAAATAAATAGCAGAGAATATAAAAAATTATTAAATACGATAAATTTTAATGTAGGAACATTATTTTTTAATTATAAAACACTAATACTATAAATCTACAATAAGAATATAAATTTAGATCTTTCGTAATTTGTTAAAGAGAGCCATTGAATGTAAAAAAATCATTCTTATTGATAGCGGACGATGCAATCTAAACAGCTCAGACAAAAAAAAAAAAAAAAAAAAAAAAAAAACGGCGGAGCTAATTGTAATTAATGACTATAAATAAGTAATTAAAATAGTGAAGAAGGTTGTATAATTACAGCGGAGAAAACGATCTTCATTCTTATTTAAATATAAGTAAATTATTTATCAATTATTATATTTATAGAATTTAAATTTTGCAAGTTCCCAGCGCGCTCCCACCTTGCGCATGCGCATAAGGTCATAAAAGTATTTGCCGTTTTATGCAATTACTTTTTTTATAAAATAATTTATAATTTTTTAGTTTATTTAATACGTGAGCAGTTTGAACTACGCTGTAAACAGTTTATTAGTATTTTTTTAGTATGAAACAGTTAATATTTAACGAGTAATCTTAATTTTAATTTTCAAAGTGTTTATTAATTTTTCCGAGCTGAGCTAATCATGCCTTTCTTTAGAAATTTTGTTTTTTAATTGAATTCCCGAGCGAGTCGTGTAGCGTCCCCCGAAAAGGCGAGTACACTATATAATGCCACTTCTCGAGGAAGAACGTATGTACACACATATTGTTTTTTTTTCTTCCCGGCTCTTTTGTCCCGGCGACGCTTGCGTTATTTTGCGCGACTAAATTGTTAAATTCGAAATCGCTAAGGTGGAGAGTACAGGAGCGAGCTCGGTGAGCTTCCCCTCTGCCGCCCCCGCTGTGGTACACCGCTCACGTGCGTGCGTTTGTATGTATATATATATATATATATATATATATATATATATATATATATATATATATATATATATATATATATATATATATAAAGACAGGTTGCTCGTTTTAGCCGTGGCTTTTATTTTAAGAGTCGACGCGCGCGCGCTCGTCTCGCCGTCTATTGTTCTCGCTTTTGCCGGGCAATTAGCCCCTTTGCTCGTGCGGTTGCTGCTTCGAGTTTTACACGCATACGTACATATATCCATACGTACACCCCGTGTTATACGAGTAACCGATATATTTATCCCCCTGCGATGCATGTGTGCTGGTACACGATTTTTTTCGAGGCATTCCCGTGATGCAATCAATAATATAATAGATTGGAAGGATATTTTTTTTAAAGTAGCTAATATCAAAACTGAAACATTTTTTGTCTTTATATGCCATTATGAGAGGCGAGTTTAATTATACTTTTTAACTACATCAATTTCGTAGTACATTACGTTTGAGGATTATTTTCATGCACATATAAGTAAGATTTAATATAAATCAAAGTCTTCACCTAAAAATATTCACAAATATTTACTTTATTATTAAGTAAAAAGCTTAATTAGTTTAATTAAATCATCGATTAAAAATCCTGCATTAGTTAACGTGATAAATTAACTAAAAAAATGTTCAACAACTTTGATATGCGCTCTGCCGCAAACATTTCACTTTTTAATCTCGATAATATCGGGCAATTTTTTGTCGAGAAATGCGCTATTATTATAAAATTATAAAGTTGTTATTTGGTGAACGATGCTCAGAGTATAAGTGCTACAAAAACATTCTCTTTAATATACTTATCGATTATTACTTTGCATATTCTTTTAATCTGTACATAGACAGTTAGACAGATACCGGCGTAAAAACTTAAAGCGCAATAATATACTATTAAATGTTTTTATGAAAATACTCATAGTATAACAATTATCGATGTTTTGCATAATCTCGCACTGGAGCATAAAATATATATATATATACCGTTAAATCGAATATATGTATATATAAACTGAATCATTCATTTATAAAAAAATAAAATTGAAGAATTAGCCATATAACTGTTTATCGATAATTAAATGTAAATACATAAAAGTTGAACGATTCAGGAATAAAATAAAATGCAGCGTGCGCCGCACATAAATTGACAAAATGCACTGTTGGACGTAAAATAAATTTCTTCTTTCTTTTTTTTAATTTTTTTTTTTTTTTTTACGAGCAGAAAAAAAGTGTTTCCCAGTTAACTCGCGCGGTCGCATCACCTCCGCAACGTAAAAAGAAATCATAGCGTAAAAAAAAAAAATAAAAAAAAAATAAAAAAAAATAAAAGCAAAATATGAGCGGAGGTTAAGCTTGAAAGAGAAAAACAAACATAGAAACGTACACACGTACATACGCGTTATAGAGAATAACACAAGCGCAAATGTTATAGTCAATGAAAGTACGGTTGAATTAACTATATCCCGAGTGCAGACACGCGGAAGAGTTTTTATGCTTCATGCCACAAACAACAATTATTCATGGCTTGGGCGATCCGTCGCTTTTGCCATCCTCTGCTTGCGTATATGTATATGTGTGGATGATCATCCGAAATGCGAAAAATCGACGGCAGTCGAATCGCCTCGGGGATACGTAGGTGTAGCTGCACATAAGCTATATATCTTTTTTTCTCTATCTCCCCAGTTCTTTCTTTCTCTCGTTATATATATATATATATATATATATATATATATATATATATATATATATATATATATATATATATATATATATTCTCTCGGTTCGCATGTACTATGTCTCGTGCGTTTGTGTGGAACATTGCATATCGGACCATGTGTTTGTTTTATTAATGCGGACCACGCGGCCTTCGGGCTTTCGATCTGTATACTCGCCGGGAGCGCTTTCTTATTACCCACACAACTAAACACTCACCGACTCGTTGCGATTTATGGTTAATCAGCGATTGTTTAAAGAAAGAAAATTATCGGTGATTTTCCTTGAGAGTCGCGAGGTTAGCGTTTCTATTTTTAATTTTTATCACGCAATTATTTAGAAGATCATCGAACGAAAAATTCTTGCTCTCTGTACAAATTGTGAAATAACTTTTTTTACGTTCTTCACGTTTTACACTGACCAATACAATTTAATATTATTTAAAATTTATACAGAGTAATTAAATAATTTTCACGCTATTCGTTTATTTAAATTTAAATTTATATTTAATGTGATTTTTATTTTTTCCAGCAAAATATTTGTTATGAAATTTATGTAAAGTGTGAGAAACGTGAATTATTTTTTCAAAATCGTGAATATTATTTAAAGATAAATAAATAGAGATAAAAAAGAAAAAAAAAAAAATTAAATGAAAATTATTTAACGATTTTTGGATTTCTTATTTGAATATTATACTTGACATTACCTAATACATTTTATGTCGATTACTCAAAAAAACAAACTTTGCGTCTCAACTTAAATCATCTATTTCGTAATTTCCTATTTTTAAAAAGGTAATGAAAATAAATTGTTATTATATATACATATAATTGTAAAAAAATAATTTATTTCCATTTCTATTAATACAAACTGTTAATAAATCGAAGTTGTTTCTTTTGAATATAAAAAAATTAAAGAAAAAAAAAATAAAAAGAAAAAAAAGGGGGAATAAAACGTTAATTATGCAGAAATTCTGACTCGGCTGGTTTCAATTTTAGATAACGATAAAGCCATTTCTTTTCTTGAGTTACACGTGTCCAACGTGCCACTCTATTACGAAGGCCAACTTGTGCACTCTTCGCTGTAAGAATGTCAACATTCGAAAGAACCCAAGAGTGAAACTACCACGTCGCCTCTCTCTCTCTCTCTTTTTGTTTTTTTTTTTTTTTTTTCTTTAATCAAGCACGAAAAAAATTTTTATTTTTATATAAATTTTCATTTTTTCTTTTCTTTCTTTTCGTCTATATTTTTATCTGAACGCTTCTATAAAAATCAAAAATAAGATAAACCTTTTCCGGCTATTCGAGTTTTATTTTAAATTTATGAAAAATATATGATACATCATTTATTTTACTTTATTTCATCCAATTTTGTTTTTCGTAAATTTGTAAATAATGTTGATTTTTGCATTACCTAAATATAAAAATCAATTGAGATCTATAGGTGGCGCAAAATTCGATCATATAATATGTTGCCGAACTTTTAAATTTAATGGGTTTCGAAAACTACATCAATGGAAAACATTTAACTTTTTATTTTGTCATTCGAAAAAGAAATCTTATACTTTGAAAGATAGATTTAACAATAAAATTTAACAATAAAATTTAAAAAAAAATTTAACCGTAAAATTTTATTATTACTATATCTCATTTTAATAAAATCTTTATGTAAAATACATATAGTAAATAAAAAATTGTTTCCTTATTATCGTCAATTATTAAATACGGAATTAAAATATAAATCATTTATTCCATTTTCTCTGTTGATGATATTTGTCTTTCATAAAAATTTATTCATACTTAAATGTTAAAATTAATTAAATAACATCTAAAATTTTTAAAAAACTCAAATTTTTCTAAGTTTTATGCATGCATATGTTAGAGTTATATACATATTATATTAGAGCTGTTAAGTTAAAACTATAGTATTTAATATAATGTTTAAAAAATTAATGTAATTTTAAGTAGTCATGCAATAAAACATATTCAAAGGTCTTCCACAAATAAAACAAAAGTTGGTTCTTATTGATTGGAAAGTTATGTATACATATCTCATAAACGAAAACCTTATTAAAAATTTGAGAATAATCGGGTAGTAGGACAGCCATACATATTTTTACATTACATGCGTAATAATTATAATTAAAAAAAAAAAAAAAAAAAAAAAAAAAAAAAAAAAAAAAAAAGAAAAAATGATCAATTAATCAAGCGGGAGGCGAAGATCGTTATTTATTGTTTTTCGTTTGGCGAAGGATCGAATTTATGAAAGTGCTTCACGTCAAGATAATGATTTATAATGAAAAGCGTTAATTAATGAGAATGTACGGTGTGTCTTTAAAAAGATTCTACCCGCGAGGTCTGTGTCGTGTCGGAAGAGAGACCGCCTTAGGTGTATACACTTACACACATATACACATACACACCTACTTACATACATCAGCTGCCGATGAGCCTTTAAACCCCCGTTATCTCGATCGCACTCAACTCTTCTCTCTCTCTCTCTCTCTCTCTCTTTCTCTCGATTGACCAGCTACCAGTTTCTCTCCCAGCATTATACCGCCAGGGCCGAGCGCGAGAACGAGCCACCATGGAGCGGCAAAGGAATATAATTCACGCGCTCCAATGACAAGATGCCGGAAGATCTTCGCGAGGAGACACGACTTGCGACTGACGTGTGTATATATATATATATATATATAAGATCCGCTCCGGGGGCTTTCACGATGGACGCATCGCAAAGTTAACCCACGAGCTCGCAAAAGCTTTTACACCAATTCCGTAACGATAGTTCTACTCTTCGACGCTTATCCGATTTTAATTACTCGGGAATACCGATCGCGCACGCTCGGTAGTATCGAGTAATATGGATTTTTAACTTCGATTTCCAACTTTTACCTTTTTGATGAAAGCCCTTTAATTAATAAGAAATATTCTTTTATTACATCACAATCTCATTGCATAATACGACGCGATTAGATTAGCTACAATTTTAACGCGATTTTGTTCACATTTATGTATAAGTATCGCTTAAAAAAATAGTTACTTAAGTGTCTTTTAATATTCATGCGGATTAGCAAAGAAAAAAAAAAAAAAGCAAAATTATCAGTCATTTTTTAGTTTGCTAGAAAGGTTGAAGAAGCAGAATAAATATTCATTTGAATTAGATCCAGTTTTCGTTGTTTATAATTCCTTTTCTCGATATGCAAAAATATAATTTTGCTTTATTTTCTTTGAATTTACAAATGACAAATGTATATAAGCGCCATTTTAATTAATTTTTTTAAATAATCGATTCAATTGCGACACTCGATGATTTAAGTTTCAATACTTTGCAAATAATATTCAAGTTGTATTTTTTTAATTTTTTCTAGAAATCATTCTTTATAGTTTTTTAAAAGAATTATTAAATTATTCGTTTGAAGAAAAAATTGCAATTAGAAACAAATTTATGAGCAAAAATTTAGCCATAAATATAAATGTTAAGGGCTTAATTAAATTCATTTAGGCTAAGAGGTACTCTAATATTTATAATATTTATGCAAAATATTATTAAAATGAAAAAAATTAATTAAATTATTAATGATTATTCAACAAGATTATTTATTTTTGAACTATTAAGATAGGCTCAAGGTAATTAAAGAGAATGAACAACTTTATCAAAAAACGTTGCAACGTATCGCTATAACTATACATATGCGTACTCCGATACGAGATAGACGTTTTGAATAAAATACCGATTCATACACCGTTTTTTAGATAATAATGTTTGTAAATGTAAAGTCATACTTGCTATTCCACTTTTCTATATTTTACATTATTGTTTTCTTTTTATATAATTTTAATGAATTGTAATTCATTATTCTACAAATTTTTAAAACAAATATAATAAAAAATATTTTATAATGAAATATTTATTAATTTAAATATATATATTTTATTAATAATATATTTTTAATATTTTATATTAAAATAATATAAATTAAATAATCTTAATATAGCTGTTTCTAGAGAAAATCATATTTCCTGTTTTAGTTAAGTATTACAAAACAAAATAAAGACAACAAATTGCTGCAAAATGTTATCATTTAAAAAAAAAATGTTAAAATTTTTAAATTTTCTCTAATCGCGACAATTTTTTTTAAATCACATTATAAATAATGAAAAAAGAAAATTCGATTCGACGTGTTTTCAAATAAATAAAAATAATGAAAAAACTTCTATCGCATCGAATAAATAAGCGTCTGAAATCGGAATTAAATTAAAATAAAAAGAAAATCGTCTCATCGTATTAGAGGAGGAAAAGAGCGTAACGAAGCGTGCGATTTTAAAAGCGCTGCACGTTTCTCAGAAAAATCTATGAAGACATCAGACGCTGTTTAAAATTACACTTACGCGCGTATGCACGCATATGTACATACGCTTACTCACTCTTGGCGCGCGGTTAAATACACCGCTATACAAAATATCGCGATGCTTTTACTTTCTAGAAAACGATCGGCAGGCAAATCTTACGAGATCAGAACTGCATCGAGAATGAAGACCGTTCCTGTTTCATTACGCACCCTCTCTCTCTCTCTCTCTCTCTCTCTCTCTCTCTCTCTCTCTCTTTTCTGCGATCGAAGCCATCCCGAGCGTAGTCCTACTTTTTCGAGCTGATAATTCGCGCGCGTTATATCCATTTCATGCATTTTCCTCCTTGTATAATACGCAGAAAGAAGCCTAGATAAGAAACTGGCAATCGAGCAAACAGGCGCGCGTGTACGTAGAGGAAATTTCCAAGCGCGCGAGCGAGCGCGCAACGACTCATAGACAAACCGCTGCAACGGGGCGGCGTGCTTACAGGAGAGACAGAAACCGGCATGATTGCGCCTCGTCGAAGCCTTATCTTTGGTTGAGATCTCGAAAAGTGCCGTGCAGCCGCACGTTCGACTCGCCAATCGGAAGTATATTACGGATAAATGCTGAGAAACTTTTTTTTCTCTGTCTGTCTGTCTCTCTTTCCCTTTCTCTCTCTTTCTCTCTCTCTCTCTCTCTCTCTCTCTCTCTCGGCGAGATACATGATAAAAAAAAAGAAAAAAAAAGGAAAAACGAAGAAAAAATCGACAACTCGCTGGCCGATCGAGCGCACACACTCGCTCGCAAATGAGAGTGTGAGAGAGAGAGAGAGAGAGAGACACGTGCGAGCGAGCGAGCGTATACGTAAGCGCAAAGTGGAAACTGCGCGATCTTGCTTGCCTTCGTCGAGCGAGCGAGTATTACGTAATGCGCAAAGTCGTTGGGTCGGCTGGCGTATGGTCGTCGTCGTCGTCGTCGTCGTCGCGAGCAGCTTAGCGAGCGCTCGTCCGTAACGAGCTTAAGAAGGTGTCCCTCGCTCTCTGCTCTCCGCTCCCCCCGCGTATCGCGCACATATAGAGATTGAATTTGTGGGCTGAAATCACCAGCGCGCGGATGTAGGCACGCGTACGTGTATGTATGTGTGTGCGTTTCCATACGTGTGCGCGACGTAAGGTGTCATCAACGATGGCTTTACTTGCTACAGCCTCTCTCTCTCTCTCTCTCTCTCTCTCTCTTTCTGGTACAGGCGCAACTCAAACCACTAAATTCTAATTAACGTTGGAGCATGCAGAACTGCTGCGATATATTTAGATGATTTTTTTTAAATTCCTTTTTTTATCCTTTCGTCCTTTTTCAATTTTACATGTAGTGAACGAAGTATTTTACACTTAAGATACGTTAATTGTAATTTGTTAAAATAGCTCGAGTCTTTAGGCTAGTCGCGATAGATCCATTTATTTAATTTATTGAAATTAAAAGTAACTGTTTACAACGGTTTGCTTCTATTATTAGAAATATTTATTGAGACATTAATAATTTGGAAAATAGTCTTCTTAGAGTACTACACTAGAAAAATAGTTATCGTTATTTAATTGTTATACAGATCTTAGATATTCTGATGACAAGTTTTAAAAATGTCTATTATACGAATGTTTATAATTTATATCCTTGTATCTATTCTTTATATGTTCATTTGGATGCATATTTTTATTATTTACTAAAGACAACCTTAATCCTTTTCAAATTGGTTCTATATATTTTAATAAATAATTCTTTTTTTATTTATAGCAAAAATAACAGTTTTAACAGGTGCCTATTATTAGTCTAGTTAGTACCTTTTTTTCTTACAAATTTGAAATGAAAATTATTTCAATGATAATAATTACAAAGTATAATTAACTCAAATAAAATCCAATTTTTAAAGTGTTAATTTGAGGTGTTAATTTAGTTGTGAGTAAATTAATATTAATTAAATTTTATTTTCATATAATTACACACCGAACATAATAACTCGAATAATGATTTTTTATTACTAAAAAAAAATACGAAATATTATTGAATGTATAGTTGTTGAACAACTAGTCACATATGCGTAATGTCCCGAGAATGAAATCGAAATCCAACACCAGGATTTCCAAAAGTCGTCATGGTTAGTGGACTTTCCCTTTCACGCTGCTCGACTTTTGAATTTTTTTAGACCTTTGCTCAACTGGATCTTTGAGCTTAAAATTATTTCGACTACATATTATCGTACTACATCGATCACCGCCACTAAATATACTTGAAAACGTTTTCATTGGTACAATCATGATTTGTTTAAAGTTCTTTTATTTTATTAAAATTAAAGTTCATACGTTTTCAAAATGTCGAAGATTCATAAAATATAAGAACATTGTTCAACTTATAATTATCAGTATTTTTAAAATTTTGACATAAAATTCAGTGCGAATATGTAATATAAAGCTCATCATTGCAAAGAAAATATTCTTCGATTTTATCTGTTTTATTCGAGTTTTTGTTTCATTTGTGGAAACAAAATGTGAAACATTTTGATTAAATAAAAAATTTAAATATTAAGATATCATGAAAAATTTTACAAGTTATTTTTTACTTTCCCGTTCTTTTTTCATAATAATGCATCGCAATAAAAAAAAAAAAAAAAAAAAATTGTTTCTTTTTTTTTCAACTTTTATACAAGAGCCGTTAAACTGTCAACCGCGAGCATAAACGAGCAAACACCTTCGTAAATTTACCACGAATACACAAATGGTGTTTATGAGTCGCTATCAAAGTTTCTCATCAAACAGAAGCGTTTAAAAACCGCACGCACTTCGCTTTTTTCACCGAATTATCCAGGTGTGTCTTACTTTCGTTCTTAAGCTTATGTCGGCAATCGTCGTAAGGTGCATTATGTACGTCCAAAAAAATAAAAATAAAATATATGTAGAACGAAACATTATACTGCGAGCGACGAATAATTTTGATGCCGATATAGGTGTCGCTCGATCACGAGATATACACATATGCATAGGCGAGGGACGTAAACGGGATCAACGTGAACTTGAATCAAGGACGTACGAATCGCGGCTAACGAGAACAGCGTAAGTGCTCGTTCGTTCAAAGTTTCGCTCTCTCGCTCTCTCTTTCTCTTTCTTTCTCTCTCTTTCTCTCTCGCTTTCTTAACGTCGAGTCGCTGGCGGCAGTGTTGTTGCCGCTGCCGTTGCTGCTGCTAAGATATTTCGCAATGTATAACCTCTAAGGTGGAATGCGTTTAACGTTCGACGCCTACGGGACGCCTCTACACCCGAGAACGCGCGAACACGCCGTCCCAGAACCTTGAGGAAGAAAACGTTACAACACACGATCCTTTGAATCTCGGCTGTCTGCCAAGTTAAAGCTACCATATACTTGCGTTTACTCGCTCATTCTATCTCACTCACTCTCACTCTCTCTCTCTCTCTCTCATTCTCTCTTTCTCTTGAAAAACCGAGTGTATATAACAACCGTTCCTCCCGTGTATGTCTGTACATATATATATATGCGCGTGTAAGCGTTCTTTAGGTGCGGATGCATGCAGTAATACACGAGTACACTTCTCACGCTTTTCTTTTTTTATTAGCGCGCCTCCAGTTGCGTTTTGTGGATGCAAGCGTACGAACGGAGGCGAGTCGGAAAGAAGAGAAGCAAATGTTTAATTGCCACTTTTCTTCGCGATTAAGAGAGCCGATCGAGCGAGAAAATTGTCGGTCTTTGAGACAAAGAGCAAAAAATCTGAACGAAATGTTTATGTTTAGCGACTTACCATTGCAATTCCATTCTTTCAGTTTTATGTTCTGCCAAGTTAAATGACACTTATTTTTTATTGTTTTTTTTTTCTCTTTAATTTTTTCTTTTCTTTTTATTTCATATGCTGATGAATTACGTTGCAATATTTCAGGAAACCTCAATTACATACTCTATAGTTTTTTAACCGAGGAAATAAATATCAATTAGAAATTGATTTGTTGGAAGGTTTAATCACTTTTGAGCTTCTAATAAAACTTGGAAAACATTGAAAAAATATTCACTGCATATTAATATACCAAAATCTTTTAACTACCATTACAACTAAATAATTCTAATTACCAGTGACTTTGATAATTATCATTTTAAAGAAAGCGTGTTCTTTAAAATTATTATTCGAAACGCATATAATTATATGAAAGATGACGATAAAATAATAGATTAGTTTTCGATTCTAACCTAACGAATATATGTTCTTTATGGACTAAAAATAATATTAATTCAATATCCTATCGATTAAAAATAAGTTTATTTTACAACTATATGATAAATCAAAATAAGTAGAGTTGTGCAAGATACATATATATTATCTACTGCCGAATTCAACATTCCAGTTGTCTTTTTGTCTCCTACTGGAATTTACGTTCCAATTTTACTTCGAGCTTACGCACGCATCAAGATTAAAAATCATGGTTGATAGGTCAGTTCTAGATTCTTCAGATTCATATTTGACATTTCAATCAATCGCAATTGCCTTTTTTAAAATGGTAGTTCATTTTTATTTGATTATTTTGAAAATAAGATACTGTAACTTCATTATAAGTGTACAAGAAAGGTGAACAATAGATGAGGAAATTTTTGTTTGGTGATCGAGATATAACGTCACGTTTAAATTCACAAAGATTAATTCAGAATGTATAAAAGTTCTTTATCTACGTCAATAATCGTCGACGTTAGATATTAAAATAAATTATAATTAGCTTAGATTCATTCATTTTAATTTGTTACGCCGTTCTTCTGCATTTAAATTATCGAACAAAGTTTTATGAAACGAAATATTTTTACACGTTTCTTGTACCGTAAGAAAGTACAACAATTTGTGCGAGAGGCAAACATAAAAAAAAAAAAAAAAAAAAAGAATAAGGCTAAAAGTATCGAAAAGGCATATCCAAACGAGACGGTAGCCGGTCTGGAACGCGGTACATGATGTCTATACGTTTTATTTTCCTCTTTCTTCCGTGCAGCCCACGATATAATAGGTGCCGGAGCCCACGAGCGATGTATTTACAGCCGTGAAGGAAAGAAAGAAAGAAAGCAAAGAGGAGAGCTCGATATATTCCCCTTATTCGGTGTAAGTATCGAAAAGTGGGTCCCTTAGTTAAGCGTTCGTCGCGCGACACTAGATCAACGACATCAGCCGAAGCTTTCGGCTTTCATCTGAACCGCGCACAGCTCTCTTCTTTTTTCTCCTTCTCTATTTCTCTTTCTTCCTCTCGCTTTTGAGCTGAGAAAGTTGCCGCGCGCGCGCGCGCGAGGCCCTTATGAATAGAAGACACAAGACTCGCTGCCGTTCTCGTTTCTCCGCCGAGGCGAAAATCGAGCAAAGAGCAAATCGGCGCGCATTTGCCTCGGGGTCCGTCTCGGCTCTGCAACAGGTTCCTCCGGCTGAACGCGGGAGAGAGACAAGAAGCAACCCCATCCTCTTCGCGACTTCACCGGGATAAAATGCCATCGAAGGAATCTCGCCGAAGCTAGGTTGTAAATATAGCAGAGCGGGCGCAGAGGGTGACGTTACGCGGAATGCAACAACTCTCTCTTTCTCTCTCTTTCTCTTTTGCACTCTTGTTTGGAACCGCTTTTGTGAATAGGAGAGACTTTTCGCAGAACAATGCGGGTCCCGGCACTCTCTCGATTACCTTTCTTTCTGGCTGGTGTGTGTCGCGCAAGCCGGAACGTGCGAGGAAAGAACGGCGAATAAATCGCCGGTGCCGCCTCTTCTCTCTCTTTCTCTCTCTTCTTTTTCTCCATCTCTCACTCTCTCTCTCTCTCTCTCACTCTCTGTATCTCTCTTTCTTGGACTGCTGCTCGCGGCCAGAAATTATTGCGTCCTCGAAAATCTTCCAAGAACATCATCACTGCGCTTCTTTACATCCTCGTGCCTCTCGAATCTCCTTGCGGCTGTGCCCGAGAATAAGATAGAGAAAAAGAGATAGAGAGGTAACACAGCCGCTACTACCACTACTATACTAATACCACCGCCGCTAGAGCCACGGCTCGACACATCAAAACTCGATTTAAGAGCCTCCCGTGCAACGCGTGCGCGCAAGCGGAGACCGAAGAGCCCGTTACGCCTTTTTAACTACCGTAAAATTTATCCCTCGCTCATTTCTCCTCTTGCAGATCGTGCGCGCAAGCGCGTTCACTTTAATAGACGCGTAATCAATTTTACCACCGAGAGAGAGAGAGAGCAAAAGCGCTACCTGCAAGGTTGCGTCGATAGCTTCTTCATTTACCTTTACGCGTTATACCCACGCGCGCACCGACTTGTAATCTATGCGCAATGATCTCGAGGATCGGAGCAGATGCTCGTATAAAAGGTGGTTAAACGCGAATAACTTTCTCCTCGATTAATTTCCCTCATTTTCTACTTAAAACTCATGTTTATCTAAGAGGTTTACAAAAAGGAAACGATGATTTGCAACTCGCGACAATATCTTACGATGAGTTCTTGGCGAGGCTATTAAATATTGCACGTTTATCTAGTACGATTTGAATGTGAATTTTCCAAAGATTGTTTATATCGGTATGTTAAAAATCAATCGAGCTCGCATTGCTTCTATAAATTAAGGCACGTGAATTACGCACTAATACGGTGATTGTGGCTTTTTTTTCATCCGAAGATCGTATCTTACATTAATTTTCATATAATGCTACCTTTATGTAATACTTATCATGTAGTTTAATAACATAACATTATAAATATCTTATCAGATAATTCGAATCCTTAAAATCGAGATAAATAGCGTCAAATAGCGCTATCCGTCATTGATATAATTTGTTTACTTCTTTTATTTCTTAATTTATTCGATTAAAAATCCATAAGCTCTATTTCGCACGTTTAAAAACTATATAATATTAAATTCAACTAATGTATGAATTTATTTACCTAAATTAAATGAAATGTACGCGTTAATAATCTAATTTTACGCGTGATATCATCATAATGTTATGGATTGAATTTAGAAGTCGACATTTATTAATCGATCATTTTGTTCTAAATGCTACGATAAGAAAAGACCTTTACCGTCTATAGATTATACAAAATAAACCAAAATTACTGATTTAAACAATCAATTATACGATTACTTTGTACATAAATTAATGCACGAACGTGTAATATCTGTACATGAAAATAAATTTTTATAGCAAATCGTAAAATGTTCGATAAAATTTAATATTAAATAATTCTCGCCATTTTCTATCATCATAATTATAATGTAGATATATAAAAGATCAAAATTCAATTACTCGTTCGAAAACACGATTCATATATATTACCGTAAAAAAGTGCGCGCATAAATTCCAGAGTAGAGTAAGCTCGGCGCTTCGTCCCAATAAAATTCACAAGTCGGCGGGTGATGCAAAACAGAAGCAACGTCGGCGGCAAGTATATCCTCGCAGCTAATTATTAAATAATAGAAATTACAAGCGCAGAGAGTTTCCATTAGCGCGGCGCGTATAGCCAGGCCCCAAGTATAAGAAGGCCGGCGAAACGAGCGTACCGACAAATTGAAAATCCACACGAGACACCGAGCGCTAAAAGAAGAAAGCAATTAATAAGCAGGCGGCGCGTAGCAGAGGTATACAGTATAGCAGCGAGAGCACCGCGCGCACTCACACGCGCTCACACGTACGCGTACGTACACGAACGAGGCCGGGGGTATGCCGCGCAAAAAAGTAAACGACGCGTTTCGCCCGAGAAAGAGAGGGAGGAAGAAAGAGAGAGAGAGAAAGAGAGAGAGAGAGAGAGAGAGAGAGAGACAGAGAAGTACCTCAACCGGTTAAGGAAATCACAATTCATATAGCGTTGGCTCGCATTAAGCGCAAGCCACTACTACTGTACATTATATATCGGATTCCCGCTATTTCACTCGTCGGCTCGCTCGCTCGCTCGCGCGTCGCTTCTCGTTTGCATTTAACCGGCGTGCAGCCATTCAAGCAGCTGATCAATGCGCGCAAGGTGTAAAGCCACTCGAGCGCGCGCAGAGCAGCGCAGTAGGCGCTAAAAGGACGAGAGGAAGCGAGAGAGAGAGAGAGAGAGAAACGATCCATCGTATGTCCTGCACGCGCAACTCTCTTATGCATATATATCTATATATACGGACCGCAAAACCGCAGCAAGAGAGAGAGAGAGAGAGAGGGCAGTAAAAGCGAAACTTGCGCGGAATTTTCGCACTTTTTGCTGTAGCAACCTTCCTCTGGTTCTCTTGCGCGCATCCTTTTCTCTCTCACTCTCTCTCTCTCTTTCTTTTTCTCTCGACGCGTTCCTCCTTCGTTTTCTTCTGCTACCGGAGCCGGCGTTATATAGAGCCGGTAATATATAGACTTATGTTGATGGCGATTTCTCGAGGATTCGAGTGCAGAGAGTTGCAGCGGCGCGTCCGTGACACGGTCTAACGTTATAATTTCGTTAAACGACTCTTTACGCACCGCGACAGCCGGCATTTTTAGATATATATATATATATATACATTCAAAGATACGCGATTTTTGAATTTCTTCTCGCGCGCATTGTTGAGCTTTACTTCTAACTGGTTAATATTATTCCTTTTTATGATATACGGGTAATACTTATATATATATATATATATATATATTTTTTTTTTTTGATTCAATACAGCAATAATAACTACATTTTTAATTCGTTTAAATATAGTACTGAAATCTTCAACAAAGAATTTGTTGATTTTAAATAAATAGTTTTTTGCACCAAGGAATCATTTTGCATCTTTTACGTTAAAAATGATTTTTTTTTTTTAAATACCTTCTATTTTACATAACAAATGAATCAGAAGAATATAATAGAATGTAGAATATATCATTAAAATATAGAGAGTATTTATTACAGAACATTATCAAAAAGGTTTTTAAAAATGCTCAATAATTCATTTTTATAATTTGCCAATATAAAAAACGGAAAGTAAGAAGAAGAGTAAGTGTATATTTACAATTTATTAACCGTATCTATTGGATCGGTATAATTAATAATAGTGATAGAATCTGCATAGCATGTTTAGCTGAATAATAGCGTTTTTTTACAATTGCGTGAAAAATTATTAAGCATAAAAACTCGGCAACAGTTCTTAAAGTGTATTACATCATCCTAGTAACGTTAGAAAAAAAGATAAAAACAATGAATTGCTATAAAGTATTTTAAAATTTTATGAAATCTTAAATTTTTTCTCGTTAATTGCAGTGTAATATCCAGAGATGAGAAGAAGGGGGAAAGGGGAGGCGCTAATTAAACCATAAATTTCAAAAGAGTCCTGCTCATATTTTCACGGGTTAATTAAAATGTTTCATTACCTAATCGAACAAAAAGAAGCAGCAGTCGCAAAGAAAACAAAGAAATGTATAAGAGAAAGAGCGAAGGTAAGAGATGAGCCGAATTCCCGAAGCTCAGAGGTCCGTTAATCACGAGGCATCTAATCGGGCCACTACGGAACGAGGAAAAAAGATAAAGCGAGCAAAGGGGTTCCCTCTCTCTCTCTCTCTCTCTCTCTCTCTCTCCTGATAATCCCTGCGTATCGCGCACCGAATGTTTTGGTCTCTTTCTCTCTCTCTCTCTCTCTCTCTCCCTCTCTATCTTCGACAGGAGGGCTAGGAGGAAAGAAACCAAGTCGTGTAGATCGACGCACAGGTATACGTACACGCGTAGTCGGGCGCGGAAAAGGGGGTTTTGGCGAGAGCTAACTCGGAGGATGAGGAAAAAAGGGCAAAAAAAAAAAGAAGGGAGGGGGGGGCGACTGGGGAGAGACAGGTGATGCCGGGCCCGAGGCGCGTGCACTCACACACGCGAACGACGTTCTCTCCGGAGAGAAAGAGAGACGGAGGCTACTCTCACGACGCGTACACCTATACTTATACGTAAGCAAAAGAGAGAGAGAGAGAGAGAGAAAAGGAGCGAGGCGCACACACGAGCAAAGGCATTTTAACGCACGGCATTCCTCTTGTCGGGCCTCTACGGATGGTTCTTCTTCAGCTGGCAACGTGGCTGCGTGGCGTTAACCGGGACCGCATCTCACGAGGTAATAATATCCACGTATGCCCAAGATATCTAAGCGAGAGCTATTCTTTACCTTGTCGTCGGTGTTACGCGAGCCGAAACTGTATCGCTCACTACTCTTTATAAGAGTTTCCGATTCCATATTTTTTCGATCGAGGAAGTGTTACTTGAATAATTTTATTTTATTTCTTTTTTTTTTTTTTGTTTTGTTTTTTTTTTTATTGATAAAAAATATATGTTTTGTACCGTAGGTATCATAATTTTTTAATATTTTATAAAACTTAATTTTATTTATCAATTTTCAATTTCAATGATAATTGTTTACCAACGTGCAATTGTAGAATATAAAAATCTATTAAGACATACAAAGCAATTATTAAATTTTATTAACTTCGTTCCGATATAAACTTTTGTATTCGTCGTTGAAAATTTCGAAATGTCTATACTTTATAGACTAAGAATTTAAACAAAATTATAATTAAAAAATACTTGTTACATTTATAAGCAAGTGCAGTATTAGCGCACTTATCCTTGAATTAGAATTGATACCAAGCGCAGAAATTACGGTCACTAATTTATTATAATTAGCTACTACGCGTGCGATTGATATCTTGATTTAAGTACGCAAGCAATACTTAATTGTATTTTTATACTTTTTTTTTTAGACAAAGTAGTTATTGATGTGTGTGTATATATATATATATATATATATATATATAAAAATAACAGGTTTTCATGTTTTTTTTTAATTATCACTTTTTAATTTGCGTGAAAATTGTGTACATAATTTAATTTTTTTTTTTTTTTTTTTTTTTTTATAATTAGCAAAATACTAACTTTGAAATAATGTGTTGGGCAGCCTCTAAACTTTTACGCTTTACGTAAATCATATATATATATATATATATATATATATATATATATATATATATATATGTAACTTTAATTATTGCGCAACAAATAAAATTAACGAAGATGAATTTTGTTTTAAAATAAATATGTTACGAAAAAATTTTTCATTCAAGTAATACAAAAAAAGTAAAAAAGGAAAGTACTACGAAACAATTGTTCGGAAAATAATTGTAATCTGGATAATTAATCATAAAGTATGACTAACGAAAAATCACATGAATCCGTTCGTATTAATAAGTCGATTGATCGATTCAATGAGCTCCCGGTAGCTCCCAAGTGGCGCGAGCTGGTAATCCATTCACTCGCGGCGCGTCCACTCGGCCAAGATCAATTGCCCCATTGCTACCGAATAACAACAATAATAACGCGTTGGCATGCTCATACGTGTATATCTTTACCTATAGCTGTATACAGCGTCAAGAGTAAGGTAGTGGTGCCCGAGAGCTCGAATAAACTTAGCGGTCAATGCGTGTTCATATATATGTATATTTCTACAGTATATGTATATGTATATGTATGTGTATAGGTCCTACTGTACCGCCGGCGTTCCTACACGCAAAATATCTCTTCATCTCTGCACTCTTCGCTTTATAATCTTACGTGCACGAACATATGCGTGTGTACGTTTGTATGTATGTATATATATATATATATATGTATATATATCCAACACTGGATGCTCCTTTCTCTTCTTTCTCTCCCTTTCACGCTCTTATTTATCCTTTCTATCCCCGGCGGTTTTGTGTGACGTTGCGCAATAAGGCACGACTTGCGTTATACATATACACGTATACCGCACTATATACGAGTGCACATGCACACGTAAGTTCGAATACGTGTGCGGGCTACATGACGAGCCTCGCGTACATATGAAGATGTCATTTCTCCCGCGCTCTCGTATTCATTCATAAAGGAATAACTGAATGGAGGGAGAGACTGTTGTTCGCCGAGCCATGTTATTTTGCGCTCGTGTAGGCGTGCTTTTTATTTTCCTTTGTGCAGTTAATGCTTCTTTACGCATATGAGCAATTTATACTTTGTTCTTAAACCATATGGCTTACGTTAAAAGATCGCGTTTTTGACTATGTGAATTAAAAGAAAATGTTTATTAACAATGTTTAAGAATTTATGGCAAATTATGTCCAAAACAAAATTACAACCTTTACCACGTCGTTTATCTGCATTAGTATTACTGCAAATTATGCAATATTTTATAATAATAATTGTATGTTGGTATAAGATTTATAGTTTTATATTATATTTACTTTTTATAAATTTTAAAAACAATATTTTTCTATAATGCATTTCAATACTAGTGAAACATAAAATTTTTCGTACAACAAATGGTAAAATAGTATAAAAATTTAAGTATTAATTATTATTTTAAATTTACGGAATGAAAATAAAAATAGATTTTATTTAAATAGTTATTTAGAAATTAAAAACATTATTAAATTGTTATAATTATAAAAAATTATTTTCAAATATTAAGTATTTAAATTTAAAAAATATTTATTAATTTTTAGTACTTTCATAAAAATATTTATTATTAAAAATGATAATTTCATTCACAATTCGGATTCAAAATAAAGAATAGATTGACTTTTAATAAGAAATCAATTATTTTCGTCATTTAAAAAATAAAAATCTTTTTCAAGTTAAATTTTATAAATACATTATTGATGGCATTTGACAAATATGTATAGTTTATTGAATATTTTATTTCATTTTATACAAATCAAATGTATAAAAATGTAAATTAGAAAAAAATGTCAATAATATTTTAATTGAAACACATTCAGTCGTGTAGATTAAATAAAATGAATTTTAATTGTCCCGCTATTGAATGAAAACAAAATACTTCTGGAAGTGTCCGCTTGGTGTCGTCGGGAGAATCTAACCTGCAATAAAAAGAGGCCAGCGAGGTAACTTAAGGCCAGCCGTACAAGCAAGTCGTCCATAAAAAGGGTACTCGCTACTTCAATAGCGCGTCGATTTGTTATCAGCAAATCGGCGGGGTATGGCAATCAAGACATACCCAGTACGTAATTTTTGTGACCGTGAGGCTGTCGGCTGCCAATTGCACTGACGCCTCCCAATAAATAATAATAAACAAATATATAAATAATTGATTAATTTTAAAAGCAGTTTTTAATATAAAATATTGTAATTGTTATTAAATTCTTTTAATAACTGTTCTTAAGTGAGGAATTGAGATAAATAATTTTTTTTATTTTTCATAAATAATTATGATATAATTGACAACAAAAATATAGATGAACTTGATAATTGGTTTTATTGGTTTAATAATATATTATTCTAAGATACATTTAAAATATATAAATATATTATAATAATTTTAAGTGTAAAATATGATATAAATAATCAAATTTACTATGAAAATAATTTAATTTTTTTTATTATATATTTTTGTGCACTCGTGTACAATTTAAGAAATTGTGATTTTAAGAATGTAAAGATTACACATTTGCTGTATATTAATTAATAACGAGTACAATTTACAAAAAAAATGTTACTTCTTAATTATATTTACATAATTATTTAATATATTAATAATGAAATATATTTTTAATGTTGTCGCATTAAATATTACAAGCTTCGAATTAAGCAGCAGACTTGTTACAGATTTTCAGAAACGATGTGAAAAACAATCGTTGCAGTTAAAACAAGATTAATTTGCCAACTCTAACAAAAACTTTGATTTTATGCGTTCGATAGTTACTTAACGCTCGAGCAGTGCATTCGATATTTCTCAAGCGATCAATCTCTAATCACCTATGATTATCGCGATGGAGGTACAAGGCGTTTGATGATCTCGACATCGGTTTTCTTACATATTTCCCCTCGGCGCGGTGAGTAAATCGATGAAAAAGTGTCGGAATACCAACGGTTTGACCGCGTCGACGTTCGAACGGTATGACATCAGTGCTAGCGCGCCAAGAAACTCGGCGCACAGACGCCGCAGGATTTTCCTCCTTTTTTTTTCCTATTCGTCTCTTTTTTTCCCCTCTCCGCACGTGACCTTCTTGCTCGGCGACTGGTGCACGTCTTTTAACTCGCGTGGACTTTTCTCTCTCTCTCTCTCTCTTTCTCTCGCGCTCTCGGCAAAGCAGCTTGTTACGAGGCACTTTTTGCACTCGCTCGACATCGAGCGATCTGAAAGCTCGCGCTTGCTTGGTTCCATGACCAAATGACGTCAGGCGCGTATTTATGTACACGCGTGTCTATCGCGTGCGTGTGTGTGTGTGTGCGCGCGTCTAGGTTTTGTGTACGTAGGTATATAATGTACATTTATTGCGCAACACGATTTCGACTCTTCGCGTGACTGCCGCGGACTTTAAATCTTCGCTGAAGCTGTAAAACTAATAGCGCCTTCGATAAGATTTTATCGCTCCCATTGAGCAAGCCTCACTACTCCTTTTCCGTTTTCTTGGATACATGCGCGCATGCGAGAGGACGAGAAAGAATACTGTAAACGACACTGCAATGCCGTTACCGAAGATTATATGTATTGAATTTATTGAGATCGAGATAGTCTCTTTACTTAAATATTTTATCATTTCTTCGTAGGCAATTAAAAATTTCACTTAAAATCATAATAATGATCGATGTTAATTTATATATACATAAAAAAAAAAAAAAAAATAAATCGTAAAATAAAATTAACTTTAAAAAATAAAATCTTTGTTTAATTGCAGTTTTGTCTTTAAAATGTAGATAAACTTAATAATAATGTACCTCAGCCAAAATCAATTATGTGAATTCAGATATATATATATAAAGCTGAACTACAGTTATCCATTTACTGATGTGATATTTAAATTTAATTATTCATATTTTGGATAAATTCGTCATATTAAATTATTTTTGAACGTTTATTATTATTTATAATATTTAAGTTATTTCAATAAACAAATCATGCTATAGGTACGTTTTCTATGATATATTAAAGATTATTTTATAACCTATTTTGGGCAATAATTTTTTTTTATTATTATTTACAGAATTATTTAAAAAGTCTTTTTCTTAATAAATGAAACAAAATAAAAATATCGCTAAACATTCTAAGTTTTAAAAACATTTATATTTATCAGAGTTCATTAAATATACTGTTTATAATTAATAATTAAAAAATAAAATTTTTTTCAAATTTACATTTAATATGGTTTAGTAAAAAATATCAAATTTTAAAATATTTGAGACATATTTTTAGAATTGTTTAAGAGCATCGCGATACGAAGTCCAAACCCGGACCGAATGTAACCAGACCGAAATTCACCTTCGTTCAAGGCTTTCGCTATCGCTACTTTTCGGAAAACAATCTAACGCACGCAAGACCGAGCGAGGAAAAAAGACGAAGCTAGAAAAAAAAAAAAAAAAAGAAAGAGAGAGAAAGAGTCGGTGTGTAGGCCGTCCGAGACATTGTTTTTCGTTTTCGTGAGAGATCTAACGAACCGGTCTTGCGCTCGCGGGTCAAACGCGCGTCGTGAGTGCCGTGCGCGCCCGTGTAATCGCCTTAAAATCTAAAGCCGACTGTACGCTTCTCCACCGTCGCCGCCGTCGTTGTCGTGGCTCCGCAACCTCATCCTGCGGCTAACGGGTAGCGCAAAACCTGTCTGACCTTTCCGAAAGTCACTCGTATCTAGACTGCTGCTCGCGCGACTGAGAAAAAAAAACGAAAAAAAAGAGAAAAGAGAGAGAAAAAAGAGAGAGAGAGAGAACTAAGAGATAGCACGAGAAGATGAGAAAAAAGAAGAAACAGCCCGATGATGATTCCGCATGCTATTGAAAATTGACGAATCGTGACGCCCTGGAGCGTGTTGGTAAGGCTATTAGAGAAAGAGAAAGAAGAAAGAGTAAAAGCCGTGTACGGATTCGATCACGAAACGCACACAGGAGGCGCGCGCGCTCGCGCAGACTCCTCGAGCGGAGGGTAAAAAATTATGGGGAAGCAAAGCCCATCGGGTTCTCTGTGTGATAGCGCTGTACTTTTTACCTCCTTATTGTAGCATTCTGCAGTATCAACCAACCAGTTTTGAGAATAGCTACACGCACGCGAGAGATTAGATTTTCTCTCAGGTGTGTGACCGTGTCTACGCGGCGAAAGAGAGAGACGCCGTAGTCTCGCGCAGACGGTTACCCTTTGGGATTTCAAAGGGTAATACCGTGGTAAGGGTAGCATCTGTCGTGTCGCTTTTTTTAGGATCTAAAGAACGTCGCAGACGTTTTTTCTAGGCGAAGCGTTACTAATATGTGACCTGTTACCGATTACACTTATTCTATTTTATTGTTGAGTATTTCACCAGATGTCGCCTTGATAGATATCTGCAATAAAAATATAAAAAATTATTTAATAAAGTTTTTTAGTAAACATTATATTCTTTTTCAGTTCTAATAATACAAAATTTAATATGGAGCAACAAAACAAAATAATTTTTATGCAATCATTAAACATTTATTTATTTATTTATTTATTTTTTTTATTTAAGCGGTCATTTTACCGCTCTAGTTAATAATATTTATAATATTAAATTTAACTCTAACAAGTTCGTTTGTTGCGCTTTATTAACATTTAGTGCTTTCATTCTTATTTGATCGACTAATTTTTATTTCAGTATAATTAGATAGCTAAAAAAATTTAAATTAGGTAAAACAATTGATCATTTTAAAATCACAGACACAACCAATACGCGAAAAAAAAAATCAAGGAGATATGAATAATGTACGGTGAAAAAAAAGGATTTTATGTACCTCTAAATTTTATTATACACAATTTTAATAAAAAAAATTTGCAGGGGTAATAAAACTTTGAAGCAAACACAAGTATACAGAAGAGTCAAAGCCATAAGAGATAAAATCTATGGCGACCAAGGACGCAATGTTCTATTATAAAAAAAAAAAAAAAAAAAAAGAGAGAGAAAGAGAAAATTGTTCGTTCTCCGCCCAAACTCTCATAGCATTTAACATTACGCCTGCATTTTTGATAATCAGCGCTATATTCACGCTCGATATGTTACACGTCCACACACGGGAGCCAGAGTGGGTCAAGGACTCTCTCTCTCTCTCGTGCACGGTCTCGAAACGAGCGCCGGTGCA
The DNA here is from genome assembly GCA_949987625.1 of Chalcis sispes. Lineage (NCBI taxonomy): Eukaryota > Metazoa > Arthropoda > Insecta > Hymenoptera > Chalcididae > Chalcis > Chalcis sispes. The sequence continues at coordinate 49,848,020 of OX465098.1, read as the reverse complement.
CGATAGAGGTATAATGTCGGCGGCGACGCATACTTTTCGTCTTCGCGTATACGTATTCGAGGTGCGATACGACAACGATGCACCTCCGCGATGTAATGATCGTATGTGTACACAAACGCTTTCTCTCTCTCTCTCTTTCTCACTTGCTACGATGCAGGCCGCGACTTGACCCAGTCTCCTTTCGAAGCCTTAGTACGCCCATTTGGCAAACTTCTGACCTCGCCCTTCGTCGTAGTTTAAATGTATACGTATGCACGCCCGCCGACCGCGAAAGATAACGACTCCGTGTTACTCCACATGGAAACGAGACGGATAATAGCTGACGAAAAATTATCGTGAGAGACGTGATCGAGATGTGATTGGCGAAAAGAAAAAATCATCAAATTGGTTATTTTATCTTGCACGATATTCAAATTCAATTTTCGAATTGATAAAAAAAAAAAATTGTTTGTATCTCAATATTTTATAGAAATTTATTTTTATATATTCTTACACATACTCTTCTTTTTATTTTATTAATTATAAACGACAAATATTTCTTTTTTTTTTATAAGTTTTTGACAGCGAATAATCGCTGCAATAAATATATATCGCGATTTTTGTATCTATAAAACTAACGTAATTTTTTACGAGATTTTTTATTGTTTACAATTTTTTACTGTATAAAGTATTATATTTTTTGTATTATATACAAATGCAGGTAAATTTTTTTATTAATAACCCCCCAATCATGAAAATTTTTCAGATAAAATTTAATTATAGGAAATTATTGTTAATTATAGCTAATTAAAATTAATGTAAGTTAAAAGGCACAAATTACGCACAAATTCGTGTCTTTAAATTTACTTTTAAAAGAAAAATTTAATTTTACTTTGCTAATCACTTAATCGATGAAATCTAAATTTTGAACTTTGGCACTTACCGCGGAATATTTCGAGAAGTTTTTATGGTTATTACTTTTACTATTTCGGAGCTGTTCTACATGTACAGAATTACCGTATTACATTGTTTAAAATAGCTATCAAATTTATGAAAACTATTTTTTCATTATCATAAATTTTTCTTTAATTAACAAAAATAGCTTTAATAAAAGAAAAAATAAATAAATTTATACATATGTATTTAATGTATAAAAAAGTTTTTAATTCAATATTCGTTCGCAAGATAATTGGTTACGTCACATTAACTGCTCATTTTATTTAATGTTAAATAATTTCCGATACAATCGGCGTTTAGTAGTAAAATCTTTAATATTGTCATTAATAAAGTGCATTATTATTTTAACAGTATCTTATTCGTCATATATCAAGCTCTCCAATTCTTTATCGTCTTCTTCGCTCCACCTCTTGATTCATATCCTTTCCTCTCATCTGGCCGAATGAAAGAAAGAGAGAGTATATACGCGTACGCCGTATGCGATAAACGATATGAACGAAATAATTTTTTCGGCGATGGTATACACGCTGGAGAAGAGGGAAAGAATGAAAGAGAGAGAGAGAGAGAGAGGGAGGGAGGGAGGGAGGGAGGGAGGGAATAGCAAGAGACGCATGAATGAAACTCTCGGTTCAGCGACGCGGCTTTTATTTTTTCCTTTCTTCGTGCTCGGCGCGCGCGTGTGCGTGTGTGTATGCGCGCGCGCGCGACCGCTTCCTTTATTGGTCGGAGTCGCGCGCTGGGGAGTCCTCCGGCTCTCGCGGGAAGACACGGAGGTAGCGCTCGACCTGAAAAACCTGATGCGGCCGAAAACGCGCAAGACCTGTTGTCATCCGGTGCTGCTCCGAAGCCACTGGCCCGATGAAGAAATTTAAATCGATTGCTGCAAAGAGCGAGGAAAGTGAGCGCGCCCGGTGACCTTTTTTTCTACGTCGCGAGGGCCGACGTACATCGGGAGAACTTTAAGTTACCTTCCGAACCGAGCGAGATCAAGACTGGTAGCGAAATTTTTTTTTTTTTACTTGTACGCAAGTCTGCGCGGGAACGCGAGCGGAATTTTCGAGCGTGACTGCTTCGCAAATTTTTTAGAATTTTAAAAGATAAGCTTTGGTGAAGCTGCTTGTGTGAAGAATGTTAGTTGATAATGGTATTGATAATGCTACGATATTAATCATGGAAATGAGTGGAAAATTTTTTTATCAGTCGTTCGAATATTGTTTTTTAAATTCTCGAAATTAATCGAAATTTCGCTCCATAAATGTTGTACAATGATTGCTTTCAAGCGACAAGCACATTTATCTTAGTGGTTTATTTGCTTAAGTGATGTCAAAGAGTAAAACGGCAGCATAGTCATGAAATGATGAAAAGAGTAAAGAAGCGTAATTCAAAAGAAAATCAATCGATCGGGAATCATGTTTGCTCAAACATTTGTTTTAGTCACCTATACAATTTTTGGTTATGAGTAATATCTATGTAGATATTGTACTATTGTGATAAAAAATTTTAACGAATTCATTTGTAATTTTCGAAATTAATACATTTTCAACATAAAGAACTTTAAATAATATTTAAACGAATATAAATGTTTGGAAATATTTTTTTACATTTTTTTGCTCAATGTGAATGTAGGTTTACGTTTCAAAGCTCATGTAAAAACTATTTTATCACATTTTTTAAAAGTATCGCAAACGTTTAATTGCATAAATGGTTTGTATGGATTGCGAATGTTGCAGGCGTATTTGTAAAAATGGAGTAAATATTCTTTGAAAAACGATGTTATTTACATCGAATTCCAAAGGAAACGCGATTACACAAGGAGAACAGCCCGAAGCCGCATAAACACTAGACGATAAAAGGAAAGCGAGATGTCAGCGCACTCGCGGCCAATTACCTCTAATATTGTGACGCGGATTAGCGTCACGGAGTATGTTGGGATTTGCATGGTATTTGCATAATTTCGGTCGGTGCAGCTCGCCGGTCCGATCTCCCGGAGTCGCGCCGGGTAATCCGGGGACCGCGTAACGGCTCTGGGTGGAGGTGGATGACGTCACACCGGGGAAGAGCCAAGCCCACAAGGACAAGGTGCCGCCTCGGTTCGAAAAAATCGCGCGCGAGTCTTATAAGTGAGGCTAAAGCCGAGTCGCCTTGGATCGAACCTCCTTTTTACGACGGCGTGGACGACACGAGGAAGAAGGAAAATGTCCGATTGCGGAGAAACGAAAAAAGGCGAACGCGAAGGTATTGGAAGACCAACGAGTAAAATAAAAAGTATTGAAAAAAAAAAAAAAGAAGGGAAATGAAGTCGCAAATAAGAACAGAGCGGAGAGCCTGTTTATTTTGACATTTTTGACGCAAACTTTTTTAGCGGTTTCTCTCGACTCTTTTAAACACGTCTACATAAAAATTTTTCTTGTTATTAAGTTACACCTTTAATATATGCAAATGAGTTGTCTCATTTATCACGAATGTTTTTGTTTCCGTAAAAACGGTTAATAGGAGCTTAAGACGACCTTTACAATTATTTTTTTATTTTTCTCGTTATTATTTCATCGCCGACTGGTTTTATACATTTTTTATCCGATTTGATTACCTCAAAAGTTGGAAAATATATATAAAGGTTTAAAAGTGACGTCACAATAGTAAAATTTTTTAACGTCATCATATAATTGTTGATATGTTTAACTGATTGTTCGAAATCATAGTTATAAAATTCAATGTTTACTGCTCCTTCTCGTAATATAAGATTAACATATTTCTTAGATTTTTTATTACGATAATTTTAACTGAACACCTTTTTATTTTTTCCAAATTCAAAATGTCTAAAAATAGCGTGATAAATTCTTTTAAATAACTTATCTAACAAATAGGTTTAATTTCTTATATAATAAGTAATAAATAAGTAAATATAAAAATACATCAAATTATTATTAGATATAAAATTATATGATGTTTTTTTTTCTAATGTTATTTGGAATTTTTTTATTGATTGAAATAATTAATAAATATTTTTTAACCACGTTTAAGCGTGATATTATGCTCTATGTAATAAGAAGGTATTCATATATAAAATGAAGTGGCAAAAAGGCGGTAAAATAAATAACTCATTGGATTAATTAAAAATTAACCAATTAAAATTTCGTATCGCCGTGCAAAGTTGTTTTCAATAGCGTTTTTTGAAAATTAATAAGAAGTTAAATTATTAACATTGCCGCGGTGGCTAAATCTTTATCAATTTAATACGCTCATCAATTATTTTAACTCGATTGTTGATCCACAGTTGCTTCTCGTTCGACATTTCGAAATAACGCAAACACCTTTATACGAACGATTACAGAAAGGAATATCTCAGAGGCGCAAAGCTATCAAGTGCTTTCATTAAGAGGGGGAAAAAGACGGAAAGATGTATAGACAGCTAGAAAAGGAGAAATCGAGGCAGAAAAAGAGAGAGAGAGAGAGAGAGAGAGAGAGAAAGAGGGAGAGAGCGCGCAAGAAAGAACAGCGACGCAAATAAAAATGAGACAGTAAAATGAGGAAGAGAGAGGGAGACAGGCCAAAAGCATCGTCCTAAGGGCCCGTGCAGCCCACGCGCTCTTCGAATCTCTCTCTCTCTCTCTCTCTCTCTCTCTTTCTCTTTCTCTCACGTTCATCAGGGCCGCCAGAGGACTTCTTTTGGGCCTAAGGAAGAGAAAGAGCGAGCAAGATGGAGAAAGAGAAAGAGCGTCGTCGTTGTCGGCTCAGCTCGCACAACTGGTTTTTTAAACGCAGCCAACGACGATGGCTACACTCCATTCTGTTCTTTCCTTTTTTACCGTTCTTTATAATCGTCAGTCCGTACAACGGGGAACGAACCCCGATCTCTCTCTCTCTGTCTTTTCTTTGCAGTATTTCTATCTCGATTTTTTCGTCTCTTTTTGCTCTTCTCTTTTTCTCTTTCTCTCTCTCTCTCTAGCCGCGAGCATTCTTCGGCGTTACACATCGACATTCTTATTCTCGTCGAGAGAGGCACATGCGAAATGATATCGCTAAACGGAAATGCTTCTGTACGTACTTACTGGTTGACTGGCTTGGTTCGACCATTGAAGAAACGAAGAAAAAAATAAAGGATAAAAAAAGAACGAGCACGAAAATGAGGCGCGTGCCCCCTCTTTCTCTCTCTCTCTCTCTCTCTTACAATACAGAAGAAACACGCGTGCACAACAAACCGCAGGTATAAAGTCGAAACAACGGCGATGGCGAGCTACTTGAAAATCCGCTATTTGATATGCGACCGCGCAGCGCGAGTCAAGGCTTATTTGAAGCTTGTCTGGGTATATGTGTGTATGTATGCGCGAGTCCTGCTGGCTTTTGTTAATCAATCGTTCACGAGCGCGTGTGACCGTAACTGCTAAATTTTCAATTGAGCTATACCGAAAGTGAGGAGCGAAAAAATTAATACAGCTGCGAATTGTGCAAGAAAAAAAAGCCTTCTACGATTTCATTTCTCAACTTTGCGCGCTGAAGTGCGAGATTCTTATTTTTTTCCGATACGGAAATGCCGGACGAATGAGCTGCTGCGAAATTTTGAGACTGCTGCAAAATTCCCAATGTGCTCTCTATGCCAAATATCTCTTCGCCGTTGGCATTTACAGTTTCGAAGCGTGACGGGAGGATGAATTTTTGTGAAAAAAGAACAAGGCGTTCGAAAAGGAGTTGAAAAAAAAAAAAAATAAATAAAGAAGAATAATAAGAATGGAAGAAAAGGAGAGCCTAGAACGTGCCGTCGCGAGAAGAAGCAGTTGAAATAGCCAAATCATTCCGCGCCGAACGTCCGACAAACAAATAACGAATACTCGGAACTTTGTACGAATCACCTATGTAAAGGTATAGGAGTCGCGCGCGCGTTCTTTTTCGAAAAAGCATGTTCAAGTGCTTCATTCACCGATGAAAAAAAAGAAGAAAAAGAGAAAAAAAGAGGAAGGAATACGTGACAAAAAATTCTGTACGTCTTCGTGTACATGAAGACGGAATTTTTCCGCCGCACGCGCACGCGTTTTCCCCGCAACATTTTCTACCTTCTAAACATATATATTTCGAGTTAATTTTTTATTTTTTTTTTTTTATTTATAATGCCTACTTTTACATACAATAAATAAGGCCTGTCAATTTTACCGAGAACGTAAGCGTTGCGCAACTAAAACTGACAATAACAATTACGTGAAAGAATCTGACGATGATTCCATTTTTTAAATTTTTATCTCTACTTGTTTACGATAATTTTCATTTTATTTTTTATATATATATATATATATATATATATATATTTTTTTTTTCCATATACTATGATAAAAAATATAATAGCGACATAAACATTTCCGTGTATAAAACATTTACCATATAATCGTGAAAAATAAAGCCATAACCGATTCTAAACTTGAAATTGTGCACGAGATGCAGATATTCGAACTTATTTTATCGACTCATGTATAATAAATGTTAATTATTAATGATTTAAATATTTATGCAAGTCAAATTTTTATCGCGTATTGGATTCTCGTCTAATATTCTATTAAGCCACAAGCTTGAAGGTGTTATTGATACAAATATTTAAAAATAGTAACTGTCATTTAAAATTATCAGTTAAATGTAAACTAAACTAATTGTCAACAATGTTAGTTAATTATTTTTATTTAAAATCTATACATGAATACTAATAATTTGTATATGTATTTTATTTAATTATTTTAAAAAATAAGTACCTTGTAGAAGCGAATTATTTTTTGCAAAAAAAATTATATTTAACTGATATTTCCTTCATTTATCACAAAACAAATAAATATCGAATCTAATTCAATTTTAGTATAGATACAGCAATTATATTCAATGAATATTTAATCTTTATTTAACTACCTGAAAATATATCATGAAAAGAAATGTATAATTATACAAAATTTCCATTTTTTACCAACATTATTAGTTTATACCAACATCGTTTGATTAATCAGCAACATCTATTTTAACAACAGGTGTTCCACATAAAATAAAACGTTTAAAATTTTTTATCGAGTGTATACTAATAAATCTAAAAACGTCTCTAGAACGTATTTTTCGGTAAAAAAAAAAAAAAAGAAAAAAAAACATCAGCATCCAACGAATTTGTTACTCTCGCAGAAAACGTGCGCGAGTCGCGCTTCCAACTTTCCACGCAACGATAACGCGTTGACGTTGCACGTATACACGCGCTCGTCATATTTCCGTCGGGCAAATGGATCCCGTCGTACCTCGCAAACTCGTTTTTGACTTGTCGCGCACGCGCGCCGAGGTAGACGCGATCCCGCGATGTCCCGCGCACATACGTAAACGCCGCACCGAAAAGAAAAGACATAGCGCGCCGCGAAGTTGAATATTTGCCAAAAGCCTCGGCGTACTACGACGTATACGTGCTCGCGTTCCAGCGATGCAACAAACTTCTCGTCTCTCTTTTGTCGCCCGAAAAACGCACCGTCTTTTTTCATTTTAACCTCCCCTTTTTCTCGGGTTAGAGAATCAACCGGATACCAGTCGCGGAAAATTTCCGCGCGGAATTTCGCATTCAGGCCGCGCAAAGCGGATGATTCATTTTTGCGGCGCAGAGGCGATGCGTTCCGTCGAGACGAGTTTATTTCTGCCGCTGATGGCTCTGAGCGTGCCGCAGCGTTGTGCGTATGCTACTCGTCGGCGATGCAACGGCTGAGCGGAATGTTGTAATTCATAAGTGTCGGGGAAGTTGGTTACTCTTTTTATAATGGTTAACTTTCCGCTAATGTATGTAATTGTAATCTTGCGCGTGACTCATTGATTGGATATTATTTGCTAAAGTTTCAATTACAGCTATTATTATTGCGGTTGCGTCTTTATGAAAAGAATTCTTCCTCCGTGGGTATCGAAAATTGTTAAATCATTTAGAGATTTATTAAAACATTTTACAACCTTCGGCCATTAAGTGAAATGAATTCTTCAACAAGGTGCGATTACATAAATTTCTATAGGTAAATACAAAAATTTTGTAATACTCGTGTACTTTGGCTTCCAAGTAAACAATGTTAAGAGGAATATATTACTTTATATTACTTTAACCTACACTTTTAATGCTAGCTGAAAATGGGAGCATTAATATTAATAGATTTGCAATTGATTATCATTAATTTAAATATATTCAGATAGCTGTATAGTATAATAATTAGCGCCTCTAAAATGTAAGTGCATTTCTAAAATTTATAGAATTAAATTCCCTTGTAACTCAATTATAAACTTAAAGAAACTGTGTTAAATATAAAACAATGACTTTTTGCGAATCGTATTTTGTTCATTAACTGAATAAGTTACAAACTTTTGTTTGACTATAATCTATAAAGGCTTTATATAGACCAAACGAGATTATAGCGAAAAATATATGACTTTTATTTCGTGGCCTACGTTGTACGTAACCGCAAAGCCAGCAGAATAAGTACAAGACCAAGCACACGCACCAAAGAAGAGAAAGAGTGAAAGGGAGATATTGGAATACAAACACAAACAGACTGTACAACGCAGGAGCAAAGTATTCGAATTACCGGTCTTGCATTCTGCTGTGTAACATCCAAGAGCAGAAGAGAAAGAGAGAGAATGTGAGGCAGAAAGAGTGTGTATAAGTAAAAAAGAGAGAGAGAGAGAGAGAGAGCGATGATGTTTCGTGCGGGAGTCGAGGCAGGGAATTAGCGGTTTATTCAATTATTGTAATTTACTTCTCAAACACAAACACGAGCAAAAGAGAGACAGAGAGATGGGGCGCCTACATATAAGCGGGACATATATCTTGCGCGCGTTCGCGGTAAAAGATGCGTGTATACGTTTATGTATAAGTATATATATATACGGGAGCGGGTAAGTAGCGGGGGAGAGAAGAAGCGTGGTATACACAACGCGCACCGCAAACACTCGCATTACACGCGTCGAACTTTGGGAGATTTCATTTGTGTTTGCCCAACCAGCCGCAGATCGTGTATGTATACAACTACCGCGCGAATTTCTTCCCTCTTTCATCTACGCTTTTCCATCGTTAACTCGTTCATCTCCTTTTATTTTTCTTGTACCTATAGGGTTAATCTACACGAACCATGCTTTTGCTGCCAAAATTTCTTGCCTCGAGTGTGAATTTGGAAGTTTGTGTACGTATTGAAGAAAAAAGCTATTATAGCGTGCTTTCCTTTCTTTTACTTGCTTTCTTATATATTAAACGTATTACGTAGACTTAACTATGTACCCTTGGGATTGGATCCTACTTTGTATGGTGGATTGATTTCTGATACGAGCTGTGGGAGCAGTTGGGTATGTAAGCGATTCCTAATTATATTATGGTATTGCTAAGAACAAGTAGTGTTTTACTCGATATTTATTCTGGGTAATATTTAAATTGAAAAATTGTAAAAATTATTGTTCAATAAAATAATTGATTACTTAATAATAATATTTTTTATATTTTTTACACCAAAGCTATGTAGAAAAAAATAAAATTCGATTGATTTCGTACCGCGTTAAAAACATTGCATAGTCGAATAAAAAGGCACTCAATCACGAGAGTAAAAAGTAATAAAATTTAAAAGAAAAAAAGACGTTTCTTAATGATTAATAAAATCATTGCGATAAGCTATAAAAAAAATCTTGCGTATTTAATCGATGAATGTTAAAATAATTACCCCGTGATATATTAAATAGAATAAATATAAATCAAACAGGCGCGCGACACATTACCGTTATGCTGCACAAGACTCTCCGCGCGGAATCGCATTATAGGAAAAATTGCGCTACAATGTCGGTATATATGGGCCTTTCACGAGTTCGCAAGCTGTCGCGGGTTACGACGAAGCCTTGAAATAACAAAAATCGTCGTCGTCAGCTTATATATAAGTCTTGAGGAAGAAAGGGTAGTCGGACCAAAATTTATGCAAATTCCAGGACGAAATACGTTTAACGCTCGCCCCTCCTATCCTCGGAATTCATTCTTCTTCTTCTCCTGGAGCAAGGACCTTAGAAAACACAAGGCACAAAAAAAAATCCGTTGCAGCGAGTTCGCGCCTCGTGGTAATGGAAGGGTTTTCCACTCTCCTCTCTTTTTCTCTTTTTTTTTCATTGGCATTGCTTGCTCGTTTCATTGATCGGTCCGGAAGAACGATCGATATGCATATGAGATGCGTGCGTATACGCGCGTAGTCCGCGAATGGGCGAAAAAAGCTGGATAGAAAACGAGAGAGCGAGATAGAGAGAGAGAGAGAGAGAGAAAGAAGAAGAGAGAAAGGGATACGGTGGCTGCCGGCGCTGCTGGTTTTTTTGTCACGGTTGGACCCTCGTTTGAATAACACTGAAAAAATTTCCCTAAACGGTTCCGGGGTCCGCCGCTGCAGCGACAGCAGGTCAGGTTCGCCGCGTATATTGCATAATAAAAGAAAAGCATTAACTCGCCTCTACCCCCCTCCCTTCCACTCTGACTCGCTCTTTCTTCCCTTTTTTCCTGGACAGGAAAGGAGGCGAACTCTAGCCTCGCACGGGGTTAGCAAAGGAGCACGTGGATACAATGAGAGAAAGAGAGAGAGAGAGAGAGAGAGAGAGAGATTTTGGGGCTGAGCACGAAGTGCATCGCGGGCTCTCTGTCGCTTCTACCTGCTCTACCTGCTGTACGTGTGCACTGGTGCGTTGGCCTCGCGCGTATGAAAAAGCAGCATAGAACAAAAAAGAAATATATATATATATATATATATATATATATATACACGAGATGAAAAAAGGTCCAAGGGTTAGAAGAGCGTGTATTTGGGAAAATAAGAATGATCGGATCGACCGACGGGGGAATCAAGTATCATCTATTGACACGGGAACGAAATACCCGAGCGCACAACGAGCAACTAAACTACTGTGAAAAGGAGACACGTCGGAAGTGGGACTTGTCGGATCTCTCCCATATTATCCAGCTTCGACCAAAAATGACGACAGGATTTCGAATAAAAAAGCAATTCTACGCGCGGAAAGGTTTATTCCATTCCTACGATATATACAAGACTGCATCGAGAGTATAGATCTCTTGTTCTTCTTGTTTTTTCGTTTATCGTTCCAGATAATGTCTGTATAACGTAACAGCAAAGGAAAAGAAAAACTTCATTTCGGTCCTTTAATGGCGAAGAAAAGTTATGATGATATAACGAGGTAATTTTCAAATGTTTTTGAAGTCAGTCAGCGATAAAACAGCTACGTTTAATCCATTGGCTACGAAGGAGTACAAAAACGATAAATATAATTTCTACGCGAATCTTATTTGTTGAAAAAAAATATCGATAATAAAAAAACGAAACTGTTAAGGATTACGTTCAATTAAAATAAGATTCGCAAAATTTGTTCAGCGGTAGAAGCGACGCAAGTTTTCGTGCCTTTCTTCGACATGAGAAGCGCGCGAAATACAAGTCGTCCCGCCTGACCTTAATCTGTAGAAAGTAGTTACCGTAAATTAATACTTATAAATCAATTATTGATGTAAATAAAAAGATTATTAATTGTTAATTATCTCGATAACAGCTATTCGCTTCACTCATTCTGCTGGAATAGATACTCATTCATTTTTTGTAAACGAAAACTACATTAGCTGCCGAGTCATTTATAATTATATAAGTATCCCACAACGAAATAAGATCAGTCAGCAGAGACATGCCATTATTTAAATGCACTTTACTGTAATTCTTAACGCTTATTATATAGTTATTAACTAATGATATGCAGATTTAAGTTACGTAAACATTTAGTTTCTTTGTTTTTGTTGCGTTCAACCTCGTTGGAGAAAAACGAAAGATAGGCAAGCGCGATAAGTTCGCGTGCGACAAAATAAATATCCCCGATAATATGGGTAATCAATGAAATTTTCTCGAAACTCACATCGTGCTGACTTATATATATATATACATTTGCGAACGTCATTACCACGTATCGATGTAAGAATAATATTTCCTCTTAAACCGCGCAGCCAACAATTTCTATAAATCAACTTTCTTGTCAGCGTTCTCGCGCATAATTACTATACTTTCCGAAGGCGGATATATATACGCGACGAGCAAGTGCTTGAAAAATAAATACGAGAAGCGCGAAAAAACGTCTCAAAGTCGCTCGACGGGCGACGAGCTGCAACTATACGGCGATGGACGCGTAGCCGATAAGTATATGTGTACGTAGGAAATCGAAGGCTCGCTTTGCTCCGGTTATACAGTTTTGATCAAAAGTGAGTCTTCATAAACAGTCTCCGATGTGTATCTAAATAATATGTTTGGTAAAGGACACGCTCTTTAAAAATCAATGTTATCTTTGTATCGCGGTAAAAATGCTAATGAGCTATGCGTAAATCACAAAATCTATTACGTAAGCGGTTTAAAAAAAAATTCATTTAATTTTCGTTTTTTTTTTTTTTTTTTGGTTATGAACCACCTGCAATGTTTACTATATCGAATAATAATTATATATTCATGTATTGAAAATTTTTTTAAAGTGAATCATGAATTAGCTTACAATTTATAAAATATCATTTAGTGCCGTACAAAAATAAAATGAAAATTAAAATAAATAAATAAAAATCTCCGAAATAATTTAATAAATATATCTATAAAAAATAATTTTGACATTTGTATAACGTATTCTCGTTTTAACGAAACTTTTCCCAAACGTTTGGCATGACGCGAATCAAACAACCATAACAACATCGAACAAGTATTACGCGCGATCCACACGCGAGTACATCCACATTCCTCGAGGATCTCACTCTCTCTCTCTCTCTCTCTCTTGCGTCTCAAAACGAGCCTCTAACCGTAAACGCATACACAATCGCCGAACGGGCCGAATATACGACGCGGACAATTTATTAGATAGTCCCGGATAAGCGCCGGTGCTAATATAACGAGGAACGCAACCCGAGGAGGAGGAGAAGGAGAAGGCGGAATGCGCGCGCGATAAGGGAAGAGAGAGAGAGAGAGAGAGAGAGAGAGAGAGAGAGAGAGAGAGAGAGAGATAGAGAGAGAGCGTCCGAGGTTAGTTCCGGACACGACGCGTAGGATAATCGAACATCGATTCTGTTATATTCCTATCGCGCGAGATAGCTTATATACCATCCATTGGAGCTAAGAAACGCACGTGGTTTACGTTTTGTCGCCGCCGTGATTTATTTATTTACTCTGGGAAATGAGTATTCGACTCGATATGTACGGCGAATTCCCCAGGTACCACGTGACCGAGACGTGCATTATTGGAAATGCCAGGATCTCTCTCGGTGTAAGAGCTGTTAGGATGTGCCAGTTTGGTTCTCTTTTTCTCTCTCTCTCTCTCTCTCTCTCTATCTGCGACTGGCGCTTGTATTGTGTTATTTATGCGTGTATTAGGCGCATATTAATGAATTTTCCATTTGCACGATGCCGCATTCGTTGGAATATTACTTTTAAAGCGTAGGCGGAAAATAATATACTTTATTAAAATGTTTTTGTATTTTATGTACTCCGAGTAAAAGGTATTTTTAGAAATATTCTGAAATATTTTAATTTCCTTTTCAAAGTGGAATTTCTTATTCGGTTACGATTTTGATTTTTATAATATTTATTAATGTGCAATGTTGTTTTAAAAATTGATTGAAATCAATTGTATATAAAATAAATTTATCTATATGTTTAAATATACTTAAAAAAAAATTATTCCGATGTTAAAGATTTTAATAATCTTAATTTATTTCAACCGTACATTATTATATTTAATTTTAAAAGTAGTAATTAACTATTTTCAATTTTTCAACTTCATAAAAACTTTAATCTATTGGAAATTGTAAAAGAATAATTCCATTGTTATTGAATGAAATAACTATAACTGTAAAGAACCACAAAGGAGAAAATAACACACGGTATTATATATATTTTTTTTCAGGGGCTTCTAACGAGCAACGACAAGTCGACACCTTGCAAACCATACAAACCGAGTAAACGTTGTCGATGGAAAGACGTTCTACGCTATACAAACGGTGTAAAATGGAATTTTTTGGGGTCGACGTTCCCTAAAGAAGAAAAAAAAAGATTGAGGTAGAGAGAGAGAGAGAGAGAGAGAGAGAGAGAGAAAGCAAGAGAGACTCTCGTGCTCTTCCAGGGCCAAGACATCGAGTGGGCCACCGGTTTCCCACTGTTCGATAATGGGTCCTCCCACTTGGGCCTGTGCACCTGTAACCAAACCTCGCACATTTTTCTCTCGTTCGGTCCCACTGCTTTATCCTGAAGCCGCTCGAAGAAAAAATATCTCTACCTAAGTCTCTCTTCTCCCGTGTCTCCTAAAGTCCCGCTTTCCAGAAACTGGATAGAGACACCCGTTGCGTCATGTGCGCACGTGTATATATATATATATATATATATATATATATATATCTAGATAAAAGATGTTCCGCCGTTTCTCCTGATCTTGACTCTCGATATACGTTGCCTCGCCTCATCGATTTACGCTACTTTTTACCGTACCGTTTTAAAACTTTTTTCTCCTTTTTCTTCTTCGTCTTATTTATTTATTTATTTATTTATTTTTTTTTTTTTTTCTTTAATCACAAGCAAGATTTGCTTATTTATTTTTAAATTACTTTTTCGCTTTTATACGGATTATGAATGTCATTCGTAACCAGTTTATTAAATTCATGAAGTTCGATTACTATGTTTTTTTTTCTATAAATTAATAAGGTTGTAATAATGTGCGAAATCAAAGATTTTTCGCCCGTTTTTAAATGTAATAGTGGTCAGAAATTTGACAAATTAATCAAGATTCTAATGCTTCTGAATGATTCAGATGAAATTGTAATTAAAACGTTTGATAACGATAAAAGTTGAAATTATCATATATAATTAAGTAGGTTTACGGTCATAAGTTATTCTCATAAAAATTAATGTTCTTATTCGTATTCAGATTGAAATCCAAACAATGTGTTGGCTCTACAAATCGCTTGACACCGTCTTTTTTTTTCATCTATCTCTTTCCATCTCATTTCATACCTGGAAAAAAAGTTAAATTCATATTTTTTTCTAAGAAGCCAAAACAGGCGAATCCCTAATTGAGGTTGGACTCGTTCGCTCCTCTCTTTCTCCTCCTGGCAATTTTGTTTAGGCATGATTTGAAATAACAGCGACAGCAGCAATAACAACACATCGGCTGTGTAGTAGTTCCAACTCGCGCGAGTTATACATACACGCAACGGTTGCTGCACGCGTGTCATTCTCACGACGAGTCTTCCCTTCGTCCAAACGCGCGGTAGTTAGTGGTCTAGGTGATGGAAGCAGCGCCTCGGACTTGGCTACGGTAACAGGTTCACGACGTTATACACGAGAATTAGCATAATCGTCATAAAGCATGTAGACTCGATGAATTATTTATCTGTCGGAAGAAAGAGTCGAAAGGAAGGATCACAGTGGAGAGTAAAAGGCGCTGCAAGAAGAAAAACGAGAACTAAAAAACAACTACAAGCGAACGAAAAGACGAGGAAGACGGAGGTACTACGGTCGTGCAAAAAAAAAAACCGCTGGAAGAAAGAGAGGGAAAGAAATGAGTACGAGATGATTATGTGTCCTTTACTTCGGGTGGTGAGAGGAAGAGCGATTCTCTTCTTCCTCGTTTCGTTATGGCGAGCGAGAGCGCCTCGACCACGAGGATGACTACTTCGCTCGAGAGAGAGAGAGAGAGGGGGGGGGGAGCCACCGCTGGCCGTCTATGTTGCATTTACATAAACCGCGTGTGCATGTCTACGGGTCGCTCGATAGCCGCTCGCCAAGCCATATCTCCCGGTAGTGGTGAGCGGTGCATTGCATTAATTTTCGATCCCGCGCGACACACACGAAGAGAAGAGAGTGACCTTAAACCTTTCTTTCCACCTCTTGTTTGTATAGCCATGCTTTCTCTTTCTCTCTCTCATTCTCTCTCTCTCTCTCTCTCTCTCTCTCTCGTTCTCTCGTGTATGCGTCTCGGGCATCTAATTACCGTTCAAGGAAAAGCATTAGCATGCGGTCGCGTGCCACTGGCGCCGACTATTATGGAGCTCTCTTCTTTTATTTTGAGACCCGCGTCGCTGGCGCTCTTCTCTTTCTTTTCGATCTTCTTTTTTCTTTTCTTGTTTTTTCTTTCTTTTTTTTTTTTTTTTTTTCTTGTTGTCTTTAATGAGATCCGCGTCGAGCAGGACTAATAAAATAGGGAAGAGACCGCGATGGACGGAAAGGAAGACACATTATAGTGCGTCTTGTAAACGTCTAAAGTGTGGAAGTGTGAAGAGGTTTGAGAGGTTTCATTTCCATCGGTCGTTTCGATTAACTCAATTTGAGATGCGATCGTCTTTATTTGTGACAAGTGCTTTATAATCAATTTTTTATTTTTTTTTTTATCCCTGCTTCTCGGTTTCTTCATACGGAAAAGGCTGTTAATCGTATTTAAAACTGTTTTTTTTTATACGTTTGTAAATATCTCGGATGACAATGCAGACAGTTCGCACGCTGTTATTATATTAAGTGAAGAAAAAAAAAACAGTTTACTAAAAAAAGATGCACGATAAACTTACGCGCGTTTATACGTTAAACGAGCACTTACTATATATTTATTATAGAAATCACAAGATGTCGTTGAAAGATAGCAGCGTTCGATACCGTTATGATACTTCCATGTGAAAAAAGGAACTCGAGGATGACACGTAGAATAAGGCGATCTTAAATTTTACTTTTAAGAAAATGTATACGTTATACGAGTCCGTTAATTAGAGACCGCAATGTTAAAACGACTAAAAGATTTTCTAAATTGGCGATGAATTACGCGGCAGACAGGTATTTCGAAAGTCCACTTTAATAGTTCGGTATAGGAAACTTAAACACATAACTCATCGTAAGACCACTTAAAATACTACTAAACCCCACCATAAATCGATGGAGAAAGACATAATTAAATCACGTTATTCATGTGAGGATCTCATTTAAATGATTCTTAACTCTTATACCTGATAACTTACCATCGAGAAAGAAAGAGAGGGCGGCGGGGTGAGGAGGCTTATCTTAACTTTTTCTGCGGGTACTTTTACCGCGCTGTTCCGTTTGTAATCTTCGATAACCTCGAAATGTTTTAGCAATTGATAAAATTTTCATCGTCGTCAACAAAAAAATATTTTTTAAAAATAAATATTTTTAAACGTTAAATTCATTCTTTATTAATATCGCGCATACAAGAGATTTAAATCATTTTTTAAACTTCTAAAGCAATAACAAAAGCGATAAAAGTACGAAAAAGGTTTTTTTTTTAAAACGGTTAAGACACGTAACCTCTTCTTTACGTCATTCGGAGTTACGGGTCGCGCAGTAAGAAGCAAAGATTCGATAGAAAGAATCAGCAACAGAGAATAAAATTAGCATAATAAAGGTATAAATTGCGAACCCTTATTCTCAAAAGAAATATCCTTTAACAAACAGTTCGATCTTAAAAACGCTCGGGCGCATATCATTACGCGCGAGCGTAACTCGCGATCAATCAGCTTCGGTAGCTTAAGCGAGTAAAAGAGCAACAAGCGAACCTCTTTCTCTCTCTCTCTCTCTCTCTCTCTCTCTCTCTCTCAACCGTCTCTCGTCTTACGTATCGAGAATAAATAAAAAAGAAGCAGCGCGGTGCATATATTAAAATATATCCGAAAATCGTTCGGTTATACGCTGCAGGTGATCGATGCAGCGCGGCCGAAAAATCCGTTATATCTATTTCGGTCTAACGAGTTAACGGTCCTCGGAAGAAACGAATCCTCGCATTAACAGCCGCGTAAACCAAACGATATGTATATATATATATATATATACACGTGTTTGCGCGTATATGCATATAAATAATCGGAAAGGCGCGGAAGAGAGCCGAGGATACGTCGATTCCGGAGATCCGCCGAGAGAGCGGAATGAAGGAAGGTGAAGGAGAAAGGGCTACTACCCCCCATCGAAGGCTCGCGCGGTGGCGATAGGCAAAGTAGCTGCGCGGAAATGTTTTTTTTCCCACAGTCCGCTGGGTGGCTTCCTTCTCTCTTTTTCTTTCTCTCTCTCTCGCGGCGCTCTGTTTTATTATAAATCTTCGATGAGATCTGCGAGCGTCACGGGGGGATTTCGGGTGGCGTTGGTAGCTCACGGTTTTTTTTATTTTCACGGCTCCGTGTTTGAATAGGAAGAGGGCAGGTAATGGGCGCCCTGATTTGAATATACGTATATATGTCTGTATATGCGAGTATACGCAACTTGTCATGCGCGATCAAGAAGCGCCGCCGGTTGTTCTTCCTCTTTCTCTCTCTCCCTCTCTTGGTGTCTCTTGCTTGCATATATTTAAATTCTTGTCCTTTCAAGGGTGGCCGTGCGACGAGGAAAATGTAACCCTTCTGCGATCTCTCTCTCTCTCTCTCTCATTCGTTTGAGGAGCAAGATATGGAGAGAGAGAGAGACAGAAAGAGAGACGGAGAGAAAGAGGAAGATTTGGAACAATGGGACGGTGCTGCAACCCCTCGCCGGACGAATATATCCGTGCCTTCACAGGTATAAGAGCCGGAGTGAGAAAGAGAGAGAGAGAGAGCGCGAGCGCGCGCGATTTTGCATAGATCTCCATATGTTATCCCTTTCTCTTCAAGGCGTTTAAAAGTCCAGGTATGTATCTATATAGCCGGTGTCATCCCTATGGGAAAGTGTATGCAAACCATTGTGACCCCCACGGCCCAGAGCTGTAGCAGCTTCTATCCTCTCTCTCTTTCTATCTCTCTCTCTCTCTCTTCGTTTCTCAGCTCGGTGCGTGCGACCGTAAGCGGGAGATGCTGCGAGAGAAGCGAGGATGATGCTACCGGCTGCGTACCCCCCCACTCGGAGTGGGGAGAGGAGATCACACCCCTGAGATACATCACTGCGCAACGAGTTTAATGCCGCCGATGCTGCTACTGCTGCATCCGAGTTGCTGCCGCTGCTGCTGCTGCTGCAGTCGAAGCCCAACGAAAGACTCGCCGAGACTTCCTGTCTTGTTTCTTTCATCTCTTATTTTTTTTCTCTTCTTACATTGGCCTGTTTATTTACTTCTTTTTCTCTTGATCGTATTACGAGTACTTTTAGTTCAGATATATATTTTTAAAATTATCTTTTAATTAAATAAAAATTAACGAGACACCTTTCATTAATTATAAGCATAAAAAATTTGTACCTAAGTATAAAATGTTAAATTTTATTATTTTGTTAAAACTTAGTAAATATTTTTAATATAAAATAAATATTCTTAAATCTTATTATTTCTATTATTGTTGAAGCAAAGTAAATTACAATCAATTTTATTTTAATATTTATTGAAAATCTATTTATTAAATGTTTTAATTATTTTAAATGTAAAGAAAAAACTATGAAATAAAAATTTATATGAAATATATTATTAACAAATATAAGTATAATAAATTTCCTTTATGTAATCTTGTTTTTTATGCAACTTTCAACCAATTTTTAAATATACAAAAATAATGTAGTCAATGTTTCTATTTAATTCATCATATGGAAGATAATTACTTAGCATACATTTATAAAAAAACTCGAAAACGTGATCCAATGTTTTGGTTCTAACCTTACAAAGTGTTTGATATTTAAACGGCGCTTTAATAGAGTTTAGTATCGTTAAACCTGTATACATCATAAATATTAAACGAATCCACAGTTTTTATACTAATGTATTCTTATATCATGCGGCTAAAATTAATGTACCTTGCTACACGCTTACAGGTGAATCTCGCGCCTTGCGATATATAAGTTGAAAAGCTAAATTAAACATTCCAATTCGCAAATCGTCGCGATTAAAAAAAAAACCGAGTGCGCAAAAACAGCGAACATAAAGAGAGAGTGAGAGAGCCGTAGCTTATGCATAGCAAAAAAAAACTTCCGTCTTTTCCGTACGTGCAAACATTGCGCAAGCTATATTACAATACGCGCAGGACAAAACTCCGGTAGCTGCCGAAGCTTCTGGCGACCCTTCGCGGCAACCCCACCTCCGGGTCCTTTCGTTTTTTCCTCGAGGACCGCCCTTCGGCCTTCTCTCACTTCCTGCATCCCTCCCGTCGTGTTATTTTCCAAGGCAGTAGTAATCTTCTCCCTCCTCGCGCGCGTGAGCGAGACAATCGTGCATACGTAAAGAGTCGCGCTTTCTCTCTCTCTTTCTCTCTCCTCTCTCTCTCTCTCTCTCTCTCTCTCGCTCGCCGAGCTATCTTTTCCGCGCGCAGGATTCTCATGCGGATATATGGATACACGAGCGCGCAGATACGTATATGCACGTATATACATACGAAAGGAGCTTCCATTGTTAGGCAAAGAAGCGAGCGCGCGCGTGAGCCGAGACTTTTTTGGCTTAACCGTTTTTTATCTTTTTTTTTTTTTTTTTCTTTTTTTTGTCTTCTCCACTCTCCTTTTTCTTTGCACTCTTCTTCTCCAAAGCTATTCCTGCCGTTGATGCTGCTGCTGCTGCTGTTGCTGCTGCTGCTGCTGTTGACACTCGTGTGGGCTCATCTTTGGTTCAGTTTGTAACGGATGTTCGTAAGCATACACCAGGCGGATTTTTTTCTTTCCGCGTCACGTCGAATGTTTGTTGCTCGATGATGCGTAAGGTAAAGAGTGTCAATCTTGTACAAAACGTATGACCGATGTAACGCGTTGAGAAAAAAAAATAATGTATGGTGAGATATTGCTGATGCGACGATAACTTAGGCATTAACACTACTTTTTTCACTTGGGAAGAATTCGATTTTGTTTATCTTTATAAAAATGATAAAATTTAAAAATTTCCCGTAAAAATTGTAGTAGTTGTATTGAGGTAAAAAGAAAAAAAATAAGTCTTTCTATTATTATTTTAAATTCGTACACCAATGCATAAATTTATCAATCATTCTTTATTTAAAATATTAAACGTTTTAAGAAGATTTTTAAAATATATTTTTAAATATTATATTATTATTATACTTTTAATGATAGATTTTGCTTTAATATTTTTCACAATAATAATCCTAACAAAATTATTCATTTTTTAAATCTATCTAATTCAGCTAAATTTTCCTAATAAATATACAATTTAATTAAATTATCTCATGACTTTTTATTATTTATTTATTATTCATTCATGTATTGGAGAAATAAAATATTAATTTTATTATTAAAAACTTTAATTTTACACAATTATAAATGAAAATTACGATTTTTCAAAGAAATCAATTGAAATTTTCAATTTATCAATTTTATAACAAATAAATTTGATGATTGTATGTAAATTAATTAGTAATATATATAGTCATAAAAATCGCATTGTATATTGTATATATATCTTTAAAAATGAATTCGTATAAAGAATGGAAAAAAGCGAGCGTTAGACAGGTGATCGCATCGCGCGCGGACTCGAAACGAGTTAGAGTCTTATGCACCTGATGAAATTAAAATAAACGCACTCATCTCATTTTCATACTCATTAGTATACGGAGAACAAGTGGGTTGGATGTTTCGCGCTCGCAAATACTTTGTTTCTCTCTCGCTCACTCGTTCTCTCCCGGCGTTCTATTTTTTCTCCGTCTCTATCTCACTCATCTCTCTGCTATATTCACTGGGTAGAGAATCCCGCATAAAATTAGTTGAACCGAGAGCCCGTGATCGCGCCGAAATTTTTTCTCTACATTTCTCCATATATACGTGTTGTTACTGTCACCTCTACTACCGCTGATGTTGGTAACTTTTTTACCGTTTACTGTGGTACAAAAAAATACATGAAAATAAAGAATACAAAGCATATGTTCAAGAATTATTGAATTTACAATACAATATTTTTCCCACAAATAATAATGTTATCGTTAAAAGTATTTCAGATTTGATTATATTTACGTGTTATTTTATTTCGTAGACAAATTTACTTTACCATACTTTTTAAAAATTGTAATTTAAAAATGTAATTAAAAAATCTAATTTAAATATTTTATTTATGCGACATAACCTATATCGATTATTCTAAAATACATAATTTAGTTTAATTGCAAATATAAAATTTTTATATATCTGTTAATATATCGTAAAAATTGCGATTAATAAAAGAGTGAGGGATATATTAAATCGAAAATATATAATAATAAAGTAAAATAAAATAAAAAAAATAACGTTTATAGTATTTTGAAAGAAGGTAAAGATCTCTCGGGAATGTCGTACGGCATTAATTTATTCCGAAATCTTATGGGAGGCATTAAAAAAGTTAAAAAGTCAAAAAATCGACTCGATAGCGAGAGGGACATCGCTCTTCATATTCCCGCAGTCGGACTGCAAAGTCTTCGGTGCGAGAGCCAACGCCACTCATTCATTATATCTGCATGTATGTAACATACTTTCTTCGAAAGTTTCTCAACGAAAAATCTACGATTCGAATTTCATTAAAGTGGAAGGTCTTTGGCTGCCGGTGGTAATAAATTAACCATAAAACCGGCGAATCCCCGCGCGTCTTCGTGTACGTAAACGCCGAAAATATTTAGCCCGTAATATAAAATCGAACGGGTTCTTTCTATACGCATACTCACACACGAACGCGCGTGCGTGTGCTGTTTGTGAAGTGCGGCCTAGGAGCGCCGATAAATTAACAAGAAATATAGACGAAGCGAAAGAACGCGGAGAAAGAAGAAGAAGAAGATAAGGCGAGAAGGCACGGCATTGGGTGGAAAAGAGAATGAAAAAAATGGAAGAAACGAGTATATACCGTATATACGTAAACTTACACATAGACCAAAAAGAAATATAGAGGACAACGATTACGGCGACGAATCGTAGACACGATCCAGTCCGACGCTATCATCCAAGGACCCGGAAACGAGATGCCAAGTTATCCGCGATGGATACGCTGGCCCCGACGGTTATATTCGCGTATACGCGCGTAAAATCTACGTGTTTACGGATAAATTTTCGCATTGCATTGTTAACGGGTGTAGCTTGCTGCATGTCGCGTATATACAGATTTTCCTCGAGGATATGTAAGTATTCCTTGTGTACATTGTGGTAAAAGAAGAGAAGGAACTTATACGCCTGCAAGAATGATTACTTTTTATTTTAAAAAATCAAATCTCGAAAAGTACAGTTAATTTTTGGTTTCTCAATTCTTTGCGCTTTTAGTGAATTTATCAAATTGATTTTACGACGCTACAATAAAATTGAGAATCGAAAGATTTTTAACGTCGTATAAAATACTTCAATTCGTTAATTATTTATCGCATACAGTTATAATTCCATAACGAGGCACAGCTATAGTCATCGATTCGTAAATTATTTAAATAGTGAATTAAGTAGAGAATAATAAAGCAACGTATTCATTCAGTCTTTAGTTAAAAGTTCAAACACTCAACGCCGTGTTCATATAGTTTGGCTGGTGCACGCAGAGTTTCGCACACGTAACGAACCGCGTCGGCTAGATATATGCACGCGCAAAGAAGAGAGGCTGTTCTCTCTCTCTCTCTCTCTCTCTCTCTCTCTCTCTCTCTCTCTCTCTCTCTCCTGCGATGATCGCCGTCTGTAGCCCCGGGCCGTTCACGTCCTCATCCTCGTGCTCGTCCTCCTCCTATACATGTGTATATATATATATATATATATATATATATATATATATATATATATACGTGTACCTTATTTTTGCTCCGCTCTCTCTTGCTCTCTCGCATCT
This sequence comes from Chalcis sispes, assembly GCA_949987625.1. NCBI lineage: Eukaryota > Metazoa > Arthropoda > Insecta > Hymenoptera > Chalcididae > Chalcis > Chalcis sispes. The sequence goes on along the minus strand of OX465098.1, from coordinate 49,824,368 downwards.
TCATCCTCGAAGAGAAGAGCTCGACGAGCGAAAATACACGTCCTGGCTTTCTTCCTTCGCGTATAAGCTTGACTCTCTTGCATGTCGAATGTAACTCGTCTTTCCCTCCCTCATACATACTCTCTCTCTTTCTCTCTCTCTCTCTCTCTCTCTCTCTCTCTCTCGAGCTCGCCGCAGTGTTCTTTTGCAAGGCGCGGGTATGCACACAGGTGCGTGGGTGCGTTGACGCGTTTTGTATGAGACGCGTATTTTTCGGACGTCCTTATTGTAAGCGCGGTACACGCGGTGGCCTCTCCCTTCCTCTATATTTCTCCGTGTCTCTGTATCGTAGACTTAATTGAAATTCTGTGTTTCATAAAAGTAAAGACGGAGGTACGTGCGCGCTATGCCGTCGCGTATGAAAAATTCGAAAATATCGCGGTGGTAATCGCGCGAAAACGTTAAGGAGCTTTTTCGGCTTTGCGTGCTTCGTTTCTCTTGAATGGGTGGTTAGTGCGAAGCTGTTTGTCTCAACAGGATTTGCCATTTAACGGCTGTCTTTTGGTATGTGTACATGTATATATGAGTGTCGCGCGGAAAGATGGGAGGACCGATGTGAGTTTCGTAATGCGCTTTCGATGAGAGATAGTGCGTCGTATAGTTGAATGTAAGATTGAAGCGTTTTTTTTTTTTTTATTAAGGTTGTATACATAATTTAAAAAAATATTATATGGACGGAAAGTAAATAATGTTAAACAATTGAATAAGTGAAAAAGATAAATATTTATAGTTGAGTAAATGTTTAATCGTCGAGTTTTGATTATTAATTTGTAATATTAAAATTTAAACCATATACATGCAGTATATTTCATTTTATCGTGGCATCTAAATCAATAATATTAACATTAAAAAAACATTTTTTACAATAGTTAGAAATTATGCAAAGCAAATAGACGAAAACGAATCAATTATTGAACGCTACTTAATCTTTAATAATGTACAACAAGTGCAAGTGTGAAAAATGTGTCATTATAAAGTTAAATATGTAATTACATAAATTTAAATGAAAACGAAAACAATTTTCGCGGTATAATGCAGAAGAAAGAAATAATTTCAGACATCTATGGTACTTCTATGCTAATGTCTAAGCTGATTGAATACATTGAAATTCATTATATACAAAAAATTAAAATAATTTTATTTACATGATGCTTATAGAAAGCTATTAGATCTACTTAAATGCGATAATAATTAAATGATTCACACTGATTATTTTCGAATAAATTAATTAATTAAATTTTTATTTTTAACTATTTAATAATGTTAATATTTTGGCTTTTTAAATTTTAATTAAATGCTTGTTTAATTTATTTTTATTTTCTAATTAATTCGTGCATGAATATTTTTTAATTTTTTAAATTTTCATAAGTGAACTAACTTATTTCCTTATTTCATATAAATTTAAACTAAAGTAATAAGCATATATTACCTTACACAAATGTAAAACTTATAAAAATTTTGATGGTTTCTTATATAAGCCAAAAATAAATAATTTAATTGTCTAATAAAAGATAAATTACGTATTTTATCGAAAATAAATCAATTGTCAATATATTGGAATGTAAAGAAAATTTAAATTTAATTTGTCAAAGTTAAACGGGCAAATTCTTCGTAAACGTCAACATCTCTAACTCACCTAAGGATTCGCTAACAAAATTTGGATTTTCCTTTCGCTAGACAGTCTCGCATTAGAGCGCTAGTTCCGAGACAAGCGCGTGCGTAACGATGTTAATTTAACAACTGTCGACGCTCGAATTCGCTCGAGTACAAATACTTCTCGCGACTACATTTCCTATCGATAAACGTCTCAATGGTTAATTCGATCGTCGAGTCAGTGGGAACGGCGGCGCAGTTGCGTCGGACAGAAATGTCTTCGCCCGCGGACTCGATGGGGTGTGGAACTCAAAGATAACTATAAGGACATTCTGGTAGCTCGATCTTACGCGGAGATGGAAAGAATGCGTCGACGACTGCCCAATCGACGCGCTGACGCGTCGTGGATTGCCACCATCGATTAACAATCTATCACACGCGGACACCGAGCTGCGCGCGGAGCCGAGCTCCACTTTTACGCTCGAGATAAGAATATATGGTGTAATATAAATATAAGAGTCCTAAGTGTACACGGACACGAGAGAGAGAAAGAGAAAACTGCTGGCGCGACTTGCCTTCGCACGCGCGCGCGCGCGTGTGTGTGTGTGTATGCGTGCGTGCGCTCGAAGATATTAGTTTTGCATGTACGATCGCGTTGTGCGTGGAAAGGTTAGAGCACGTGTTACGTTTGATGTATGTGAACTTACTGGTTACGCACCCGATACAAGCCTGCATATAATAATGTACTAGCACTCGTTTGTTAACCAGCGTCGGATTAAGATCGATCGATGACGCTATTTATGAAGGCAACATTAATTAGCTATCGATTTGTTGATTAACGTTGATTATCGTTGTTTTGGTTTGCAAATATTTTGATTTTTTCTTTCAAAAGCGTGTTTTGAAAAATATATTACAAGCATGGCTTTGTGAACTTGTATGCATTTTTAAGTATCGATTTATGTTTTGTAAATATTATGTTTAACTTGTTTATGATTAATCTGACACTTAAAGACTAATATAAGAACAAACAATAAAAATTGCAATATGAATAAACGATAAATGTTTTTTATTTCACTTTTATCCTTTTCTTTGGAATGAAAAACTTTTAAATACAATACAGCTTTAAAAAAAAAAAAAAAAAAACCAACAACTTTTGATCAAAGATTCTCATAGCCTTTTAAATACCTTAACAATAAAAAAATCACGCCCTTTAACACTTTCAAGGTTCCTTCTTTCCATTTCCAACATTTCGATATATACCTATAGACACATCAAAATCCTCCCAGATTTCGCAATAGTCGAGGCGCTGAGACAATAGAGCGAAAATTCCCTTCGCGCCCCTTGTCACATCGCGGAGACATTCGAGCTCCCGGTGTTTGCTCGACCGTTTAGAAAACCGTTGGCGCGCGCGCGTTTAAGGCGGTGGATTTCGCGCGGCCGCGTCTTGTTTAACGTTCAAATTAACCGAAATTAACACTCGACTAAAATTAAACAAACGGCGTACATAGACACGCGTATGTGTGTCTATCCGAGGAGCGAGTATAGAGAGCTTCGAACACTGCGCGGACAAATATTGCGTCGATAAATATATTTCTGCTTCTAAAAGGATCCGCTGTATATCCTCTTATAGGTATGCATATGCGCCGTGTACACGCGTACGGATAGTATACACTTCTTCGATCCGTCTTTATCTTTTATTCTCTCTCTCACTCTCTCTCTCTCTCTCTCTCTCTCTTTCTCTCTCTCTCTTTCTCTCTGTCTCGAGGCATAAAAGCGTGTATATATATATATATATATATATATCCAGGCTCGTTCGTTTTCTGCTACAACGCCAGGCAAAGTTTTCTTATTTTACTGACACACGCACACGCGTAGGATACGTCCGTGGTAGTCGTCAACGCGTGGATTTACGTTCTTGACAGCTAGACGGAGAAAGAGAGAGAGAAGGAGGAAGAACGTGTTTCTCAGGGTCAGCGTGAAAGACGCGCGCGTGAGCGCAGGCCCCCATAAAATTGCTTGCGTAGTACGCGCGCTCGCGCCTCGCGTCGCGTTGTTGCAAGTGGCTAAACGTTGTGTGTATGGATAATACATATATATGTGTCGTAAACGAGAAAACCGCTTTGATTCGTATAATGTTATGCTCCAACGAGTTGAGCTTTGCCTCGAGGCTTTTGTACATGTACGCGAACACGCGTGCGTGTGTGTACAAATGTGTGTACACACCTCGATTTGAATCGATAAGAAAAAAAAACGAAGTGAACGCTCTCACAGACTACTCTTACTAACTCTGTGTCCCTCTGCGTTAAAAAATTAAGTAACCTTAATCAAGTTGAGGTTTCGTATATCAAAGCTACCTTTCAATCTGGCGGGACATACTTGTTATTTTCAAATATATGTGCGCAGCACGGAAATATTAGGAATGGCTATAACTAACTTTTCACAAAGGTGTTATATACGTTTTCACAAAACATCAAAAATATAATCTGTTTGTCGATGTAAACGATAGCGAAGACATATAAATTCTTTAAAACTCGCCGATAAATATGTAAAATAGATAATGATAAAATACAAAATTTTCTTAATTTATTGACGACATTTACGAGTTTTACAAAATTAATTTTATTAATATTATTGATAAATAAATATATTGTTGTTAATTATGTTAAGAATATATTCTTTAAATGTATCGGATAAAAATGGAATATTTATTTTATACAATCTTAATTCGATAAAGTAAACTAATTTCGCGTTATATATATACACACACGAATAAAAAAAAAACTATTTATCAAGAGTAGATAAATTATGGTAAACGAAAAATGTAACCCAAAGTTATAAAGTATTGCGGTAATGTGCATAATGGGCAAGATGTTAACGATGCTCAAAGCTCGGGCGCATTTTATTTTTTTATTAATAATTAAGAAATTATTTCAAAGTGTCCATTTTATGTAGCATAAAAAATACTGGAATTGCAGGTAAAGCGTTGAAACTCCAGGTTACAGGTTGCAGTAATTGACTAGATAAACCGCAAGCTCTTAAAGTCGTTTTAATGATACATAATTTAAGACTTTTACTAGTCGCCAGAATATTCTCTTACATAAATAGATTTATATTTATTACGTTAATTAGAGAGATCCGATGATTGGAAATTAAATGTAGTATGAAAAATTCTTATTATTAGTTTGTCGTTAACGCGCCAATAAGTACATAGAAATAAAAACCGTGATGTACTTCCAAGAGTCATTATATATTTTTTATCGTTTAGCCCTTTTAAAAAAATCAATTAATAAACTCGCTACCTAATTAAAGCTTACATCGCCGTTTTAATGCGTTATAAGTCGGATGATTTGTTGATCGGCGATTTGCCTAGATTTAAAAACGCATAAACCTCTCGTTCGGAGCTCTCAAAGCCGCATATAAACGTCGCGCGAAGAAACGACGTTACCGAGACGTCGAAGCCGACAGGCAAAGTCAATTTCTTAAAACTAGGAAGTCCAGTTGTACTCACGTGTCGGTCTTTACACTAAGTGCACGAGGAATTGGCGAACGAGCGAACGAGCGAACGGGAGAGAGAGAGAAAGAAAAAGAGAGACAGACAGACAGACAGAGAAAGAAACAGAGAGAGCGTAAATGTACGCAAGTATTTATGGGAGACCGGTTGACATGACTCGACCTCTAAAAATAGCCGCCTAGAGAACGTATGTAATACTCACTGGCACTGGACAGAAAAAGAGAGAATATCTATAGCATTGTGTTAATTGCTATTACTTACATTTACACGCAGCTCCTTTTATCCTGCGCACCTTTCAATCGTTGTCGTCGTTCCGCTCAGCTCAGCTCTTTATATATTTGCTATTTTTTCTGTGATTTACAAAAAAAAAAAAAAAATCAACAATATAAAAAAACGATTGGCTTATTTATTTTAAAATAATATTTATTATTTCTTTATGTTTTTTAACAAAATTATTCAAATTTAACTTAAACTTCATTTTATGCATTTAAAATTTGAATAAATATTCTTGCAGTTTTTATTATTAATATCAAACTTTGATAATAAAAGAGCATAAACAAATTTTAACTAATTAATTTTTAACGAGAAATAAGTTATAAAAGTTAAAAAAAAATAACGTTGAATCTGTTATGCAACCGAATTTATACATCGTGTTAAAAAATAACGGTAAATACTATTCAATTCAAAATTTAACGAAGAATAAATTTTTTGAAATTTCATATAAGTTTGTTCTAAAATTACAGGATTAAAATTACAATTCCGTGTTTTCTACAATCTTAAAAAAAAAACTTGTAAAATAAAAATTCAAATAAAAAATTTTCACAAAACTCTTATCGACTGAAATCCGGCTTTATTTATCTTTATATACGTGTTTCATTGTTGTTAGTGAATTATTTCAAAAGAATATATAAAGTAGTATATATAGTTGTAGATATAAAGTAGTCGATGCACATATAATGTCCGTTTGTTTTATGAGAGCGAGTAGGGCATCTCTTTAATTTGTCGTACACGCGCAGAAAAAATCAAAACGTTGGATCGCCGCTCCGGACACACATCTCGTGATATTCGGCCACCGTTCATCTTCCCCCTCTCCTTCTTTCTTCCTTACTTTATCAAACAGGACTGCTAAAAAACGAGAGAAAGAGTAAGAGAGAGAGAGAGAGACAGAGAGAGAGAGAGAGAGCTGGAGGCGATCGAAGCGCGGGCGAAGATCCTACCGGGTGAGCGCTGCGGTTCAGATAAGTCAACCGCGCGGGCTTTTATTCTTGTCTCTTGGAGATATTCTTTATTGCGCCATATTGTGGCTTGCTTCTGCATCCTTTCTCTTTCTCTTTTCTCTCTCTCTATCTCTCTCTCTCTCTTTTTCTCTTTTTCTTCATTCGCGCACGGGTGCGTTATATGCGGGACACCGAGGTTGCCGCCGCCGACGCGTCCCTCTTCTCTCTTTCTCCGGAGGTACAAAGTACAAGAAGCAAAGGGTTACAAGCAAGGGCCGTGTTCGGGGCCTTACTTATTGGACAGTTTACACAGAGCTTGTATCCGTGTAAGGATCCCAGAGCCGAGCAAAAGAGACCTCCTCCTCCTTCCCTTCGCTTCCACTCGTAACTCCCGCGCGCCGCTTTCGTCTTGTGTGCATTGGTATGAGTGCGTGCCTGCGTGATGGCTCGCGATAATTTTGGGAGAAACACCTGCAGCGATAATAATTTCGTTTTGTGTATTTTCGATTGTACACAACTCGCGCCCGCGCTCGTGCATTCTCTCTTTTTACCTCTGCTCACTCGTTATACGCTCCTTTCGTCCTTTCTTTTCCATTTTCTGCGCGCTCTTCTTTTTTCTTGTCTGCTCTCCCTGAACCTTTCTCTCTCTCTCTCTCTCTCTCTCTCTTTCTTACGTTCCTTTGGCTGTTTGCGTCTGGGTCTTTCACACACGCGCGAGAAGGAGCGGTTATTTACTGGATTTTCTTTTTTTTTATTTTCCTCCCCTCTCTCAATTTACGTGGGATTTGAACGATGTCGTCTTTTTAAAATCCATTAAATAGTTCAAGATGTTATCTCTTTTGGTGAATTATTAAATAAGAATTATTAACGAGAAAATCGTGTTTAAAATTTTGCGAGTAATGAGTGAAAAGGAAACCAAGAGACACAATTTGCTCTTTAGTAGACGATGTTTTTGTTAATTATGTAACGTTTAAAAGAATTAATTTTTTATTTTCATGTGTAACGTACCTAGATTTTTATGATAAACTTTATAATTTATAATATATTTGCAGATAGATTCAAAAAAGTTTATATTCCATTTCGAATTGTTAACATTTAATAATCTGTAATGTTTACATTTAATTGTTTAGCCGAATTTAATAATCAATGTTATAAAATTCATGCACGAGGTTGCATTTATAATTCTATGATAATTTGTTCTCGAATCAATTAAAACTGTAAATATTTTCATCAACTTATAATTTATCGATATTAAATTATCCCATTAAAAATTTTTATCTTCTCTTTCGGCGGCTATTGTCAGCAACCGAAGCACTAAAACACTCGTTCGTCAAATGATTGATGCGTGATCATTTTTGTAAGAGGCATATTAAAGTATATAATGTATATACGCTTATCAGGAGCAGACACATAAAGAGAAAGATAGAGCGGTCGCGTATGCGCGCGCGAAAATTATCGGCATCGATTCTCAGCTCGTCGAAAGGTTCTCACGTACGTATATTTATAAGCGAGAGCGCGAATTGCGCGTACACGTGGTGGTGAGAGAGCGTCTACATAATAACGTGCGCGTATTCGCTAAGTTTATTTCACTCGTGAATTTATACGCGGCGCGCTCGTATTGTGGTGTCGTTAAGGTATACGGCCCCGGGGATATATCTCTCTCTCTCTCTCTCACACACTCACATACATACACACACGCTCGCTTACGTATACGCCCTGTGTGCGAGCACCAGGTATACGATTTTGCATAAAAATGCGCAAGGAGTGATTGGGCACTTTGGAAAATTTAGATGCGATATAGATTATACCGAGGCGCTGCAACTGCGGCTAACAATGTCATTTTAAACAGTCGTTTTAACTGTAAATGTATAACTATTAACTGTTTCCGACAATAAATTGTTTCTTATTCGTTGTATTATTTGTTGCCTTTATAACCATTTATGATTTTTTAATTAATTTTATGAATTGTTTCTCTAAAAACTTATCGATTTTTATCTTTATTAGAAAATATTTTATTTTGTTATTCATTATTTGCTGAAAGTCGATGCATTAAACGTTTATATGAAATAAATTAGTAACACATCTGAAAAGACTGTTAAATGAACGTGTTACATGGGATCAATAATAAATCGTATTTAGGCATTTGTCAATTAACATTAAACTAGTATCGGTTATTATACAAATTTCAAACATAAAGAAAATTTCATTTATTTAATACTTTAAAAAATTCTTTTATGGTTCTTACATTTTTCTTACGTAGTTTAATTTAAGCATTCAAGTCAATTATTAGTTTTTTTTTTTTCAAATGTATGCGACTAAAGTAATTTTTAATAAATCATTTTCATCAAAGTAGGTATATTTTAAATTCAATTTCGCCTCACATTTAAATTCAATCGATTATCGAAAATCACAACAAACTCTTCGAACGATTTTTTAACGTAACATCTTAATAGAATTGAGCAAATGTCCTGGTGAGAGTGTTTTCTATACTTAAGCATAATAAAAATCAATCATAGATACAGATTACGTGAAATCTTTCAAACACAAACCCTCGATACTAAAACTAATGATGAATCCGTCACTTTTTCATCTTTGAAACGATGTGTGCAGTCCACATGAAAAATAACGATTAGAGAAAGAGAAGAAGGGTAGTATCTCGTTCGATCGTTCCTCAGAAAATTTTGAAAAAAAAAAAAAAAAAAAATTCATCCCCAAATGCAACGTCACCCTCCGATATGAAAGGCACATACATGCACACACATACACAAATGCACAGAATTTGATTTTCCGCTGATTTCAATCGCGCGAGACTTTGAGAGAGAGAGAGAGAGAGAGAGAGAGAGGCGCGTAAATCCAGCGCGTATATCGACGGCGTACGTCTCTCCGAGCCCGTCGCAGTTCCACACCCTCGCTCGTCATCTCCGCGGCACAAAAGAATCGGTACCCGGCCAAGATAGATGGTTATCGGCCGCATAGGAAATTGAAAGGGTGCGAGGTGAGGTCGAGAGCGACGGTGGGCGCGGGTGGCTTTTCGCCACGGGGCGCGCTCGGAGCTCTTCCCGAGATGCTGCCGTCCGATATATAGCCCCACCACGGATAATGGCTTCCTCTCCCGTGCTCGGCTCCTCGGACCTCCTCGTCTCTCGAGTTATGCTCGTACAATGGCACTACTGGCCCCGTATCGGCCGAGTCGACCCTTGCACGCGGAACCTTTGCCCGCTCGGATCAACGCCGATAAAGTAAAAGGTTGAGAGCTCTGAGTTTCCTTAAAAGACGCTCTTGTTTATCGCCCGGCGATGCGTCTGTTTATCTCTTTCGCTCTCTCTTTATCGAGATAACACAGTTTGGGGGCCATTTTGGTGCGCGCGAGTGCCCGATTCCCTCGTGAGAATTGCTTTCTCGGCTACTGGATTATTAGGAGAATGGCTTGGTGATGTCTCGGGCATATACTCGTATGCTGTGCAGAGACAATTATGGTAAGAGATGAGAAAAGGATTTACTGATTCTAATCGTTAAATGGTCGTGTGGAAAAAGATATATCTGTGCCTTTGTGAGCTTCTATATATGACAAGAGGTTACTATTATTATGTGGCATTGTATTGATCTCCTATTGGTACGCTAACTTACACACGACGAATTTGTAATTCAAAACTCAAAGATTGACAAACACATAAAGAATTGTATTTGTGTACAACTTTAATGAAATTTCAATTTCAAACCATTATGACAGTTATATTTTTAGAAAAATAAATTGTTGAACTGTATCAGCCATCTTAAAACTTTTGTACACAATTTTGCCAGAACATAATATAAATAAAATTTTAATAAATAAACCAATTAATTCTTTTGCCTAAGATATTTTCATTATAAATTGTAAATATTTTCTTTTTAATTAAATTGTTCGCCGTTTATAAAATGAATAAAATATTATAATATATAAATACCCAAAAAATAAATCAAATGAAACGAAAAATTAATAATATTGAATCTAATTTTTTTAATAGCAAAAATTCATTTACTTTAGCATTTTGTTTTATCAACAAGATTGATATTAACAAGAAATTTTCAACCAAACGCGAAAGTCAAAAAAAAAAAAAAAATCAAAAAAATTGAGACCGCGGTGAACCGCTTCAGCAATATCGGACGATGGAAGAACATCGCGAGCAAAAATGAAGGTATAGAGAAAAAGAGGAGATAGAGAGACGTTCGGTCGGTTGCAGAACGAGGGCTGCTGCTGGATAATCGTCGTCCTCCTTCTCTCTCTCTCTCTCTATCTCTCTCTTTTTCTGTTCAGCAGTCAGGTGCACTCTCTTCTCTCCCGATCGCTATCTGCCAAATCACTATCAATCACCGCGCGCGGTTCCAGACACCGGATGTTAGCGAGAGCGCGCCCGTCGAGGTTAACTTTTCTGCTCCCGAACCAATCTCCCCGCGGTGGCCCCCGAGTGCAAGCCGCTTTCTGCGCTAGGTGTATGCGCCCGCGGGAAGGAAAGAGAACGAGCCGAAGGAGCGAGCGAGAGAGATAAATAAATTACCCGAGTGCGCGCTCGTTTTAACGAACCGATCCCTTACTTTCCCCCGCAGGACGTCGCGATACGGAGATGAGCCGATCTACCGAGTTTATCTTTGATGTTTTTCCTTCCTTTTTTTTTTCAATTTTATTCTGAGTGAAACCGATCTCGTAGTTTTTTTTTTTAGCGGAATTAGACGTTCTTTTTAAATTTAAGTGGTTAAATTTAAGTTACGAATTTTCTCTCTTCCTTAGTTAAAACAATTTGATAACATCTCGTATTATTAAAGTTTTAAGCAACTTATAAACAAGTACATTAGAAAAATAAAAATTTAAACAAATATTAACAGAAACGTTAAAAGAACTCGTATAAAACGAAGCAAATCGTTTAAATATATAGATTGCATTGGGAACTTTATTACTTCGATACTTATTAATAATTGAGCCAAGTACAAGTTGTACCAATTAAGGTATTTTGAAAATTCGATAACATTTTTTTATTAAATGAATATTTTTTTTTCAATATAAAAAGAAAATAAAATATCGATAATAATTGTAAGCGCCACACTCTCCTCAATATTTTATGTGTCAAGTGGTCGTTGAGTTCTCACTCAGCTCAATATAAAGGAAATGTTAATGTAAAACAAAAAAAAAAAGAAAACTAATATTATGGAATCGATGCACCGGTTTAAAAGAATTTACAGCTGACTTTCGAGACTCGTTCATAGTTCCAAGAGAAAGAGAAACAGAGAGGGAGAAAGAAAAAGAGAGAGAGAGAGACATACAGAGATGGAGTGAGAGAAAGAAAGAGAGAACGAAGGAGGAAAAGAAAAAAATCTCATAAAGACGAAGGTTACCTACTTTAATACCGAATCATCGAGTGAGAGAGATTCAAAACCTGATATTCAGTCGGTCAGATGTAGAAAGAAAGAGAAGGAGAAAAAGAGACTAAGCGCGGATGAATATACATATATGTATATATACATGTAAAGAGGGAGGGAGAAGGCGTCGAACGAAGCTATCAGACGCTGGTAAAAGGACGATGGGAAGGAGATTCCGCGGTGTCAGGACACTCGTAAACTTGCAAATTTAACTTGGCGATTCCCCGGTAATATCGCACTTGCACCGAACGCTTATAAGCTCCCATCGAGGCACCGATGGCCGATTTTTCGCGAGTTGGAGATCACGAGCGACGCGCCTATAATCGCGCGTACCCTCAGATATTTTTTCTTTTTTTTTTTTTTTTATTTATTTCATCCGATTGCCGAAAAAACGGCTCACCTTCACCTCTATATTATACGCGCGTGCAAGCAAGCACGTTTATAAATACGCGGAGACAGAAATGCGCGCGAACCCTAGTCAACTACGTTAATCGAGAAGGCGACTCTGACTTCGGCTCAGAAAGCCGTAATCTCGATAAGAAAAAAAAAAAAAAAAAAAAAGAAAAAAATAAAATAAAATAAAACGACGAAAGATAGCAGGAGAAAAATCAATCAAAATGTGTGTCGTATCGTTGCTGCTAGTCTTCATTTTATTCTCAATGCTGTCCAGCTCTTATGCATATGATCGCTTTCGGATCTGTAACGAAGGAACATATCCTTTGCGCAATCGTTGTTCCCAAGTTTATGCCGCGATTGCTTTAAGTAGCTAATGTAACCATACATGAATAAACTGCGTACACGTTTTAAAAGGAATTTAAGAAGCCCGAGACGATTTATCAAAATGTTTAGTCTCTTTTTTTACGCCACCTGATATTTCAATGAAACAAACATTGCTAAATTTGTTTTTAAAATTTTATTTTCTAATATTCAATTTTTATTTTCTCCTAATCAAACGTACCTTAATGAAATAAAATCATTTAGAAAAATTATTAATAAATCTTACTTATAATAAGAAATATATATTCATCATTAGATTCCAATATAACACTATTTTAAATCATTTTACTATTATTTCAACGTTATGAACGTTTAATATAAATGTTTTGGCCCGAGTAAAATGGTAGTACTGTGAAAAATTACGATTTTAAATATTGATTGTGGTTACTTCAGGTTATGGAGTTATTTTTTTTTTTTTTTTTTTTTACTTTATAATGTATTTTTAATGTGTTATTTCACTTTTGGTTTTAAAATCGACCTTGTGCGTGTAACATAATTAGACATCTATTAGATGAATGATAAGTGTATTAAATCTTTAAAATAATTAATAATTACTTTTTTAACTTTAGTATGTATTTCAATCTTCTAAATTCTGTTTTTTTAACCAAACATAGTTGAAAGTACTTTCATAATTTATGATCGAATTGAGTACCTTCAAGATGAGTAAAAAGTAAACTTTGTTTTTGGCTGAAACATTGGACTTTTATCTTTGACATTTTTACACCAATGTCAGATCAATAAATTTATACATACTAATATTAAATTCTCTCTGAGCGTCGTAAATTACGAACAAATAGAAATATTTTCTATCCGAAAGCAAAACAGAAAATACTCCCGATAAAATTAAAGAAAAAATAAATATCACACTTTCTCATACGTATAGCGATCCACATTAGACCATGAGCATCTAAAACTCCACCCATAATCTAAGTCCACTCACCAATCATCGAAAAAGGAAAAGAAATCTAAATATCTTCGCTCGTCGCGTGTACCTATACGTAGTTTTCTCTTTCTCTTTCCTTAGACGTTCGTAAGCTTGCGTCCGAGGTCCAGCGCCGGCCCATTTTCGTTATGTTTCCATATAATTTATTGTTTTACCATCTCATCATCTTCTCTCGGCTAAACTAGAATCTCTATCCACTCGTTTGAGTCCTATCTCTCTCGTACTCTTGCGTACGCGCTCGCGTGTATACGACGGAGATTGGCCGTTATATAGCGATGGTACGTTGCTATCGAGCATTCGGTTACCAAAGTGGACATAAATTAATCCCGTCAAATGTCCTCATTCGTTACCGCGGCCGTCCCGAAATGTAGCCTCTCTCTCTCTCTCTCTCTCTCTCTCGCTGATCAGCGAGCAACTACTAAGCAGCGCTGAGTCAGAGCAAGACAGAGTAAGCAGCGACAGCTAAGCAAGGTTAATCTTAAGTTATAGGTATGAGGGCTTGCGTAAGCCCCATCCGGCTGGCTCTTGGTGTCCGCGCGCTATATCGTCTCACCTCTCTCTTCCTTCTCTCTCTCTCTCTCTCTCTCTCTCTTTCTCTTGCTCTTAGCTCCTCTAGATCTCTGGAGTTGCGCTTCAGATGGGCCGTGCTAGCATTCTCGGACCCGCGTGCTTGTACACAAAGCTGCACCTGAAATCAACGACGGGCCGAAGTGGGTCAAATTTCCAGCTGACTCTCTTTCTCTCTCCTTCGAATGAAACTGCTGATATACTCGAACGAACTTTCCTCGAACGAGGTGGTCCCCGATAATCTCGGAGTAATCGATATACACGCTCGCGTTGACATATACACACACACACACACACACACACACGTATGTACACTTGCTGCTGGGACTTCTCTTACCCGAATAGAACTTACTGGTTTTCGGCTGTGCTGCAAACGAAACTACCGCGACATCGACATTATGGAAAAGTAGAAAGAAAGAGAGAGAGATAGAGAGACGACCTATATAAACGGGGAGTGTCGAGAAAGAATGTGCCATCTGTATCTTTGTTTTTCTACTCGACTATATACATATACATATTTTTTTTATTTTTGCTCGCGGGTTGCTTTTACAAGAATTTATCGAGTCCAAGGTGATTTAGCAACGTAATTTTTACAATTTTAGAAAAATCCAGAATACTTGTACACAAATATATAGTATATAAACACATGCGTGTGCGAGTTGATTGCGAGGCAACCGAACGAGTCATTCATACACACCGTAGGCTGATAGGTTACACTTATATACCGAGAGATCGTCGGAAATGTAGGCGTAGCCTTCTTCTTCCTTCATAATGCTGGTAGCCTTGAAAATGAAAGGTATAAAGCAATAAAAATAAAAAAGCACCTTTGCATTCGACGTTTTGTTATAGAAATTTTACTTTGTGAAAATTATCGTCGTTGCTTGGTTTTTAAGCTAACGTCGTACTTCTACTTTCTTTTTTTACTTTTGAATTAAATTTTGTTTTTGAATAAATAGTATGAAATTTATGCTTTTATAAACAATGTTAAATTTTAGAAAAAAATTATTCGACTTTTGTAATTGACTTAAAATTCATTCATAATAAAATATTTTATAATTTATGATTGATAAACATCTGCTGTCATTTGTTTTAATATTTTTAACGAAGTGCTATTTCAAAGTTAGATGATATAAATTGATAAATAAAGAATCAAAATAAAAAGAAAACTTTTTTTTTTTTTTTTTTTTTATTTTTTTTTTTTTATTTGTGTAAAAAGTTTTTCAATAAAAGATAAATGTACGAAAGTAAATCAATCTATATCGTACGCTAATTTTTTGGCAAAGTTGCTGAGCATATAATTATGTGGATACTCTTTAATAATAAAAATATTATTCGGTTACGAAACAATAAATAATATTTAAATTTTAGGCATTAACAAAGTACTTTAATATTACGAATGTAAATACCAATTTTGTTGCACATTTCCGCGAAAGTCTGCTGAACGCAGGTAACCACACAAAACTTACCCGCATATTAGCGCGAGACCTAATAATTAATAAAATAGAAAACGTACAGCAGCGTTCAATATTCGCCGAAGGGAGGAACATAATCACGAATCCAAACTTTTTAACGGAAACTCTCTCAAAACTCTCGGAGCATAATAACGCAGCGACGGCGGCGGCTAAGCGCGCGCTCGCGCGCTGTATAGTCATAAAAGCCCGATGCGGCTCGGCGCATATAAAAGCGCGTGCGGTGCTCTCCCGGTAACGTGCGCATAAATTTCCAAACTAACTCGTCGATAGTCCAAAGCGCAGAGTTACAGCCGAAGGCTGGTAGGAAGGCCCCTCGCGCTCAAAATTTCCAAACTCGAGTCCGGAGAACGCGCCCGCTAGTAAGTATGTATGTGTAGATGTGTGTGTGTGTGTGTGTTTGCGTGTATGTGTAGCTGGCTCTGCAATTTCCAGGGCGCGTTATACAATTTCGCGTGCGGATCTTCGCCGCGGCGCGGATGAGCTTCGCCACCTCCTCCTCGCCTGCAGAAGCACGAGCGTTAAACTACACCCTGAGCTATTGTTCCGTTTCATTCGGTCGCGTCCCCCGCGCCACCGGAGAAACCACGCGGGTGCCCCAACGACGCGCGCACCGATGGAGAGAAGTTATCGCGCTCCGGCTATAAAACAATACAGCCTCGTGTGTTACAATGCTCGGTAAGCGAGCGAGATGCTCAAAGAGAGTGAGAGAGAGAGAGAGAGAGAGAGGAAGAACGAAACATATTGTCGTTATCATCAAGAACTTATGTACATCGTGTACACCGCGTAGAGAGGCTGCCGCCGGAATTTCTCTCGCGAAATTCAAGTTTGCGTTAGACTCTCTCCTTCTTTTATTTCACCGTCACCGCACAAGTGCCATGGACTTATCTCCGTCTATAACTCACGAAGGCGCTAAAACTGCGCAAATTCGTTGCTGCGAGTCTTTGTTCGCGCGTACCCGATATGTCGTTGTACATCGAGGTCGAGATAATTGTCGAAAGTACGCTTATTGATGTGTCGTTGTCGCAGCGGCTTTTTTTTTCTTGTTTACCTTTTGTGATTTTCGAGGCATTCCGAATGAGCTTTTGATAAGATTTCTATTGTTTTACAGCTTTTAACTTTTCTTTTTTTTTTTTTTTTTTTTTTTTTGCAGCGACGATTGTTTTCTGTAAAGTAAAAGTTTTATTTTTATTGTTAGACGTCGCAAAGTTATTTTGTAAGAAGCTTGCGTAATTATACAGTAACATCATGATATTCATGCACATGGAAAATCTAAATGCTAAAATACAATAATTTTTAAAATTATATTCATTATTGATAAAGAATTTTAGCAGTTAAACATTATAACATTGTAGTGTAAAATAAAAATCATTCATTTGCAATTTTTTACGATAAAAGTTTGCTTAATAACATCTGATGTGTTTAACTAAATAAATATTGTAAATGTTTTTTTTCCGATCAAAAATAAATGTATTGTAAATAACCATAATTTGACTAAATTTATGTAAAATTATTTCGATTTCCACTAAATCCATATATATATATATATATATATATATATATATATATATATATTTAGTTTCATTTACTTTACCGCAAAACTCATTGATTGACCAAAATACATCGCATAATAAAAAATACTATACATATATAAATAGATTGAGCTAGAAGAACTAAAAGTAAGATTGATTTCAAATCCTTAAAAATACCCAAGATTTAGTTTCGATTGTCTCTCTTTCTCGCATTTACATCTGCATATATTCTTAGTAAATGAGAAAAAAAGAAGCATCGAAAAATATGAATAAGTCGCAACACTGGAGGATCCGTAGGAGAGAAAGCGAAGGAGTCTGAAAGAATACAGAAAGAGAGGGAGTGAAAGAGAGAGAATAAAAAAAACAATTTTTCTCTCGCATAATTCAAATGAAATCTCCGCTCTAAGAAAGAGGTTTCCGAGCTTCTGGTATCGCTGGTCCCAGCGCTACCCCATTCTGCATACGCACACATACGTATGTATACACATATATACGCGTACGTCCCGAAGGATATGCGCTTGAGATAAAGACTGCACCGAGCGGAGCGTAGTAAGTACAGGATATCAAGTTCCTTTTCTCTCTCTCTCTCTCTCTCCCCACCCCTCTCTCTCTCTCTCTTTCTTTCTCTTACTCGTTCGCGCCCTTTTTCGCTGCGGAAAATGCGGTAGGCTTAACCTATTCCACCCGGAATCTCCCCTGGATGGTTCGGCTTGCGCGCCGTACACTCTTTACTTTGCGTATAACGGTGCGCGGGGTGTCTCGCGATTTATGCAAAATGGCACGTAGCTCCCTCGGGAGCTTCTCTCAACCAGGCACGGGAGAGAAGAGAAAGAGTCACCCCTCTTCTCCAATATAACACGTGCGCTCGCTGTTGACTTCAATATGTATATATGTATATATATATATATATATATATATATATATATATATATAAAGACTCGAGTTAGCTAACTGTCTCTATCTTTCTCTCTCTCTCTCTCCCTCTCTCTCTTTTTATTTTCTCCCGTACTCGATGGAACCTCAACATTCTGATACGCTGCCAGGGCACCGCGACCTTCCAATCTTTTGCGCTATCTCGCTAGCGCGCAGTTTCTTGTTCCCTCCCCTCTTTTTTTTCAATTTTTTTTGCGTCGCTGCTTTCTTTATAAAATAAAAAAAAAAAAAAAAAAAAAAAAAAAACGCTCGCGTGTACGCATCCCCGAGTGCGAGAAGGTGAGTCGCGACTCACGTTGTTGCTGTGGATTTTTTGTCGAATCTTTTTAAGCCCAGCGCGTGCCAATATGCGTTTTGACAGTTCTCACAATTGCGGGATAAGACTCTGATCTACGATTGAACAACGCTGCGTATTATTTTGTTTTTTTTGGTCCCGCCTTGGACTGCGCTGCTTTGCTTTAATATATGAATCTATGAAAATTCATTAAATGAGATCGTTGTTTGTCTTTGAAAATTAAATATGATTTGTTTTCAATACATGATCGCGCACATGTTAAAAATAAAAAACCGTTAATATTTTAGTCTATTTCAAAAAAAATTTCTTTGCATTTTAAAATTTATTTTTAAAAAAATATTTATATTTTAACAGTAAAGACCACTTAAAAAAAAAAAAAAATATGCGCATTATAAATAAAGTGGTATTTATTTCAACAATTTTTAAATTTAAAATTTCTATGTATATGCATGGCTTTCAAGAAAAGCTTTTACTATCTAAAGACTTTTCACGTTTATTCTGGTCAAAGAAAAGGTTAAAATTGTGAATACATAAAAATTATTTATTTACGATCATATAAAAAATTGATACTAATCGCCTTATAACATCCATTTATTTATACAATGAATATCTTCCATGGAAATTATTTTGCAAAGAATAATGTTTAAAAAGTACATTTAATTACGCATTAATGAATAAGCATGCCAATGCATTATTTACAATTTATAAATAATCGAGCAAGAGTTTATAATGAAAGTCGTAGATCGTTAATAGATACAACAAGCGTCAGGTTAAGCCCTCGAAACGATGCAAATTAAGAGCTGAAAAAAATTAAAATTCGAGTGGGCCTAAAAGTGAAGTATACGTATATATATATATATATATACATACATATAAGCACGTTTATACCCACACAGCTTTTCGCGGCACACAATGCACAACGTCAACGAACACTTGATTCCGCGGACTCGCGTACATATACTATATATATACGCCGTATGAGCTATACACAGTACTCGAGGCGCAGGCGGAAGGGCGCCCGGGAATGAATAGGTACTTACGGTGCCGTGGCAATGCCGCCAATGGCTCGAATCGCTCTCTCTCTCTCTCTCGGTATAGTGCAAGCGCGCCAGGATGATCGAGTGCCCGTGGATCATTTAATTTAATTACCTCGTGGGGTTAATAGAAGAGATAAAAGTGGCCGGGTTCGTCGTTGTAGTTATGATATATACATGTATATATATATATACATATATACATACGTGACAACCGCGCGCTCCGCCGTGTGTCGCCGTTGTCGTGGCTACCTCCGTCGCGCAACGAAGATAAAAGGAAACGGAAAGAGAGGGAATAAACGAGGAAGACGAGAAAGGAGAATGAGAGAGAAAGAGAGAGAGAGAGAGAGAGAAGGCTTTTTCGAGAGGGGTCTCGGAGAACACGCGAGAGAATTCGCCTCGGGGCCCGAGCGCCGCCGCAGCCGGAGCCGCGGTTAATCGCGATGGAAATCTTGGAAGTCGTCTCGCTAAATTTAAATTCCTCGGTAATTAATACTTGAAAAATGCCGAGTTCTTCGCGGCTGGCTCATTTTTTCTTTCTCTCTCTCTCTCTCTCGGCTCTTACCCCTCGTATCCTCCTCCCCCCCCCCCCCTTTTACCTTAGCGAGGAGCGCGCGCACGTTTTCATGCTCCGGATTTCTTGATAGCTCAATTTTTTGCAAGAGGATGGATTAAGTTGCGGAACATTTGCGAGGCGCGAGTTTCATGCCGTATTACTGGCTCGACGCGTTAAACTTGTTTTGCGATCGAAATCATTTTGGTTCGAATCGCTTATTTTTTTTCTATCTTTTTTTTTTGTTATTTTACTTGCTTCTCCTTCAAAATACGCACTTTTGATGGACGTATCGTCATAAAAATAATCATGCCTATTATTTTATTTATAATATAAACATAAAATTATCTGTGCTTCTGTTACAATATTATTCTACCTTTCTTTGATGCATTATGTTATCAAAAATCATTCAATCTTTTATCAAGTTTAAAAAAAAAAAAAAAACACTTTGAATCAATATTTCTTTTTTTCTTAAAAACTTATCTCAATCTATAAGCAATTCATCCATATGGAACTATTAAATAAATTCTTTATAAAACTTACTACTTCTAAACTGTAAACTATCATGTATTTCTTAATACAGAATTAAAGACTACTACAAATTTTTTTCGAAATTTTCTTGTAAATATCACGTATTGCTTCATATGAAAATAAGAAATCTATGTTGCATTTCAAGATTGTGATTATATTCTGTAAAGATAGAAAACAACATAATTATTAAACCATTTTGAATGTAATACAGAAAAAAAATATATAATTGTTGGATTATAAGGTGAAATTTTCGTAACTAAAAATTTCCTTTTTATGAAAAAAAAAGAGCCAAGAAAAGATTCCTTTCGTAACGCCTCTTTATTCGCTAGAGGCGAAACTAAAGGGGAAGAAGAGGAAAAAACCGAGCGAGGTAAAGAGAAAGAGACAAAAGCTAGGGTAAGAGTAGGAAAGAGTAAGGGGTAGTTGAATCGCAGATAGAATGTGTCGCTCGTTTCGCTCGTCGAGGCTGACTTAATTTCATAAACCGCAACTGTTGCCTCCATTCAACTGAAAACGAAGCAGGACTAACAGTTACGATCCACTCGGTGCGTTGCCTCTAATCGCCGTCCCGCTTTTATACTCCACCTTTTCCCGTTTTAAAGGTTTATTACTGTCTATTGTTTTTACCTCCCAGTCGGTTCTTTCATAAACAATCGTATTTATCCGACGTAATAACAGATTTCCTTTGACTTTTATACGCTCGACGATGAAATATTGTGAATTTTCTTATTTTTCCTCGGTAAATAAACGTAAATTAAAAAAAAAAATATATTAATATTACTGAAAATTACAAGCTGATCAAGACGTTTTATTTAACGTAAAATTAATGAGTTTTAAAACGAATGAATATTCAAATTTTTTCATCATAAATAAGTTAATTATATAATAAATCTTTTACTTCAATACATTCTTATTTCTTCTCTTATCATAAGGGCTAGTTAAATAAAAAAATTTAAGATAAAAAAGCATTTTTTATAACATGTACATATTCGTTTGTATATTAACGCCCGAAAAATCGACTTTGTACAATTTATTGCGCAAACAACTATGAATCTTCTTTAAAAAGTATCGCCTCCGTATTTTTATCTTCCGTAATAATTTCTCCATTAAATTTCAATAAACATTAATCCGTGGTGTCGATCGTTAAAGGACCGTCATTAGACCGGAGGCTCGCGTATAATAATCACTGCGATGCCCTTGAACAAGACAGCACGCGCGCATGCAACGCATTCTCGAATAACCGTGCGGACGCGCTTGTTTATGTATAACATACGTACATATACATCTCGCACATATGCGTATTAAGGTAATCGCGGTGTCGTTCGCGCGCATACGAATTTCGTGGCCGGTAAGACGTCGGCTCGTGGCGCGAGGTTGGTTCGCCGCGCTTCTTCTGTAATTTTCGCCTATGGGCGGCCATATTAACAATGTGCTGAAACAACAACGGGAGGGCGGGAGGGACGTCTCGCGCGCGATTGCGTGACGCATTGTATGCAGATGTAAAAAGGCTCGGCGACAATGACAATGCCCGGGCCACTTCGCGAAGCGTCAAACTCTTCCCCTCTCATTTCGTTCTGCTCCATACATTAACATGTCATCAAGATTATTTGAGCGAAATGTTGCGAGCGCGCGCACGCTCGCGACACACTCATTCACGCACAAGGCGATCACCACGGTCAATCATTATCGTACTGCCGTCAATTTTATTTTTTTCTGTTTATTCTCCCTCTCTTTCTTTCTATCTTTTTCTTTTATGCGTGTTTCTAAAACACAGAGCTTCGCTTCGATATTGTCACTTTTTATTATCTTGTCTACGATGATTTTCTAAATATTTCGTACTTGCGGTTCTTATGAGACATTTTTTTTATGTTACACGTTTCAAAGTCAATGTCATTATATCAACACATTTTAATGAGTTTTGTAATATTCAAGACTTTATAGAAACTTGATTTACAGTAAGCATAGATTAGAATCATTTACATAATACTCTCTTTCTATAAAAAAAAAAAAAACTTCAAATGATAATTTCTAGTGTAGAGTTTAATCAAATCACATAAATTTATAAATTATAACAAAAACATCTTGTTAAACAACAACATTTTTATCAATGTTTTTAAAAACGTATGAATTACATCTATCTTTGATATTCCATTTTCTTTTTAATTTAACTAAAATGATTTTTATCAAGATAAATGAAACTTTAGAATTAGTTTTCTTAAGTGAAAATTTTAAATCCCAAGCGGTGATAATCAGTAGATTTAGCTTCTATTTCGAATTCTATGCATTTCGAAAGTTACTGGCTCACAATTATTCGAAATCACGGACTGTCACTGGCACGAGTTCATAAAAAAAACAAAAAAAAGAAAAAAAACTGGGTTCCCGCAAAAGTTAAATCTATCCAAGTTCCATACGCGTATGAAAACTAAGCGTCGCACTCGCGCTCTAAATTAACTTGTCACTAAAACCCGAACCTCGAGCCCGAAAGAGAAACGTATAAAGAGAAATATGCGATAGCTCCCACGCGTGTAACTGCGTATACCTAATAAAACTCGTATATTATATTATACGTCATTCGTGCTCAAATACCATCACGAAATCACGCAAGCATATACACATATATACGCACGCTCGTCCGCGTTCCTTGTCATAACGATTGCGCGTCAAACTGACCGAGTTTCGCTTCCATTCGAAAGTTCGTAACGCGCAACCTGCTGCGGGGACCCACCTTTTATTCATCCCGTGAGCGCGGGAGTTCTCGAAATTATTTTTCGAGTCCTAAAACCGTTTTACGGTCGGTGAGAAAAATCTTCGAAAATTGGATCAAGGCTTCACGATCGGTTGAGCTTCGTTTGCTCTTGTAGGCTTTTTCCACGAGCGCAACAGCGGCGACGTCGTTGGCCACGGAAATTTTCAAGCGGGTTATTTTTTCCTTCCTCCTCTTTTTTGCTTCCTTCTGTATATTAGAAGAGCCAGGGAGTTTCGGAGGAGCAGAGGCAGGAACGGCAGCCGGTCGATATAACTCGACCAGGGGGTGGGGGGGGGGGGTTGTTTGGTCGGTGTGCGCCGCGCACCTATACGCAGAAACGTGCCCGGGAATATATAGACAGATAGACGCGTGGAGACGCGTTTCTCCATGTGCGCGTATGTGTGGGTATGCGTGTGGACGCACGCCAGGAAGAGAGAGAGAGAAAGAGAGAGAGAGAGAGAGAGATAGAGAGGTGGATCGGTAAACCGGTCACGTAGAGCTACGCGATGAATGGACCCACCGAGTCGAGCCAAGAGGGAGAGCGAGAAAGCTGGAGAGAAAAAGAATGAGAGAGAGATGGAGAGAGAAAGTCGGGAATTGGCTACCGGGTATACACCACCACCGCGGAGAGCACGTCGAGACCGAGCTTCGAGGTTCTGTGTACCCTGTATACGCTAGTATCTGCGCCCCACGCGCTTCAACTCGCTGGAATTACAAAAGAGGTGCTCAATCCGTGACGACTTGCACCCTTATCTACCCGATTTCGGGATACGTTTCTACAAAATTTATTCGATTCTCCAATCCGTCGTTGTATATTTTTATCTCTTTTTAATTCAAATGATAAAGAATTCCTTAATTTTGTCTGTTTGTTAATTATTACCAATGCATTTTACGTAAATTTAAGTGGGAAATTAAAAATTTAATGTTTATTTATATCTGACTTTCTACAGAACAATGCATTTCATACTTAATAATATTTACTGATATATATTTCTATAATTGCTTCACTCACATTTTTACCCGCGTGTTTCAGATATAATTTTGCATGCAACTTCTTGCGCATGAAAAACTTTAAATATTGATAACCTTTCTTCCTTTGAGTGGATTTTGATACAATAAAGTCTATGCGTTGACTCGGAGAAACAGGCTATTACTGTGCCAAGTTTCGTCAAAATCTGCTTAATAAATTTCGTATGAAACTCGTTTATATACTGACGGACAAACAGACGGACGGATAAAAATTCTAAAAATTGCTAATTTGCTCGCTATACCTATCAAAAGTAATGTTTACTGCATTTAATATTAAAAAAAAAAAAAAATTTCGTTCAATCGGTACTTCTACTTTCTTATTATATGTATTTCATTATTTTAATGAAAATTATAAGCATATAACTGAAATTTATATACCGTCTACTAAAAATTATAATTTGATAACAATATATTATTATAATTATTTTGTAATACTTATTCTAACAATTGATTACACAGTTATTTTATAATTGAAAGATGATTAAAAAAATAATGTAATATAATAAATTTTAAACCTAACTGTGATTTTTATATGTATACTTATACGTATTCTGTATTAACGCGTACACATACTACATTACATTTTAGCATTATAGTTATTTGAAAATGAAGAAGAAAAGGGAAGAAATAAAAAAGTCAATATATTTTATTTATGTTAAAAAAATTAATTGCCTTCTTGTTATGACAAATGAAAAAATAATGATAAAAAAACACACACGATAAGAAATCAGTCAATTAATTTAACAACCCGTTGAAAAAAAATATCATTACACAGTAGAATGAAGAAAATCTTAAGTAATGGCACGACGACTCGTAGCTCTTAATCGCAAATCTTGTCGTTGACGGTATTCTTGTCAGACGCTATAAACGCGCGCGCTTGCGCAGCTTGGTTATAAGGCCCGATCTCGCTCCTCTTTTGACACAAGGCTCTATCTCTTTCTCTCTCTTCTCGTCTACGCGGTTGCTTATAACCCAAAGCTCCAGCGTATACGTATAGTCTACCCCTTTACGCTATCCAAAGCGCAAGCCTCTGATCTGCCATAAAGTCATTTCATATAACCCCTGCGCGCGCGCTTCAGAGAAACACGTAGGAAAGGGGGGGGGACGTCCGAGGTACGAGGGGGTCAATTACCTCGTTCCACATCTCTCGCTTCGTCCTGCCGGCGCAAATCCCGAGTTATATGCGAGCGACGACCACCTAGTCTGTCCCACGGTATCTCTCTCTCTCTCTTTTCTCTCTCTCTCTTTGTTGCCTTCCCTTTCTTCACTCGTACGCGTTGCATCTTTTGCATTTCTCTCCCTCGGTGCTTTTTGACACACACTCATATATATGCACGCGCGCGCGCGCGTGTGTGTGTGTGTGTACCCTGATCTGTTTTCCCCCTCTAGCCGTGACCACGACTGCAAACATATCGGACGGCTTGGAAAAATAGTCCTTCCTCGTTGACTTTTTACGTTTCGCTGTGGTTGTCTTCCCCCTCTTCTCTTTATTTTGTATGCGGGACGACAAATATTTGACCTTTGCTGAACTATTTGATGCCTAGGATTTAAAAGTTTACGGCGCAATGTTCGTATTATTTAAAGTCGCTTACTTTTTTACAATGTATTTCATGAATGCAATTAACTCGAGATTTTATATGCACGTGCAAAAATATCGAATTTGAATTTTCATAATTACATATGGATGTTTAAATTTTACGATGCAACATAATTATTACAATACACTTTGTAACTTGAAAGTTTCAATTGATTATTGTTTTAGCGACGCAGTCTGCTCTCGGTTAACTTTCATAATTAAAAGTGTATCCCCCGGAGAGAGAAAAAAAAGTCTCATAGATTCTTATTTAACGTAGACGGCGAGTTGAGTTTAAGGTTATACGGGCAAAGCGGCACGTTGCAGTACCGTTAAAGAAAACGCGGTGACACTTGCACCCGACTTAGAAAATGAAACATAAATCAAAGCACTGGTGGCCAATGAAGAGGAGGAAGAAAAAAAAGGCGACGACGCGGCGGAACCCTTTCTTTTCTTAATTGCGCGGCGCGCTGATGGAAAACTTTTTAGCGCTTTTTGAAAGTATTATTAAACGAGTATAACGCTATGAATCTTTCTGCTTCGTTTAATTTACATTTATTAGCTTCTTTTCTCTGCCCTTCCACCGCCGAACTTTTTTACTTTTAATCAAGCTATTCTTTTGTAATTTAAAATCACACTTAGTGTTATAAAATTTATAATATCGCGTTGATAATTTGAAATAATGCGGGAATTGTAGTTATCGAAAAATTATATTCCATTTGATTAAATATAAAAGTAAACAACTATGAAAGCAACTTCACTATATTTTGATAAAATTATAACTTAATTAAATCTATGGTATATTGTGAATAAAACAAAAATTATTTGTACAATAAAGTAAATCATAAAAATTCATGGGAGAATTCAATCGACGCCAAATAAATGTGAGAAAAAAAAATTATCTCAAGTAGCATTAATCATGTCGTTAGAGCGACGAAAGCTCCCGATGTAAATTGAATACGATTATTCCGCTTCTCGGCAGCGTATAAAACTCGTATCAATTATAATAAAATAAGAGACAAATAAAAAAAAAAGAAAGAAAAGCTCATCTATATACTAAGTAAAATATACGTTTCAACGGGGCTCTCGCGCCGTGTACAAAACGTTATACGCGCTTGAAAGATATGTCAGCAAGGTGAATTCTATCTGCGCGACCGTTGAGATGAAGAACGCGCCGCGGATTTAACATAAGGGAAGAAGCTTTGCTTTGCGGCGAGAGAGAGAGAGAGAGAGAGAGAACGAAGAGAATTATTAATTGGTTACAAGATAAAACAGCGCTCGTTCCCATTTGGCCCGTTCATCGCGAGACCCCCTGGGTACTGCCTCTGTCTTTCTCTCTCTCCCTCTCTCATTCTTGGCGTGTAAGATATGGGGCCATGCGACTTGTATCGATGCGCGCATACACGCGACTGAGGAAAACGAGAGAAATCGCTGCTGAAAGAGAAAGAGTGAGAGAAAGAGAGGAAGAGAAAAAGAGAGAAAGAGAGATTTGCAATATTGCGCCCGCGTTAAGTTATTTCATTGCTTCTGCTGCCTCTCTCTCTCTCTTTCTCTTTCTGTCTGTGCGTTACGACTTAGGTCTTTTTCATAAAATTATTTATACAGGAAGCGAGCGAAACTGCGTGTGGCATTTGAGAAGAGTCTTAAGGTCGGTGTTGCAGTAAAACCGTGTGATAACGTACATTTGAAGAATGCTTATCAATTTATAAATTTGAAACTAATTACGAGTAATTATCGGAAATGTGTTTTACTCGAAATTTTTTATTTTGATTAATTAATTTAACAATTATATAATATTATTAAAATTAATAAAATTTTTCTTTATCAAACCGACGACTTTTCTGGACGATTTCACTCACGAAAAAACACGTAATTATTTGAATAATTTATCTTCCAATCAATCAAAAATATGCTTTTTTATATCTCAAGTGTTCGATATATTATTTGAATCAATCAATAAAGAAACTATAGTTAGTATTATTTGCATTATGGTAACAAATTTTTTGCGCTACTTGACAAGATAAAGTAAGTTGTTAATTGTATGTGATACAAAAGCCAAAAAAATAAACTTTCTTCTTCGAAACAATTTCAAACACAAAGCTTAATATGCTCATGCAAAGTATCGATATTTTGCACTCTTTTACGTCACTAAATCAATAAAAATGTATCTTACTGTGCCCCGCGTATGTTTTCTCGCAACGCCGTTATCATTTTTTATCCTACCAGTAAGCTGCGCGATCGCGTGTCTGTATGTGCGTACGTGTGTTTGTAAGCTGTGCTTTGCTCAAAAGCCTTCGCTCAATTTTAATTTCGTCCGTTACGGGATAAAAATTCCAAGCACGGCGTAGAGCGAAGAGAGAAAGAGATAAGGTTTAAACATCTCGGTATCGAGTGAAACAAAATGGAAAAGGACCGTATACAAGCTTATACCGGGGGAGAGAAGAGAGATCAACGCAAACTTATCGACACTCGAGAAAGCTATAAGCAAAAGAAAGAGAGAGAGAGAGAGAAAGATGAAGGAAAAAAGAAGTGATAAATGTGCGAGTCGGTCATATTTCCCTTCGTAGTCTTGCGCGGCTATCGGTCCTATGCCGTGTGTGTACCTTATACAACGTAAGCGCCCCCCCCCCCCTCCCCCCTGAGTCGCTCACTCGTGTTCCGGCTGGTCCATCGCTTAACTCGTTTTCTACACAATGTCGATGGCGTATCATGTAGTGTTTCGCAATTTTTTTCTTTTCTTCTTACTTCCCTTCTCCCCACTACTTCCATCTCTCTCTCTCTCTCTCTCTCTTTAGCGAAAACGCACATGAGTTTGCGAGCCAGCAGCGAGGCGAGCACGTTCGCTATATAGCCCATAAGGGCTAACAAGGCGATTATTCATGCCTCCCATAAGAAGAAGTTACAAGCGGCTGAACCAAGTTTATTGCTGCAAATGGCGAAATTTGTACCTTGCTAACGATCGACAGGACTTTTTGCCTTGATCTCCCTCTCTCTCTCTCTCTCTCCACCTCTCTCACCTTCGTCTCTTGCGTTTGCTGCTTTGCACTCTAACTATACACGCTTACTTGCGTATAAAGGGAGATGGTGCCGAATGTTGTTTTTCCTCAACAGAGCTGCGTACACATGCGTTCGCCATCCTTTCTTCCCTTCTCTCTCTCTCTCTCGCTCGCTCGCTAGCGCAAGCATTGCTAAGAGTATAGGTACAGGCCGGTTTTTCTCATACAAAATATTTTTCTAGCGCAAGGTGCTTACAAGACTTGCAATCTTTTCAAAGTTTTTCATTCAGCGCTTTTTTCCCACAAAGTAGATGATGCATACAAAGTTTCAGCGATAGAGTAGAATATTTCAAGAATAAATGAAGACATATTCAAACTATAGAAAAAAACAAATTTTTTTGTATAGTAATAATAACGTTTTTAACATTTTGTACGCAGAAAATGTACGTTGAAAATAATTAAATTATTGGCGTTAAGTATTAAATTTGTAAATTTAGTTTTTTAAATAAAAATATAATACAATCTTTGTTATAGTTAAAAATGTTATTTTGCACAGCTGATAACTATTTTATAATCGATGAATAATTTTTTTATGACTTGACAATGTACAATATACTTAGAAAATTCTTTTTGCATCGGTAAATATATGGAATTTCAACGCTTCTATTATACTTGAAAGATATTGCCTGTATAATTTTGCTCGGGAACAAAAGAAATAAAAAAAAAAAAAAAACAAAAAAAAAAACAAAAAAAAAAAAAAGGAAACATGGCAAAATTCAAGGACGCTAACGGCGAGGACCCACGAAAATGAAAAAAAATACAGCCTGACAATTAGGAAAGTGCAATTTCGCAGAATCTGCGTCTTGTATAGAAAGGCATCCCGAGCGGGTATATATCCCGGAGTTATGTTTGGAAGAAAGCCGAATCTCCGCATCGCGCCTATATACATACATCTCCAATACATAAACACATTCCTATACACGTATAGACATGTTCAGATACGTACATGAAAACAAGCTGTATACATACATACAGTCACGTACAAGATGCGTAGAGAAAAGAAGGCGAGCAAGAGAGAGAGAGAGAGAGAGAGAGAGCGCAATACAGCGAGCTCCGCAGAAAGCACACTCTAATTAGGCTTTAAGTGAGAAATTGAGCCTTCTGGCAATTTTAAGGAAGCCGAACGCTGCTCTGATTAATATCATTATATACGTTCCGCGCTTCTCCCCTGGTCAGCTCCTTGCACGTATCGTACCATACCATCGCGCGCTCTCTATACACGTATTCATGCAAACTCTTATATATATATGTATAAATATATACATATACATATAGATACATGTGCGTATGTATATACACACACACGAGCGAGAGATTTACTTATAATGAAAGGGTTAGCCGCGAAGGATAATAAGAAGAGAAGGAGGTGAGGAGCTGCTCCTGATACACCTTCCGCGGTTCTTCTTTTTAAGGTGATGCTGTTTTTGTTGTTGCCCCATGCTTGTTCTCGATGCACTTTATGCGAGACCTTGAATTTATACATAAACATTGCTAATATATTTTTTATACGTTTTACTTCTTACCTATTATTCTGGTACGGTATATTTTTGTATAAAATGTTCTCTTTTATACTTTTCCAATATAGTACTATTAAAAATTTGATGATAGGTTTAAAATGTATTTTCTTATATATGTGTTTTTAATGTTTTTTATTATTATTTTTTAAAATCAACTATTATCTATTTTATATAGATCTAAATAAAGATCTTTAATTTAATTAATTAATAATATCTTGCTTTTTTTTTTTAGTTCATGCAATACAATACTTTTATTTGAATATACGTTTCTTACGTGTTATTATGTTCCCGATTCTTCCGACACCAAATATGATAAATCATTTTTCTCTCGAGCACACACGTATAGCGCGTTATTAGTCACTTTATTTCACGAAAGGATACCAATTACTTAGGGTTAAAAAAAGTTAAAATTCTCAAAATTTTAGCGTAAACGTTTCGGTGCACGACTTACGTATGTGCCCGCAGCGATGAGAACGGCACGAGAATCTCGACGTTATCCTTAAGATTTCGAGACTCGTTTAACTATCGTCACGCGAACCGCCGCGCTCGCACGAGTGTACCGGACGACGTAACGTACCGCATTCATAATATTTTGCTCGCTTTCGACAGTAATACATACTGATCTCATTATCAAAATTATTCGCCCTCTCTATCGGAAACTCTTCGTTATTTTATAAAAATATATTGCAAAAATGTCCAAGTATGTTACCAAAAAGATAGATAATAGCGGCCCAATACTATCAAATATTTAAAAAATGCATCGAATTTAAAGCACCTATTAAAATAACGAGAATAGAAGGAAGGTGGGGGTGGGGGGGGGAGTACTTTACAATTTTCGTTCTCCATTTTCTCCTTTCGTGAACTTGAACTTTGTCGTTCTTTCGTGATTATCGAACGTTTCTCACTACCTCTGACGTCCTAATAACTGTGTAATGCTGTGCTAATGACGGCCCTTGTTAGGCTTAATTACCATTTGGGCCTCGATCTAACGAAAGAAAGCAAAAAAGTAGAAAAGCAAAAGGAGAGAGAGAGAGAGAGAAAGAAAAAGAGCTCGGCATATATGTATAGCCGAGAACGATAATACTAACCCTTTCGCGAATACTGCTGCCCTACCGCGCGATCGCCCAGTTATTTATCAACGGGTAGGCATTGCGTGATAAGCCGATAAGGGATCGACTTTGAAATTTTTCTTACCTATTTTTTTTTTTTTTTTTTTTTTTTTACTTCTTTTTTCTTATCCAATTAAATTTTAAGTGCCTCATTGCCTTGAAATTTGCAAGTACTTTCAGAATAATGTGAATTGCAGTTAACGTTAGTGTGAGTCAAAACATTGTGATGATAGCGTTGTAGCTTGGAGCGCTTTATTATTGAATTAATGTTTCGTTACGATAAATATTTATAGACATTTTATGGCTATGGCTTATTTCATACACAATAATAATTATGTGTATTAAAATTAACAATATTTTAAAACACATTTATTTTATAATTTTATACAATTTCTCATTGAATTACGTTTGATGTAAATATTGCAATTGATTACGAATATTTTTGTTTATTCTTGTTATATATACGTTTATAGTTTTCAATTTAAAATCATATGAAAAGATATAGTATTATTAATCCATTATTTGTAAATTATGAAAAATGCTATAATTAGCAATATGTAAAAATAATAAATAAACGATGAAAAGTAATAAAAATTATTTTAATTATTCACTCCTTCCGACATAATCTTTCAGTTTATTTTATGCGCATACTCCAAGCAAAATCCGAACACTCGCACTTGTTCCTTTTCTTCCACACATAGAGTCCAAGCCACTTAAAGAGACATTCCGCTCTCATTTGCACCCCAGAAAAATAGATATGGTCACGGCAGCAGTAGCAGTAGCAGCAGCAGCAGCAACCCCTTATTCAACAACGTTGTCCGCGGCGCACCTGCACCGCTGCAGAGCGAGACCCCGGAGCTACGCAGGTCCAGAGACGAAGCGAGCAAAGGGGATCTCAAGGGATAGCAAGAGGAAGTTGTCGCTTTCTAACAGGACGAAACGCTACGAGAACAGATGATATATATACTATATGTATGCATGTTTGTGTGTGTATATATGTGTGTGCGTGTGTGCGTGTGTGTGTGTGTGTGCATGTGTGTATGTGTATCTCCAAGCTTCAAGCAACGGCCGTGGACACCGTTTGTCCGGAGTCTGCGTGCGCTTATTTACGAGGGAAGACCGAAGTGGAACTCGATTCTCAAACTGGATTTCGTCGGTCCCGTTTTCAGCTCTCGTATACCCAACGACGACGGCTCGACGAGCTCGTCTTCGTTTTACCTTTGCTGCGAAGAAAGTAAATAATCTAAAGATACGCCTCGTTCTCTCTCTCTCTCTCTCTCACTCACTCTCTCGCTCTTTCTATTTTAGTCGCGAACGGACTTTTTTCTTTCCATCGCGCCTCTCCTTTTTCCTATTTTACTTCACGCATCGCCGATCGAATTAAATAGCTCGGAATCATCGTAGTAATATTCGATGCTTTATTTTCGTAGAGATTCGTTCGAGCTTATGTCGCTGGTAAATAGATGTTTTCAAACGCAATATTTTCAAAGATACGCGCTGCGTTATTTTATGAAAATACAGTTATAGCGCATCAAAAGATCTCTATTTGTGAATTTTTTGTAGCGCGCGGACTTGAGAGAAATAT
The DNA here is from genome assembly GCA_949987625.1 of Chalcis sispes. NCBI lineage: Eukaryota > Metazoa > Arthropoda > Insecta > Hymenoptera > Chalcididae > Chalcis > Chalcis sispes. Next base: position 49,791,368 of record OX465098.1, on the reverse strand, counting down.
TTGAAGCGGTTGTTAAAATATCTGTATATATATATATATATATATATATATATATATATGTATTTATATACATATATATGTATGCATGATTGCGCGTTTGATTTATATTTAAGATTTGTTGATTGGTTGCCACATTTTTACAGCGTATTGTCGGTGATGATTTACATTCGTACCTGAAAGAGGCGCTAAGGTTTCTATACCTGAATTTTTCGTGCAAACTCTGCGCGACCATTGAAATATCGAATGATTTATGTTTCCGTTCCAGATTTACAAAATATAATTATTTTCTTTCCTCTCCTTACCTCAATCTTTCTCTTTTTTTTTATCTCAATAAACGCATAACATATTTTCCTTTCCTCGATTAAATGTTGATGATAAATAACGCGCTGATAAAATTACGTTGCTGCTTCGGGGGCACAATGCAAAGCCCATCGTTTATCACGCTAAATTGTAATGTACGATAATGTTGGCGGCCTTATCTTACCGCAACAATAAATAATAATATGCATAATATTTTTACAAGAATAACGTCTTTATTATTACAAACGTAATTTATTGTAAGAAAATTTTCAAACAATATTATATATATACTCACGCATTCATCAATAAAATCAATGTTATATTTTTACATAATTTTCTTAAAGTAGTAAACATCGACCATAGCATGTTGTTTACATGATTTGTGATAATATATTTAAATTTAAAAATTAGTTGAAAGAAAAATTTAGCATTAAATACATTTTTTTTTATTTTTTAAATTGACAGCGAAAAAATAATTAAAGGACTCGAATATTATGAGTCGAGAGTGTTACGATGAACTACAACTTTCTTTTCTACAATTCATAATCAACATAATGTACAAAAAAATTGAAACATTTTGATCAACATAAGAATTCATTAGCTTAAACATAACCGTGCATCGTCTGCTTATCATATTCAAATCGATTCACGCGCTCGACGTAACGATCGGTAGTAAATGACTCGTACACTTTTGGTAATTTCCGGCTCGCGCATCTTGACATAATGACGCGTCTCGCGATGCTCATACCTTAGGCTCAAACGAAATCATCACCCGGGAAAAACAATTAAGAATCGAAGCGTCGAGAACAAGGCGATAGGCGCCGGCGCCCTGGTCCTTTTCGACAACAAACAATCGACTCAATCGCTCTTATCCGAGAATGACTCGCTCTATCTTAGCTTTCGTATATATACGTGTACAAAACATTTATGCACACTCGTACATGAACATAATCATGCACGTTGCGAGTTGGCTTTTCAACGTTCGTAAGATAATAAATGATTCGTCGAAACGTTACATAGTAGCGCGGACTAATCCCCGACGCGAAACTTCCTCACAACCTCTCTCTTTCTTGCCGCGTTTTAGTTCACGGGGGGTGAGAAACTTGCGCCGTCGTCGACGTCTTGGTCGTCTTCCTTGACGTCGTTGCTTTAGAAGAAGGTGCGAGGCTATTGCTGCTGCCAACCGGTAACAAGTGACCACTCTTCCCCATCTTTCGCTGCGGGAAAAAGAGATGAGGAGTAGAGAAAGAGAGATAGAGAGAGAGAGAGAGAGAGAGAGAGAGAGAGAAAGAGAGAGAGAGAGTGAGAGAGAGAGAAAGAGAGAGAGAGAGAGAGAGAGAGAGAGAGAGAGAGAGAGAGAGAGAGAGAGAGAGAGAGAGAGAGAGAGAGAGAGAGAGAGAGAGAGAGAGAGAGTAGTCCCGAAGGCTAGAACTCCTAGAGGGAATCCAGGCAAAACCGGTCGAGTCAGATCGAGAGCACCCGCTGCTTAGCTAGCGCTCGGACAACTCACGAACAGCGATTCAAGAAGGAAAGAGCGAGTGAGATAGATGCTCTCTCGGCTTGGATCTTCTCTCTTTCTCTCTCTTTCTTTTTTTATATATACCTGGCTTGTCTCCGCTCTCTATCCATCTCGCTATTGCCTCCTTTCTACCGAGCTCCCCTTCTTTCTTTCTACTTTTTTCACTCTCTCACGTTATTCGCCGTGCGCTATTCTTGTCTTTGAACTTTTTCTTTAGCTACGTGTCGACTCTATTTCTTTATCCATTTGTTTTGCACCCGCGCCTTGCCACGAAATTTCCCTTTTTCTCATAATAAGTTTTTCTCATATATGAGTATTCCAAGATTATTTATTTTAAGGTGATATCTTTATGATTAACATATTCTTACGCATATCCTAATTATTTTATTAAAAATTCATTAATTTCACATAATAATGTTTTCAATTAACTGTAAAAATTTATGAGTCCTTATAAACTGCGCATAATTATTTCAATTAATTCGATAACATTATCTAATATAATTTGAATTTTTATTTATTTACATCACTTTTACACATTGTATTACGTAGACTAAAGTAAAATTTTTATTGATACTTAATTAAGTATTAATGTATTGGATAATAATCACAGAGTTTTATTACCTTGTGAGTATTCATTTATAACTGATTAATTAAAATTTTTTCAACGAGAATGTATTAAAATTTATAAAAATAAATAGTACTCAATGAAATTTAATTTTATTATTAAATTTCAAATTATCGATAGTAACAATAAAAGACATTGAGAACACTAACAACAAAAGAAAAAAAGAAATTTTTTTTTTTCAAAAGACAACACAACGATTGTACCGACGAAATCTGCATTCGTAAAAAATAATCCTCTTGTTTTAACGCTAACAAACTTTGTACAAGGATTGAGCCTATTCGCTTCCTCTTCTTCTCTCGCTGCAAATATCAAGGGAATTCCGAGTATTCCTGAGAGGATAGTCAGCAACTCGTATACACCACTTGCCGAATGTTTCGGATCGGAGGTACGCGCGCGACGTCGTTTGACTTCCAGCTCCCCGCCTCGAAATCGAGAAATGTGAGCGTAACCCGTCCATATAGCCTTTCCGTGTCCCGAGAGAAATCTGAAGGCGCGAAAAAATACCGGCTAGACCGTCGCGCGAAAAAGAGATGAAAAAGGCGAGGATGGAAACCGATGACTCGATCGCCATGGAACGCACCGCTCGATGACGCGTGTATACATATCGCTCCGATCGCGCGAAAAACCTGAAGAAGAAGGGGAGGTAACGACATCGACCGCTTTCGTTATCTGACGAACATATGTGCTCTCTCTCTCTCTCTCTCTTTTTCTCTTTTTTCGCTTTGATTTTCTCCGCGCGTAAAATGTCGCTCTTCAATTTTCTTAGTTACCGAATGATCGACCATTCTTGAGCTGATCATTGTGTACTCAAGCATATGTATACTCGAATTTTAACCGCGGAACTGTATACAAGATGTAACTTTCTTATGATTGCACGCGGATTTTACATCGCCAAGAATGTTTTTTAGAATGAGATACTTTATTTTATCATTGCATATTAATGCACTATAGTAGATTTAATTTTATTGTAATTATCATTTTAATAAATTAATTTTGCTCAAAAAAATTATAATGAATGAATTGCAAAATTATTATTTAAGACTAAAAGGTATGCAGTAAATATATGGTATATGCTATTACAATGATCTACAATCAGTGTAATATATGTACCGTACTCTGAAATTAAAATCATTTATTAGAAATTGATTCACAATTATTAATTGTAATATTTATCAACAATTTTATTAAATAATATTCAAATAAATGGTGAGTAAATCTAGCTCAAAAGTTCAAATTGATTCTAATTTTATAGTTTATTTTTTACGTAATTTCTAAGCATGATAAAAAATCAATTATTGAAAGAAAACAATATTCCGAAATATCTGATATTACACAAACTAGTATCGCACTATTTTATACCCGCAAATATATTTAAAATAGATTAAAATAAATGCATCCTAACAAATAAAATACGTACATCAAAATCTTTCTTTTTAATGATTAATTTTTTAAATAAGATAAAATTTCGATACTATCCCTGATCCTATCAGAATAATCAACATTTTAAATGTTTAATTTACGATAGCAACATGTTGATAAAAAATTATAAGCAACTGTGAGACAAAGAGCGACGGAGAAAAGATACTAAATAGCTATCACGAGCTATTTCAGCATCCCATATAAAATTTGAGATAGTCGTTGCATCAGAACGGTTATAAAAAAGGCTAGCCGTGCGACTTTTCCACCCGTCAGTGATTATATTAAACATATATCACGTAGACGTAAATCGCCTCGCGACCTCATACCGCTGCGTACCATCGAAACTTCTCTTGCTTTCTTTCTCTCTCTCTCTCTATCTCTCTCTCTCTCTTTCTCTCTCACTCTTTCACTTCTTACGCTTTTTCTTTCGCGCGGCATCCGAAAAAGAATCGTGCCAGACGGACAAGCCGAAGGATTATGTATCCCCTCTGACCTTACGTACAGCAACTCCTAGAAAAGGCGCCGTGTCGTTGGCTCGCGTTTCGTCGCCTCGAGCATGCGCGCATCTCTCCGCTGCTGGCGCAGCTTGCCTCGCCTTTGCGTCCAAGATTTGCGGGAGATCTTCTTGAACGATTCGCGTAGCCATACGGGGACTCGATCTTATGGAACTTCAATTCTTATTTTGCTGTCTTGGTCTTTGGGATCATTTATTTTCTTTCTTTTTTTTTTTTTTTTTTTGACCTTCCATGCCTGTTCTTGATGGGTGAGCGCGTGGATGATGAAAATAGTTTAGCGGGCGCCATAATAGCGTTCCTAATTAATTAAAGTAAGTATAAGAAAATTGTTTTCTCCTTTTTTTAAATTTCATTCAAAGAAAAATTCAAAACTTTAAATTTAACACTCGATTTTGTAATTTGTTTCGTTCTCGATAAGAATGTTTATTTTAAAAAAGTAATTTTTAAAAAACTATTAAATTTAAATTTTCTGTCGATATTTTTGTGATAATTTTGCATGATATTAATTTTTTTTTTTTTTTTTTTTTTTTTTTTTAATATATTTTTACAGTAAAAAGAATAATTTAAAATATTTAAAATATTTAAATAATTCAAAAATATATTTAATTTTTTTTCTACATTTTAATTTGAAGCTTTATTTACATTAACGTTATTATTTAAAAAAAAATTATATTATTATGTATTATATTATTACATCATGATAAATCTGATCAATTCATCATTAGCAATCTGTTCGCTTTAAACATTAATGGGAGTATTTTTCTAATTGCTTTCTTGCGTGTCTTACACGGTAAAGTTGATGATTACTTCCCAAGAGACAAAATGGTAAATACTCTAAGGAATACGACTAACCGAGATTTTTTTAGAAAATAATTACATAACGCTTCTGATGATTGCCGACTGCTTATATATTGAATCGAGAAAAAATAAAATAGTTGTCGTTTCATAAAATGTCTTTCCGATATTCAATATTAGTCTTTTCCTATTGTTTTATTTATTTTATGTCTAATTAATATATAATTAAAATAATAATTTATAGTTAAATTTAATTTAGAAAATTAATAATTTAAAATAAACAATGTTTCGAAAAATGTTGTGAATATAGTTTTAAAAAGAATGTAACTGGCATTGAAAAAATATAATTCGCTCTTAAAAATTTAATTTTGCCGATTGTATCGCAATGAAGATTTTATGGTTTTCTGTAATTGAAAAAGGTAATTATATTTAAAACTGGTAGAAAAAATAAATGTTAAAATTAAATATAAGCTTAGGTGTAATTTAAATATATTTTAACTTTTACAATATTTCAGAATCATCTTAAAAAAAATTTTTTTTATCAACAATTATTTCAATTTAAATCATCAACCTTTTAAATTACGATCTTTTCTCATTTTAATTGACATAACGTACCCGAGACTAAATTATGATTAACGAATTTGTTGTTAGCAAATAACGATGGATTCTCATGAATTATGGCCAAAAAAAAATTACGTTATAAGAGAATAAAAAAAAAAAAAAAAAAAAAAAAAATTATACATTTTTAAAATTACACGATTTACAGTTTCGATGCACGTAGAATGCGAGCGATCGGATTGCGAGCGTTAATACAGTCACACGAAAACAGACGCACGAATGATCTTAACAAGCCGTAATTACACTCACTAAATATATATATATATATATATATATATATACGCAAGGGAAAGGTGTATATATATATGGGTTCGCGCACGAGAAGCGTCCATTGCCTTTGGAATATAGCTACTAACACGATAATTGCCGAGCTATTACGCTCGCCAAACGTCGTATTTAGCGGGCAGCTAAACACCGTTCGATCACCGATCGGTCGCGATGTTTCGCCGATTCGGGAATCGGTGTAGTGCCGGCAACGCGCTCGAGATCGTTGCGTGTCCCTTTATGTATACGTATATGCGTCGATCGTAAACTAATTCTCGCGATATATACGTATGTATTCCCGTATCGTAGTATACGTGTATACATAAACGCAGACGTGTTCGTTTCGTAATATCATCTTTACTTATCCCTTGGTCACTCTTCGCCGGTTTATTTATTTCTCTCTTTTTCTCAATTTCAGACGCGTTCGCGCTCACGAAATCGTCCGCGTTTACTTTCTCGGCTACAAACGAATGACGCGTGTCAAATTTGAAAATTATTACTTTGCTTCTTCGCTTTTTTCTTTGCCGTTTTCTTTACGTTACGCGCATAGTAATAACTTGATAACTGAGTAGTAACAATTAATGTAATGGGCTTTCGTACTTTTTTATCGATATTTTTTTAAAATCAATACACGCTTTGATGTTTTACATTTGTGATTAACACGTCGTACTTATAATTTGTAACGCCTTTTTAATTAAGTATTGTACAAAAGTAGAATAGAAATTTGTTGCAAAATTTAAACGATAATACAAATATTAAAAAATATAATCCTAAAATACTTTTACACATTTTTTTTTATTTGTTTACGTATACAAAAATTATATGTTTTCTTTTCAAATAAAGTAATATTATTCTTTTTTTTAATTTCCATTTGTACAAATATATATCTATAAAAATTTTGAATCTCAAATAAATATTACGAAATTTTTATTTAAATTACATTCTTTGATTTAATTTCAATTTAATTTTATTTAAATTCCTCAAAAGTTTGTGATTGAGAAATTAATTATTTTTAAATCGCAGCAAAAAATAAAAATTTTTATCTTAAACGAAAGACATGAAAAATAATAGCCAAAAGTGGTCACGGTAGACCAGTTTAAATCTTTCAAGAAAGTCTAGAAAAGGAAAAAATATCATTCAAGGTTAAAACGCGCATATTACGAAAGTGACATCCTCACTAAAACGTCGAACGGCTTTCTAGACCACCAAAAAGATCTTTCGGAATCCGTCCTAAATTCGTTCACACGAAAGTTTATAAGCAAATCCGTTTTTATATAACATAATACCGGAGCTAACGCTGTATACATGCAATGCAACGAAAACGCGATACCGAGAGTCAATACACGCACGCACGTGCATGTATGTATACGTATAAATACTTTAAAATGCGTCAACCTAGTAAGAGCTGCTAAAGTAAGAAGAGAAAGAGAGAGATGGAAGAAACGATGCGTAATCCTGTAAACTCCCCTTATTACGCTCTGTTCGGCCCATTGTCGTGATCTCTTAACTTTTACGGATTTAAAAGCGGCGTTTTTGTACAACAAACACCGGCGCGATGTCGAGCGCTTTGCGCACAAAATGCCGACGCCGTCGTATAGGAGACGAAACGAACGAGAGATAGAGATAGATAGAGAGAGAGAGAGAGAGAGAGAGAGAGAGAGAGAGAAAGAGAGAAAGAAAGAGAATTTTGGATTTAATTTAAGTCCGCGCCCCGCTGCGCTAATAAGCAGTGCTCTCGCGCGCGACCTTCTTTCCTCTCGCGCTGTAAAGAAAGGTATTCTTGACGCTTTTCAATCAACGAAGAAGAACGAGCGCGCAGATGATGTACCGGTTACATATAAATTGCGTAACGTTGCTTTTTCATTGTGTCTTGTCTACGTCTCGTAAGCGCCTCTTTTTTTTTATTCCGGATTCGAATTTCTGTGAATAAAGTTTTCATGGTTATATATTTTTTTTTTTTTTTTTTTTTTTTTTTTTAATATTGACTTTTCACGTTCACTCGTCAATAAATGTCAAAATTTTGATATTTTGATCTATTTTGAAAGTCTTTAACATAACATGGAAAGTGAAGCAATATGTTTTTATGATTTTAAAATACTTTAATTTTTTTTTTACAGAAAATTGATGAAATATATACATGATGTATTTTACATAGTATGAATCTTATATTACTTTTAAATATTGTATTCGGTATGTAACATTTTAGGCATTGATACATTTTACTTATTATATTAATCCCAATAAAGAAATCACATTAAAATTATAATTTTTTTCTATGCTTTGCAATAAAATATTTTACTATTCGAAATTTTGTCTAGCTTGAATTACCGCAAGTTTTGCAAATTACATTATAGAACTTGGCTTTAATGGCATTAAACATTCAATAGAAATGATTAATTAGCTTTGACAACGAATAAAATATAAGCGTTCGATAACAATCGAAACAAATTGAGAATAAAATTTGTACATCGTGCATTTTGAAGACAATCATAACGCTAAACAATTATCGATTTAACGAGCCGTGAAAAAGGCGATGTATCCCGCATTAACAACACATACACACACACACACACATACACGTACACAAATAGGTATACATAATCGAGATGGGGAGTATAGAGAGAAAGGGCCAGCGCACCCCGCGCTTAAACTCTCCGAGCGTGGTCCCAGCGCGTACCTTATCTGACGTGTGGTGCGGCACCTAGTCTTCGATTATTATCCAAAGTGCGAGCTTCACTCGTGAGCCGGTCGTTTGCAGGGTCACCGATGCCCAGCTGCCGTATGTTCTCTCTTCTCTCCCCGCTCTTCTCCGTTGTAACGCAGTAAGCGCATAGCTCACTCGGACCCCATATTTTGCGCATCATCTCTCGTTCGCGCGCGCGTCTGTCGCGACGATCCGTGGGGCCGAGCACAAAAAGATCGAGGCCAGAAGAGAGAAAGAGCGAGAGAGAGAGAGAGAGAGAGAGAGAGAGAGAGAAAGAGAAGCTATGGCTAGCTGCACAATGCCACATTGTGACGAGTCTCCATAAAGCCAGTGATCGTGTCCTCGTCCAGTTTCTGACTCTCTCTCTCTCTCTCTCTCTCTCTCTCTCTCTCTTCCTCTTGCTTATTCTCTCCTATTTTTTTCTCTCGTTTCTGATCTTGTTTGGTTTTATTGTACCCGTACGTGTATATTCGTGCACACGTATGGTTACTGCCGCAGTAGAAAAACTCGTCTATAGTTATGTTGGAAACTTGAATATTTTTCGACAAATAATCCAAGGTAATAAAAATAAAGATTAAAATTATTTTATTTATTAATTAAAATTAATAAAATAAAATTTTTTTGAGTTAAATTGCGTAATTCATTAAAAAAAAATATTAATTAAAACATATAGTCTGAAAACAAGAATTATGAATCATAAAAGTCAGAAAATTTGTAAAATATCAAAACAGTTTTAAATTTGTTTCTATTTTTTTTTATAAAATATTTAATTTCATTAAATTTATATTTTACAATTACTATTCTAAATATGTTTTTACTTTTACTTTAAATAATACTTATATATTTTATATACAACTATGTGGTTTATTGATTTAGTCTATTGATAATTATTTTACATCAAATAAATTATAATATATTGCTTTCTGCTTTAAAATTATAATTTATAATATGTTTTTATTACTAAACGAAATGATAACTTGACGAATTTATTATGTTTATTATTAATTTATTGTCACTCAATTAAAATATCAATAAAAATCGGTAATTTGTTTTTTATGATACAATCAATAATATACGAGTGAATAAGTGTCGATGATTAAAAGAAAATCCAACTTAATTTTATTCAAGCGTTAAAATTTTTCGATCACTAAAATCTTTCATCAACTGTTTCCATAAAAAGTATGCAACATAATATAACCGTTGTAAATTTTATCAAAACTAATTATCCAAATTTATTATAAAAATAAATACAAACATTAATAAGCTTGTCAGATTACAAAAAATTATTTTTACCTTTATTATTATCGAAAACGTACAAACGTACTTAAGAGTCTTTACGATTTACGCCGGCTGTAACAATAGGAAACATTGTGTTAAGAAAAAAAAAAAGAAGCCCAAATATAAAAGAATAAAAAGAAAAAACTAGGAACTGTATATAAGGTTTTAAAAGTATGACTTTTCGAGGGGTGACAAATTGAGCAGGGGGAGGAGATCGGGAGATACGCGGGGAAAGTCTCGCACGGGAAAAGCGTCCGATCACGCGCGTGTGTTTGTGCACGCGTGCCTCGCATCCCCCCTTCCTTTAACGCCGGTGCCGCTAACAAAAACGCAAAAACGTACATACGCACACATTTGTACCGAGACCCATCTCTCTCTCTCTGTCTTTCTCTCTTTTTCTAACGCGCAGTTCGCCTCGTATATAATAGTTTGTCGCTAATGCGCCCCGACAACAATGCAGCAACGCGTCCACGCTCGTCCGCTAATTCTTCTCCGCATACGTGTGTATGTGTGTGTGTGTGTGTGTTTGTGTGTTTGTGTATGTATGCGCTTTACCCTCCGCCCCGAGCGGCATCGGGATTCAGTCGCGAAAGTCTGCAGCTCGCACCTCTCCCCCGCCTCCCCTTATGTGCGGTGTTGGATTTCAGGAAGCCGATCTCGTGTCTCTTTCCTCTCTCTGTCTGTCTCTCTCTTTCTCTTTCTCTCGGTGCGCTTCTAAGTTTTTGCCGCAAAACGCCTCTCGGGCCTCGCTTTTGTGCGAGGAAATCGGACAGCCGGGCCGAGAGCGACATTATCGGGACTGCACGCGGAGCGAGCGAGCGAAGCGTCTACATGTTTAGTGTAGCTATAACCGAACGATTTGTCAAAATTAATTTTTAATCAACGAGCACGCGCACACGTTCTCGATTTAGACTCGCTTTTCGCCAACCGACACTCCCTGGTAATTGATGGCTTTTCTAAGGTGACCGATTCGATGCGTCACTGGACGAGGTCAGTTTTTCAATACACCGAGGCGGCATGAAATCGTGTATGTGTATGTGTGTGTGTATGCGCCTTTGCGCGCAGATTCACAAAATGATGACGTTATTAATGGAGAATTACGGACGATAATGAGCAATGCGAGATGAGATCGATGAACTATTTTTTACCTCGGCAAATTTTCCGGGCTGCTTGCGCTGACGAGTTTTTTTGTTGCTTTTACTTTGCCTCATTAGGTTGCCGTTGCGGTTAATGTTTCTGAAAGATCCGGTGTTAAAAATCATGGGCAATGTTATTATGAAATTTAACGATGACTATAATCTAATATTAAACGCATACATTATCCAATTTTCGACATACTTTTTTTTACTTACATATGTTTCTTTGCTTTTTTTTCCTCAACAGTTTTAATTATTGTTGAATAATGAGAACATAAAATTTTTTTAAATAAAATATATCCGTATGCTTTTATATACATATGTATTTTATTAATTTACGTTAATAGTTGTAAAAAAAATGGTATGAATTATTGAAATTATACCATTAATGAAAGTTAACTACCGCATAATTCTATATAATTAAATATAAAATAAGAAATGAATTCGTAGACATTATAAATATACATAATTTACAATACACTTTTATATATGTAACATGTAAATAATATCAATAAAAAATGTTTTTTACACATATGAAATTTATAAAAAAAATAAAAAAATATAAGCAATAAACTTGTATATAAATTTACTACTACTACTGTACGATTAAGAAAATCAAAACACGAGAGAGTAATAGCAGCTATCATTCCGTTATTTCCTACACAATCTACTTCAATACGTTTACCGAACGCATATACACACACATGTACTTTAATTTATACGCCGCTACAACTTCATACAATTATCGCGTTCGTCAACGCATTATGCGGCAGACACGGGAGAAATAACTTTGAGGAAGGCGTAAAAAAGGCGCGCAATAATGAGTCTTGGAGTCGCGCAGAGTTAAAAGCACGCGAGCATTTAATCTGGTACTTTAGTTACGAACAATCGCGGCTTTTTCTTCCATTTCCAGCTCCGCGTCTGTCTCATTCTTTCTCGCTTTCAGGCACGAGCGCAATTGTACAGGTGCGAATTTTCACGCGTGTCATGCTGTTCTCGTAACGTCTTCTGCGCTCTACTCCCCCCCCCCCCTCTTTTTTCTCTTTCTATATTGTTTTCGTCCTCGGACCGCCGAAGCCCGCAAAAATTTTCATCGCATTTGCATTCGATTACAATCGTGGCCCCGCTTGAAAATGATAGAAAATATCAGAGAGAAAGAGAGAGAGAAAGAGAAAGAGACAGAGAGAGAGAGAGAGAGAGAGACAAAAGGAAAGGTATATTTAGATCGCGTTTCAGAAACGTAAGGGTCGAGATGTAAGTAGGATCTAGCTCTCGGCATGTTTCTTTCTCTCTCTCTCTCTCTCTCTCTCTCTCTCTAGCTCGGAATCTCTTCGGTATCCCTCGACTAAACGTCGGAAGGAAGGAATGACCTACGGTCAGTCCACAAGAGTGGCCTACTACTCACTCGTAATCGGACAAACGGCATTTGGATTCGAGGGGGAGTCGCAAATCGAAATTGCCGGACATTATAGGCCATAGCTATTCTCAGCGTTTGATCTTATATATACATACATAGACGCGTTGAAGGGGAGACATTGTCCGGGCACCTGTTGGTGCGCGTATATGCATTCTTCACGATGATCATTATGATCGTTAAAGGTCTTTAAGTCACTCGGTATAGTATTTATGTAATGTATAGCGATATATAAAAATTACATGTGAGCATTTAATATTATATGGTATTTTGTATCGCTTGTTAAAATAATTTTAACAAGATAAATATTAATTTGATGGATTTAAAAAAAATTAATTCGTTGTTTTAAAATGCATTACATATGTCAATAATTTAAAAAAAAAAAAAAAAACAGAAAGAGTCTATTATGCAGGATCTGAAAAACGTCCGAATGTTTAACGTTTGACCACATCTGTCTAACCTTCAGAGTCGGATATCCGAGTATCCGGATACAGCATGACTATAGAACGGAAATATTTACACCTAGTCAGTAAAAATAGTCGGCAGTTTTATTTATTATTTTCTAACGTACAATTTCGAGTATACACTTTCATCATTACATTACGTTCGAAAATAAATTCGATGCTGCAGGATTTAGAAATTACGCGTTAGAAATATAAAAAGATAGAAATACAAAAAAAGAATAACTCACTTAAAACACAGGCATACACATGGTACACATGTATGCAGTTCAAAATTTTTTAACGCCCACACACACATACACACGCGCACATATATATATATATATATATGCGATACGTGCAAGCGCGCAGAAGAATTCGCGCTTGACAAACTTTCGAGCTGGCGCTGCACGGCGGCACAATGCACCATGAAACTATATATATATATATATATATATATATATATATTGTGCTTTCGGCCGAGCGTCTCGCATCCGCATGTCACACATATCTATAGCTCCCATTATCTCTCGGCCACTTGTGCGCGCTCCCTCCGCTACCGGTGCACAAGTGCGCACCGATCGTACCACGTTCCTCATATCGCTCTCGTTAAGCCGTATAATAGAACGGATAGACTTGATTCGCCCACCCAAACGTACATGTATTTCTATCTCCTTCATAAAACGCTTGTCTCTATCGACGCCGCGTTAACGCCGCGCTCGTCTATCTACATACGCATTCGTACAAACGTCTAACCTTTCCCTCCTGACTGTATGTATAGGACACTTGCAGTGCCGAGACTTTTCAAGGCCGAATGGAAAACTCGCTCGGAGGGTAATAAGTCCTTAGCCACTGTCGCCAATGTAATGAGGACACAATCGTTAGTTTATTACAATTTATTAGCATCTGGTGCGGTGTTTATTACTCAGTAGTATGGCGATTTTTATTAATCATTCGTTGATAACGATTTGTTATTAAGTGATATTTCACACGCATTCCAAAGTCATGTATTCGTCTTTCTGAAGTTATAATAAAGAAATTGTTTCGTTTTCAATTTTACTTAATTCGTTGATAAAGAAATCAAAACAAGAATGTAAATTTAACTATAACATCTGCTTTTAATTCTCATTAAATATATTATTATATTTTATCATTTGTGTATATTTAATATATATTTAATTATTATATTAATATAATAATAATAAATTAATTATGTTATGAATATGAATACACATTTTTTATTTGCATAAATAGAATTTCTTAATAATTTTATGATCCTGTGTTAATTATTACAATGGGTCTTATTTTTTTTCATAAATTTTCATATATTAGATTTTAATGCTAATGATAAATGAATTACATTTATTTTTAATGCAAAAATTATTATTTAAAATTACTAAATTTATTTATTTATTTCTAATGAAACTATGAAGATTAATTTTTTAAAATAATCACATACATAATGACATTAAAATAACAAAGAATATAAACGCTGTAGTTGAATAATTTTATTCAATATTTACTATATTTTAACAAACTTTTACAATTTTATATAATTTACTCCGATAATTATCATTTAATGTCTTTACAATAATGTTAATATACGTCGTTTCTCAACATTTGATGTTCATTTATCCTTTAAGGTAAGCAATTTATGATCATTTTTGACTGATGACAATTTGCCTTTTAATACACGGCGCAATATTAATTTAATTATACATATAATTTAATGATCGTCATTGGTCAGTCAAACGTTATGATGGTAAGTACGTCATTTTACGATACATATTTTCTAACATGTAGCACTGTACAATTCGTATTCACAAAAAATATTTAATAATATAAAATCAAATTGATCGATGAATAAATTTTTATCATTAAATATAATTATTTGTATCCGGATCATTTATTTATTTGTCTATAAATGTAGGTACAAGATTGAATAATCTTTAATTTAAGTATAATTTAATAATACGATAAAATAAAAGCAATATGTGTATAAGTTCAAGTGCACGATTCATGTATACGGAAAGAAGAAAATTGTTCCATGTTAAAAAAGACACACAGAAAAGAAATAAAATAGTTAGACTTGTACATATACGTATGTGCATGTAGATAATCGTATATATATATATATATATATGCACACGCAATCTTTATCTTAGTTTGTTGTAAGCTATTCTTGGCATAGAAGTAAGTCGATCGGTATTGATAAAATTGCGATTGCACGTGCTCTTTCTCTCTTCTTCTTTTTCTCTTTTTTTCTCTTTCTCTGTGCTCATTTAATGAATGAACGTCTCGCGTATGAGGAAAGTGAAAGAAGAAGACGAAGAAGAAGAAGAAGAAGAAGAAGAAGAAGGAGAAAGAGCAAAAGGGACTTAACGAGACAGCATCAGAAAGAGGAAGAGAAAGAGAAGGACGATCAAGAGACGTTTCATGGGAGATGCTTAATGTAAGGAGGACGAAATTAAGAGCAGACAAAGAAAGAAACTGTGTACCAAGTGTAAATAAACAAACAAGAAAAGTGGATCAATTAAGTATGAAAAAAGATATTTATGACCAAAAGAGAAGATGGGAGAATAAAGAAAATGGTAACTTAAAAAAAATTGAAAATCGGTTTGTAAAATAAAAAAAAAATTGTTGCAATATTTTTATTTATTTATTTATTTTGTTGGTTCATTAAAATAGCTTTTTTTGACATTTTAGTAATTATTCAGTTCAATTACTATCCTTAGAGGTAGCTTCAAAAGAGTCATTACAGAAAAGAACATTTTTATGTTTATCTTTGCAAAAAAATAGAAATGTGTGATTAATTTATGAACACATACTATAGTATATGAAGATTGACCGATCGATGCTTTGATTATTTTATTTGAATTTATATATGAATATATTATAGACATGTTTATAATACAAAATCAATAATATTAAATAAATTTGAAAAATTATTCAAAATAACGCATTATGTTATATTCGACGATCGTATTAAATTTTATTTATAAGTACAGTGTAACTTATTATAAAAACGTTTTTTTAATGGAGAAAAACTTTCATTTATTCTTTTTCTTATCATACATTAAGCTTTTAAATAAAATAAGAATTTTATTTTTAAACTTCGATACGCTGTTGTGAATAAAATAAAAATTTTAAATTATATCAATTTAGAAGTAATAAGTTCGCTTAGATATTTAACAAAACGTTTGCGTTCTTTATTATCGCTACTGACTATTTTAAAGTCCAAGTTTTCGTTGAAAAAAGTGCCTAAATCAAATTCGACGCGTTGTGTAAAAAAATTTAATAACCGGGTGTACGCATACACATCTATCGTCAAGTGTATCGTAGTTGGTGAGGTGCGTTATATGCACACACACACACACACACACACACACACACACACACACACACACACACACACACATACACACACATTCATGTATATAGAGAGAGCATTCGCGCGAGAGAGATCTACATAATGTTTATTATGCTAACCTAAGCAAACGTGCTTGCATCAACAAGTGTTATATTATTATTCAAATAAAATGTTTTAATCTGCATACGTTTTATCGCTCCCTCTCGCTCGGTAGACGGGCGCGCGGAATGCGCGCGGCGCACGACGACGCGTGCACCTTAGTGCACACGAGAGAAAAACACAAGAGAGTCTGGCTTATACACGCGTATATATATATATGTATATGTGTGCGTTTGTGTGTGTAGAAGAATACGTACAAGAGCATTAATGATGGCGAAGGTCACGGAAGAACCGGCACTTAGCACTCGCCGTCAACTTATGGCAGTTTGTGTCGCGCGTATATCGGGATTTACATTTTCTCCGACCCACTGTAATATTGCGGTGTATCGCTTACTCTTTCTCTTTCTTTCGTGACATTCTTCCTTATTTTGCGGCCCCTTCTCTATCTCTCTCTCTCTCTCTCTCTCTCTCTCCCTCTCTCCCTCTTTCTCTCTTTTTCTCGTCGACTTATTCTTCGATGTATGCAAATAATGTTCGCGGGCATGCACCTTTCGCGATTCCCTTTCTAAGACACATCTCTCTCGCGCGCGCGTCAAGAGCAACGGTTTCTCTTATGCTTTGTATACCGGCCGTATATAATAGACAGGAGGTCGCCGAGTTGAATGCACACGAGTTGCATGCGACATGTTTCGAGTTTCGCGTAAACGTGTGGATATACAAATTGATGATTATTTATATATGTAAGAGACGCGTGTCATTTGTCCACCCGTTCAATCGCCACCTGATAAGATAATAATGAAGAATTATACGGAAATTGTAAGAATTTCATCCGAAGGTACATAAATGTAGAGAAGATTTTCTTGGAACACTGAAAATGATTCGTTAATTTTTTTTTTTTTGAAGTCGCAACAAAATTTTGGTAGTACATTTTCTAAATTATGACTACTATCAGTAAATCTAATAATTATCGTTATAATCTTACATTAAACTACAAAAATCTATTAATATTCAAAGAGTTTTTGATTCAGCGTTTAATTAGCATCTTGTTCAAACCAATTAGATAACGTAAGAATAATGAATTATACTTAACTTGAATTACTTAACACTATATAATATTGTTTTGTAAAATTAAGTCATTTAAATGTTATATGTCGAAAATTCACAACATGTGAATTTTTCATTATAAATAGATTGGCATCCTTATATTATTGCGCAAGAAACATCAATTTTTGCCAATTATTTTTCAAAGTTCCATTTAATGCGACAAAGCCGTTCTTTAATTTTTCTCACGTTTTAAAAATATCAAAGCATCGTCTAAAGCAATAAAAATGAGTGGTTTAATAATAACCTTTTAACTCGAAAAGCTCTTAAACACTTCGTCACCGGCTAGAATAAGACCGCGCAGAAATTGTAAAAGACTCGTGTCGTTCCGAGTTAACTGCGCAATGCTCGGGTAAAATGCGAGTGTGTACGTACGCAAACAAGACTTTCTCTAATAAACGCGAACTCGTATATATACTTGCCGAAGTATCAAGCGAACACGCGTACAGTACACGAGAGGGGCCACGAGTCCGGCGCACTTAATTCTTCTCTCACGCGATCTTGGGCGAATTCGCGCGCCGAGCAATCCGCGCGAGGCGTAAAAGACAGAAAGCGTCCAACGAGAGAGAGAGAGAGAGAAAGAGAGAGAGAGAGACGCGCCGGCGACACCAAGTGCATACACACTTTCATCGCGTGTAATTGCACCGCGCGACTAAATATCGCGTAAATATCCGAGCGCTCCACCCGGAAAATAATACGGCCGGTCTCTCGCGCTCGCTGCTCTCTTCGTTTATGCGCACGCGATTGTAATCCGCACGTGTCTCTACGCGAATGTGCGTATGCGCCGTATCAAACAGCTGTTGCGAGGTGTACAAAGCATCCGCGATCACCGAGCAAACGTTTGGATACATGTGAGTGTACACGCTCGCGTATGTATTCACGAGCGTATATACGATTGATAAAAGACGAACGTTATAAATTTGCGCCGAGTCTCTGAAATATTTTTGAGCGATGCTTTATCGCGCTTAATCCCACCGGATTTTTTCGCTCACGCCCCTCCAGTCTTCGTTAGAAAAGTCTCGTGCTTTCGGTCAATCACACGCATATCGGGGTGGGATCTTTCCGTACCACCTGTGTCTTCATTACACAGCAATGCAAATAGATTGCCGGTGGTATTACTATAATAAGATTAAATATTTGTAGATCTTGTCACGCTATTCCTGTAATTTATCGCTCTATCCTCATCTATTTGTCAATTTATCAGCGTTTACTAACAAACTTTTACTCTTTTCTTTTTTTATTTCAAATATCTTTCATTCTTTTTTTTTCTTATCCATTCGATTAAATTATGCCGTAACACTAAAATTTTTAAAGAATTAAAAAAAAATTTCAAACATCATAATTGCTTATAAATTATTAATTTTCATAACTTTTGTTGCCAATTTTATGTCAACAAAAATATTTATTAAACTCTTCTCATCCATTTACATTTTAAATTTGTAGATAATATGTTGTCAAAATAATTATAAAAGAAATGTAAAGATACTACTAGGTCGATTTATTTAATCTTTTGTAACTGGTGTTACTTAATTTACAATTAAAATTTTATTGTTTTAAAACTACCTTTTGAAGCTCTGTAATAAAAGATTAAATACATCAAAGAGCATATATGAACACGGATTAATTGTAATTATTTCAATTACAGTCGCAAGATTTCGTAATAAATTTATATTTATTTAAACGTAATTTTTAAATGTTAGTAATATAAATTAAAAATATAAATACTATCGTAACGATGATGTTTTATTTCAAATAGAAATATAAAATATAAATTCCATGGCAATATTATAACTTATTTCAATGTAATTAATAATAAGAAATTATGTAAAACTAAAATGTTCTTCGTAAATCTTCAAGAATACTATGGTGGATACATAATATCCGCGCGCAATTGATATATATATATATATATATATATATATATATATATTTATATATATATACAAGTACATTAACGTCGATATTGTGCGCGACCACATTTCTCCTCGCAGTGGTAAACGGCAACGTAAACTGTCTTCTTTTTCTCCGATTCGAATACGCAAACCGCATGCAATCTTTTTCTCTCTCTCTCTCTCTCTCTCTCTTTTTCGCCGTTTCTTTCTCGACGACTCATTAGCGTTTGGTTTACGCGACTA
The DNA here is from genome assembly GCA_949987625.1 of Chalcis sispes. NCBI lineage: Eukaryota > Metazoa > Arthropoda > Insecta > Hymenoptera > Chalcididae > Chalcis > Chalcis sispes. The sequence continues at coordinate 49,771,636 of OX465098.1, read as the reverse complement.
CTACAGGGCAGTCAGTGGCGTAGGTGACGCCCCTCTCCTTGAAAGACGGGACCTTTAACCGAAAGAGACGTTAATGCGCGATGATAATCTGCCCTGTAAATCTTCGGCGCGCGAGCTGTCCGAGTCTGGCTGCTGTACTCTTTCCCTCTGTCTCTCTCTCTCTCTCTCTCTCTCTCTCTCTCTCGCGAGAAAAAATAAAAGCTTAAGAGCAAGAGAGGGAGAGAGAAAGGGATGCAGGTTCGTTTCGCCAACGAGTTGACCGCCGATAAGCCAGTGTGCGCACCGCAAAACCGAAACCGGTGTACGCCGATAAGCCACTGCTGTATAAAAGCACATACGTGTGTGCGTACGTGTGTGTAAAGAGTTGTTTTGTCTTTACTTTTTTGTTCCTATTGTAGCAAATTTTTTTACACATTAATTACATTGACAAAATTTTAAAAATACGACATTCTACTTCAATTTCCATGTTTACTGATAAACTTTATAAATCTTGTAAAATTTGAAAATACTAAACCAATATTGATACAATTATTTCTTTAAAAAATTTATTTCACATAAGATTTTAAAATAATTTAAAGATAATTTTAAGAATTAATAGTGGTATATAAAAAGTTTAATTTAAAATGAACCAAACCCTGGTAGAAATCCAAATATTAAAAATGGTCGTCAAGCCAATTTGTGGCTTGTTATATAAATCATAATATAGTAATCATTTAAAAATAAATTAATGGCTAGAATTTAATTCTAGTAAATATATTCTAATTTACATAGCTATAAATTGGCTATAAAATGTTACGATATTAATAAAATAAAAATTATCCAATACTAATATTAATGCCGAAAATTTGCCATGAATATTAAGATTTGTATTATAAATAAGTGAGCAAAGTAACCGAGGATTGGTTTTCACGCATGTGTAGACTACCCTCTTTGAGCAATAGGTTACATGCATCATTGATGACGTACATTATTAAAGAAAATAGACGTTTGAACGTCTATTTATCATTGATTTAAATAACACATCAGTTATTATTCGGATTAACCTAATCTTAATTATAAATATTATTTATTAAATTAAACTAAAAAAATGTATAGATAGTCGTAAACGTGTTCGTAAGTATCGTTTGAAATAAAAACTTTTAAAAGAATTAAAACTAAGTCAACATGTAAACAATTATTAAATCAAAATATTGAAAGTTATGGTGAAAGCGATAACGATGGTGTGAATGAAAATATTTTTAACCCACAAAATAATGATTTTAACTTAGCATTAAATGCACCAGATTGTAACATTTTTTATAGTAGTGTAGAGGTTGAAATCTTTCCTAACGATGATTCTGATTATAGCAACAGTGAACAAACAAATTTTGTGCATTGCGGAGATAAAAATGAAGAACCAGAAATTGATAAAATACAAAAATGGAAAAAAATATTACATGGAAAAAAAATCTTAATATTACATCTTAAAATAACATTTTTTATACATATATTGTTTTTAAATAAAAAAAAAGATAATTACACAAATAATATAATTTTATAATTATTATAAAGAGAATACACAGACAATGAATACACACATGCACAAAATTCTAAAAATTATTACTATAATATGGTATATTATAAAGTACATTATGATTATAAACAAGTCATATTTTATTTATGAAAAGATTAGGATTTAAAATTCGATATTCTTGGCTATTTTTTAACCCCTTTTTATAGATTTATATATTTATGTTCTTTTAATAAGTAGTATATTAACTTCAAATGCTCTAAAACTATTCAATATTTTGGAGTCCATTAATGCTAAAAAACCATTGATAAAAACGTTACATTAGAAGCCAGAAAATTCCCAAATTTAATGGCGAGTTTGCGGCAAAATATCTGGTTTATACTAATAAAATAGATTCGATTTCTACCAGGGAAGTTAAAACCACCAAAATAAATTTTCGTTTTTATTATTGTTAATTATAATTCACTGATACATTTGAATATAAGTATAAATTATTTAATTATTTATCAATAAAAAAGATAAATAAAATTCATTCATCATAACATTGTATTTTCTTACTATTCCATGCCAATTTATATAAATATTCACATTAAGTATACAATTATTTATTAAAAAAAAAAAAAAAATTCACACATCTTTGCATAGTAATAAATTACACTTACGTCGAACTCAGCATCTACAGCGATAATTACGCTTAATTCATTCAAAGATTTCCGAGCTCTCGAAATTCAAGCTTTCGTGCGATTATATTATAAGTAGCAACTTAAACTTTAATAAAAAAACAAAAAAAAAAAAAAAAAAGAAAAACGAAAAAAATTTTCGCTCGAACGCGCAATGTTTTCGGATAAGTCAGTAGGTGGCTGTGCACGCGAGATGGACGCGTTTGCCCTCAATTAACTCGATAAGTGAGTAAGGAGGCGTGCGCCTGTCCGTCTCAGTCTCTCTCTCTCTCTCTCTCTCTCAGTCCATCCGCATCTCATCCATCGCGCACACGTAACGCGGCACTCGGGCACATAAGTTGCGCGAGCTCGAAACCGCGCATATATGCGCAATATTAATCGAGTGTCAAATCACGGAAATACCACCTCCACCCCTACGAATTTTAAATATTATTGCGACTGCTCGATATTATCGCGACTTTTATTTTTGTCTTATAGATATGATTCTTTCCCTCTTTACTCTTGTAACTCAGCTAGCTGTGCTGCGGCGACGATGTATAACTACCAATCGATTCAATTATTATTCATGATGACAAGACGATATTTTATTCATTAAATTAAGATTATAATTATATTTAATTGCTAAAAATTTGCAGTTATCATAAAGTTGATCGAAGTCATCTGATAAAATCTTTGTAACAAATTATGTTAATTTGTGTAGTATTCTAAACAATTACAAAAATTGTTTCAGTATCTAAGTAAATTGGTAATATTTATTTTATCGTACTTCGTTCATTTTTAAAAATTAAAATTAAAATTGTCTTAAGTGAGTACTTATCGTATATTATCAATCATTATCTTATTGTTGCTTAAAAATTTAAATGTTATTTGGAATAATACTCAATTAAAAAAACATAAATACAAGTTTTTGCTATTTGAACAAAAATGAATCGATCGATGCATATTTTTATAAAATGTTTTACACCTGTCTCGTAACTTTTATTTGGAAACGATACAAGTTGTAAGTTTACGTAGATAATAAGAATTGAAGTATTTTAAAACCTCGATCTATGAGCAACCTTGTCAATTACACTGAACGAAGTAAAAGAACAATTCGTTATTCTCGCATATTAACCTGAAACCGTCATCTAAATTTAGAAGCTAGAGAAATAAGAGAGATAGCGAGAAAGGGAAATGTCACTGTACGAAAGAAGATAGCCAGACGAGCGGTTGAACAAAGTAAGAGAGAAAGAGAGCAAACGCGCGTACGTTGACGAGACAATAGAGTAATTGTACGAAGAAAGATGGTAACGATTATAAGACTCGGAATTAGGAGCGGTACGTATTCGCGCTCCTATGCGAGATCAAGACAGTTCTGACACAACGTATAAGTACATCTCCGTCCCTCTCTCTCTCTCTCTCTCTCTCAATCTCTCTCGCTCGCTCACGGACACACGGATACATCGAATCTCCGGGTACGGTCAGTCCATTCATCGTCCCGCAAAGCTGCTCGCTTGTTTATGACGACGGAAAAAGTAAGAGAGCGAAAGCTCCTATGCACTTGTACGCAAGTTTGTTTTTAATGAATAGACGGAGCATATACGATCAAGGATCTAATGCGCGAGACTTTTGTATGAAATAATTAAAATACCAAGGGTCAGAAACCGACATAACTCGTCGCGGTTACGCGAGCGCTTTAAAGTCCGTCCTTAGAATACGCGCATACTAAAAAGAACGCTTTTTATTTATGCGGAAATCGCAAGTACACGTGGCACCGGTCGCACGTGCGCGCACTAGCTACGAGGAACATCGTTAAAACGGAGCGCGCATCGAAAAATAATCACCGTGCGTGCGTGCGTGTGCGTCTATAGTTGCGCGAAAACTTGAATAGAAGCATAAAAAGTAGCAAGCTCATGTTCAAGGAGACGAAGAAGAAAGAGAGAGAGAGAGAGAGAGAGAGAGAGAGAGAGAGAGAGGCGAGAATTGTAAGATAGCGTTGAGACAAATAAATGTTAAATGAAGAAGAACGAAAGAGAGATAGAGAGAAAGAGAGAAAAAGAGAAAGAGAGAAAGAGAGATGGAAAAGATGCTGCAATGGTCTACAGAGAAGGGAATGCGTTGCCGCGTGAGAGTAAAAAAAGAAAGGTGTGTGCGTGCGTCGCCAATCAAAAAAAAAAAAAAATAAAAAAAAAAATAAAAAAAAAAATAAAATAAAATAGTAATAAAAAAGAAAAAAATTTGTATATATGTGCGCGAGTCTCTTTCTCTCTGTTCCTCGCTCGCTCTCTGGCTCTCGCAGGTGTAGATACACACAAGAGGCGAGTGCGTAGGCTCGTTTACTTAGCTAACGCCATACCTGAGTTATTTATCTGTCTTTTGCCCGGCAGCGGGAAGACCTATAAAGCCACACGAGTTTGTGTGTGTATATATGCGCGCGTAAATGTGTACACGCAGCACTCCTAGAAAAGTCGCGTACACGCGTGGGCTCGTATATAACTGCGCCAACGTTCAAGGCCTAACTACGAGTCTTGGTCTGTGCTGTATACTCGCGCGCTTCGTGTTTAATACAGATATGTATATGTATATACGTATATGTGTATACATATATATATATATACACACACACACACACATAAATGTGTAGAATCGCCATTAGCTCTCGCACGAGTTCTGCTACGCAATATGTATGTACACGCCGCTGTATGCTCAACTCTCGCTGTGTCTTTCCTATAAGCATGTGAGCCTCTGGTCGAGTGGCGTTCAAAAGAGCGAGAGAAAAGAAAAAGGGAAATTGACTCGGCAAAAATGGTAACGTGACAGAGAGAGAGAGAGAGAGAAAATATACGTAGGATGGCATAAGAAATTTTTTTTCCGTTGTTATAATAGAAACGGATTTGTAATAGTTATTTCCAATGATCGGCTGATGGGATCAGAGCACCTTTAAAGATTTCTATGATCGCCTCAAATACTATTATTGTTCAATTATTTTTTTTTCTTAATTCGATAAGTGCTTGGAATGTTTTAGGTGATATAATTTTAATTTTTATTATTAGATTTACATACTTTTTTAAACTTTATTATGCATTTATGCCAGTCATAAAAAATAGCGTTTACTTCCAACTTTTCTTGCAAGAATTTTACCCACATTGTTGATATGATGTAAATGATAATAGAAACATAGAGATTTATTATATAATAAACTTCTAACAAGCACCTTCATATTTTAATATAAATTTTTCGTTTCACATAATCATCATTTTTTAATAAAATACTTTATGATTGCAATTTGTCTTCTAATGTTTTAAATTCATTCGATAAATAGCAATAAAGTGTCGCAGTTCAAATAATAAATCAAGTAAAAATTTTTTAATGTTGGTTTAAAATAGACTGAGAAATTTTAAGAAAATAAATCAAAAAAGTGTGAAAAAGACGAGAAACGAGGTCTATCTTTTCACAAGTTCTATAATTGGCTAACATCGCGCGCCAGCAATTTTCATCTCATGACGCTTATAAGGCAGAATGAGCCGAAATGGCCTCTCGTAAGAGCCCTTTTTGTCTCTTAGCTATGTCGCGTCGTGACGTTCTTGCGTCCGTTTTCTTAATTATAAAATTGCGATGGCGCGCCGCCGTCGCCGCAACCTCCGCCGTCGTCGCGCGCTCATCCTCGTCGTTCTCGGCGTTAACGCCAAAACGACGAATTGCAAACGGAGCTTTTCACCCGCACCCGCCACTTCCCCCTCTTCCTTCCTGACCCTCTGGAAGAATAATACGCACGTATGGATAAAAATTAGGAATTATACGATACACAATCTATATCGGTGCTATGTGCGAATATTATAAACCTGATGACAATTGCGCGCTTGCTCGCGATAAAGAGAGAGAGAGAGAGAGAGAGAGAGAGAGATAGAGAGAGCGTCGTTGAATTGACTTTTATGTAGCGCTTAATGTTTCTATTTGGCTCGAGGATAATGGCGAGTGGATTTATTACTCTGAAAACCATAATTTACGCGGGTGTAAAACCCAATGTGCACATGTGTAAGAGCATATATTAATTACCTGCCATCGATTGCTAATGCATGATTTCACAAGGAAATCGTACTGCTGTGACTATTGATTTGATTTATGGTTAATATATTCATAGAGTATTTCAATAATTTTTCTTCGTTTCTCGTTCTCTCTCTCTCTCTCTCTCTCTCTCTCTTTCTTTTTACCCTTTTAATTTTTTTAACGATGAAATGAATTTGGAATTAGGTCAACTTCTACGCAATAATGCTCAGGTGTATGTGTGGTTCTCGTATTCTGATGTTTCCTCTTGCAGTTAACTTTTTTTTAAATTTTTGTAATTTTTTTCAATAACTTGATTTATGCGGATCGCAAAAAAATGTTATTCAACGATTATTTCTAGCATTTTTCATAAATTTTTCAAAGGAAAAAAAGAAACAAAAAAAAAAAAAAAAGAAAAACAAAATATCGACACTCACGGCCAATTGAAAGATAAAAACCGTTAATCGAGTTGTTTATTGTAATCAAAATGTAAGAGAGGCGCAAATCACTCTGTCGAGAAATAAAAAGCGTACGGCATCCCCGATCGTATTTCACGGCGTTCATAAAGTAATAGCCGTTGCATCATCGCGACGCCGAGGCGTCACAAAGCGATCCGAATCAAAGTGCATGACACGAATCACCGCTCAAATTCAGCAATACGTCCCGCGCATAACCGAAATACGACAAAGTTGTTTCTTACTATACTAATCTCTATCTATTTTTCTGCTTTTTTATTTAATTCTTTTTTTAACTCTTTATCATTCATTCTATCCGATTAATCGACTTAATAAACGCATAAACATTCTCTCTCTCTCTCTCTCTTTCTTCCCTCCTATTGCGTGTACTTTATGAAAAAGAAAAACTTTCTAAAAAACAAAACTCGTATAAATCCCGATGGCAGCCAATGAACTTTCACGCTCACGGATGATTCGTACGTGCAGAGACAGGAGCCAAGCAACGGCCCGATGGTAATCCATCCACAGCCGAGGTGTTCCGGGAAGTCTCCGAGAATCGTGCCCGGTAGCCAAGTAGCGAATGGTTTCGAGCTCGCATCCAGACGGACTGCACTTATACATATCTACCGAGCAATGTACACATGTATTAACGCATATTCGTTGCATTATAAATGTATACGTATACGTATATCTAGTCCACGCGTTGTCGACGTCGCCGGCGTGATGGGCTTCAACGGTAGTGGTGGTTGAATCGTCAAGTGACGTCACTCTTCGCCGGAAATGGAATGTAGGTAGCATTGCTTATTAAGCTCTTTCAAGAGCGAGAGAAAGAGAAAGAGAAAGAGAAAGAGAAAGAGAGAGAGAGAGAGAGAGCTGCCGAAGAGAGTCAGAAGGAAAAGCGAGAGGAGAAACAAAACGGACGCGTGTGTATATATATATATACACAAACACACACGTATATTTATAAGTAGAAAAAGGACTAACTGAGACGGACGCGCGAGTGAGCGAGAAAGAGACGGAGAGCGGTCAATTGTTTCCTCCGCACACGCGTGCCGCAAGTGCCAGCATACACGTAGGTATTCACGTCCGTTCCGTCTTTGTCTCTCTCTCTCTCTCTCTCGGTGTTCATCGTCGCTGCTGTTACCGCTGCCAGTGTAGGCATTGACTATTAAATCAATGCGTTGCCGCCGCTCTGACGCTTCGATGTGTTCGCGCCTTTGCTAATACGGCTATTCGAGATATATATGCCGCGTCGCCGCGGCGGGGGAGGCGCAGGAAACGATGACGGAGCACCGGTGCCACTCTACGCGTACGGAAACTTATTCGCGTTATACCTGTGGACTCTGTCCGAATTTAGAGGATTACAGTATGCATCGACTCATCGCGAAACTAAACTCTGGGATATTTAGCTGGAATTTAATTAAAATCAAAAGTGCCGATTGATATTCTGTTAAAGATAAATATTTTTAATTCATTTTTATTTCTTTTTTTTATTAATGATTTATTTGTAAATCAATCAGCTTGAATAAAATATCAAAATTAAATAAATTGTTGTGTAAAAATGCATTTAAAATATAGTCTAATATTACGTTGAAATATTTGTGTAATTTTTAATTCGTTTGCAAAATAAAATGTTTAAATTATTTTCTCAAAATTTTATTTATATTTAGTAGAAATTTTAAAGTTTACATTTTATTTTCTTCTCATGCAGTGTAATTAAACAAAAGAATAAAAATTGTATAAACATACATATAGTATATTACGTTACTTTTTTTTAATATTTACTTTACTACTAAATTGATTTATATATTTTTATTATTTAACGATAAAAAAATTAAATTTATATTTTTATACAAGAAAGTACGTATTTCATAAAAATAATTAATAGGATGCGCTATCGTTAAATCAGCCAGCCAATATTTACAAAATAAAATAATTTTGATACTTTCAATAATCAAAATCAAGTATGTATACGTGTTCTTATCTTTTCAATGACGTACGAGTTAATGTCTAACTATCCGTTAGATTATTAATTTATACTCGAAAAGAAAATACATAAATTGCTTCGAGTTAAATAATTGTACGAGTCCATTAATCATTCAAATTATTTTTATCAAATTAGTATTTAATTTAATTAATTTTTCTATTTAATTAAATTAAATTAAGAGTTTTTGTAGAGAAAAATAAGTATTAATCATACGATACATAACTATATATGTGCGATATTTCTCCAATTATAATACTGATCTATTTATAAGCTATATGAATACATTAATAGACAAAAATTAACAGTAAGTTATCTAACGACTAAAACTGTTTGAAAGCGTATTACTTTAATATTAATAATGTATTTATACAGTGATTTTTAATGTGCATTTTTATTATCGTATTATTTGCAAAACTAAATATTTTTTTTATATAAAAATTATTGTCATCATTGAATATTAAATTTCCGTATCGGTAACTGGTAAATAATAAAATTAATGCTTTTCATAAAAGAACTGACAAAAAGATGTTTAAATTGAATTTCCTTGAGACATTTTAAAACTTACCTTATGATAGCTTACAAAACTATGAAATATTTTTAAAAGTGTTAGTTAAGCTAATATTTGTCGTAGTATTGGATATTATTTTATTATGATGCTAAAATATGGTTGAATGAAGTTTAGAACAAAAACGAAATATTGCAAGGAAAAAATGTTGTTAATTAATGATAACAATTTATAAGCATTTAAAGAAAATAATTTTTTCATTATACTAGTAAGATCGATTATTTTGAATAAACAAACGAAGAAAATATTCTTAATATAAAATTTTTATTATAATGATTAGTTTTACAATACTAACAATGAGATACACAATTAAATAATTATAATTATCCGCATATGTATAATTTTTACAAATAAAATTTTTATCAACAACTTTCTGCAATTCATGTTTATAAATTCATCGTAAAAATATGTACAAGTACTTTATTTTAAAAATTAAGTTTCAAACAATATTTTTCAATGCACGTCGTATTTTCAGGGTCAACGTTGCACTACTGGATGTATATCGACAAAACTTGCACTTTTTAATTCAGGATTCTTTCCATGAACTATGCACCTTCTAGTCATAAAGTTTTTTTCATCGACAACCGTTTGCACAAGTATGTGGAAAAATTTTTTAATTTTTAACGATCTCTTTTGTCTTTTAAATCATCGTTGAACTATGTTGTTAAATCAGCATGAACAATTATTTACCTATTTTTAAAATAGCCATGCGTATTTGTGTAACAAATTTTGTATGCGCACTGCATCCATTACAATATCGTAAAAAATTATAATAACAATATTTGTCAATTGTCTTTATTGTGTTATAATTATGTAATAAAATTGCCTCGACTAATAATATAAACACAAGATGTCAAAGTACACACAATATTATGCATAACGATTCAAATGAAAATATCAGATTATACTACTGTTTAGTTAAATTGTATTGACAGTGTCTTTTTCTTACATTACTTTTTATGAATCAGACATTCACATCTACTTAGTTTGTGATGTAAATTTTAAACAGATATAAATACAAATTCATGAGTCATTTATAGGACATGTCCCCCAAATCTATAATTTTCACTTTTATATACAGTTCAATGGACTCACTCGATCTAACTTCAATCAACTCAAATATTTACAAACTATTATAATACATGTATGTATATATATATACCTAATCTAATTAATATTATACCATTTAAACCAGTAAAGTATTCAACGTAAGTCATTAAAATTTATAATCTCCATATGCAATAAGGATTTGTGAAAAATAATAGTAAACTAAACGATAAAATTTGAAATTCAAAATTTTTTTGCCAATCTTAATCAAAGAATTTAAAAATAACAAAACATAACCGTAAAAAGAAATCCACAATTTAGTTAGTTTATTAAAAAGCAAGATAATTTAATGTTTAACTACAAGTTGGCTCGTCAATACGCATTAATCACAATAGTTTCAAAAACTTTGACTTTCTTAACACTTACGTCGAGGAACCACGTTTTTCTTTCTTCATCGACAGAAAGCCTTTTAAATATATACATACTAACCTTACACGCGACTCTTTCTTTGTGGTTTTAGCATGCGAGCAATAATGCACAGTAAAATAAGGTACGAGAATAATTATCTTCCTTCACTAACGAGATCGCGCCAAAAAAATTTCTTTTTTCAAAAGACACTAAAGGAAAATCAAGCGACGCGATACGTGCGTTGTGCGTTGGTGAAGCGAGGTAAAGATAAGAAGCGAAGGAGAAAAAATAATAGAGCAAGAGCAAAGGAAAGAAAGATGAAATATATTTTTACCGTTGCGGTTTAACCTCCCGAATTTCCAAGTAAGCAACGATGTTCGCGACAATGTCTCACCTCGCTCGGTGAAAAGCGTCGATAGTGGCAGAGAATACCGTCGTTCCGTGTCCTTGCAAATGTGTCGGCGAGTCGAGTAGTGGTGAAATACTAGTACGCAAGCGTCGCGAGCCCGCGAGACTCGCCTAGTTACGGCCGAGTCATTCCTTGGGTAGGTGTGAACGAAATATCGTCGCTCGCGGGGGTGTACGAGCCGTTTCTGCGCTTGCGCCCTCTCTCTCTCTCTCTTTCTCTCTCTCGCTTTTTCTCTTTCGACCCCGAGCCCAGGGCGCATGCGCCGACATTAGCTTCCATCCGTGTACTCGCTTTCGCGCGGACTCCACCCGATCTATCAACCCCCCCCCCACCTCCCCCACGAACTCCCTCCCTACCAACGCCTACGCTCGCGCCCTCTCCTCTTGACTCAATTGCCAGAACTACCCCCGCTAGCTATTTCACGTCCCTTCTCCTATCCTTTCATATAGCTTCCCCTCTCGACCTTTTTTCTCTTTAATTTCTCTGTCTTTCTCTCCCTCTCTCTCTCTCTCTCTCTCTCTCTCTCTTATTTTCACCGGTACGATCGCGGTTTGCCTTCCTTATATACCTTCGCAGGTCCTATACATGTCGCGTTCGCTTTCTCTTTTTCGCGCGAGTTCCTTCGCGCTCGTTGGCTTGCGTGCTCTCATTGTTGTCGCGCGCGAACGTCACGCACAGCCGAGGAAAATCCTCGAGCGATATTCTTCCGTGAATCGCAACACCTGACTCGGACGCAACGATCATTTTCCTCCTCCTCCTCCTCCTCCTTCTGCAGCCGGTAAGACTGCTCTTTTTTCGAGAAAGTTTGTAAGGGTGTGTATATATACATCGAAACGCATGCACGTGCGCACACCGGAGATATTTTCGCGTTGTGTTGAAAGAATCGACACCCGTATACCACCGAAGGATGTAATTTTTCTCATCGCGAGTGAAGCTGTTATTCGAGACGGCTTTATTGACTGTATCAAATGCTCGTAATCGACACAAATCTCTCTTTAAGTGCGCAAACTTGCTGCCCTGTCAAGCTTAATTATTGATGTGAATACGATGCGAGTTATATTTTATGCGATATATAAATAAACAATAGTCCGCTTTTAGTTTGATTTATTTATATTAACACATTTTATGATTATCGAATAAGGAATGCAATAAACGATATGCGACTTTCTTACATTAATTAACTCGTTTATTTAATAATTTTTATCGCTTTATTTTAATACTTAATATTTTTAAATTGTTAATAATTATTTTGATTAAACAAATAATTCAATGATTATTAGACTTGTCTGCTGTAAATAAGATATTAAAAAGAAATCAGAGTAAAATCAATGTGAATAAAAATTATTTTATCAGACTTTATTCAACGTTTCTTTCAACCAATAATATACATTATTAAATAATAGATTAAGCCATCAAATGTTTTTGTTCGATTTGGAAATAAAATTTCTTTTTTCTACGATAAAAAAAATTTAACCTTTAGAGTATGGAAGTTTAAATTTGAAAAAATATGGTTAAAGCAAGGTTAAAAAAGTCGATTTGTTTTTTTTTTTTTTTTTTTTTTTTTTTTTTTTTAAGATTCCATCGTTTTCTCCGTTAATCCGCATCGCATGCTTTTCGCAGAGTGAAATTGAAGAATGACATCGCGAGCGTGCAATTGAAAAATGGCTACCGTCGGTACTCTATAATGTCACGCCGATCTCTGCCGGCGCTCGAGTTTTATTTGATGCTGACGCAAAGTTACGAGCGACACGCGAATGCCTTTATCTTATTCTACGGAGGAAAAATGATACGTTAGCTGTAAGAAATAAAAAAATTTATTATTTTCAAAAGGAAAAATGCCTACTACCTCGAGTAAATCGCTCCTCCAGTCAACGACTTTTTACTTTGACGGAAATGAATAATACCGTTAAACAGATAAATTTTACTTAATTACGCGCTTTAAATATAAAAGCTATAAAAAGCCGAGTTAATTTTTAACAAAACAAACTACTGATAAGTGATGCTTAGTTATTTTATATATTTTATGAGGTTACTTTGCAATAAAAATGCCGGCACTCGATAAATAAGAATGCCTTTGAAATTTAGGTAGCTGATAATGTTATTTTATTGTTTTTTATCGTTGAAATTTATAAATTATTGTACATGTGAGCTATTTACTTTGTATTTATCTTTTAATTATTCGTTGATTATAATTGAATCTTTGAAATAGATGTGAGTGTATTTCTATATTGATTCATCAAATAATATATGTATAAAGATTGGTTTAAAGCACTCGATAAATTTAACCGATGTTTTCATTCGAAGCATATTTGACATACGCCTTATTTGTTATATAAGTATACGATTGATGTAATCATGCGTAATCATAAAATTTATAATAAAAATAAAAAGTATCAAAATAAAGCGCAATGCAATTATTAAAAACATGAAAAATAACCAATCGATTAATTTGAAATATTAGAATTTGTACGACACTGAAACAAAGAATATTTAAAATCGAGAATTTTATATTTTATAGAGCAGAAGAACATTTAGCATTCAGGTCAAGGATTTCAAGAATATTTGCGAATAGAACGTATGCTCGAATGTCACTCCGCACCGACTTGTGAGGTTTATATATAATGCGAACGCGTAAAACGTAGGCTCGAGCGCAGTCATTCCTTTTTTTTCCTCCTTCGAACGACAAAAAAAAAAAACGTTAAGGAGTATAAGAAGAGAAGATTGTAAAAAAAATAAGCGAGAGAGATGTGCGAGGAGTCCACGTGATCGGTCGAAGCACTCGGAATCGCATTCGGTGAGAAAAAACGCGCGCACGCGCCAGAAGAATCGCGTTATTTTGTAACGAAACTCGAAAGAAGAAATTCACCGGCAGCCCGACGAAAGGTTGCGCGACGTGACAGAAGCGACGCTCGTTTCTCCGAGATTTACGAGACAATTTTTTCTCTCTCTCTCTCTCTGCCTCTCTTTCTTGATAGGCCTGCCTTTTGTCGATGACTCCGATCCTTAAAAACGTCGTCGCGAAATCAGTTCGTCGGCCGATTCGTTATTTATATTCGTTCGGCTGTGTTAAATTTTTACGCGCAAGTAAGATTCCAACTCTGACGCTTCGCGATCGAACGCGCCGACGCTTTTTTCCGACGGAAAATTGTATCGCCGTCGCGTTTAACCGATTTAAAAGCGTTGATAATGAAAAATGTCAAACGTTTTGTAACGCATTTGAAAAATTGTCTTATCTATAACGACAGAATAAATTAAAATCGATCAAAATGTTTTATCAAATTTACAACATAATATTATGAGTCAATATTTAATGGAAGGCTATTTGCATCGAACGGAAAGGTCAAGAATAGTTAAAGACTATATTTTCTACTTGATAAATTATATATACGCAAGCTTAAATAAGAATCAGAAAATTATCATTATAGTTTATAACGGCACCGAATGAAATAATGCAAGAGAGAGAAAGAAAGAGAGAGAGAGAGAGAGAGAGAGAGAGAGAGAGTGAAATATTAAATATTAGTCAGCTGTTTAATTTCCCTATTACAATTTAATCGCGCGAATAAAATTCTTCCTGACGTAAGGTGAAAGATATTCTCGCTCGCGATTTCAAATAATCTTTGGACGCGAGGAGGTTTTATCGAGTTGTGTATCCAAATAGAATGAGCGCAATTAGCGGTGATCTGATTTATCGAGGCGTTACGGTAGCGATACACGTAATTCGAAATTGCGACGACGTGCCAGCTGAGTAAATGGAAACAACCTGCGAAGCCTCGCCGCCGGAAAGTTTGGCTCTGGAGAATCTACAGCAGCCACAGAACAAACGTCTCCGCGAACGTGGGCCACATTGACTCGCATGTTCACGAATTTAACAAAGAAAAAAAAATGTTATCAATAAAATCAAAAGAAAGAAATAATGTCGAAAAAAATAATCTTGATCTTACGAAAAAAAAAAAAAAAGAGAGAGAAAAAGTTTATGCTAATTTTAAATTTAAATAAATTTATTTTAAATATAAAATGCTCGTGATAAGATAGGATTGTTTAAAGGTTCTCGGATATGATTTTCAGGTGATTAAAGGTAAAAAGTCATGTTTATACTGTTGTATACTTTCATCTCGTTTATTAATTAAAATTCAGTAGTAATTTAGTTTCTGCCATTCTAACAAAACGTCATCACTCGCCAGTTTCCTTTTTTTCCGTTTACTTTTACGTTAATAATAATTAATATTTAATATAATAATATACAGGGGAAGGAGTCGGATTTCACACAACGGTAGTTCTTCACTTCTTTTTCTTAGTTTTTTTTTTTTTTTTTTTTATTTTATATTTTTTTTTTTTTATTTTTTTTTTTTCTTTTATGTTATTTTTTCTCGTTTTTTTTAAACATGTATACAAATTAATTTTGTCCTCTGTGTTATTCGCGTATCGTGTGTATGCGTGTGCTATATGATTGCTTTCGTTTATTTAAATCGTTTGTTTTCGTCATTTACATTTTTCCATTGCGCGTTGTCAGTGTGTGACGGCCAGCATTCCCGTACCAGCGGAATACCTCGCTAAATTCGCTCTAAAGATCCAAGACACATGACAGTGGAAAAGTAATGAACGGGAAAACGATCGAGCCAAAAATTATCCTTGCGAGTGCAATAATTATTTCCTTTTTTTGTTTTTTTTATTTTTTTATACTTTATATTATACTGGAAAAGAAAATTTAATGATACGTAAGGCAAGCGATCTCTCCGCGAATTTTTCGGTGTCTCCGCTTTGTGAGAGCGAGCAAGAATTAAGGTAGCTTATCTGTCGGCAAGACAAACACCGAGAAATAAATGAATTTACAGATGTGTGGCACCCTTGCGCGATAATTAAAGGCTCGTCGTCACCGAAGCACATTTTTTATTTAATTTTTCTTTTCTTTTCATTTTTTTTTTTATTTTTTTTTTTTTTGTTTTTTTTGTTAGCTTTCGTCGCTGCTCATTCTCGACACCGCAAACGATTACACATACTCTGTCGAACTGGAAAAATTTCGTTATCGGTATACTGTTTTAACATTCGGTTGTGTATTTTCTATCATCGGTGGCAAACGCGTACAAAGTGTGTGTTTGTGTATGTTTGTGTGTGTGTGTGTGTGTGCGTGTGTGTACTTTTCGATTTCTATATATATATAATTTTTTTTTTATTTTTTTTTTGTATCTGCCAATGCTATATCCTCACTCCCCGTAATTTCACTCTCGCATAGTCACTCGCCATCATCACGACGTAGTTACCACACGGCGTCTATACAAGTTCTCTCGTTCTCATCTTTCTTTCGCACGTTTTATTAAAATAACAAAAACCAAAGTGGGCAATAATAATAATATTAATAATAATGCAATAATAATAACGAACGAACGACCGATCGATCGGCGTTTTCGCGATGCGTTTCTCTGTTCTTCGAGCTTCTCATTCGTATCTCATTTTTTCCCCCTTTTGTTTTTTAGTTTTTTTTTTTTTTTTTTTTTTGTTTTTATCACTCCTCAGCCTCTTCGCCTGCTGCAGCAATAATATACATATACATAAACAAAAATATTACAACGCGCATCTCGCGGAACAATCGATTAATTTATATGCAACTAGATTGACATTCGTCCTCTAGGTGGTAAGGACTTTCGATACTAATAATAATAATAATAATAATAATAATAATAATAATAATAATAATATAATAATAATAATCATGATAATAATAATAATAATAATTAAAGTAATCATAATAATAAATTTTTTCTTCTTCTTCTTTGTCGAGACAAAAAAAAAAAAAGGTTAGCCGAACGCATTGAACAAAAAGGTCGAAGGAAAAAACAATGACATCGCGCGAGTGCCCGTCGAATTCGGGAACAGCGAAATAAGCTACTCGTTGAAACGAAGTCTGCGAAACTAATTCGACGATTCTGACCGGCCCAAGTCGTCACGACAATTTCAACGTATAATTCGACGTTTATTATAGTCTCTCTCTCGATTGTGCGCAAGTTTTTATCATTAAATTATTTTTAGAAAAATGGCAAATGCTCTTTTCTCTCGCTACGGGATATATACGAACGATTTTTGGCAAGCGGGAATCGGGCCAATCAGAATTATCGCGCGGAAATCAAAAGTAGAGTCTTATTCGACTTGTTTATCGTCTGTCAGGCGGAACAACGCATCGTGAAAACAGGTATAAAAATTTCTTTACGCAACGAGCAAAGCTTTGTTACAATTTTTTTTTTTTATTTTTTATTTTTTCGAAAAATTAATAAAGTAACGCGCGATCAACATCGGCATTTCAAATAAGATGGTAATTTAAAGAGATAAAAAAAGAAAAATATATTCAAAAAACAGAGTCATATCGGCGATATTTAATTTTTTTTCATTTTAATATATATATATATATATTTTTTTTTTTTTCGTCGAATAGTTACACTACCACGTCGACGGGAGTTCCGCATTTCCCAGCCCCCTTTTCACGTTTGCTTCTTTTTTCCATTACAACGATAATAATGATCCTAGTATGTACAGAACTCAGGAAAACCGTTTTTTTTTTCTTTGCGGTCGCATAAACTCAAGATAGAACAAAATTATAATACTAATATTACACAAATATAATATGAAGTATGCACCGCGAGATCGACTGCAGATTGAGGCTTCGAACACTTCGAACGAATCCAACGAGTGAAAACAAAACTCCTTATGTATCACACGGTTTTAAGGGTTAAAGTAGAGAGAACAAATAACCACTGGATTGAGTAAATTTTGATGGTATTGAAAAAAACTAAAACGATGTTAACGTTAGATTGCCGTAAATATATAAAAACAACGCTCATTCTGCACTCGATCCTGATTAGGTGAATAATAATAGTAATAATAATTATAATGGTACCGATAGAGATGACAATAATAAGTAATAATAAGGGACAATAATAATTCGACAATTATTATTGTAACGATAAATCGCGGGCTCGACAATCATAATAATCGCGACGACGACGAGGACAATAATAATAATTAATAATAATAATAATAATAATAATAATAATATATCTAAAATCTGTCGACATCTTTGCGTTTATATTTGTATCATTTTTTTTTTTTCATCGTATATACTTACTCTTTATACAGAAGGGACTTTAGCTTAAATCGTGGGTAAAGGGGTAAAGGGCAGAGTGTCGCTGTCCGCGCTTTAGCTTTCTTTCTTTCAGTTTTAACTCGTTCTCTCGTGTGTTTTATATAGACTCGTTACCCCGAAAGTCGCACTCTCGTCTTATTATATCGGCGTAATCGCGTTCCGCACATTCGATCGACGTGTCTCTTTCTCTATTTCCGTGTATCCACTTCTTCTTCCTCGACGTGCGCGCGTCCTCGCGCGCGCGAGTGCCTCTTCCGTCCGTCAGCCCCGATTCTCCAAAAATCCTCCGTGAAACTCGGCGCGCTCGAGCACCAAGACGACGCGCGCTACACTTAAAACTTACTAGCTTTATCTGGTACATTATTTACAGTCCATATTTACTTATGTTACAAGCAACGGCGATCTGGGTAGGGACGTCCGCGCTCCTGGAGCGCGCCCTGAGCCACCCCGGGCGCGGAGCGACCGCTTCGTCCACGAGACGCTTCCCCCGCGCCAGTCGCCGTCTCCTGGCCTCCCCCGTGTGCCAGCCGGTGCGTCCGCCGATCAAGGCGACCTCCCCCGTACTCTACCGCGCACTCTTTACGGGCAGCCTCCCCAGCAGCTCGGGCCCGCAGCGGCCCCCGGCAGCTACGAGCTCGAGTAGCTGCCCGCGCGCGCCTGCAGGTAGTGCTGGTAGAAGGGCGGCAGGACCGCCGCCGCCGCCTCCGGCGTGCCCGAGCCCGCCGCTTGCGACGCCGCGACGAGGCCCAGCGGGGGAGGCCCCGGCGAACGCTAGTGAGCCGCAAGCGAGTGCGCCGTGAGACCCTGAGGGCTCAGCATCGGGGGGCTATGGCTGTGGCCCATCGGCGAGCCGTGGAGGTGCTCCTGTGGATGATAGCCTTGGTGGAGGCCTGGTTGATTCTGGTGGCCCGGGGGCATGCCCTCGATTATGCCGTCGGCGAGCGTGTTCGGGGGCGTCATGCGCTTCTCCTTCTGGCGTCGGTTGCAGAACCACACGCGCACGACCTCCTTCTCGAGCTGGAGACTATCCGCGAGAGAGGTTATCTCCTGCGCGGAGGGCTTTGGCTGCTTGTGGAAGTGCTGCTCGAGGGCGCCTTTGACCGAGACCTCGATCGACGTGCGCTTCTTGCGTTTGCGACCCTGCGCGGCGATCTTGTCGATGTTGGTCGGCGAGCCCGTCGAAGAGTCCGCCTCCTCCAGCCACTTTTGCAGCAGGGGCTTCAATTTGCACATGTTCTTGAAACTAAGTTGTAACGCCTCGAACCTGCATATCGTCGTCTGGGAGAAGACGTTGCCGTAGAGAGTGCCGAGCGCGAGACCGACGTCCGCCTGGGTAAAGCCGAGCTTGATGCGCCGTTGCTTGAACTGCTTGGCGAAGGCCTCGAGGTCGTCGGAGGTCGGCGTATCCTCCTCGCCGGCGCTGTGGTCCCTGTCGAGCGGGTGACCCGGGTGGAGCGGGTGGCCCGCCGGCGGACTGTGATTGTGGGCGTCGCGCAGGTGATGCGGTAAGCCCGCTTGGTGAGTGTGCAGCTGGTGCGGGTGCTGGTGCGGTTGATGATGGAGGATGCCATTCATGGCCGCGTGGTATTGCTGGAGGGTGGCCGGCGAGGGCGAGCCCCCGCTGGGATTATAGTGGGCTGAAGGGACGACGGGCGCGTGCCACGAGTGGGGCGAGCCCATACCGGGGGACTGGTGAGGCCCCCGGTGGTGCATCGACTGCTCGTTGGCGGACGCGGCCGCGGCCGCCGCAGCCGCCGCCAAGGGTTTAACGTCCAATGCGGCATTAGCCTGGTGCGGATGATGGTGCGGATGGTGTCCGGCGTGGTGCATACCCATCGAGGCGGACCACGGATCGCCGCCGGGCTGAAGGCTGGACCAGGGATTGCCCGAGGAGAGTCCGCTCGGATGCGAGAGCCCGTTGGGCGAGGGCGACGAGGTCATTTGGTGATGATGGTGATGGTGGTGGTGGTGCTGCGGCGCGGGCATGTACTTCATTTCACCGGCGTCGGCCGCGCTGCGGGGCGAGCCCGACGAATAGCCTCCGACGGCGATATTCATCCCGCTCGCTGAGCCCGTGCCACCATCCAGCTCGGACGAGACTGCGCTACTAATCGGCATGTACGTCGTAGCAGCCATCTACTCCAGGGCGTGCACGCTCTAACTGCCCGGTGGAGGCCTGGCTGCTGAACGCGGTTTTTGATGCTGGGCTCGTCAGACGCAACCCAACTCGTTTTTATCGACGAAGTTACTTACTCGGCCGAACGTGGCCAAGAGCTTTCTCGGCCTTTCGATGAGAAATCTAGAATAAATTTTCTCGACGACGACGACGACAACGACGATGACGACGACGACGATGTCGAAAATTCGTTGAACGTTCGACTCGTTGCTGACGGTGTCGTTAATCGATGATGGTTGTCACTGTTGTCTTGCGCACAAACTGGCTCTTGACTTAAACTTGATCTTCACTGATCGCGTTGACTACGGTCCTATTTACGCAGTGAGAACACTTTGGCTCTGCAGTGGCGAGCGACGTTGACGTTGATCGCATGTTTGCCAAAACTCATGCTCCAGCTCGACACTTTATCCAGCCCCGAGTCGGGCGAGAGTCCGCAAGGAAAGACCTTGGGCCTCCAGCTACATTCGCGCACTCTTTCTTTCGCTGCTTACGCGGGTGCGGCTCTTTCCTGCTAACCTCCGACTCCTGGACAACGATAAATTCGCAGCGCTGAACGAACGCGGACACCGTGTCACGCGGCTCGCAACTCGCGTACGATTCGAACTCGCTTTTCACCACTGCAACTGCGTTCGCGTTCTGCACTCCAGTCGTTGGACTGGTTTCCTCTCTCTCTATCTCGCGAGTTTTCTCTGCACTCCCGGCGGAAAAATAACGCGCGTCCGCTCGAACTCGTGGTGCGCGCCAGATACACCCCGAGGTACGTGTCGCTGCTGCCAGTCCGCGCCACGGCCAGTAAACACCACAGAGACCACGGGAGAGACCGGGGGAGAGAGAAAGAGAGAACGAAGAGAAAAGATATCTCGGGCTGGCTCTCATGCGTTATGCATGTCGTAGAGCAGAGAGCGACTGACTGCCTCGCCTCGCAGCTCGGCCGAGCTCCCCGACTCGGTCGCTCGAGAGCGCAGAAGCCCGTCATGCGCGCCAGCGCCGGCTCCCCTCCACCCAGCGCTGGGAGCGCGCGCATTGGCCGGCCGGCCAAGGTGGCCGTCGCGCCGCGTCGCCCGGGGGACGTGCCGGCGGAGGGGCCCCGCCCCCGGCGCGCGCCCGGCCCCCACCTCCGGCCCGGGGCTCTCGCTCGCGCCCGCGGCCGGGGGCATCGCTCGCTCTGCGTCGCTCGCCCGCGGTCCGAGTGCAGCGGCGGCTGACTCCGCGAGAACCCGTGCAGCGGACGGCGCTCGCTCGTGCGATATCTCGCCTCCTTATTTTCTCCTTTTTCTCGGCCGTCTCGGGGGCCTCGGCGGGATCCAACCCTCGCGCGATCCACTCTCTGGCTCTTGGATTTTTCTCTCTCTCTCTTTTTCTCTTTCTCTTTCTTGCTTTCGTTGGAGCCGCTCGCCGCCGTTTCCTCCCCCTCCCCGCAACGCCACGCGACTCTTTCAGCCCTCCTCCGGGTCGCCCCTTCCCCGCCGCCTCCCGACTGCTTTTCTTACGCTCCGTGCCCTCGCGGACGCGGCTCTCGTCCCTTTTGCCCGCGCATCTAGCTCGTGATATTATTTTGCTATATTTTCCCTTTTTTCGATAAACGAGCCATAATGCAGCGTTGGCATACTCTGGCCGAGCCTACGCTGCAACATGTCGAGCTGGAATTTCTGTGAAATAGTGGAATATACTCGGTAAAATTGTCAGAGTTTGGTGTGCTTTTATTTTTGTCTAGCGCGACGTGTACGTGGCTGACCGTCGTGCGATATAACGTGTGAAGAAAAAAGCTTACCCATGATTATGATATAGTATTAAAATATATATAGATAAATGTATATATAAATGTATTAAAATTTTAGTTTTAAAAACATGCGATAAACTTTATGTGTCTTAAAAATTTTTATAGTAATCACCTTTAACCTACTTTCACAAAATGTAATTCACTTGTAAAAAAATTTTGAATATATTTCAATAATATAAATTCTTTAATTTATTTGTATAAACTTGTGGTTTCTCCGATTATCTCAATCTTTGAAACAAATTGCGATTGATTATCTCTAAACAAAAAAAAAGAAAGAAAAACTGATAAAATAACAAACTCTCAAACAGTTTCGAGCGGTAAGTAAAAAGACGAGCGCGGAATACAAAAGTTGGGAAGCATTGTGATGCAGGCTGCTCTCTCTCTCTCTCACTCTCACTCACTCTTTCTCTCTCTTCATGCAAAACTGGATATAGATATTATCATTTTCGTGGAGTTTTTTAAAAGATCGTAGCCAGCGGCGCGAATTGACCGTGATGTGGTAGCAACAGGTATTCATTATTCCTTGTGATTAATTACCTCGTAGGACGGTGTCAATAAGAGAGTAGACGAATGAAACAAGTCTGTTTCGCGCGCGCGCGCTCGCTCGCTCGCTCGCTCACACAGTTTAGCTGAGCTTTAATACATTTAAATGAGAGCCACAGGTAGGAGCATTATGCTCTACGTGCCAGCCGCCCCTTAAGAGGGGTGAGTTAGATCGGCGGGCATGTATACATACATGTAGCACGCACCGAGCGCGAAGCGCCACATAGGGCCGCCGTGTGCATTAAATTTTCACGACGATGTTTTTTTCATAAGCGCTTCTGCCGATTTTGCTTTTTTCCCTCTTACTCTCTGTCTCTCTCTCTCTCTCCCGCGAGCGCGCGGGTCCGCCTCGGTTAAATGTCCATAGTAAATAAGCCGCTTGTCTACTTCGTACCTAATCTTATCACTTTTTATATAAGAGCTCGCGGTAAAACAGGTTGCTCTACGTGATACGTGCACCGCATAAGATTTCGATAATAAATTATTAAGCTTTTATTTGCAAAACATGAACATGGCAGTTTGCTGCATGTGAATAGGATTATATTGTACTTGGCCGAATGAGAACATACGTCTACTTTAACGCTACGCCGACAAAAATAACACTCTCGCGATCAACCTGAAAAGTAAATTCATAATTCAACGAATTTTCTTCTTAATTTTTTGAAATAACTTTTACAAAACAATGTTATTTATTAAAGAAAAAATAAAAATTGAATGAAGACTGCAGAAAAACTCAACAATTAAATATTAATAAAATTTTGTTTCATTAATTGTCGTTTGTGATATTTAATAACTTATTACTAATAAATAAAATTTTGAAAACCTTATTTTTCTTTGAAAAAAAAAAAAAAAAAAAAAAAAAAAAATAGAGAAACGATTAAGGCAAATAGAAACTTTATTCACAATTATACTTTACGATAACACATTTATAAAAGAAAAAATAAATTTATGGCAAATTCTACCTCGCGAATGAAAAAGTATTGTATCAAAAATTCGCTGAATTCATTGAATACACAAAGTTTATTGAAGAACAATAGAATATGCATTCTACATATTTTTGTATGATTACTGTATATTATGTAGTGCCATTGTAATAACGGTATGTCATAATCATACATTCGTTTTTATTTTCCAATTAATAAAAATCATTGATAGACGTAATATCATTCATTTTAAAATTCTCCAAAACGAGACATCTCATACTATTAAAAATAAAATAAGTAAGAATTTCACTTTGTAAGATTTTAGTTAGAGCGTAGGCACAAGTCGAGATATTGGTCGCGCGCAGTCTCCCAGTGTATACAACGACGCTCCAGAACATTGAGCGATATCCGGCGGGTCGCGCTCGCGCGTTCCCGAGAGGAGACAGATATTGCAAAATTGCATAATAACACGGCGTGCTGATCGTGCACGTAACTCTTCTGCGCTGCTTTCGCGAAATAACAGAGAGATAGAAAGAGAAAGATAGAGCGAGAAGGAGAGGGGATATGAGGGGGATGGGGGGGGCGAAAAGGGAGAGAAGAGAAAGAGGCGAGCTGCGCACACATCGGCTCGAATACCGTTAAAAATGATGCGAGACCGCTCAATTGCATTAGCATACCATCATACACACGTGTGCGCGAGTGCGCTTACACGCATGCACGAGCGTATACGTGTAAGCGCGGACGGGAACAGCGAATTGATATATCGCGTCGGAGTGTTCGCCGGGCTCCCGTTAAAAGCTACCAATCAAATCACCGAGTTATATAAAACTGTCATTATTTGGCGCTTCGGGAATGAGTGTAGCTAACGGCAAGTGTAATCGAACTCTCCCGTACCTGTGTTATAATTGTCCCTGTACGAGTCTCTATGCTGCGGGTAGAAATATACATGCACATATACGCGCGCTTCTTTCGCGATTTACTTATTCGCCGTTCATGAACCTTCGCTTTTTTAAAACGTATGCTTAATATACGTGGATATGTATATATACATGTGCTCCTTTTTTAGCACGGACATATATCTAAAATAGAGCGAAGATTATAATTTAGATGGCTTTTCCAATTTTGTCGTGCTTATTTTATGCGATAAACAGTTCCTTTAAAGAATTGCATGCTGTAACATTAATTAAACTGTAATCTTTTCTTTCTGTCCCGTATATAAATCTGTCAATGTTGATTGCTTTTGATTATAGCTCTCGCTTCAAACAAATATGCATTGGTAAAACGCAAGGGTACAATTTTTAAATATATAAATCTCTTTATCACGTTTATATAACTCAAAATATAAGGTACATCGAATGATTTTGAAATTAAATAAAATTAAATTTCAATATTATATATGTGTGTGTGTGTGTATTATCATTCGCTTTTTATTTATTATAAAGAACGAAACAACCTGAATAATTGATTATTCGAGGTTAATGCCAGAAAGTAATGCAATAATAATACGTATTGACTTTCGATTCGGAAAGAATAACTTGAGGATTTTCTCGTAAAAACAGTATCAACTCTAAACACACGGCCATAAACATAAACAAGCGCAGGAGCTTCATCTAATAAGCGGCCGCGTGCACATTCGCGAACAAACCACATCGGGTACGATCGATCGGTTGCAGCGTAGCTAGAGTGAGAGAGAGAGAGAGAGAGAGAGCTTACGAGGCTCTCTCGCCTAAATGCTTCTTTAATTCGATTTCCTCGTTCGCCATTGTGTCAAATTGGATTGGATGTCTGGAGCGAAATATTTGTTTAGGACGCCACCGGTTGACGTGCATATATATATATATATATATATGTGGGTGTGTGTGTATGTGTGTGCGCGCGTGTGCACGGCCCCGCGCACGAAAGCCGCGCAACGAGCTTTACTGCGTGTAACGCGCGTGCAAAAGTGCAAGCATGTATATGTACACATATACTTCCTCGTCGAAATTCGGCAGCCGCAAACGACGTAGAAGGAAGGATGAAACTACCGAACAGAGAGAGAGAGAGAGAGAGAAGTACTTTACTACCTGAACGTTTGCTTGCATAATTTAAGCGCCCTTTTCCCTTTTACCCTTGAAACGAGAAAGATGGATATAGAAAGCACCGGCACAACCAGTACCTAGTGTAGAGTGTGTACTACTTGTACCTTTCTCTCTCTCTCTCTCTTACTCTTTCGCTTTTTTCTCTTGGTAGTGCGAAAACACTGGTGAAAACCTTAAGGCCCACAGAGCTCCTCGAGTCTTGTTCTTGGTCCGTTATATGTTCGAAAATCACGAAGGTCGTCGGCGTATCGTTGATCTTTACGAGATAGGCTTTCGTTTTCGTTTTTTTCTCTTTGTTTTTTCTTTCAGATCTTTGGCACGTTACACGTATGCCGGCTTATATTCATTTATCTTGATGGCGCTAGAATTTTGACGAGTCATTTACGTGCGACTCTTGCACTTCCGAGCTCGCAGCTCCATTCGGTTATTTATTCGTATAGGTGATGCAGTTTGCCTCGCACGTTTAATGTTTATTAACTACCGTCTTCGATTTTTTAAACATGCTTGGGACTTTGATTACTTTGAGGTTTCGAAAATTTGTCAAACGAAGTTTTTTTATATACAAATGTACTGATATTTTACTTATATGTACATTACATGCAATTGTTATAAATAAAGAATTTTTTTTTCAATTTTAATTTAATCTATAGAGTAGACATTAATCAGAAGAATATTTTCTTCGTTCTAGATTTCGCATTCGATCCGCGTACCTGAAAAGCGATTTCTATAAAGAAGTTTTACAACGCGTTTCGTCCGTAAACTACACGGCGCAAACAAAAGTCAAACATCGAACGCACTTATCTGCACAGGTCGTCGGGTACAATATATAATTGCCTCGTTGCTCCCGTGAAAAGCATCGCATCCCGGCGAGGCATGCACGCGCGCCGCTTCAATATTCGCAAGCACAGCGTGTACAGTCGCTTTACATGACAATGCCACTCGGAAATGTTGAAAATTTCCAAAGTAAATAATGGTTTCCATCTGACGACGACAACAAATGTCTCTTTTCACGCGGCGCGCTTGTTCGCGCTCGCGTTCGGCCTGTATTATTTCCGGCACAAACTTTCGCCTCGCTGACCCGTCGAATTTTCAAAAGGGGATTGCGCAAAAGTGCTCCGGATGTCTCTATCGCTCTCTCGTTCTCTCTCGCTCTCTCTCTCTCTCTCTCTCTCTCTCGGTACGCAACACAACTCTCGCGCGCATCACGTCGGCGCGCGAGCGTGCGAAAATAAACACGCGCTCACAAACACGGGCGTGGTGCGGAAAATTAAAAGTAACGGAAAAAAAAAGAAAAATAAAAAATGAAAAAAAAGAAGAAAAAAAAAAAGAGAAAAAAACGCGCGGTTAACTACACCGAGAGGTACAAAGCGACGTTTGCTGCACCGGTAAATTAAAGAGTCTTCGCTCGTGCAAAAAATTCCTTTGTAATTATGTTCGCTTTTCTTGTTCCACCTTGTTTTCATATTTATATTTCCAGATGCCCTGGGATTTATCTTGTTTTCAAAAATATGAGCGCGGATTTTATTTTATCTGCTTTGAACATACTTTTAATACCGTAATTTATTCAATATTTAATATAAACTTTAAAAGAAAAATTAGATTTATAACGATAATAATAATAATAATATAAAATATTAAATGTAAGTGTAAAATTTAAAAACAAAAATCTCGAGAAAAACGTCTTTTTTCACTCATTTTTGTTCAACCTATAAAAAATGCGAAAATGAAGAAAAACAAGAACCTCCCCTGGTCACAAAATGAAAGCGGCGTCGTAAAATTATAACGGCACATAAAAATGCTTACGAACAAATAAAAAATCCTTTTCCCATTTTTCAAGGCGAAGAAAGAGAGAAAGCTCGATACCCGGTGAATATGTGCGTGAGAGAGAAAGAGAAAGAGAAAGAGAAAGAGAGAGAGAGAGAGAGCAAACGGCGCCTCACGTGCACCGCCGCGGCGCTTGATTCACAGCAGAGGGCCGTTCACCTGAATACTGCATCGTTACCGCATTATACTGCCCCATCCGCGCGTTCGCCCGGGAGTTTGTAAACGGGAGTATTTAGAACGTGTCGTAGGTCGTGACAACGACGTGCCCATAAAAAAGCAAGCTGCTGCTGCTGCTGCTGCTGCTCCCACTGGCTATGCCGTTGCTCGCGCAAGTGTGTACGTGTGTGTGTTTGCACGTGAATGGGAAGTCTAAGGCGCGATATGTATATGTATACGTATATGTACAAATATAGCTGCTCGAGGCGATCGCGAGGGACTCCGCGAACCTGCCTCTCGAATGAATATTTTAATATTTTAATGCGGAATACCAAGCTCCTACAGATTTTACGGTAAGAGAGAGAGAGAGAGAGAGAGTGGGGGGAGACGTATTTCTCTTACCCATTGTGGACGCGTGCACCTATGTGCATAAGGATCCGCGTGTTTTTAGCGAGGTTCGCGCGCAGTGTCGCGTGAAAGTGCCGACACGAGTGGTGTACGTATACCGTTGAAGATGCATCCGCTTCTTCTTCTACTTCTTTTAGATAACGAGAGAATGAAAAGGAAAAAGAGTGAGCGCAAAAGCCCGAACAAAAAAGAAACGGTCAAAGTGAATACGCGAGGGAGTGAAAATAAATTTTTGCGAAAGAGCACAGCGAGAAAAGGAGTACCTTTAAGGCTTGTACTAGGAGCGAAGAAAAGAAAAAGAGAGAGAGAGAGAGAGAGAACAAGTACGAGACTGAGTATCTGTATGTATGGAGGGGATGGAAGTGCCAAAGACATATAGAGTGAGGCAGCGAGGGGGCAAGTATAGTCACCGTAGGAGTGGATCGCAAATGAACGAGGAAAAGAAAGCGACGATGTATAGAGGGAGAAAAATGAGCGAGAGAGAGGGAAAATACGGGGAGAGTGAAAGAGAAAGAGAGAGATAAACGTGGTGGTGGTGGGGATGAATAAGCATAGGCGATGGTAGTGGTGGTTCTTACACAGTGCGGCAATTGAATACCAGATGGCAGCAGCGCGTGGCTATCAGTTCAGAATCGACACTTTGCTGGCTTTAAGCTTCTTGTAGTCCACTTTACTTACTATTTTATTAGCTTTCTTTGCCAGATTTATCGCTACTTGAAAGTTTCATTTGCTAACGCGCAATAAGAATATTATGGGTATGCTGTTTGTTTTTTTAATTTATTACTCACACGCAGCATTGTGTAATGATTTAAATATTGTATTTATTTTTAGCAAATGTTGATCAACATTAAATATTTTATTTAATTCAATTAAAGATAAAGTATAATTATACCATCATTCCTTAGAACATGTTTCCTATTGCTCTATCTACTAAAATTTAATAAATGATAAATAGTCATTAATTGCAGTTTTTTTTTTTTTTTTAATTTTTCAGATAAAAGAGAAGTTAAATAAAAAATTGTATGCATTGATTGAAAAATATGTAATATTATAATTATATATTAGATATCCTTTGATTAAATGACTATGTTAAATGTTCCGAATCTCGATGCAAATGACAACTTTATATTATACATATAAATTTTAATGTCGGATAATTGAAATAAAATAATATAATATGTAATTCTAATTTAACTCTTTATGATTGTTCTTATGAATTATTTTTATGTACAATCTGATGTCATTTATACTTTTCAATTAACAATGTTCTTATAATAAGATTTAATTGTTAAAATAATAAAAAAGGAATTAAACATAAAAAAAAAACTTTGTTAACATTATCATAAAATGTTTAAATATATTATACAATGCCACAATTATTAGAATAAATTAATCAATTTAAAAAAATCAAATCTATGATTTGATATGAAATTATTATTGCATCTGTGAATAAAGTACTAGCTTTCTACGACAATCCATGGTTATGTGCTGCCATCTTCCTATGATGAAACGAATTACCTATAAAACTGTTTGACTTAAACGATAAAAATGGTTCTGACGATATATTTTTTCATTCAAACAAACTATTATTATTTACATATTTAAAATAATAATTATATTAGCAACATATTGTGAGATTTAATTGCATGAAGATAAAAAAGTAATCAAATAGAACAAAAATGCATTAACAATTTAAAATAAAATATAAAAAATATTATATTTTAAATAAATTATAAGATGTATTAAAATTGTTTTGTCATAAACTATATTTATTGTTATTTTAAAAAAAATTAAAATTAATTAATTTAAAGAATAAATATGTTAGATACATTTGCTTTTGTTTGTGTACAATGAAGTCGCAGAATTTGATTAAATAAATTTGTATGTACATTTATAATATTATTTACAATATTTTAATTTTCAATTATAGTAAATGAATAAGATTATAACATAAAATGTTAGATATATTATAAGTTTTAACACTTACATTCACTTTTTTCATTAATTTTGTAATAAGATCTCTGAATCTGTGTCAATGAAAATTATACTGACTTTTCAAAAAGTAAAGAATTTCTGTAATACCAATAATTTTATATCTATTTACTGATAAATCAATAAATGTAACTTCGTCACAACAAATAGGACAATGTATAAAGTTTAGAATGATTTTTATACAGAGATATAATTATCTACCTATTTGTAATCGCACAAGTGACTAAGTTTTTTTAGTAACTATACAAGATTAGATTATCTTTATGTATCTTTTATTTTTTTTAACAGGAGATATGTGCTGCAAAAAGTACGTATGTGAAATATTGTAAAAAAAACTAGATGTGGATTAGATACCGTAAATAGAAGAGATGTGTCAATAGTGTATATAATAATGCGTTAATAGTATATGAATAATTACATTATGAATAAAAAATTACAATTGGCATACGATAACGAATACACGTGAGTAAAAAATTTATAACAAATTTTACCGTAGGTGCACTCTTTCAGAGAACTATAACGACATTATATGGAAATATATGAGTTAAAAGCAACAAAATTATATTAGGCTGATAAATAGATAATTATATAAAGCTTTTTACAATGATACACATAGTAAATTTAATGCATCTAATATTTCAAACTCAAAATTAATATTATTATATGCCATTTTGAAATGCAATCCTTCCAGGGACATAATGATAGAACAAATAAAATAAATATAAATAAGTACTCAAACTATTTTCGTGTATTATTTAAACATTAAATGAATGAATTTTGTACATGGAAAATATTTTTGATTGATTTTGAGAAATAATTGATAATTGCCTGCAACAAAAGTTCCCTAATTGATGAAAAATGGTATAAAAAATTCAGTTTTCTTAAAAAAAAAAAAAAAAAAAAAAAAACTAAAATAAAAAATTATTTTGACAGATATATTTTTCAAAAAATTTAAGGCTTCAATCACAAAAATTATATATTTTGCAAGTATGATCAGTGCCTTTACGAGGACTCATAAAAATATATTATTCGTGAATTTAACGCCAATATTTTTTTTTCCTACTAAGTGATAAATTACTGACGTTCTTCGGTGTTGCTAGCGCGCAAATCTTAAAAAGTACTACATAGTACTATAATTTAACTTTCAAATAGTACTTTTAAACAGAGTTTTACGCAAAATGAAATAAATCTACGGAGAAAAATGTGACCTATATCCTATTTAAGGATCAATAATGAACAAATAAGTTGAATTAGGTCGATTCATATATCGATAACAATAAAGCTTGAGATAAAAGAGAAATATCTAAGGCTTTGATGCAATTGCGATAGTTTGCGAGTGTTAATCACTGATATTTGGCTGGAAATTTAAATAGTAATGAACAATTTTAATAGATTATATCCAAAACATTTACTAATTTATCTAGGATGTACTTAGCAGTATTAAGATCCATTAAGATCAATGAATATTTAATGACTAATAGCAAATATTTACTGATGCATATTAAATAAATGCTTATATGATATATGCGGATAAATATATATTTAATGTTCGTAATTTTATTTGTATTCAAATTAAGTATTAGAAAAAATCGTAAAAATTTGATTAGAGTAACAAAGATTAATATATCGCTGTTAAATTTAAAACAATTTTATCCTTCATAATTTATATAAAATGCTTCAGTTTGAGGCAATAATTTTGATATGTATACATTTTATATATATATATATATATATATATATATATATATATATTAAATATCTATTAAACAGATACCTTAATGTAAAAAAACAAGATTTTACTTCTTTAAAAATAGTAATGTACCCATTTTCTCTATTTTAATTAAATTCGAATATATATAAATATTCAAAATTGATTTTATTTAATAAGTCAATTTGTGTCAAACATACTGTTCTAACATTATAAATAATAATTATAATAAGTTTACTGCTAACTATAATTATTATTATCCCATTAGCAAAACAAATTTTTTGTCAAAAATTATATTTTTTTAGAGATTTTGGATGGCTTTAATAGGAGGCTTACTTGTTACCCAGATTTTGGAATGTGGACTGTAAGAATGTTGAATTGTTTAAAAAACATCGAAAATATCTGTTTGTAAAACATTCCCGGTAACTAATTGCCAATAGCCGATGATATTTTTTAATTTGTATCGATGAAAAAGATTATTTGGACTTTGAAGTCCAGGTGACATTTCTCAGGGATACGAGGGGAGTTCGAGAAAGGACATTTCCGTTAAATTGGTAAATGAGAGCGACTTTAGCGCTCGTCTGGCATTATTCCGGTAGTGCTATTCAGTTAGGTAGATACTCGATAGTTAGTCCTGAGAGAAATAGATTAATCATTAGAGCGCCCGCGGCTGCCTTCCGACAACGAAGACAACGTAGTTATATGTATCTCCGCAGACGTTGGATTATAGTAGTCGCGGTAGATCGAATCGACGTGGCTAACTTTCCGGACCGCAATCGGCGGCGGTGGCAGCGACGACACGATGTCGGCACAACTGAGCGACGGTGGGAGAGGTCGAAATTCATCTGGGAATCGAAAGCTCGAAACCTCCTTCCTCCTTCCCCCTATCTCTCTCGCTCGCTCTCTCTCTCTCTCTCTGATATACCGGCCGCGAATTTGCGTTTGAAATCATCTGGCGCCTGGTTATACTTCTTTAACTTTATGTTAAATTGGATTAAGAAAGCAACCAACTTTGAAAAATTTATAATTAACTCTTTTTCCAATTTCGTTGTTCTTCTATTGCCATATTTTGTAATTTCTTTAAGTATTTAATAAATTTGATATTCTTTATTAATTCGTTCAAAAGTCATTTATTTTTTAAATATTTTAAAATATTTCGTGACATTCTGACTTATTGTGAATCTAATTTTCACAAATATAATTACGATAAAAATAATTGGATTTTAGGAAGAAATTTAGAATTTGTAAGTAATAATCATTATATACACGAGACATGAATAATTATTTTAATACTATCAAGTAAAGATAATACTGTAAATGAAATTATAATAACTAAAAAGTTTAATGTTTTGATTCTTATAAGAAATTTGATTTTGTGAAAAAAAAATAGCATAACCATTTTTTCTCAAAAATAGCATAACCATTTTTTCTCAAAAATTGCTATGCTATTTTTTCTTAAAAATTTTGATCTATATTCAACATTAATTTTAAATTAAAATTATATTTTATGATTAAAATCTCTAATTATACATAAAAAATACTAATTCTCATACGTTTCACTAATTTTTTGAAAGCTAATTACTCAAACCATAATTTGAAGTCATAAATTTTTGCTGTAAATTTTCAGTAATAAAAAAAAAAAAAAAAAAAAAAAAAAAAAAAAAAATAAAGAGAGAAAAAAAATAATAATAAGGGAAAAAGAAGAGCTGGTAGTATTTTGGAAATTTTACTTCGCTACAACGTATTGAAAGGCAGCAATTTAATCGCAGCACAATTCACACATACACGTGCACGAAAGTCTACCGAGGCAGCTTATAATCTAAACCCTTATATATGTGTACGCGTATAATGTATACACATGTATGCATGTGCGAGTGTTGCGCGCCCGTGTAAAATCAAAATCCCCGGGGCTTCGAATCGCGCAGTGTGGTTGTTGTTGGTATCAAGGGCTGCACAAGGAGGCCCAAAACTTTATCGAGATAACGATCGATCCCCTGAAATATTCACCGTGCCAATTTACCGATCAAAATTATTATTAAGAGGTACTCGGTCCTGCCGCAAGGTAGCCCGGCTCTCCGCGCCTCTGATGTACGGCGCGCACTTTGCGCAACCCGCGCGCGCGCGCGCGCAGTTGCTTCCTTTAAATAAAAACAAAAGCAAAGCGGCACTTATTCACCATGGCGATACGCTCAATTCTCTCTCGCTCTTCTTCCTTTTTTATTTTTTCATCTTCGTTGCTTTTCTCGAGTTCTATCGTCTCCGCTTCCTCTTATACTTTTAAATTTGCCGTGGAAACAGACCAGAGATATAACGCGCGCTTGTACGATGCGAAAGAGAGAGAGAGAGAGAGAGAGAGAGAGGGAGAGAGAGACGGAAGCCGTCGGCGAAATACAAAGCATGAAATGAAAATAAAACGTCGAAAATTTTGATTAACTTTTGTATCAAAGTCTAAAAAAGTCACTTTAAAAATTATGTTTTATACTTAACATGAAATTATTAAATAAGTTGTACTTATTGAATATCACTATTGAATTTTTCATTACTCACATTTATATTAATATTGGTTCTTTAAATAATAAATAACACATTAAATATGTTTAATGTCATATGCATCTTTTCTCAAGAAGTGCTGTAGCTTGTTGACTTGAGTAAAATTTTATTTTAAATTTATTCCACTGAATGATTTACCATGAGATATATTTTTTTAAAATCAAATATTAAATATAAAAATACAAAATACGATTTTTCTTTATTAACCGACATTACATAGCATTCCGTACAATTTGTTTGTCCGTCACGCTGCACATAAATGTGAAAGGAAAATCAAGAGCTTACATACGTATATGCAATGGAATATATACTTGGAGCAATGAAATAAAGACGCTTGAGATGAATTAGACCGGTTTTAACGGCACATCGTTGCGGTTTAAAAAGCTCGCAGCAACTTTTCCGTAAACATGTACACCGGAGGACAGAGAAAACACGGAACGGAGTAACTCCTACGCGTTCATGAATCATATAGGCGCGAGAGAAGGTAAAATAAAGACGGAAAGTAAGGAAGAAACGAGGAACGAATGAAGAAATGAACGCGTATAGAAAAGGGCGCTAAGAATGAGAGGACGATCGCGTACCTGTACGACGTCAATATGTCGGGAGTAATAAGATGGCCGACGATAAAGTGGTGGGTGTAGATACAAGATAACAATCAGCTTGCGCAGTAGCTCCTGGCAATCTCGTGATTACAGGCTTAACTCTCTTGGAGAATTTTATACTCCTCTTTCCCTTTCTCTTTCTCTCTCTCTCTCTCTCTCTCTCTCTCTCTCTTTCTTTTCCTTGGAGCCTTTGCGATATATTTCATATAAGTGGTCGTAGATCGGTGGATATCGGTAAACGGAAAAAGGAGATCCATAGCGTATCCACGACACACCGCTTTTATACGGACTTTGGCTATTTTTTTTACTTTTATGCACACACGACGTTTACATACATCGCGTACAATGAATGAGAAAATTAACGATAAAGTGCTTTTTCCCATTCGTGTTACAAATCAATTCGAAAATTCAATAGCTATCATCTGATCTCTTATAGGCATTAGGGAGTATAGGATGCTTAATTTCTGGATATTTTAACGTTCATTGAAACGGTGCATCGATTTTGTAATGCGCGCCTCGAGCTACTTTATTTTATTACGCGTGGCTTAAGTGAGATGATAGTAGTGAACTTATTGTCCAAATACCACCGTTATGAATTGTTTGCGTTATCTATTAGAATTATCAATAGCTAATTTTTTCAAATTAATTTTAATTACTTTTGGCAAGTATTTTAGATTTATTACAATTAAAATTTCAATTTAATTAAAAATAATTATTTAAATACATAAAAAATCGTATCGACTTATGAAAATACTTTAGAACACAAAATACATATAATTTGATTATAGATATTTTATTATCAACTTTGAAGTACATACATTTCACAAGAATTTTTATACTTTCACATAAAATTAGTTTGAATCATTTTATTAAATACCACGAGCTAATAATCCCTTTTTTTTACCGTTTACACGATACTATTTAATTTCTACGCGCAACTCGAAAATGAGCGAATCATTGCAATGACAACTCGTGCTTTTAAACATTACACCGTACACTTAGGCCTGCAATCATAAACACGTATACAAATAACATATACACAAAGGCACTGAAGCAGCGTGTCTTGGTATTTTCAGCCTAGAGCACGGCATGAGCGCATAAATTTGTTACGACGTTGTTTGCGTGCATATATATACATATTCGTATATATTTTCAGTTCTGAGACAAGATGCTGCTTAGCGCCGAGTGCCTATAAACGCGTCTTGTACCTTCGTCCGTTCGTTTGCCAAAAGAACAAATCGCCGTTGGTTAGGCTCTGGCGAGAAGGAAATCCCGTTGCTGTATAAGGGGCCGAGAAAGAGTCAAGCGAAAAGGAGAGAAAGAGAGAGAGAGAGAGAGAGAGAGAGAGAGAGAGAGAGAGAGGGAGGAACGAGAGAGGTACTTGTGACTTCCACGATGTCCAGATTGTATTTATGACACCGAGACTGTGCGTACATATACAAGTTGCCTACATCTTATAGATTTTGTTTAACTTATATGCTTTCTATTTACTGGTCATATAAGGTGGAGATTCCTTATACGAAAGTGGCGCACTCCTTTGACTTTACTTCCATTATGAACAAAATAGTATCAAGATCGATGATGAATTGGGTATTATGGAATATAATAATTTTGAAATAAAAATTTAACTTTTCATTTAAAAAATTTTTTGTTGTTACAATTAAATATGTTATTGAAATCATATTAAACCAATATTGATTCTTAAAAAATTGATTGTTAAATGTTATGATACATCAATTATCTAATATCACTGGCCTTTAATTACAAAAAATATTAATAAAAAAATTATGTAATTGAAAAAAAATTAATTTAACTTGTATGAATACTGAAAGTAGATTGACAGATAATTTTATAAAAATAAAAACTCAAAATTTAAACTTATATTTGGTTTAAAATTATAATAATTTATAAAAAATAAAATACATTATTCTAAATATTTTCCGTAACTTTGATGAATTTCATACAATTTATTTATAAAAAAAGAAATGCTCTGTTTTCAAAAGCAATCCATTCGATCACTCGCTTATATATGATCTTATTTATAAGAGTAGTAATTATATCTTTAAACATTATGCTGCATCAATGTGATGAAATTAAGTTTATAGATCTCTCTGAGAGTGTATAAGCTTCCCACTTGAAGTTTAAAAGTGTAACTTTTAGGATTTTTAGAATATGCGACGGTGCATTGTGATGCTAAAGCATCACTCTATATAAATTAATAGTTACGGATGGTTATTTTTTCACGAATTCATCATTCAGTCGCTGATTCTGAAATAAATAGCTCCAACTTGTGAATATTATTATTATTTTTTTGCTTTCTATTTTTCATTTATTGAACCTGAATTATTAAAATAAAAGTATTTATCAAAATGAAATTTTTTAATTTATGTCATACCTACAAAATAATATATGAATGTTAGATAAAATGTTCGCATATAAAAATAATATTAAAAATGCTTTTAACTGATTGTGTTTTTGAGATAAAAAATTTTATAATAGAAATTTATTTTGTGATATATTAAGTTTGTTTTAATTTACTAATTATAAACTAGAAATGCTTTTTTATTAAATCGACATTATTTGTAAAATAAGAAAAAGTTATAGATTAGTACAAATTTT
Organism: Chalcis sispes; assembly: GCA_949987625.1. NCBI lineage: Eukaryota > Metazoa > Arthropoda > Insecta > Hymenoptera > Chalcididae > Chalcis > Chalcis sispes. The sequence goes on along the minus strand of OX465098.1, from coordinate 49,734,061 downwards.
TTACATCTTTTTTTTACTGAGAACATTGGTTTTAACTGTTGCAAAGGAAGAAAAAAAAGAGAGAGAAAGAAAGAGGCCATAAAAAAGATCGATCGTGTGGGACGTGAAAGTAGTATCGGCAAGATATTGGATGAGAGTAAAAAAAAGAAGTAAGAGAGAGAAAAAGAGAAAGAGAAAGATAGAGGGAAAAAGAAAGAGAAAGATGAAAAAAGAGTCCGACAAGAAGGAAGAGAAGGAATTCACGAACTGCAAAATGCAATTATCGGCATTAGTCCGCGGGGTATCACGACCTGCCGGCACACCGGTCCTCTCCCCAGAACTTGTGGGTGGTGTCTGGATAACGGGTGAACGAGGGATATACAGTAAGTGGCGAACTCTCCGCGTGATCTCATACTTTCTTCGGCTACAATTTCTCTTCTCAAAGAATCTGAAATTGCACAAATTGGGTACAACTCATAAGCTGCTTCTCGTTTTTTTAAAGCAACTTTACTTTATAATTTCAAAATCCAAAATGAAGTTTTAATATCAAAGCTTTGGAATTCTTCAATTACTTTTCTACTAATCTGATATTTTATTTTGAAAATCTGTAACGACACACGGTTTACTCTAGAATTCATTATCATCAAGATTAAGATAAATAATATACTTTGTTCAAGTTCAAAGCAATTTTATAAACCACTTTTTAATGTTTTCCAAATCGTATATATTTATAGGAATCAATAAATAACTAAATTTTTTATATTAATAAATAAGTTTGATCAATGATAAATTTTTAATTTTTATTGAATATTAAGTTTCTCAAAATTTTTTAGTGTTGCAAATGTAAATAAACGATCGAATAAATTATTATAAAATAAGTTAAATAGAATTTATTAAAAAAGGAAAAAAATTATGTTGTTATTATGAAAACATTACTTATTGATAATAACCTAGTGTCCACGAAAGTACATCTTTTTCTTTTTTCAATTTCGGTTTTATCAATTTTTTGCAGAAAATTTCACGGTGAGGATCGCTTACAAGATCAATCAAAAATAGCCGCCGTGAGTATCATAAAGCCCAGTAGCCTAAGGCCATAAAGTCAATTCTTCATCATCCGCATACATATACATGTTCCTTGCCACCGAGCGAAAGAGTTATTCTTTTCTTACGAAGCGAGTATCATGCGGTTATACCATCTTTCGTTAGGCTATACTTTGCGACTTCCTATCTATATCTCAATCCCTGATGGTGCTTCCTAACATACTAACGCGTGCGAATGTACGCGCAGAAACTACTGTCACTTTAAAAATAAAGACTCTAATCCTTTCCCGAAGAATTCAGCGCTACCAAAAGCAGAAGACCGAGAAGGAGAGGAGAAGAAACAGAGGTTGAAGACTTTGTGCGCCGCGAGTCGCACTCTTCTGCCTCTATAATTTTCTAATTATACTCTCGAAAATAATTGGTTATTATAGCCTTTACTTTCTCACTCCATCTCTGTCTCTCTTTCTCTTCTGCACACATCGGACTAACGCATACTTGCACGAGATGCTGCGCTGCGGTTTGCGTTTACATACAAGCCCCAAAGGGTATCGCAAATCCTCGCGTACGTGTACAGATACTGAAAAGTAAAACTAGTTGTTTATTTGGCTGGTGCGCGCGAACCGCTTACGTACGTATATCTGCAAATTTCGAGACACTGCTTATCATTTATTTTAATTTATCTTGTAATTTACGCGATATTTCTTTCTGAAAAACGCCGATTTCTACTTTTATGAATTTTTTTTACACATAGATTGTGTAAAAAAAAACTTTCGATTCTTAGTTTTGATAAATTGAAATAAAAATTCTTTCGATATTTTTTATTCGAAGCTTTAAATTATATTTGCTTAAATAAATTATATATCATTACAAATTACATATAGTAAATTATATATCATTTATGGAGCTAATGATTATCAATACCTATTGTGAGCTAAAATAATTATCAATATCTTAAAAATGTCTTTTCTTTTTTCAAAGTTTAAATTTCACAATGCTCAAATGTAAATTTAAGTGTTTGTTTGCTATAAAAATAATTTTTTTTTTTTTATTTTTTTTTATTTTAAAGGCCTACCGATAAAGCTATACCAAATATTATCCAAAAAATTATTATATAATAAAAGCTTTTATAAACATTTGGCTAAATTACAGACTTTTATATATTTACAATTTTCAATTTTACCAAAATAATTGATGTAACATCCCTATTGTACAAAGGAAAAGAATCATTTCTCTATGAAAAAATTAAAAATAAACAGATTAATTGTTTTTATTGGTAACGTAGTATAGAGAATTTGAATACTCTAATATTAAATATTTTATGATATTTCATTTTAAAATGAAAAAAGAAAACATTATTTTAATCCAAAATGGAAAAGATCGATTTTCTTTCTCTTCTACATTTTACATTATAACAATTTTAATGATTTTCTAGATTTTATCGTCGAAGTATAAAATACTTATTTTTTTCAAAAATTTTCTTTTAAATACAAAATAAAGCAAAAAACAAGTAAAATCATCAGTTGCAAGAATAAAAAAAAACAAAAATTTTCAATCTTTTATATTGATAGAGAATTAAGTTTTTTTTAAATTCTTGTTAATTCAATTAACGGTTGACTCTGATGATCATTATTAGTATTTTTATTAATAAATATTAGCATATTTTTTAAAAAATATATATAAGTATTAATTATTGAATTTACAAAAAATAAAAAAATAATTGGATGATTGTTGTCTTTTCTCGAAATAACTGAAACTTTTGTACATCAACGATAAAAAGTCAAATTTTTTCTAAAAAAGACTACTAAAATAAGCTGCAGTGTTTAGTTTACTATAATTTCCATTATATTATTTTGGAAAATCTCATAAATTTTAATACAATTTTGTCGTTAATGCATCATTCTTATTTATAGAATGTGAGTAGTATGTGAAAAAAGTGATCGTTCAGTTTCAATCGTTTTTTAAACCGAAACATTTAAATAATAAGTATGCGATTATTCGTAATTGAGCATATCAATATATCTTTCTCCTCTATTTCTTTAATGTGAGAAAAAAAGTTAACTTTGTAGGTACAAAACTAATTATGCATGATTTAAAAATCAAAACAAACAAAAACATTCTAATACAGAGACGGCTATTTTAATCAGCATGAAAAAAAATTCAAATTATAATGCATAAATTTTCTTGCCGAACCGTACGGTGAAATTGTCAACCGATCGTTTTAAACAGCTGATCATTTATGTATGTTAAAATATTACTGTTAATGACAAGGGATCGAGAAAAAAATAAAGAACTAGAAAGATAACAAGTTTAACATACACTACAACAAGACTTGTAGTGGGAGAGAAAAGAAAAGACAATGGGAGAAATTAGAAAGAATGCGGCGCGCTTTTGTCGCGCGTCTTGTGGAAAAATCATTTCACGGAAAAGCGGGTATTAATAAAATCGATGAAAAATTACTGTCACGCAATATCGGTAAAATCTCCTATCTCTTTCCCTCTCTCTTATGGGATCCGGCAGTCGAACATTTTCCCTCGGGGAAGCTCGCCTCGACAGCCGACGAACACGAAAGTGGCGAGTATCTGTAATATCTGGGCCTTGAAAGATGCGTGACGGACGGCTGGAGTTAAAAAACTGATCGCCGTCAAGCGCCGAGAAAGCGCGACCCTTTGAGAGAGAGAGAGAGAGAGAGAGAGAGAGAAAAGGAAAGCAGCCCAGCTACCAGATAGAAATGCCTACTCGTGCGGACGCATACGTTTGTAAAAGTGCGTCGATGTAATTCAGGTGAGAGATCTTGAATTTTTTTTTGGCCTTTCTTTTTGAGCCTTCCCATTTTTGTCAACGGCTTGCCGATGTATCCTTTCGCGTTAATTTAATGGCGCTTACTTTTTCCTACGGCGGGCAACGACGTTATCTCGCTTGCAAGATAAAAGACAAGTCGAAACAAAGGTTACCAAGACCATTAGTTAACATCGAAGTGACACCGGTCGACATAATTGCCGAACATTCGTTCGACAACGTCCACACGAACATTGCGTCGAACTGGAGAGGGTAGCTCGTGGGAGCCGCGCACAATCGCGTCATCTTCTTTTTCGATCTACTGCTCTCTTTCGGGTGTGTGTATATACATATATATACGTAGAAAGAGGAAAAAAACATGTTCGATTTTAAACTAAGCTTACCGTGCGTTATATCGATCTGCCTTGGAATCGTTTAAATCGACGCTTTTTTAAATTTACATGTATTAGAATACTTCTGGTAAGGCTCACCGATTTACATTTAAGTAGATAAGTAATCCACAGTAGTCGAGAAGTTGTTATACACGTGCGACAATTTTTTCTTTCTCACAAACACTTTTACGCTACTACTGCTCACTGTCGATGTATGTATACTTGCGAGGAAAAAAAAATGTTACGGGTTTGTTATTCTTGGAAATCACTTATATAAATTCAGAGTCCTTGTGTTAAACAGATAATTATTCTAACTGAAACGATTTAGATTATCAAGAACGTTTACATAACGTATTGTGGCGTATATTGAAAAGTTATTGAAATAAATGCCGCGGTAGCGCGATGAATAAAATAAATGTTAATTTTGATCCAACAAACAATAACAATGTATAGTATACTTTAGAGTAAAATATATTAAAATTGTATAAAACATTAAAAAAAAAAAAAGAACCTAACGTTTTAAAAACCAAAAACTTTGTTATTTATAAAAAATTGTACATTAAAGATGCATAATTTTTGATTTTTAATAAAATATTTTCTATCGAAACAAATTTTTATATAGTAAATCTAAATAATTTGCGTTAAACTAATTAAACTCATTTTGTTCTCGACTATGATACAATTTTAAATTACAAAATACATACAAACTGTAAATATTACTCGAAGAAATAAATTCTAAATATTAATATTATTTTATTTTTATTACTTGACATTTTAATATGTATTTAAAAATTTTATAATTATTTCACATAAATTTTTTAATAAAAGGAAATTCACAATTATTGCAAAAATTTTTATGTAAAATTACGACAAATTAAATTTTCTTCTTTAAAGCCATTGTTTTGAAAAAGAAAAAAATATATATTGCGTTTTAATACAAAAAAAAAGAAAAAAAAGTTTTCTTTAATTCATCACGAAATGTTGGCAAACAAAAAAGTGTAATCGCAGTATGTTGAACTGCGGGTCAAGAGCGACAAACGCAGACGTCCGGTACAGTGTCTTACAGTCGGTTGAAAAATGACGTGCCATAGTCAAAGTCAAAAGTCGTCAACGGCCTGCTTAATGCATATTAAAAGAGGAAGTCGAGAAAGACCGATGTTCTCTTGGTTGGGTCAACAGTTATAGTCGACCGGGTGTCGAAAGGTTATATTGCCTATATATATATATATATATATATATATATATATATATATATATATATATATATATATATATATATATATATACATGTATAAAATGTACGATGAGCCATCGAAGGGAGAGACAGAGAGAGAGAGAGAGAGAGTGCAATAATAAGTGTATGAAAAGCCACACGGGCTAAAAACAATGCGAGCGCTCCGAGTAAATGAAATTCAATATGTGATTTTAAAATTAACATACTTTTTTGTTCGGAAGTGAATGACTGTCAACGCATGGCCTCTGAATTAACATAAAAGGAATAAACTTAAAAATTGATCTCAGACAGCTACCGCATTTATGTTACTTCGTTCCCAAAACGTCACGGGTGATAGTCTGTGCATCTATCGTCGTCGTGACCGATACGAGGAAAAACACGGAATAGGATGAGAGTGCATATAAATGCTTTCAAGATGCAATCTAACTTCAAAGATGACATCGATGATTTTTTTTTTTTTTTGCCGATTGACTTTTATTGCCCAATTGCTCATGATCTTGATACAATCGTCTACATTTTATTCGTTAATATTTCATCAAATTTATCAAAAGATTTGAGCAACTTTTTTTTTCAAATTTAGTGCTTTAAATTATTTTTCATTTTTCTTGTTTACATAATTATTTTTTTATAATTGAAACAAAATGAGAAAAACAATTTAACAATTAACTCCGATGCAAACATTTACAAATTTTAACAAAAAATTTCATACTATTTAGATTTAGCATTTTTTTTCAATTCAAGCAAACTACGTTTAGGTAGTAAACTGAGCATTAAAACATTTGAAAGTTTCGGTAATTGATTGACTGCGATATTGAGGGGATAAAGAAGGACAACTGCGAGAAGGGTGAGAGAGGAATAAATGACAAAAAAACAATTCGAGAGTATCCGATAAACAACGAAACGACAAATAGAATCGATTTACATTTCAATGAATTTACGAACGTTTACTCTTTCGTTCGACACGACTGACATTTTCTTCAGAGACCAAAGTGCGTGGACACCGACAAGCTTGTGGAAATTATTTGGAATTATTTCGAAGGCATTTGAACAGGGAATTTTTAACGAGTTGTACATTCGGGACTCTTTTAACATCACGTGATGTTATTCGAGAATACTTATTTTTTCTTTTGTCTAACATTAATGAGATGGGTATCTAATCCTTATCAAATTATATTCGTAAAATATAAGACTATTGAAGATTTACATTTATTTAGTAGCGATGAAATCAAAATCTTGGATAATTTTCAAATTAAATTAAAATAAACTTAATACGTACGAAAAAAGTAAATTGATGCATACGTGTTATCCGTTAATGTAATTAGAAATTGTATAATATGATAATTTTATACATTATAAAAAAATTAGTAATAGTTATTGCCTACCATAAAAGAAATAAAATACATGCATTATTTTCTAACAATACGAAAATCAATTTTACAATAATTAGAAACTAATTGAGCGTAACTATTTTATCAAAACGTTTAATTAAAATGTTTCACGCAGACTAAATACGCAGTTTAAATATAATTCACATATTTATAATAATTATAAAAAATAATTTTCAGTTTATGTAACAAAGTATCAAAACCTTAAAAAATAACTTAACTAATTGGTAATTGTAACAATTATTTTTATATTTCGATTTAGAAGATTTTTTCATGTAATAAAATTAAATAATTTTATGTTACAATAAATTGAAATATTTTATTATTTTTTTGAAAATTACCTATATTTTAATGTTTATACTTTTACTTGTTTTAACAATTAATTACATCATTCGAAAAAAAAATATATATATATATATATTATCAAATAAATAAAAAAAAATTTTTTCAGGTGTAATAAACGTATTTTCTGTTGAATTTATATTCAATACATTGAGTAAAACTATTGAAAAGTGAAACTACTAAAAGTTAAAACTATTTTCGCAATTGCACTCATATGAATTCCATGATAATTTCTTATTCAAAATTTTTTTTTTGTGTGACTTTCACAAAATCGATAAAACAATTATATTATTAGATTTATTATCATATATAAAATATATGCTTTACTTCTGATGAATAAAAACAATTTGATTTTTAAATGATTTATTATTAATTTATTTTAAGTTGTATTTAAATGAAACTGCTGGAATGCATATTTTTAATAAAATTAAATAACGTTAAATAAAATTAAATCATTAGAAATATCTATTTTTTGACGTTTATATTTTTATGCAAAATATTTTAAAGTTAATTATTAATTGACAAGACAGCTTCTTGTTCTGTTTAATAATCTATATAAGTAAATATGGCGGGTAAAATTTTCGTAAATTTCTTTTTTTTGCATGTATTAAAGAACTCGTAAGTTTATAATCGTGCTAACGCGAATAGGCCATAATATTGTATTTCGTCCGTATTCTTTCGATGGTATTTTATCGTTATTCATTCCTCTTTCATTTATTTCAATATTATTCTTTCGTCTTCGCCTTGGTATATCTAAAGATTTCTTTTTATTTAATTTTATTTTACAAAATTCGGTTGATTGCTCTTTTGTTACCTATTATTGCTACATGTTCTGCTCGTTTTATAGGTACTTTACATGATTTAATTATCATTATAATGCACGGGGTTTTTAAATTAATTGGAAAATTTCTTATTATACAATTTTCTAAATTTTCAAGTAACTCCGTTTTGTTTTGTTACAAATATTTTTATAGCATCAAAGAATTATATTTTATATACTCTAAATTTTAATTTCGTAATTTTAATCAAGATGTCAGGGATTCCTAACGACATTAAAGTAAAGAATGCGTTTTCCAGATCCAGTCTTTTGCTTACTTAAACTTTTACTTCATTTCAATCACTTATTAAAACATTCAAATATGTGAGTCTGTTCATTTTTTACAAAATTCCTATTATAAAACTTGCCATATTAAACTTTTAATTACACATCGTTATTATTTAGCTGTAATCTATCCGTTATTATAAAATTTGTATTTGTTACTCCCTTTTTCGACTATTTCTTTTTCAATTTTTATTAAAGTTTTTACATTTTAAATTACAAGTTGCATAAATAGAAGCAATAAATGAATTTTTTATTTGAATAAACAATTTTCAAAAACTATTTTTTGTGCAAATTTTTAAACAATGTTCAAATAAAATATGGCAATTAAATATATTATTATTATTTTTATAATTTTTTAATAAATATACTTTGATTACTAGAAATTTAATTTAGTTGATTCATACGTAACTTTTGTTTGAGTCAAAGATATTGTATTCGTTATATTCGAAATTAAAAAACAATACATGTTATTCCATTATAGGTATATTTTTTATAACACTTTAGTGAAATTTCGAATTATGGCAAGAAAAATGTATAATCATAAACTATGGAAATAATAATTTTGTCGGCCAATAATCATAAAATATAATGCATTATGATAGAAGAAATTCAAGTAAAGTAAATAAGGCGCGAAGAAGGAGTAAGTTTCAATGAACGAATCACCCGCGGTTAAAAAAGTTTAAGAGGCTGCGTTCGTATGAGTATTCGTAAGAGAACCCGCGGCTCCATCGGTTCGGGTTCGGATATATCGCAGAGTTGTCGTTTCTTGCGCTCCCTCTCTCTCTTTCTCTCTCTCTCTCTCTCTCCTTGTCTCTCGCTCTCTTCTCTCTTCTCTTTTTCTCGTGGCGTTGAACGCGCGGTCGGATGATGAAGTGGCTCCCTTGTTATCCCTAAACACCGTGCGGGCGCGCAGGGTACTCGTGAGCAAACACACGGAGGAGAGCGAGACTGACCGCCGCTTAACACCGCGCACTACCGCGAGCCGATGCCTTAGCAGTCTCCTTGTCCATGAGGCCTCGCGCCTTAGGGGGGCCCGAGCTCCCCACTGGCTTCTAGCACCCTTGTTCAACCCATTATAAACAAGGCCTGTCTCGAGCCCGATGTATTATCCTCATTCGTATTAGGTAACGTACCTTATATCTTACCGTCTCTCTTCTCTTACCATCTTTCTCTTTTCTCCTTCCCGTGGCCCCATTCTACTCATCCCTTTCACGATTCGGCCAATGTTCGGTAACTCTGCTCAACCGGACTGAGAAAAAGAGAGACGGAGAGTAATACCAAACCACCAAATCGAGTCTCGCACAAACTTTACTTTTTCAAACTGGATCCTCTCTCTCACTCCTTCCCTTTTTTACTCTTGCTTTCTTCATTTCTATTTCTTTCTCGCGCCTTAATGCTCTCTATTTTTTTCTTCACATATACTTGTATATGGGTATACCAATACGGTGACGGAGCTGTGATTAAATGCTCGGCTAATTAAATAATTTATTATCCATACGTCTGTTCGTCTATCACTCGAAGAGACTGATTAATGATGTTCGTTTTTTTATGCTGCACCCATAGCTTGACTGTTTGTAAACTCCGATCCGTCATTAAAACGGCAAATATTTTAATAGAATTTACATTCGGTAAATATTTTTTTAGTCAACTTTATAATTTTTATTTTATCTTTAATATTCTTTATTAAATCGTATATAGATGTGTTTATGTAGATTACTTATGTAACCAAAGATTTTTTTAAGATTTAATATAAATTTATTCTTACTTAGTTACAATGAAATAAAGGTAAATCAAATTCTTCAGAATTCTTTTTCTATTAATAAAACGCAACAAATTAAGTAAGTTTGAGACAGCATCAATAAAAATATTATATTCTGCCCTATTCTTGGTATATTTAATTGTATCCTATCCTTCATGAATCCACTTCGATATTTTTTAGCATTTTTCTAAGATGTAGCATTCTGTATAGATTTATCATGTATTGCAGCATAGTTGTTTAATTCATATTGCATTAAATAAAATAATTTTTATATAATAAAACAAATATAAAAAAAAGCACTTAAGCTGTTTATTTTCGTGGATTTGAAAATAAAATGAAAGAATTTTGTAAAAAGAAAATATCTTTGATTGATTTTGAACCTAAAACAAATGTATCCTAGTGTGCATAAAACGATATAGAAAATACATTTTTTAAATAAAAAAATCGTGATATAGTAAATTTACTAATATAAATATACTTGCCAAAGATTAGAATTAAAGGCTTCAATTACAAAAATAACATAATATTTTCAAAATATGATAAATGTATTTACAAAGACTCACAGAGGTATATTTGCGAATTTAGCGCCAATATATATATATATATATTTTTTTTTTTCTACAAAGCGATTATTTACTGACATTCTTCAATGTTTTTAACTCGGAAAGCATACAAAAATACTATATAATACTAAAATATAACTTTTTAAAAGGTGTTTTTAGACAAAGTTTTACGCAAAATTAAATAAATCTATACGGGGACAAATGTGTCTCATATGCGTAAAAGGATTAATTTGTATATCTTTATATGTAAACAATTACATTTGCAAATAATACATCATGTAGTCATTAAAATGTTGATTATGGTAACATTCTAATATTCTAATTAAATTGATTGAAAATGTAATATAGTTGAAAAATCTTAACGTAAAAAGTGACAAATGATTTTATGAATGAAGACAAATTGAGAATTGGATTCAATGTATTTTTTTGTCTAACACGAATTCATGAAAATTGCGTCTCGTTTGTAAACATGTAGAAAAAATAAGAAAGTAAACCATAAATATAAAAAAAATAAAAAATGGCCATTTTGTAAGACTTCTTACGTAGTTACCCTCTGATGCATACTTCGGGCAAGATGGCCAATACTGCTTGTTTTTTTATATTAAAATTGTAATTAATAAATTATAACCAAAGTTTGTTTAATTAAAGTTATTCAATAAAAAATTGATTAGTAATTTAAGCTTTTTATTTATTTATGTTATTTGAAACAAAAATTTTAATTATAAATGTGTGGTCATATAACATTGAATTCCCCTAACTCATTTGAAAAAATAAGTTGAATTTCCAGTCACTGTGTATTATGAATTTATAATTTTTTTTATATATTTATCAAATGTTTTTGACTATGTGACGATTTAACGTTACAATATTGAAAAAAAAGTTTCTGTCTTTTGTGAATAGAGAAAGAACAAACTATAAACTTAAAAAAAAAGAAGAAAAGCTTGAATGACAAGAAAGAAGTAGTTAGATAAATCCTTCTACAGCAGATGTCTCTAAGGTTTTTGTTATATGATCCTAATAACAAAGCGCTTACAACAGATTGATTGGTGCGCGATAATAGAACTCGAAGATACGTCAAGTGTCGCCTGCGGATTTTTTTCGGATGATCGACATGAAATTGGGCAACCATTTACAATGGTTAATATAAATTCTGAAAAAGCCTGAGGTAAGTATGCAATTCGCAATTCACAATGAAATCATTTCTTACTATTATAGTAACAGAAAATATCATTGAAATAAAATATATTTGAATATATTTTGTTGTACATAATTATAATACACAAAATAATGATTTTGATGAAAACACTTTTTTTCTATCAAATTTTATACGAAATTAATTTTTTTAAGGCAATAAAAAGTTAACATAAAGTAATTTTACAATAAATTCATATTAATTATTTACTTAGTTAATTAAAGTATATTGTGCAATACAAAAAAACAAAAGTTACATCCTATAAAATGTAACTATATAATTTTGGTACATAAACTACCTTAAAATTATCTTTCCAATAAATGGATTAAATAAATATTTTTAAAAGAACTTTAAAGATGCTTCACGTAAAAATTGTAAATTTTTGTACGAATTTAAAGGCAATGATGCTCGTAAAAATATACATTCAAAAAGAAACAACAATATACTGCTCGTAAAAACGTCTTGATTGTTGTCGAAAGGGGAAAATCATAACGCAATCAAAAATAAATTCTTTCATCAATATACCAACGTCACAGGAAATAACGAAGAAAAAAGATCGGATCGTGAAAGGGCAATAAAGGACTTTTATAAGAGCGTCATCGGGCTATTCGGACTCAATGCACTTCATGCTCGCGGTAGTTCCGGTCATATTATCGACAATGTGTACATAAAGTTGAGCTGCGTCACGCGGCCAACGATAAATTAGGGGAATCTCGGCGTAACGCCAGTTAAGGGATTGAATAGTTTCCGCTCGGCACGTGTACCCTGTCGCACATTACCAGGTCATTATTCCATGTACCGTTTTGCAATGCACTTTGTGCCAATCGTATCCTCACTGGGATTTTTAGTTTAGGGATCGATGTTCTTTTTTTTTTTTTTTTTTTATCATTTTTATCTCAATTTTATATCTCTCTACGTTCTTTTTTGCTTTTTTCGTCACATTTTATGACAATTCTTTGAATTTTTTTGTTTTTTTTTTTATTTTTGTCTAAGTAACATGTTTATAGGCACAAATTTTAGACGGAAAGTTTTACAAAAATAATCTTTGCATCGCTAAAGTATATTAACAAACAAAAATTTATTAGTAAATTTCTTTATTTATGTCTATTCTCAGCACAATTATATGCTTTGTAAGCTTAAAATATTCGATTTTCAATATTGAAAAATATTTTAATTTTAATAAAAGTGTGTTATTTCATTTTATTACCTAAGATATTTCATGTTGATAACTTTATAAAATTGAATAAATAACTAAAAAATAAAGGACAGTCCTTGCTTGACATGTGCGCGCAATCCATTTGCTCTTTCTTCATTTTTCTTTGTACGCGCTGTCCTTCTCTCTCAATCCGTAGAAAAGAGAAAAGAGTCCTTTGATGCTCTTTCAAGGCTCGGTCCCTCGAACACAGAACGCGATATAAGAATCCGTGTCCCCCTTGGCAGATCTGGGTGACGCGCGGGTGCACCACGAAGCGCGGCGCACGCACCGGATCAGAACGAACCATTACGTTCTTGCGGGAGCACAATGGGACGGGCTACATCTCCCGCAGGAAGTTTAGCAAGGAAGAGGATCCTTTTTCGCGCGTCCTGATATCTAAATTTGAATCGACCGTGAAAGCCAGGGTGAACTCAGGCATATATATGTGTCTATATATATATATATATATATATATATATATATATATATATATATATATATATATATATATATATATCTGCGCGTTGGCGCAAATGATTTACGATTGCTTCCTCTCCAGCCCCCCCCCCCCTCCCTCTTACCTCCTCGCCGTTGTCGATAGACATAGCTCACCCTCTATTGGGGCTGTATTAACCGAAGCGGCGCGATTCTTTACTCTTGAGGTCATCGGTACGTGCTCATGTATAGTACTACTGCTCGTCCCCTTACGATGAAAATTCTCATGCGTTTTCGTATTAGACCGTAGCGGGATTCACGTAATCAACGAGATGAATGGCTTTGAGCAATGAATTTTATTTTTTTCTTTTTTCTTTTGCAGTAGCATTTGATCATAATAAATGTAATGAAATATTTTTATTTATTTGACTTTTTAAATAATTCTTACACAATTCTCTTCCGGAATTTATTATAAAATTAAGAATAGATAACCTTTACTTGGACTTAAAATTATAATTTAGATTTACATTAATAATTTATAAGAAAAATAAGTGAAACATAATATTCGAAATTCAAATAATTTAGTCGTTAAGAATTATTGGAAATATTTAAACAGAAAATAAATAACCAATATTGATAATATAAATTTAAATATACTTATATCTTTATATAATTAAATTTTTTATAAATATATGGTATTTTAAAGTTTAATTGATTTTTTTTTTTTTCAATTGTTATCCAATTGATATAATTATTATAATAAATTTCACAATTCATCATAAGTTTTCAAATTCATTTTGCCTTATATATTTATGTTAAATCGATTTAATAAAATTTATAAAAATATAAAAAAAATTGTCGATTAAAGAAGATAATATTCTTTAATTTTCAATTTTAAAATCAAGTAGACATTGAGGAACAAATATTTTGTTTCAAAATGATCTTTATATTTTATATTTTTAAATTACTGTTGGAAATAATTAGGAAGAATGCAATTCTAAAATAGAAGTAAGATGATTTAAACGACTCAAATTTTTCTCACATTTTATATTCTTTTAAAATACTACCTTCTTCTTTAAAATTTCATAAATAGTTTAATTCGCGTAAGAGATGCCACCCCGAAGTAAAATTTGAAACATGCATAATCGTTGAAAAGAATATTTTTTCAAGTGAAAATCAACCGAAATGTTAGCGAGGAGAGTCGAAATAAAGGACGAAACAAAAACGAAGAAGAAAATGAAATATCTATAAGCATAGTGCGGTTGTCAGGTGACAGCAGGAGACGGCTTACATAACAAGTTCACGTAAGAGCTTCAACGGCAAGGATCCACTTCTCCTCTCCTTTCTGCGTCTCGAAGGGATAATGCGAAGCGGCGAGCTCGGAGACAATGCGTTCGCGCAATGGTGGTCAAGAGAGCAAAAGAAAGCCCTCCATTTCTCCTTTCGAGTATGCCCGCGCCATTGTCCCGACCGCTAGAAGAGAGCGAGCGAGCCTCCGCTGCGTTTGCTTACCATATCGTGACGTTCGGACAAATTTCATCCCTAAACACGTGCAAATAAAGGATAAAGGACATCAAATTGGCCCAGTGAAAGCGGCGTAAATCAAAATATGAGAAAACAGCGAACTAGCCACTGGCGCTGTAGCCAAGAGTGAAGGATTTATGGGATTTCCCGGTGTGTAAAAAAGGGCGTGCCCGCGTTATGTCCCGTCTCTCGCGTACGTTGCCGCTCGCTCGCGCGTGTCCGCAACACCGAGCACACACGCTTATATTTAGCGGCATATTTTTACCGAGCGCAACGGCAGAATGCGCGCGCGCGCGCGGATGAACCCGCCGACAGAGCTCACCTATCCAAAAGCGTCAGAGCAGGTTGGAAGTTTTGTTTAAAACATGATCTATCGCTTAAATACCTAAACTGTACAATTTATGGGTTCGCCGCGGGATCTTTGTCTCCCTCTTTTTCTTTCGGCTTAATGTATATATACGTGCACATAGGTGTATACGAATACAAGCATACATATGTGCGTGCCTTCTATATGTGAGCTTTTGTGAAAAGAAAAAGAGAAAAAAGCGAGAGAGAGCGAGAGAGAGAGAGATAGAAATAGGATATAACCCCACATGTACATCGTATATAGCTCCCACGCTTTCGAAAACTCCTACCTCTTCCTTGACGTTTTCTTGCTCGAGCATCGCGCGCTCCTTTTTGTCGCTCTCCCGTCTCGTTTTTTCATCGTGCTCCCGTCTAAAGGTTTTAACGCACTCGAGTCTGAAAGTTGACACGTTTCCTATTGTCGCTCTTCGCTAACGATTCCTTTATCATTTCGACACACTTTCCAAACGCTCCGATTCTGCCTGCCGAGTCTGAGTGTACATGCTCTCTTCTCCACGCCTCTCTTTTCTCTGTGTCGACGCGAGAGAAAGAGAGAGAGAGAAAGAGAGAGACCCTTTAAAAATGCGCGATCGGACCTTGGCACGGAGAGAAAAGAAAGGAGACGAGCACCTGCATATTCTCTTGGAATGATAGAATAAAAGGTTGACTGCCTTCGTGCGGATAGGGAAAAAATTGCTTTTAATATTTAACGTTTCCAAAAAATTTTTTTCTTTTCGAGTACCTTATACGAACATAAGACTTGAGTTTTACTCTTTCAAGTGGTAATGAGACAAGGTTTTCACAAAAATATTAAATTTTATTCAAATTTAAAAAAATTATGACTGACATAACATTCTTGGAAAGTATTATAATTTTTAAATGACTTTTCCAACAAAATTGAAAAGATCATCGTTAAATTTCTATGCATTATTAATCAACGTGAATAGAATTTATTAAAAAAAAATTAAGATTGTATCGGTCTAGAAGTAAAAGAAACTCATGATGGGTGGATTAACAATGATTTAAATATGCACTTTTTGTGCAGGCAATTGCGTATAAAAATATTATACCGTAGAAAAAAGAATGGTAATAATTTCAATTCGAAATGATACCTATTCTGAAAAATAAGAATATATAGCACAGAATTCATTTTATGAATTTTGATATTTACTGCTATAG
This sequence comes from Chalcis sispes, assembly GCA_949987625.1. Taxonomy (NCBI): domain Eukaryota; kingdom Metazoa; phylum Arthropoda; class Insecta; order Hymenoptera; family Chalcididae; genus Chalcis; species Chalcis sispes. Next base: position 49,717,619 of record OX465098.1, on the reverse strand, counting down.
TGCTTAATATAATGATCGTTTACAACTATATAAATATCCTTCATAAGTAAGAAATCGTAAAGATTACCATTCTACTAATAATATTTGCTATACTTCATGATAGCTATGCTACTAGTGGATTTTATTATGAAGTATAGGAATCATAGCCAAGATAGAATGGTACTGAATTATTTACATTAGAAACGCCAGTGTTGTTGGGGTGACTATTGGGAAAGTTACAATATTACCACAATCTTGACTTTTAATTGTGATTTAAATTGTAGAATAAATATTCACTGCCAATATTAACATAAGTAAACCAGGATATTTGAAGATAGGTAATATTTTTTTAATATTTTATTTTTTCAATTAAAATAGAATTATTAGTTTCCAAATACAAAATACTCTTCGAATGATTCGAAATTTTCAAAATAATGAAACCGATCAAAGCTGTAGTTCTCTAACTGAATTGCTTATACTATTCGCAGTTTACAATAATTTGAAATTAAAAAAAAAAGTACACAAAATTTTTCTGACTCAAGCAATTTGTTTTATTCCTTTGGCATGTATTAAAATATTTTTAGATTGTAGTGCATCTGCCATTTTTACTTTTATAAATGAAATTTCAATTCTAAATTCTTAGCTCACTTCACGACGATCCTAATTTAATATTTCGTCCTATCAATTTGAATTCTTCTTAATTTACATACTACGACCCCAGAAAAGAATAATATTGATTATCTTGAGTATAATTTTGAAGAAATTATTATCTTAAGTACGGTTAATAATAATAATAAATGTTTTAATGGTAATGCTTGTCATTGGCAATTGGTAATATAAAAAAAATCATCAACCAGAAAATAAATAATACAATGAAAAATATGAATTATAAGTTTAGAGTTGTTTAAAAAAAATATAAGTAGATTGAATTTTATATTGCCTCTATATTTTTTTATTTACTTCACTGTATGTTTTATCTTATTTATATTGATTTACAAGAAAACCCGAGCATATTTTTCTTAATTTTATTTTGATTTCTATTTTTTTTTTTTTTTTTTTTGTTTATTTAACCTGTACGTTTAACAAATTTAGCTATAAAAATTGGAAGAGGTTTCAATGAAGAACTTATTTTATTCTATACTTTCAAGATGGTAACGCTGCTGACGTTTTCAAAATTAGCCGCAAAAATGTGCCCTATTACAAGATAATACAATTTCTAGAACAAACATTTGTGCTCTTGATTGAGTTTAAGAAATTATTAATTGAGAATAACTTAAGTATATTTTTATTATATATTTTATAGATCTATGTAAACTATGCACGATCAAATTGTAAAAATTTAGTTTCACACAAGTGCATATTTTTTTTTATACCTTTTTCTTAAGTCTGACGACTTTCCCCGACTTACTATATCTAACATTTAGAAAGACAACTAATGGACTTAAATTTATAAAAAATAGTTTTTAATTTTATATATTGTACTTTACTTTTAAAAGTTTATTGTTAAAAATAAACATTTATATAATTTTAAATTGCATGCTGTACGTTAAATCTATAAAGATTTTTGAGAAAGTATTAACATTATAATGTAAGAAATATTTTATGTATCAAATAATTTTAAAATGTGTAAAAGTTTATCGCTCAAAATAATAATTATTAAAAATGCTTTTGCATTTAATATATTGACCGAAAAAATAATATCATTTGTAACACACGCGTTTATTATTTAATGTGATAACGTTTAAATATTTAATAGCATAGGACAATGTCATAGAAAATGTAGATACGTATACGATATTATGTTCATTGTCAATGTGTAATGATAAGATGTTTTTTAAAAGGAGAAATAAATCTACAATTAAAAAGTTCTATCAGCCGGTTGATTCTAGAAGCGGTAAAAAAAGAAAAAAAACGTATTGCAATATAGTACCTGATGAAAGAAACAATATGCGTATATTAACGCTAATAACTTAATTTTATTAAAAATGTGAACCGTATACCGAAAGAAGAATTAACTTGATTCAAGAAAAATAATTTTAAATCAAGAAAATCATTTAAAAAAAAAAGTATTTTTTTGATTAAAGAATTTCTCCTCTTGCTTTTATATTTATGTATTTCTATAGATATTAAAAACTAAGAGTAGAAATTCTTGAGTCAAGTAATTATTTTTCTTGAAAGCGATCAAAATTATTGTATTTTAAATTATTTTTCTTTAATCAAGCTAATTATTCTGTCGGTTTACAATTAAATTCGTTTTCATAAGATTTATAAAAAGAAGATAATATAGTTAATTCCGCAAGTTTTTTTTCATTTATTTATTGTATTATTTATTTTTTTTTAATCACTTTATTCATTTACATCTTTAGATGCTTAATTAATACAGTTATAAAATTATAGTGGTGAATTGGAATAATTTGTCTATGTATTTTTTTTCAACTTCAGTTTTAATAGTATATAAAAAATAACGATATAAACAAATATTACATAGTAATTAGAAAATGATGAATTTGACGTACATATCTTTAAGGTAAGCTATGATTTTTTTCAGACATTAATGTTATTAAAACATTCTTTTAGTTTCTTTAAATTTTATTCATTTTAGAAGTATATATTTGGTTGTAATTTGACTATTTCACCTATAAATAAATTTTTATATTTTCATTTGACGATAACAGAAACATTTTATATAATAAATTATTTAAAGTGAAAAGTCAGAAGTCTTAATCAGAAGTCTTTGTTAAGTAATTTAAATTTATAGCTAATACGATTATGAAAATCTTCCAATTTCTTAACCCGTTGACATAGAATGACGAGTTGGGGGTCGTCATTTATTGCATGTATGCAACTGTATGTTATAGAGTTTGACGGGTCTCACTCGTCAAGAGCCATTTTTAGCGGGAGCCGTTTGGTATATTAAATTACTCTGATGTTTCACTTCACAATACGTTTATTTATAATGTTCAATACTCTTCACCCTCCCATTTTCTCAACAATATTTTTCGGACGAATAAAATTTATACTGACGAATAAAATTTAACTGTTTTATTTGTATGTCAAGATATTAATCAATAAGTTTTAATTAGAAAAAAAAATGACGTGAATCGATATACACATACAACTGAATTTATGTAAATACTTCAGATTGTTTATGATTCAATATCATTTATTTATGCCTTTTTAAATAAAAACTTTAAAAATACTATATTTATCAAGATAAAATTTCATTAAGTTACACAATCATATATGTAAAATAAATATTGATAAAAAATAAATCATTATAAAATTATGAAACTGTATTAATTAAAATCTGTAACAACTCAGCAATTTTAAACTCTACGCAATATTTCACTCAGGTGTTTGGTAAAAAATTTTCCCATAATCTTATCATATTTTTTGTGTCTCATCTTAATCACCTTAAACCCATGGAAAATAGTGACGCCTGGCAGCGGTGAATTCCGCGAAAAGCAAGAATAACTCAAATGGCGCCTAGGAAGAAAAAGTAAAAGAAAAGAAGATAAAAAAACGGAAACCCTCCAGGGTATTGTCTCGCAGTGAGCATTCGATGATCGTCCCGTCGCTCGGAGTCTCGCGCGTGCGCAAGGCCCAAAGGTAAGCTCCCGAACATTTGAAAGATGTCTGGGACTTGCTCCCCCGCGTGAGCGGCGCGCTTATAGAGAGCTGTATGGCCGACATGGCTTCCGTGGTAGGTTGACAGAATCTTCGGCGCGATCTCGAGCTCGTCGTCTCCCGTCAAGATCTCCCTCGCCGTGTGCTCTCTTCTTCCTTTTGTTTTACATTGACGCGCACGTTTACGGCGTGCCCAGCGCCCATCGGGGCCCAAGCGGACCTTTACCTGCCCTTCCTCTCGTCCGCGTGCGTTTGCGTTGCATCTATCGGAGTCACGATCTTAAGTGCTTGGCGCTAGCCAAGCCTCTCCCTCCCCCTTATTCTCTCTTTCTTTGTATCTTTCACTTTTAGCCCTTGGAAGAAAGTCCCGAGAAAAAGTAGCTGAAATCACGCGCGCATCTCTACCTTTTTCCTACGATCGCTAAACTTTCGTAATTTACCATCGAGTATACATTTGGTATCGAGTATCTTTTTCTTTTTCTAAGAGCATTTGAAAACGGTATTTTGCGGAGTCACGCAACTTCTCAACAACGTGATGCTCGATCAATTAGTTGAACTTGACGTGCCAAAATAAAACTGATCTTTATGATTTCTTACTTATGAAGGATATTTATATAGTTGTAAACGATCATTATAATAAAGTACTATAGCAGTAAATATCCAAATTCATAAAAATTTAAAAGAATTTTAATTTAAAAAATACATTTTTAATGTTTAAATACATTTTATTGTACATTTATATAAATTTTAAATTTTATTTTTAGTATGACGTTTTCATAATATTTTTTTAAATCAAATTAATTTTTTGTAATAATTGCTTAAGTTAAATTAACGAATAATTAATAATAAAATAACAATTAAAATAAATCCAAGATAAAATTTATTTACAAATATAATTCAATTTTTAAATTTCATTTATAAAATTTTTATGTTAGATAATTTTAAAGTTGTATTTTAAGAATTTATATTTATAGAAAAAATTGATGTTTATTAATAAATTTGTAATGTTGAAGTTTTTTTTCTCGATTGAAATATTTGAATATTCCAATATGCATAGATTTATTATATATATATTTATAATATTGATAATAATATTAAATGCACGAAAACGAAATATCAAGGAAAACAATTTCTTATTTAAAATGTGTAGAATAGTATTAAGAGACACGATACGATCGCTCTCTGTGATAAAAAAAAAAAAAAAAAAAAAAAAAAAAAAAAAAAAAAAAAAAAACACGGAAAAATTAAAGGGGATCTATTGCACGGCTTTTGCGCAGGAAAATTCAACGAGGCTCGTGGCTGCATGCGCAACGGGAAAAAAAATAGGGTTAGTGATTTAATGCGCTAATGACGAGAGCGCGCGTCGATTGTAAAAATGTGAGCCGCGCGGGACGACGAGCCGAGGGGGCAAGCATCTCTTACATAAAGGTGCCAGCGGCGATACGACCGACCGATAAGTTGTCTCCGTCAACGTAATGCGAATAATATGTGAATCATGTATGCGTTAGACGTTATCGGCTAGTCGGCTTCCTTGGCTCGTATATACCTCGACCGTTTCTCGATCGTTTCCTTCCACGGATAAGCAGCGACGTACGATATCTCGAGTACAGGGAGAGTTGATGGGCTCGGATGTAGCCGAGGAGAGAGAGAGAGAGAGAGAGAGAGAGAGAGAGAGAGAGAGAGAAAGAGAGAGAAACAAGGGGCTTTCGTTCACGACCGCGTAGGTAATGTCTTAAAACAAGGAGGGAGGCGGTTGTTTTGCTGCAAAAAAAAAAAAAAATAAATAAAAAAAAAGAAATACGTCGTACGTATAAGCTTTAACCGATGTATTTATGTATCTCGAGATCGCGCGTGCGCGCTCGCGAGCCGGCGAGCGGACGCTCGGCATATATATATACGTGTATAGCGGTTAACGCTTATATGTATATATACTCAACTCTGCGGGCTGCTGACTCTATGTATATATTTATAAAAGCTAGGGCAATATTCATAAGATCGCCGGGGAGACTTGATTTTCCTTGGGGCCCGAGAGCGCGTACATTCGAAATTCGAATTTCGTCTGAATCTGGAATCGAGATTTCGCTACTTCGGAGAGTAAGCTGGGTGTATGCGTATTAGGTACGACGCTTCGATTACGCAATCATCGAGCGATTCGTCTAGGCTTTTGAAAAATCGTATACAGTTGCGAGCAAATGTTTAAAGCGTTCACTGCTGACTTACATACGGAACATTTTACAGAACGTTGTTTAATAGATTGGTAAAATTTAATAGTTTTTATAAAGGCAAAATTATTATTGGAGGACAAATAATAAACTAAAATAAAGAAAAAAATTTATTCTTTAAATTCTTTTATTAATACATTACTATAAATTTATAATTTTAATGAATCTATTATTTTAAAAATTTGATAATTATAATTTTCATTTCTAATTTTTAAATAATTTAAATATTTAGTTTTTACGTTGAGAATAAATTTTTTTAAATAAAGATCATTGTACAAACTTTATTTTATAAATAGCGTTAAATAAATTACTATTTTAGAATCTTTTCTTGTAATAGCATATTATAATTATTAAGTATCAATTAAAAAAAAAAATAAAGAAAAAAGTGGATAAATATTAATAAATACGCTAAAAATTATTTTAAAATATTTTACATAAAAGCAATTTTGATGCTTTCTAATTGCTGATTTCTAAATTATTTTGTATTAAAATTTAAATTTATGGATTAGAATATATATTTTATCTAAATATGTTAATATTGTTTGCTGCACATGATGCATCATATATTATCCCATAAAGGACATAATTTTTTATTTTCAACTGCAAAAGTAAAAATGAATAAATTGTAAATGTTAAACTATTTATATTCTGCGGTAAAATTAGACTAATTATAAAAAATAATGTTTTCAAAGGTAATTTATATTTGCGTTGTTTTAAAACAACAAGATGTGTTTAAGGATTATAATTGAAATATTTTAATATAATTGAATTATTTTAATTGAAATTAAAATTTTCAACTCTTCTTAATTATGCTATTAATTCATTTCTACTGCGTGATTATTATGGAAAATTTGTTACAAAAATAAATTACTTCATTTGTATATTATTCTAACTATTGCTATAAAAAATCTGATATAAGTAACATTTATTTTTCTAATGAATAGTTAAATTTGAATAAAATTTTACTGCATTTTTAAACAATTTTTTATACGTCATTAAGTCCAAATTATTAGTATTTCCGTTCAACATTATTTATGCAAAGAAAACATTCTAAAACAAAAATTAAATTAATCGTATATAGTATTTACTGCCCGGTTTAAAATGCTAACTGAATAATTTACAAACAACAAAAACTGAGTGAGAAATTTTCGTCAAAATATTTTCTTGTTGACTTCCATCAAAATTTATTTTTGAACATTGATTTTGATAGATTATTTAATTAACTTTTTACGATTTCATTTTTATTCATTGATTATACAAGTTTTTTTTTAATTATCATTATTTATATTTATTATTGTCTGAGTAAAAAATTTATATAAAATGTGTGAGTTTATATTATTCGTATACTTTGAGCAGTATTTTTGCGCTTTCATATATTATCAAGTCAACTGAAAAACTATATTAAAAACAAAATTTTTACTACAAAATCAACTTTTTTAATCTACTCTTTTAACTCATTAAAACTTATAGGACGCAATTGTGGCGTTTAAGTTTGAATTGTTTCCATACAATGAGTGCGATAAAAAAAAATTCGGAAACCATTGTTTCTTATGTTTCCGAGGGCGCACTTAAACTATGAAAAAATGGAAAATTTACCAAAAAAGAATACTCTCGAAATGTTTGGATACATTTTTTGATTTTCTCAAAATTCGGAAAAACAATATAAAAAACGCTGAAAAAAATTAAAGAGATTCTTTGATCAATTCTAAGACTTTTTTGTTCAATAAAAATTTTTCTAAAGTTTATAGTTTTTAAGAAAAAAATTTGTTAAGTTTAAAAAAACCATTTCGACCGCCATTTTGTTCAAACAAAAAATTTTTCACTTTACTTACCGTATTTATTTTAAGTTTAGACATCAAGGTTATTATCTAAATAGGTTTTAGACGTATCAAAAAATGTTAAAACAACGAAATTTCAATTTTAAAAAAAAATTCGATCGTTATCTTTTTATTAAAAAAATTATGAAGCTTTAAGTCATAAGACTAATCTTATAATGTCATAAACAGATCAAAATTTATGCGTTTCGAAGCTTCATAATTTTTAATAATGTTCATTTTTATGAATCATTAATTGGATTATAAATTATTTTTTAACATAATTTCATTAAATATTAAAAAATTCATAATTAAAGTTATTAATTAATATTAAAAAATTTATAATATAAAGATGAAGAAATATTTTTTATTTATCTTTACATTGCATAAATGAAACTAAAATATAATTGTCTATTAAGATAGTCTAAACAAATATCAATAAATTATTTACAAATGCTCTCTATTTATAAAATAATTATAAGAGTCATTTCTCAAACCGAAAACAGTACACACAGTGAGTGCAGGTAAGAAACCGAACAATAAAGTGTAGTGTCTTCCAGCGTGTATCTTTGCTTAGACCCGTCATAAAATAAGTCAACGATGCCTGCGGTCAAGCATGCCTCGTAATCTATCTCGGTTCTCTCTTCTCTTTTACGCAATTGTGAAAGCGTCGTCCTCACCCCCCCCTCTCCTCCTCCTTGTTTGCTTATTCTCGTTCGTATTCGGTATCGTGAACGTCGTTCCCTTTCTCCTCATTTTTCAATGCTCTCTAAAGCCATGCGTAAGTCGATCGCACTCGGAGAAGAAAAAGCCGCTGAGAGCCGAATAGAAGAGAAGTCCACCGATGGATTCTTACGCGCATAAGGGTGAAGAAGACGTGCGCTTTTGCGGTCAGTACCTGATTTGACCGTGAAGTTCGGCACCGAGCGTAGGCGCGAGAGACCAGCTTTTGCTTTCGGTGCTTGTGTGTATATATATATATATATATATATATATATACAGCAGGTTCCTACGGTCGTGTTTTTCCGTAGATTACGCAGCGATATCCTGCCTCTCATCGTATTCTCCGATCCTATCGTACAGGACTTCAAGGACATGGCGCTTGCGATCGAACCACACGATCTGCCCTCTCTTTCTCTCCTTCTCCCTCATTTTCCGTTTTTCTTTCTCTTTCTTCTCTCATATCGCAGATGCAATACGACGATTACCTGACGAACCTGCTGCCATTGCGTGCATCGCGATCGAAAGAGATCCGCTCTCTTACTGTTATTTTCGGGCTAAACTTATCACCCCGTTTCCTAGGCCATGAATCTGTCTTGCGCTTGATTTTACGTCCTCACGTTTTTTGTTTTCCTCCTCGAGCCCTTGGCTTTTTTATTTTATCTCGTGCTTGTCTCTCAACTCGGTACAAGTTGACTACATGTGTTTCGTGGAAACGTCTCTTGCACTTTAAGAAGCGATACACGTGAAGAAAGAAAAGTCCGGGATATTCTGACAAAATTATTGTCCTGACTATTGGCCCTTGACGTACGACACAAAGTCACGAACGAGTTTACACTTTTTCTGAGAAATGCGGTAAGCTTGGAAAATGATTGTCATATGAGTGTTATCGGTTTTATTATTTATATTATTTATTTTATATTATTAAAAAAAAAAAAAAAATTATGTATTTTTATATTATACAAATATGTGTGTCAGGTGACAAATATCTCTAATTTATTGCAAAAACGTAGCATCAATTTTTCCCAATGGTCGTTTCAAATTTATTTTATCACTATTGATTTTATATATAAAAAATATATAAGATAAATAAATAAATATATAAATAAAGTATTTTATTAAAATAAATACTCAAAAATTAAATACAATGGCTAAAGTACCTTTAATTTTTTGATAATAAACAATGGTTTTTTTTGTTTCTTTTTTTAATTTGTCATTTTACTTCAAATGTGAATTGTATATTTAAAATTTGTCTACAGAGATATAAAAAATATTGTGTTCCTCCGTTATAGATCAATTAACTTCACAGAAATATTATATAAGTACATTAAATAATTGATCTGCGTGTCATGCTATCTTTTTTCTTTAACTGATCACCACACAACGGTGTTTGATCAAATATAATTATTTATGATGATCGAATAATAAGTTAAAAAAAAGTAAATAAAATAATAACTAGGCGATAAAATAAAGATTAAAAATAAGAAGTAAGCTTCTATAATTTTCTAACATTTGCTTGAAATAAGAGTATATTTCATATCTAAAACGAGTAAAGACTCATTTATGTAAATTTGCCATAGTAATGAGATATTTATAATATGATTTGAGTTATACTATTTATCCTTAGTTAACAAATAATTGTACTGAACTTTAAAAAAGGATTAATGTGTATATGCATAATTTCACATCACAATTATATAGATAATATACATAAGTTAATTAACAATGTCTTAGAGTATATGAATATACTTAAAAATAATTTGTGTAAATATTTGACAATTAATTTTTTAACAAAATTAGATCGACGTATTTATTTTTAAGGATAGCAAGTTTGCCTAAAATTTTATGTTCTGAAATATGCTTGTAATTCAAGAAATTGTATCATTTATTCAACAAAAAAAAGATGATTAATAATTTCAACTTTTGTATTAGTGCATTTGAAATATAATAAAACTAAGTACGTAGTAAGTTAATTTGTACTAATTACATAAATTTCAATAATACCCTTAAAATTTTCAGATATATACGTGCAGTTAGATGGATTAATTTTAGCTATACTGATATACATTATTTCAAATATTTATAGTTATAGCCTCTCAATTAAAATTTTATAAATTAAGAAAAAATTATTTAAAAAAAAAATTTTTAAATATACTCTCCGAGAATTTGATTATTAGTCATATAGAAACATCTACTTAACTTCTAAAAAGTAAAAAAGAAATTAAACGAATAAAGCATAGTTTCAAAAATAAAAAAATCTACGCAGAAGTAAGGGATAATATTGAGCTCAATGTATAAAGTTAATATCATTCAATCAATTCCGAAAAAGACTCCGCACTCGAAACTAACTCCGTACAAACAAATGAAATTTCCAACACGCAATTGGAGAAAGCGGTGAATAAAACTGATATATATCCAGGTGGCTCCTATCTCTCTTTTTCTTTCTCTAGGTATATCGGTAAGAAAGAAGGCCCGTGAGAAAAGTATCGGAAATCGCGACTTCAAAATTAAATCCAACGGGATCAAGATGAACGATCGACTTATTCGCTCAAGCGAATTCCACGACGACGACGACGACGACGACGACGATCGAGCTTAACTCGCGCCGATTTCTCGGCGTCGTTGCTGTTGTTGTTCGGTAGAAAAATCGGCGCGCTATCTAGCGACACGTCGGGAGACGACGAAACTTTTTTTACTCGCGATCGTGAGTCAGGCTATAAGTTGAAAAGTAACGGTGCACCATAAAGCGGAGCGAACGGAAAGCCGATTGGCCAAATTGCAGCCGCGCGGCGATCGTATCGATGAAAGAGTCGGGGACTTTCGCGGAAAAACGACGTGTCAAGCACAAGCTGCATGCGCTTTGTATATATATACACACACACATATATATATATATATATATATTAATAGACGAAATATACGTTAGCGAATGGCTGTGCTATCGCTTTGTAATGGCTTCCGCGCAACTCGTGGAACAATACTTTTCTTCTCTCTCCCTTTTTCTCTATTTCTCTCTCTCTCTACCTCTCTGTTCATCTCTTTCTTTCTCTTTCCCTCTTTTCTACACATAAAGCACATACCTCTCCACAATTTTACGCCGTGTGCAACTTTTCTTTCGTGCTATAGCTAAGAAGCGCTAATTGGGCGAAAATAAATTGTCCCTATTTTTTAATTATTTTTTAAACTTTTCTTATTATATTATGTGTTGATAATATATACAATTAATAATAAATTAATTATATATATATACTCGTACAATATAATTCTTAATGGAAATTATATTTTAATACAATTTAGTTGAAAAGTTTTGATAACAATTGGTATTAAATTAACCCTTTTAAACCTGAATTATTTTTTTTTTCTCGAGTTATCATCTTTTAATATTTTCTATTAGTTTGGTAAACGTCATACAAATATGTTAAAAATATTAAATTTAGCACTATGTCTTCTGAAAAAAAGATATTCTTGATGAATACAAACGTGAGTGTCCAGCCTTAGTAATATTAAAGTTATGGACAAATTTTTAATAAAAATCTTATCGAAATCCTTAATTGTTCACATAGAGTAAATGAGTCAAGAAGAAAATATTACGAAATTTTATCATTTTATGAAAGTGATTCTCGGGTTTCCAAATTTATTAAAAATTTATTGAATTCTAAAAATTAAGTAAACATTATTTTTATTATATTTATAATAATTTAAAAAATGTTTTGTAATCAATGTTTTTTCTTGCAGCAATTTGATTTATATAGAAAAACTGTAAATTTGATTGTAAATAAAAATAAAACAAATATAGAATAAAACAAAGGAATATGCCAGTGTGGGTAAGACGCCACTTTGCTATATTTTCGTTATATGATTATACATATATGACAATATAAACACTGTTATCAGTTAAATTATAATTAACTAATTACATCGACACTGTATTAGTTTTTTTTTTTTTTTTTTTTATTTTTAGTTGTTTTTCGAACATTGGTGAAGGCAGTATAGTCTAATCTAAATTTTTCTATAACTGACATGCTTTCCTTTATATATTTTTTATTTTTATTTGAAAATATTGATGTAGATAATAAGTAATGCAAACAAGTTTATAGTAAAATAGTTAAAGAAAAAGTTTTTTAGTAATATCTTTTTTCTTAAGTTTCAAACCTTGCGAGTTAGATGCCAGTAAAAACATTGAGGTAATATTTCACTACCAAAACTACATATAATTAAAAAATAAGTCTAAAATTATAAATTAAAATATTCTTTGACTAAAGAAAATAGTATAATATTGTAGATTATTTTTCATATTTGGTTAAAGTTTAATTGATGTGCGGGTAAGATGTGACTTTCGCGTTTCTTTTTTGTTTAATTGTTATAATCTATTAAATAAATAAAGTTTACAAATATTTTTGTTATATATTTTATAGATTTAATATAGATAATTTTTTTATGTAAACTATACGTAATCAAATAGTAAAAATTTAATTTCACATAAATACATATTTTCTTTTTAAACTTTTTCCTTAGGTGTGGCGACTTCCTCTGACTTACTACATAAGATTTATTGATTTTATAAATAAATTATTGAATCAATAAATTTGTACGTCAATTTTTTAAATATAATAACTTTTTTTCATCATATTTGTTAAGACAACAAATGAATGACGTTTGAATGTTTACAAATGATAAATTTTAAAATTGAACGTTTTAGGTGCAATAAATTATTTTGTAAAGTGTGTCACCCAACCATAAATAGAGAAACATATAATAATAAAGCAAAATCTTTTCGAAATAATTAGTTCCTTAGTAGTGAACACTAGACTTAATATCTTAAAATATGTAAGGATATATCTTAGTTGGAAATGCTATCCGGCATTAGGTAATATTTCGAAGGGAAGAAAACCAGAGAAGAGAAAGAAAGAATAGCAGCATTGGTTTATGGTCCGGCGCGAGATTTTCCAACATGATCTACGGCACCCACAAATATCTGAAGGTAAACTCCGTCGGAGGAGAAAATTCGGAAAGTGATCGCGAAAACAATCCGCATGCGGACTATAGAGAAAGCTTTGGAAAGTCAAAAAGGCTACTGCTGCTGCTGCGGCTTTCCATTTGGAAAGAGACTATATTTTATGCAGCGGTCGACACCTGAAACTGCACTAAATTCTTTTCAAAAGGAGTTAGTTGCTCCAAGAAAAGGGAGTGAAGAGACAGAGAAAAAGGAAGGAAGAGAGAGAAAGAATCGATGAGTAAAGATTGTCGGGTAGGGGGCTAAATAGTTCTTAATTCTATACAAGTATATAGAATCGAGGATTTCAGGTAGATACTAAGTGCGTCATTGTTTTTTGCTATTCTGTTTTCATACTTTTTAATGAACATTCGTTAGCATCTGCGTTATTTCATTTCTTTCATCTATTTTTATCGCCAAATATTATTTTTTAAATTTTATAAAAATTATTAATTTATTTTCTTTAGATAATTATTTATTTATAAGAATTACAAATTTTTATATCTTTTATTCTTTCTTTTAAATGGACTTTTCTATTTCAACTATCATTATTACGCTTTCTTACAGTTAAATTCACTTTGCAAAAAAATTAATAAAAATCCTAGACAGAAAATGATTCAATGTTTTACGCTGAACACTTATTAATAATTCACTTTTGTAGAAATCATACAAAATTTAATAGTCTTTTGAATAATAAATGATTTTAATTCTACTAATTAGATATATGGGACGTTCCAATGAATTCTTAGTACATTTAAGTCAAGTTTTATTTATTTTTTTTAAATTTTTAAACTTTTAGTATATACCGAAATAAGATTTCATGCCAAGTATAAGCTCAAAATATTAATTTTTAAAAAAGTTATGCGCATTTAAAAAAGAAGGGAGTAAAATTTTTAAAACGTTATATCTTAAATACTTATCAGAATCACATAATTGTTTTTTTTTTATTTTCAACTACGCCAATAATATTGAACTTTAAAAAAATATATAATTTGACAAAAAATTTTTTTATAAAAAAAATTACAATAATTTTTCATAAACAAATTAGGTTTTTTAATCGAAGGCCACATATGATTTTCGATTTTTTATGTCAAAATAAAGCTTAATGTCTCTTCTTTAATTCCGTAAGATAAAATTTTTTGGACAGTTTAAAAGAAAAAAATTAGAGCCATTAAAAATTGATGTTCCGCGCTTCCAGCCGCGCCGCGCTGCACTTAAGCTTATGATGTGTGTATGCGCTGCATGATACGGCGGCTGCTTACGGAGCGCTTTGTCTCACTTCTTCTAGCTTCTTTCATATATCAAAACACTTATTTTGCTAGATTCTTTTGTGTCAAAATAAAGCTTAGTATCTCTTCTTTGATATCGTGAAAAACAATTCTTGGGCACTTTGATAGAAATATTTTTTTTTTATTTTGTATTTACTTTTTTAAATATTTTAAAGTTTTTGAATCGGGATACAAAGTCTTTTTTAAGAGAGGTTGTTATTTTATTAATATTTGTCTTATTATTAGACAAATTATTTGACTTAAAAAGTGAATCAAGCAAGGTGGAAGAATTTGTTGAAATATTTCAAGCGACAAGGACTATCAAAGTTTTAAAAACAAGATTTTAATTGGTAATACAAGAAAGTTATTTATTCTGTAGGTAGTTCGTCATTTTTTATCACGAATAGATCGGTATTATCGTCTTTTATTATCTAATCATCAACTTCTTTAATAATGAATAATTTTTTATCTTTTTGTCTGATAGAATCTGTGCTACTTCTACGTTCTTTCAAAACTTTATCTAAAAATAATCATTTTAAACTATTTTTTATTACATGATTTATAAAAATAATGTATTATATTTGTATGATGTTTCAGTTATTATAAATCTTATTAATTTGCAAGATTTAATTTCTCAAATTTAACTCAATGAAAAATTTGTGAAATAAAATAATTCATTATATGCGCCTTGTTAATATTTATGTATTAGTTATAAAATGTTGAAATTTATCTCATTAAATAAAACATTATCTCAAGAAAATTTATCTTTTTTTTTTTTTTTAATAAATTTTTAGCAGCAATGAAGAATAATTCTTTATTGTATTTAAATAAATTTACGAAAAAATTTTTGTTCAAATAGCAAAAAGTTATCTATAACAATACTTTATTACGTTTACATTTATCGGCAGGCTTCTAATAAATAAATAATTCGAGAGAAGCAAGCTTACGAAAACAAATATATCGTTTCGTAAAGAGTGATAGATGATGATGCTTATTTAGGCAAACGATGAAGAAAGAAGGAGGATAAAAGAGCGACAGAGGGAGCGAGGATAGTGGAATAAGGGTAGGAGGAGGGTGAAGGAATGAGCCTCTGACACACAAGTTCGTGAGGTGGACGCGAGGAAAATAAAGAAGCAAGAAAGCGTGATATGCTGGCCCATAGGATTTTGGAAAGGCACCTAAACCGTCGCGAGCTATACACCGCCATGTCCAAGGTTCAAGGGCGTGCTGGCTCAAAGGTTTTTCGAGGCAAGGAGGCGAGGCAATTAGAAGACGCAGCGGGATACCGAAATCTTTGCAGTCCTTATTTTTTTTCCTCCTTTCACTCCCACCTCATTCTTTTCTTTCACCTTTCCCCTCTTATTTTTCTTTTTGATTCCTCATCCAATTCTTTGCGTCGATCATCATCCTTGTGGTAAAGTTCGTGAGTTTTTTACTTCACGCATCTTAGTTGCTTGCTTAAGTTTTGTTAATAGTCAATGATAATTTAATTGGAATGCTTGATTGATACGTTTGATTCACTGCGAGAAATGTAACAACTTGATACCTGCCGAAATTTTGACGAATTACTCATATAAGTACTTATTATTACTCCTAAGTCACGTAGCAAAATCTGTGGAAATAATAATCTTGACTTAAGATGAATATTTTATTAAGAAAAGCATTTATATTAAAAATAAGTACACTTATCGCAAAAACTTACGACAAATTTCTTAAAATTAATAGTATATATGTTAAACCATAATGATTGATAGAAGTTTAATTTTAATTACGTTTAGTTCTTATTAAACGTATTACAAAATAACCTGTAAGAATATGTTACATTTTTTGTGTTTAAAGAATCATTAATTTTAAATAATATACTATAATCATAATCTATTAACTTGTTAAAGGTAGTTGTTAAAGCAGAAAATTTGTGTTAGTCGGAAAAAAGTGAAGATTCGAAAAACGAGATACTGACAGGATATGACACACCTCCCTTCGTTTTACTACAACCCGAAATTAAAATGCCGATGATTTTTTACGGTTAGCATTCTTAGTGAGTCTACAAAGACTAAAAGTGATTGAATGTTTGCCAAGAATCCTATTTGACCAGACCTTTTTGAGATTCTCGATGATGTAGAATAATCATTTAGTCATTCTTTGTGCCTTAAAATGAATGCCTTATCTGAACGACGTCGTTCATCTTTTTAATTTTTTAATTTTTTTTTTTTTTTTTTTTTTTCACCAACGTGTACATTTAATTATTGTTTATAGATAACATTGAATATTGAAAATAAATGAGAATATCATTATTGTTATTAAATATTTGAAAATAGCATTATAAATATAAAATATCAAAAAATATAGAATTTTTATTATTATGTTATGCACTTTTATTCAAATTTTATTTACTTTAAACATTTTTAGTATGGTTACTTATATTAATTATAATTCTCGTATATGCAAATACAATAATTATATTTAAATATAATTATTTTTTTTAATTTCCTAAAGAATTTATCGAACTCTGATGGAAAATAATAGAACTACATCATGCAGTAAAAACGATGATATAATAACTTTCTGTAATTACCTATTTAATATCCAATATTTTCATTTTAAGCAATATTTTGTATATAATATAGTACTGTAGTATATTGATGTTACTTCATGTAGTTAAATATAATGGAATGTTATGTAAATTTAGATAATAAAGAAAAATATTTCGTTAATTTTAATCGACTTCTTATAGCAACAAATCAAGTTTATTATATTGCACTTCATACATTTATATAATAAAGAATATTTTAATGCGAATGATTAAATATTAATTATTATTTTAGAACAATCAATTTAGATTTTTCATTTTTAAAATTAAACTTTTGTATCTAAACTACTAGACTAAATGTACATAACAGTAATCGGTAAGTAAAGAACCATCCAAAATACTACTGTAAGTAAGGTAGATTTCTGTTTTATCTGAAAAGGATACATATTCAGTATCTATAACTGTTGTATCTATTGAGTTTACTGTTTACCTTACCATAATGCGATAAGACATTCTTTAAAAATACCCAGATAACATTGTGGCGACACGATGCGTCCACGTTGCGTACATGCATGCGTAACCCGTGGCAGCACATGGATATCCAGTTGCGTGTCCACATTGTTTACACGTTGTCAACACGCCGTGGTTTCCACGACCGTGTAGCGCATATAACCTTAAAATATTTTTAATAATTTATAAAAAATAAAATTAAAATGAATAAAACAATGTTTTAAAATAAATATTAATTTATTAATTTAAACATATATTATAAGTTACAATAAATAATATATAAATTAAAAATACATTATATTATATGCTGCTAAGTCTTCTTCTTGATCTTCTGCAGCAAAATACATGAGGAAAAGTACATCTGAAACCAAATAATGATAATATTCCCAGATAACAGCGCGTGGAGCCCACGGGCGTGAAAGCATGCCATGCCAGCAAAATGTTGGCATCGTGCGTACACGAATGGTCGATGCAAGAATGATTGCAAAATGTGCGCACGCTGCTCGCACGCATGACGGCCGTCGTTTACAGGGTTAATGCGCGCATTATGTTAAAAACACGCGTGCAAACTCTTTTTATATTATTAAATTATAACAATAATATGTGCATAATTAATACACAAAGTTATTTTAAACATTCTTAAATAAATTTAAGAATAATTATAAGAATATAATTATGAAATATATAGAAAGTATTGATTCTACTGTAATATATGTGCAATATAAATAGGTTATATACTGCAGTTGCACTTGTGAGCGCGAGTGCAAGTGAATACGCGAGTTTGTTCGTGTCACTCGCAAATTATTGTTGTTACTTATTATTATATTAATATTCAAAATTTTTTAATAAAGTTAGAAGATTTCTCTAATCGACGAATTAATTAGATAAGTATATTTGATATTATATATTAAGTTTATCTTACATAATGAAGAAATAAATTCTTTGTAAGATTTTTTTCATTCTAGTATAAGTTATACATTGATCACGGCCGCAAATAGAAATAATACAGCACATTGTTCCTGGCCAAGTTCCTGATGTTACATGCACTCCGAGCCTGCAACAAGCTCAACAACAGCATATTAATAGTTTATAAATTTTACTTTAATATTTATAAATTTAACATTATAATTATGTAATTATTTAGAACTAGAACTTGGAGAACTTTTCCATGATGATCTGTTTGGATTATTCGATGCAATGTCTGCTATTGAAATGATGGATCCAAAAATGGATGCTAGAATGTTGTGCAACAGAGGCAACAATAAACCATATATATTTTCACAGGCTGCAATGACTGGTGTAATAAAATTAGATAATCTTACTCCTTCTGAAATTATTGGAATAATCGATTCAACCTATGCTTGCATAGTTTCATGGTTGGAGGGTCACAGTTTAGCTCAAGTTTTTACAAATGTGTACTTGCATCAACGGAATGAATTAATAGATAAAACTTTAAAGACGTTTTGTTATGCAGTTTATAAAATTATTCAAGAAATTAGGGAATATGCAATCAAAGCTTCTGTGTATAGTATAGTTATAAATTAAAAATTTTAAACAAGCAGAGTAATATTATTTATTTTAATTTTAGATGGCAAACGTTTATCTGTAACCAAATATGAAGAAATGGTAAAGAAAAAAAATGAAGAAGAACCTAAGAATTCGAATTTTAGGTGGAAGCAACAAGAAGCTCTAAAAAATGAAGATAGTATAGCTGATTCTGGAAGAATATTTTTAAGAAATTTAACTTACACAATAATTGAAGATAACATCAGAAAATTATTTGAAAAATATGGTTAATTTCGTTTAATTATTATTTATTTTTAAATTTTTATAATTTTTTAATTTTTGATTCTTATCTAAGGTCCTTTAACTGAAGTTAATCTTCCAATTGATAAACTTACAAGAAAATCATAAGGATTTGGTATGATAACTTTTTTGTTGCCAGAACATGCAGTTAAAGCTTACTCTGAACTTGATGGATCTATTCAAGAAGGTAGAACGTTGCCTCTTCTTCCATCAAAAACAAAATCAATGCCAGAAGATTTACTTGCACAAGGTATGAATAGTAATAGTTCTAAATTTTAAGTATTATAATTATTGAAATGTTAAAACATTATTTTTTAAATGGTTTCAGTTACAAACAAAATAAAGAATTAAAAACAAAAGCAACTGCTGGATTATCTCACAACTGAAACACCCTTTTTTGGGACAAAATGCCGTTGCTGATGCAATAGCACAAGCTCATAATACTACAAAAGAAAATGTAATTTTATTTAACATACAATTTAATACAATTATAATTGCAATTTGAATATTAAAGAAATTGAAATATACAGGTTTTGCAAGATAGTGATAAAGGTGCAAGTGCAGCAGTTCATTTAGCATTAAGAGACACACAATTAGTTCAAGAAACTCAAAAATTTTTAAAAAGAAAATGGAGTTTGTTTAACTGCTTTTAATCAGGTATTATTGTAAATTTAAAATCATATTAAAAATGAAATAGATTATTTTAATAAATACAATAATAAATATTTTTTAGACCCCAAGTAAACGATTAAGAACTGTTATCCTTATAAAAAATTTACCAGGGAGAACAAAAATGCAAGAGATAAAGGAGTGTTTTACTAAACAGGGAGAACTTGGTCGAGCAGTTTTACCTCCTTTTGGAATCACAGGTTTAAATTAAAATTCAAAGCTAAAGTTGAGCATTATTTTAAACACTATTTTTTGTAGCTCTTGTGAAATTTATTGAACCATCAGAAGCAAGAAAAGCTTTTGCCAGGCTGGCTTATGCAAAATTTAAACACTTGCCTTTGTATTCAGAATGAGCACTAGATGACAGTTTTATTTCTATATCTTGTAAAACACGCAAAGAAAAGAATATGTCACAAAATAATAATTCTGAAGATAGAAGAAAAGAAAAAGAAGTAGAAGAAAAAATCAAGGTCAAAGATGAAGAAAAATCTACTAAAAATGAAAGTAAGGAAAGCGAAGTTGAAGACAAAGTCTCTTTGTAAAAAATTTAAATTTTCTTACTATAGAAAAACAATTAAAGGTGAAATTCAGTAATTGTCTATTATATAATGTAATATAAATAAAAGTATTTGATAATTTTATCTTCTTACAGCATTTTTCAAAATATGACAGATTGAACTATGCTAATGTTTCCATGAAAAAAGATCCTAAAAATCAAGGCAATAAATTATCTGTGAGTTACGGGTTTGTAAGATATAAATTAAAATCTGATTTAGAACGTGCTTTAAAAGAATTGCAAACGAGTTCATTGGATGGGAAAACTCTTGAATTGAAACGTTCAGAAAGTATATAATTGCAGTAAGTTTAATGTACATAAATTAAAACAATAAAACATTGAAAATTTTTTAATTAACTTCTTCTTATTTTTATTTAGAACTGATATTAAGGTAGCGAAAAAGACTGCTAAAATTACCGAACAGACTGGAACTAAAATTCTTGTAACAAACGTGCCTTTTCAAGCAAATGCTGATAAAATTAAAGATTTATTCAAGTAAGAATTTATTTTATGAAATATTGTTTATTAATTTAATGGGCTCATTGAGAAATTATGTTTACAGGGCTTTTGGTGAATTAAAGGCTGTTAGATTACCAAAAAAAATGGTTGGTGACAAAAAGCATAGAGGCTTTGCGTTTGTGGAATTTTACACTAAAAAGGAAGCCAAGGTAATACAAATATTTTAATATTAAATTATTATTTAATATAAAAAATGATTTGACAACTAACAAATTTAATTTATTTACAGTTATTTATCAAAGATCCACCAGGTGAAGGATTTCCTTGTCAACCAGATTATCACTGCATTATTGACTTTTTGGATTTTCTGATTCAAAACCAGCGGTTAGTAACAAATAAAGGTGCAAGTTCAGCAGTTCGTTTAGCATTAAAAGAGAAATTTGGAAACAGAAATTAGGAGTACGAGTCTTTGGATCCTGGTTCAAGAATTTTAATTATTATAATCAAGTAATTTGTAAGTTCTTTTAAAATTAACAAATGTTCAATAATCATGTTACATTTATTAAAAATAATATTATCATTATTTGGTTTCAGATGTACTTTTCCTCATGTATTTTGCTGCAGAAGATCAAGAAGAAGACTTAGCAGCATATAATATAATGTATTTTTAATTTATATATTATTTATTGTAACTTATAATATATGTTTAAATTAATAAATTAATATTTATTTTAAAACATTGTTTTATTCATTTTAATTTTATTTTTTATAAATTATTAAAAATATTTTAAGGTTATATGCGCTACACGGTCGTGGAAACCACGGCGTGTTGACAACGTGTAAACAATGTGGACACGCAACTGGATATCCATGTGCTGCCACGGGTTACGCATGCATGTACGCAACGTGGACGCATCGTGTCGCCACAATGTTATCTGGGTTATTTTTAATAAATGTAACATGATTATTGAACATTTGTTAATTTTAAAAGAACTTACAAATTACTTGATTATAATAATTAAAATTCTTGAACCAGGATCCAAAGACTCGTACTCCTAATTTCTGTTTCCAAATTTCTCTTTTAATGCTAAACGAACTGCTGAACTTGCACCTTTATTTGTTACTAACCGCTGGTTTTGAATCAGAAAATCCAAAGAGTCAATAATGCAGTGATAATCTGGTTGACAAGGAAATCCTTCACCTGGTGGATCTTTGATAAATAACTGTAAATAAATTAAATTTGTTAGTTGTCAAATCATTTTTTATATTAAATAATAATTTAATATTAAAATATTTGTATTACCTTGGCTTCCTTTTTAGTGTAAAATTCCACAAACGCAAAGCCTCTATGCTTTTTGTCACCAACCATTTTTTTTGGTAATCTAACAGCCTTTAATTCACCAAAAGCCCTGTAAACATAATTTCTCAATGAGCCCATTAAATTAATAAACAATATTTCATAAAATAAATTCTTACTTAAATAAATCTTTAATTTCATCAGCATTTGCTTTAAAAGACACGTTTCTTACAAGAATTTTTTTTCCATTCTGTTCGGTAATTTTAGCAGTCTTTTTCGCTACCTTAATATCAGTTCTAAATAAAAATAAGAAGAAGTTAATTAAAAAATTTTCAATGTTTTATTATTTTAATTAATGTACATTAAACTTACTGCAATTATATACTTTCTGAACGTTTCAATTCAAGAGTTTTCCCATCCA
The DNA here is from genome assembly GCA_949987625.1 of Chalcis sispes. NCBI lineage: Eukaryota > Metazoa > Arthropoda > Insecta > Hymenoptera > Chalcididae > Chalcis > Chalcis sispes. Next base: position 49,694,748 of record OX465098.1, on the reverse strand, counting down.
ATGAACTCGTTTGCAATTCTTTTAAAGCACGTTCTAAATCAGATTTTAATTTATATCTTACAAACCCGTAACTCACAGATAATTTATTGCCTTGATTTTTAGGATCTTTTTTCATGGAAACATTAGCATAGTTCAATCTGTCATATTTTGAAAAATGCTGTAAGAAGATAAAATTATCAAATACTTTTATTTATATTACATTATATAATAGACAATTACTGAATTTCACCTTTAATTGTTTTTCTATAGTAAGAAAATTTAAATTTTTTACAAAGAGACTTTGTCTTCAACTTCGCTTTCCTTACTTTCATTTTTAGTAGATTTTTCTTCATCTTTGACCTTGATTTTTTCTTCTACTTCTTTTTCTTTTCTTCTATCTTCAGAATTATTATTTTGTGACATATTCTTTTCTTTGCGTGTTTTACAAGATATAGAAATAAAACTGTCATCTAGTGCTCATTCTGAATACAAAGGCAAGTGTTTAAATTTTGTATAAGCCAGCCTGGCAAAAGCTTTTCTTGCTTCTGATGGTTCAATAAATTTCACAAGAGCTACAAAAAATAGTGTTTAAAATAATGCTCAACTTTAGCTTTGAATTTTAATTTAAACCTGTGATTCCAAAAGGAGGTAAAACTGCTCGACCAAGTTCTCCCTGTTTAGTAAAACACTCCTTTATCTCTTGCATTTTTGTTCTCCCTGGTAAATTTTTTATAAGGATAACAGTTCTTAATCGTTTACTTGGGGTCTAAAAAATATTTATTATTGTATTTATTGAAATAATGTGTTTCATTTTTAATATGATTTTAAATTTACAATAATACCTGATTAAAAGCAGTTAAACAAACTCCATTTTCTTTTTAAAAATTTTTGAGTTTCTTGAACTAATTGTGTGTCTCTTAATGCTAAATGAACTGCTGCACTTGCACCTTTATCACTATCTTGTAAAACCTGTATATTTCAATTTCTTTAATATACAAATTGCAATTATAATTGTATTAAATTGTATGTTAAATAAAATTACATTTTCTTTTGTAGTATTATGAGCTTGTGCTATTGCATCAGCAACGGCATTTTGTCCCAAAAAAGGGTGTTTCAGTTGTGAGATAATCCAGCAGTTGCTTTTGTTTTTAATTCTTTCTTTTGTTTGTAACTGAAACCATTTAAAAAATAATGTTTTAACATTTCAATAATTATAATACTTAAAATTTAGAACTATTACTATTCATACCTTGTGCAAGTAAATCTTCTGGCATTGATTTTGTTTTTGATGGAAGAAGAGGCAACGTTCTACCTTCTTGAATAGATCCATCAAGTTCAGAGTAAGCTTTAACTGCATGTTCTGGCAACAAAAAAGTTATCATACCAAATCCTTATGATTTTCTTGTAAGTTTATCAATTGGAAGATTAACTTCAGTTAAAGGACCTTAGATAAGAATCAAAAATTAAAAAATTATAAAAATTTAAAAATAAATAATAATTAAATGAAATTAACCATATTTTTCAAATAATTTTCTGATGTTATCTTCAATTATTGTGTAAGTTAAATTTCTTAAAAATATTCTTCCAGATTCAGCTATACTATCTTCATTTTTTAGAGCTTCTTGTTGCTTCCACCTAAAATTCGAATTCTTAGGTTCTTCTTCATTTTTTTTCTTTACCATTTCTTCATATTTGGTTACAGATAAACGTTTGCCATCTAAAATTAAAATAAATAATATTACTCTGCTTGTTTAAAATTTTTAATTTATAACTATACTATACACAGAAGCTTTGATTGCATATTCCCTAATTTCTTGAATAATTTTATAAACTGCATAACAAAACGTCTTTAAAGTTTTATCTATTATTTCATTCCGTTGATGCAAGTACACATTTGTAAAAACTTGAGCTAAACTGTGACCCTCCAACCATGAAACTATGCAAGCATAGGTTGAATCGATTATTCCAATAATTTCAGAAGGAGTAAGATTATCTAATTTTATTACACCAGTCATTGCAGCCTGTGAAAATATATATGGTTTATTGTTGCCTCTGTTGCACAACATTCTAGCATCCATTTTTGGATCCATCATTTCAATAGCAGACATTGCATCGAATAATCCAAACAGATCATCATGGAAAAGTTCTCCAAGTTCTAGTTCTAAATAATTATATAATTATAATGTTAAATTTATAAATATTAAAGTAAAATTTATAAACTATTAATATGCTGTTGTTGAGCTTGTTGCAGGCTCGGAGTGCATGTAACATCAGGAACTTGGCCAGGAACAATGTGCTGTATTATTTCTATTTGCGGCCGTGATCAATGTATAACTTATACTAGAATGAAAAAAATCTTACAAAGAATTTATTTCTTCATTATGTAAGATAAACTTAATATATAATATCAAATATACTTATCTAATTAATTCGTCGATTAGAGAAATCTTCTAACTTTATTAAAAAATTTTGAATATTAATATAATAATAAGTAACAACGATAATTTGCGAGTGACACGAACAAACTCGCGTATTCACTTGCACTCGCGCTCACAAGTGCAACTGCAGTATATAACCTATTTATATTGCACATATATTACAGTAGAATCAATACTTTCTATATATTTCATAATTATATTCTTATAATTATTCTTAAATTTATTTAAGAATGTTTAAAATAACTTTGTGTATTAATATATGCACATATTATTGTTATAATTTAATAATATAAAAAGAGTTTGCACGCGTGTTTTCAACATGCGAACATAATGCGCGCATTAACCCTGTAAACGACGGCCGTCATGCGTGCGAGCAGCGTGCGCACATTTTGCAATCATTCTTGCATCGACCATTCGTGTACGTACGATGCCAACATTTTGCTGGCATGGCATGCTTGCACGCCCGTGGGCTCCACGCGCTGTTATCTGGGATAAAAATGAACATCCCCAGATAACAGCGCGTGGAGCCCACAGGCGTGCACCCCCCCCCCTCCGATAACATTGCCAAATCAAAATGACTACACAGCGGCGTCAACTGTGGCGCAACCGTGACTAAGTCCTGCCCCGGCTTTTGACCGTCATATGCCAAGCATTTGCAAAGCAATATGCAAACACGTATGTTAGCATTTTGCCAAGCTGTATACTCGCGTTTTGCCGGCATATTGCACTAATAATTTTTGGCTGCGGACGCGTGATCCCAATGTGCCAATATATTGCAAATAATAATTTTTTGGCTGCGCACGCATGCTGCTGATGTGCCAGCAATATGACCCACAATTTTTTGAAAAATATAGGGAAATAAATAAAAATGATTTTTATTTAAAATTATAATTGATTAGAAATAAATACAATAAATATGTATAATAAAATAAATATAAAATTGATAATAATTATAAATAATAAAATAAATATATAAAATAGAATAAATTTAAAAAATACAATAAATAAAATTCATTTTATTATCGTACTCTTGCTGCTTTTGCTCCTCGTACTGCTGTCACTGATGCTGGTTCTATCATCGATGCTCCTGCTGTTTCTATAAAATAGAAAAATATTATAATTAAAAATGTTTTGATGCGATATAAGAAAAAATAATATAGAAAAAGATTAAATTACAATACCTTATAAATTGCTATTTCCTTCGTAACTGCTGCTCCTTCTGCTGCTGGTGCTGTTTTACTCCTTCCTGCTGGTATCCTTACTCTTCCAGATGCACCTTCTCCTGTTTATGATGCTCCTACTGTCTCTGTAAAATATAAAAATTATTAAAAATTTACTCAATTATAATAAATATTGATAATTAAATATAAAAAAAATGTATCGGTTGTACTTAACACCAAGCAGAAGGTGGACCTTGCTCGAAATGTACTTTTGGTGCAAGCAGTTTAAAGCAATGTTCACTTCTGCTTGGTGTAAAATCATATAACAACAGACATTCAATGGAATACACCCGTTCAGCAGAGGGAACGTATTGGAGGAGTGGAGATAAGCTCGAATGATGCTGTGACATTAGAAGTTTTCGTTAGTGCTGCTGTCAGCAGTAGACATGGCTTGAAAAAAAAAAAAAAAAAATGTTCCCAGGGCGATTGATCTCCCTGTATGGTGACATTCCATGGCCCGCGCGCTCGCCGGATTTAACTCCGTGTGATTACTTTTTATGAGGCTACCTTAAGAGTGAAGTGTTCAAACATCGACCCAGGGCCCTGGAAGCCTTGAAGTATGCAATTTGCCTTGAATTTGGTCGCATTCCACCACATCCCCGATAGCAGCGCGTGCTCGCCAATTTTTGACCGCACGTACTTGTCTTTTATGCTCGCGTTTTGTCGTCAATATGCAGCCAAGGGTGGGGAAAAAATATTGTCGCACTGTGGAATGCACGATGCGAGTATAATGCGAGTGCGAAGTGGAGCAATTTTTTTAATTTTGTTGCTGACAATTTGTTAACATTTTGCTGGTGGTTTTGATTTTTCGCCACGGCCGTATCACCGCGTACAATGCGCAGTATAAATGAATATGCGAGCTCGTTCGTGTCACTCGCAAATTATCATTATTAATTATTAATATTCAAAGTTTCTTAATAAAGTTAGAAGATATCTCTAATTGACAAATTAATTAGATAAGTATATTTAATTATATTATATATTGTAAGGCTAATTTATGTAATAAGAAACAAACTTTTGTTAACATTTGATTTTCTATTGCAGGTTATTACGAGAAGATATAATTTAAGATACATCAAGTAAGAACTATTTAATAAAATTAATTTAATCCAATATCAATAATTTTAAATTATGTTTATTTAAATTATTATTTTGCAGTTGCGGATTCCTATCACGATGTGATGGAGTAAGAGATTATGGATCTCAATATGGGTATGTAATTATTTATTGCTAAAATCAAATATAAATATACATACACTCACTCATATTTTTGATGTGATTTCCATGTTTCAAATTGAATAATGAAAATTATTAATAATGTTCTTTTTTTTTGGAAAAGTTTATATTTTTATTTTGCATAATTTTTTGCAATTATTAAAATGTTTTAACTGTTAGAATACAATGTTAATTATTAGAATATAATTTCAATAGAAAAATTATATCAAACTTAAATCATAATACATTATATTTTATAACATTAATAAAATTATACAAATACTATCAAGAACGCTGTGTTGTTGCAGATGTGGTACATAATAATGCTCATTTTTTGCATGCCATCACGAGTCACGTAAGCAATATATTTTACAGGTGAGAAAAAATTTTTATATCAACTTTATCAAAATTATTTTTTAAAAACAAATTCATTTAACTTAATGAAAATTATTGTGTACAGATTCAAACTCAAAACGGTTTGATATACAAAGGTGTGTTTAGGTCAATCATTTTATCCCATTGCATTTCGGATAGAGTTATACCCGGTGTTTTGTAGCTTATTATTAAATCGATTACTGGTTTTACACTGTTAAAACATATACCTGATATTTCAGTAGTAATGCCAGGACTTTGCAGATTTTTTAGTTCGTAGAAAGCTAAATTATTACGGATCATAACAAGAATGCCTCCTCCCTTAGAATGTTGGCGATCTTTTCTAAACGTTTTAAATCCTGCGAAGTGAAAATTTTCATGATTTTTTGTCAACCAAGACTCTACGCAAATCAGAATATCTAAATCTCTCAGTAGTTTAATAATTTCTTCTTTTTTATTTGTTGCACTTCTACAATTCCAAAACATCATTTTTAATTTTTTATTTGTAAACGCCATTTTTATTTATTAAGATAAGCATAAAAAAAACACTGTAAATAACAAAATAGATAAAAGTCGGCTTTTTCTTTTTGTTTTTGTTTTTTTTTTTTTTTTTTTTTTTTTTTTTTTTTTTCTAATTTTATCATAAGCTGAGTTAATTATCCGTGTCTTGGTCTGAGTCACTTGCACTTTCTAATAAAAGTTTCTTTTTTATCCTCGAGAGCCTTGCTTTAGCTGGACGGTGAGTTATGTAAGAATTTACTTTATCAATCATTTCTTTTAAATCTTGTGTATTGTTTGTATATTGAGTCGATAACTTGGATACATCATGTATTCCGTAAGAAGCTTCGAAGAATTGTTGGAACAAGTCAAATACAATTACTGGTTTTTCTACAGATTTTTCAAAAGCGATCTTTGCTGGCATTAATATTTCACTGCTGTTCATATAGCTTTCGATATCTGATACATCTAATTTTTTTCTTTTATTCTTTGGTTTTTTAACTTTAGTATCTGCGTTTATTGGCTTGAAGAATTCTTTGTTTTCGTTAGCATTTGTTACAGAAGTCTGTATTGTCTTAACCGACAATGATTCTGAAATAGTAGAAGGTGGTGGACGGTTTTTTGAAATAGTAATGTCATTATCGTCTAATTTAGATGTAGAAATTTCTTTGTTTTCGTTTGATTGATTTTGTATCGTAATCATATTATTATCTTTATTACACCTATCTTCATTGTAAGTTGGGCAGAGTTTCGCTATATGGCCCGTCTGTTTACATAAGAAACAGCTGGTAGTGTCTGTACTGAGGAATATCCAGTATGTCGTATTATCGTGATTTCTTTGTAGTGATTCTGGGAGAAGATGTTCCTCTTCTTCTCTTATATAGCACTGTCGTCTAAATGATTGTATGTGTGCGCGGCCTTGTTTTATAAGTCCTGCTCTTAGGTTGTAAATGCTAGAGACTAGATTAATGCCCAATTTTTTCAATGATTCCACGATTATTGAATTTGGAACGACAGGATTGGCGTTAGATATTACAACTCTTTTATTTTTTTTCTAGTAATGGTCTGATTTTCAGTTGATATTCTTTTACATGTATTGTTTTGTTAGTAAGCTTTTCAACTGCCGATTCACTAGAAAAAAAATGCACACTCTTGCTCCGGAAATTTTGGATATAAATCTTATTTCGATGGAATCTATGAGAACTTCTAAGCCGTCTATGTAATCGTCGTTAGAACATCCTTCTATAGAGTCGATTATAATCGCTTGTTCTTTTTTAGGTTGACAATACTGAGCTGTGGCATTGGCGTAAGACTTGTTAGAAGTTGTTTGAGATTGGTTTTGTTCCTCTTGAACCCTGTTATCAGAAGCCATGTCGGATGATGGGGTTTGCATTTCAAACTGTTAAAACAATTTGAATGCTATAGTATTACACCTATCTAACGATAAGTTTTGCTTTTCGATATTATAACACTTAAACTGAATCATATACGTAAACTCTCGGTTTGTTTACACTCGCGTCGAAACATGTCTACTCGCTACGACGTCTCAAACCCGACTCCCGCGCAAAGATTTTAAGTTTGAAAATAATAATTGGGACAGATAAGATATAACTATTATGGTAAACTATTGTTACATGCTTTACACAGTATCTGTCCAAAATTTCAACTCTATAGCCATGATATAAAAAAAGCATTGAAAATACATTTATTTATTTATTTTTTTTTTATTGACCAGATAAAAATGTACAAATTTATAACTTCTTGATAATTTGTTGGTTTCAAAAATATTGAATTTGGATTTAATAAAGAAGGTACAGATACTATGTTATTCGGTGTTTGTATTTGGGAGGATGACTCTATTCCTACATTACAAAAGTATAATAGTTATTGATGGTATTGGCTATTTCTTTCGGTTAAGTAATTTTTTGATTATTTTCATCATATGTTATAAGTAACTGATATTTTGATAATGTTTCTTTTGTTTCCCAAGCTTATTATTAACTATCTCCCATAACTTTTTTGGATTATTAATGTTCATTAGTATTTCTCTTTTTTCTTTTTCCATTTTAGCTAATTTAATTTTTTTATTTAATATTTTAACATACTCATCATATTTGGATTTTAATTTTACGTTTTTCGGGTTGAATTTCCAAACTCTATAGAGTATTTCTTTATGTTTACAATCAAATAGAATTTCATCAGTTATCCAATTTTTTCTATGAATTAGTTTTTTGCTTTATTTTGATTTTTCGACAGTTTTAGTCTTGCTTTTTCTACACATTTCTGTATTTTCTGTATTAATAAGTCTGTGGCTTCATTTGGATCTTGCATTAATAGTATTTCTGTTCAATTTGTTGAGGCTGCTGCTTTTTTAAGAACTGTAATCAACTGGTGGTTGGATTTCTTGTAACGATAAATTCTTGATTTTTTAATTAAATTATTTTTTAATTTGTTTCCAATTGAAATAATTTTTTTTTTTTTTGCTATTAAATATACTTTCAAAGGTTTTTTTTTTTTTTTTATTTTATTTTAAACCCTTTAAACCGTTATAGGTTTATTTAGGCTACACAGGAATTACATGAGTATACAATATTGTACATGATAGCGCTTACATATTTTATGTAGAGTTACGTATACCAGGCTGTTCAATAAGTTTTGCGGTTCGATAAGACAGGGTGTTGCTACTAGCCTAAATTTTTTTTTTTTTTGTTATGTTGGTACACTCTTTATATGAACGTATGTGAAGTTTCATTTCAATCTGCCAATTCATTCTTTGTTTACAAGCTATTTAGTGTCGACGTGTCACATTATTTTTTTACAATGGAAAAAATCAAGTATCGTGCAGTGATTGAATTTTTATTTTTGGAAGGTTTAAAAGCAAAGGAAAAATCGGCCAAGAAGGTGTTAGCATCAGTTTTTTGGGATGCGAAAGGAATTTTGTTTGTGGATTACTTGCAAATTGGTAAAATAATAAATTCTGAATACTATTGTAACCTTTTAGACGAGCTGAAGGAAAAAATTCGTGAAAAAAGATCCGGTTTACAGAAAAAAATCCTTTTTCATCAGGACAATGCACCGTGTCACAAGAGCATTTGACAATAGCTAAAATCCATGAATTAAAGTTCAAATTGTTGGAGCATCCACCGTATTCACCAGATTTGCCCCCTAGCGACTTCGATCTGTTTCTAGACCTAAAAAAATTCATGCGTGGAAAGCGTTTTTCATCAAATGATGAGGTCATAACAGATGTGGAAGCGTATTTTGCAGCCCTTCCAGATTCTCTCTTCAGGGATGAAATTTATAAATTGAAATCTCGTTGGAACAAGTCTATTGATGTTCAGGGAGACTATACTGAATAATAAAGTGTATTTCAAACCATAAAATTGTCGAACCGCAAAACTTATTGAACAGCCTAGTACATATATACAATGATTAAAGAATAAGTTTGCAAGGATTATTACAGTGAATTTTATACGCTCAAATTACATTTTTTTAAGAATGCGAATATAATAAAGCATGCTATAGAATTCGGTTTGGCGACTAGGGACTCAATATTTAGTGGCGAGCTAAGGAATCCAATAGGTTGTAATGATCGGCTCTAATTCGATTGATATTAACTATAAATTCTCTGCTGTAATTACAATGGTGAAACCAAGGCTTTTTACTTTCCTCGTAATACTATTTTGAAATAGTTTTTGACCTTGGTTAAACCTTGATTTTTAATTTTGTTCTGCGTTGATTTTGAAGCCTTTTTTTTTAATAATTCATAAAAGTCTGTGTATGGAATTTTATTTACATTAGGTTTCGTAGAAATTGCATTAGAAGCTTGTTTAGAGTGTAAATCTGCTTCTTCGTTTCCAAAAATGCCAAAGTGTGCAGGGAACCAGTAAAGTTTTATGTTTGTGTTCTCATTATTATTTTGAATATATGAACTATACTTTTCCTTAATTTCTAGTATATGTGGGTTAGTTTTTACATTAATTTTGGTAGAATTTAGGCTTTGGAGAACACTTAAGGAATCAGAGAAAATGTAGATTTTTTTATTACCGTTATTCAGCGCCACGTCGAGTGCATCTTTCACCGCAACGCATTCTGCTCTGAATATAGATGCGTTTTTATTTATGCTTTTCATTATACTTACATTTAAATTTGGGCTTATGCATGCAGAACCTACATAGTTAGAATTTTCAGATTTACGACCATCTGTATACACAGCAGTTGCGTTGTTTTTACATAAGTATTGATTGAGCAGATCGTTCAGATTTTTTGACTTTTTTAGATGGTGTCCTAGATCGGTATCTATTGGAATAGACATAGTTACGGTTTTATATTCGTGAAGGTAGATACAATAATTTTCGCGGATTTCTAAAATATTTTCTAATTTTACAGTATAAGTGATGCATTTGGAAAGTATCTTGTTGGTTAGAGTTGATTTTTTATTTTTACTGATGTGATAGTAGCTAAGCATGCTTTTGCTTGTGAGAGAGCTTGAATTTGCTATTGCCTTGAGTAGGTGAGGTTTACATATAAATGAAATTCTATCTTTTATGGAGGTGATCTTAGTTTCAGCTAAAAGTAAATTTAGGGGTGTGCTTATGCGATATCCTAACGCCGCTCTGATTGCTGCATGTTGTATTTTTTCTAATTTTTCTGTTATTTTTTTATTGCCAATGTGATATATAAAGATTCCTTTGTCGATAATTGAGCGAATATAGCTTTTGTATAGGATAATTAGGGTGCTTGGATTTGACCCCCACCAAGTTCCACAGAGAAATTTAATCATTTTTAAGGCCTTGGTGCATTTATTTTGAATATAGTCAACGTGGATATTAAACGTCATTCTGTAGTCAAAATACACACCTAGAAACCTGACTTTTTCACTGGATTTGATTGTGTGATTGTCAATTTTTATTTCAATGCTTCCGGGAGGGATATTTTTGCTGTTAAAGTGCATTAGCACAATTTTGCAGGGAGATATATCTAGTCCTAAATCGAGAAGGTTTTTTTTTCATTGTGTCGACAGCTTTTTGGAGTATTTTTGTACCTCTTTTAAGTGATTTTGATTTTATGAAAAGAGCAATATCGTCCGCGAATTGTAAGATTATTATATTTTTTTGAAGATTTTTGGTGATATCTGAGACAAATTATATATAGAAGGGGGCTTAACACGCCTCCTTGCGGAACTCCTTTGTAAATAAATCTAGGTTGATTTAGGGAATCAGTGAAAATGCATCTTTCGTGTGTTATAAATTTGATGAATTTGACGATACTGTTAGAGCAACCGATTGTTGAAAGCGTAGTAAGTAATAAATCCGAATTGATAATATCGAATGCGCTTGCGACGGCAAGGAAAGCGCCCAGTACATCCTTTTTTTCGAGAAAAGCTTCGTCAATGTTCAGTGACGATTGAGAAGGTTGTCAGTGCAAGATTTGCCTTGTCTAAGGCCATTTTTAATAATGTTTCAAACAACTTACAGAGGCAGGATGTTAGTGAAATCGGTCTATAATTTATACCATCTGCTTTTTTTATAAAGTGAACGAAGCAGTATTTCCAACTTTGAGGGTAATCTTTTTTGAGAAGCATTTCATTAAAAATGTCTAAAAGTAGAAGTTCGAATCTGACCGGAAGATTTTTGAGAATTTCAAAATCTATTCCATCCATTCCAGGACAAGATTTTTTACTTTTTTTTCCAATGCGGTGTTGAATTCATTGAAATTATATGGACAGTCAAAAAATTGGCGGCTAATATAGTCTGTTTCTTTAGGCAGCTAATTCGGGTCGAATTGGGCCCATGGGGGACTTATTTTGTCTATTAATTGTTCTATTTGATCGTCTTTTAGTCGATTTTCGGATACATATTGAGGTTTTGGATTTATGCAGCTGCTTTTAAAAATTTTACATTTTTTCCAAACAAAGCTGGGGTCGATGCGGTGATTTATGCTTTCTGCAAATTTTTTAAAACATTTTTTTTTCTTTTGGCTAGGGTAGTCATTTTTTTATAATTAATTAGGTCTTCTAAATTTTTTGTATAATTTCATTTTTTGAAAGTTGCTTTTCGAAGTCTTTTGATTCTATCGCAATCAGCATCCCACCATGGAACAGGATTTCTCATTTTATTATGTTTTTGGCATTTTTTTTTGCAGGGAGTGCTGGAGACTATGGCGTCCGGTAATACATAGATTTAAGAAAGAAGTCATATTTTCCTTTAGGAGAGAGGTACTCGTAAGATGTGGAGAAAAAGTTATCGTAAGAGTTATCGAGTTTCGAGTAAAATTTTTCCGTCAGCCAGTTGTTTGTATTTCCTAGAGACGCTGTTTAACACTTCTTAAATTCTAAAGTAATAACTTAATAGGATTTGTGTGTTGATTGTTGGAAGACGCCATTTTTTTTTTTTTTTTTTTTTTTGAGAAGTCTGTTTCGCTACAGCTTTCGGAGAGGGAGTCATCATTATTTTCTAGCAGTTTTTTTCTTATGCGGATGAGTCGATGCTGGAGTTTTTTTTCTGTGATATTTTCTTTAATATCCGAAATCATTTTTATTAAATCCGGTAAGTTATTAGTGTAGTCTTTCGCAACTTCCGTAACATTGTGTTTTCCAAACGTTGCGAAGATAAAGTTGGCTGCGTTTTCGAAATTAAGCGGGTAGTCTTTCTGGTTTTTCATGAATAAATCTTTCGAAGGAGTGATTTGAGTTGTTATTTCTTCTAAGGTGGTGGATGGTTTAACTGTGATTTTAGATTTATTTAGTGTTTTTTTGACCTTGTCTTCTGCACTCTTTGTCGAGGTTTTTTGGCTTGAGTCTTGATTTGTTTCGTTGATTGAGCTGACGTCAGAACAAGTAAGTGACAAAGGCCTTTTTGAGCCTTAGAATTTATCTCGGCTATGGTGAAAGCCATTAAAAGCTCTAAAGAAAGCTTTCGCCGAATATTGAAGCGCCCGCTTCCGGTCCAGGACAACCTGAATGAGCCTCCTCAAAGGCAGCCTTGTGTAGAAGCACCGATCAAACAAAAAAATGACGATTATGCCATCAATATCGTTAACGAGGGTACCAGGAAAAGTATTACAGAGAAGAAGAAGCTTTCCAGGACCAACCAGAAGAGTACTTCCAAGAAATATTTTAAAATACGGGATAAGTATATTAATTCTTTTTTTATTTATTATTATATTTATTTAATAAATTTGTTTAACATTTTCAGAGTCATAAAAAGATACACGCTGCTATTATTTTTGTATTGATTCTAACGTAACGGTCAACGTGTATCTTTTTATTTTAACGCTTTCACATTTTTTTTTTAATATTTTAATTAGTTAGTATAATATGTTAGAGAGCGTTGGAGGGGCTAATGACGTGGATGAGCCTCACAGAGAGGGCCGAGGTCGGGGCTCCCTCACACCTACAAACAAAATATTTATTTAATTTATTGAAAATTTTGCAGTAGCAGCAGCAGATGAACCCAACGGACACAATTAGATTTGTAAATAATTGTAAATAATAGGTATAACTTTAAAACATATTATTAAGACATATAACCTGATAATTTCTGTTATTTCCAACAGGTACGGTACATTAACTGTTCTGTGCTGATAGTATGTTATGCTAATCCAGAGAATTTCCTGTCATCGACTGGATCTTCTATCATCGAGTAATTTTCAGGTCATGTAGTTTTTCATTTCCTTTTTTTACTTTTATTATATACGAGGTCTGGCTATTAAATAACGAGACTGCGCGCCTAGAGGGCGCCGTAGAGGGTCGGGGAAAAAAACGAGTAGTGCGTTGGGTATCTAGATATCTTGTCTATGCACGTACCAAAACACGTTCTCGTCACTATTATTGTATTTGTACAGTAGCGGTTGGAAACGAACGTGTTTTTTTCTCGTGCCGAAAACCATGTGTGACGAAAAACAGGAGCAACGTATCAATCTCAAATTTCTCGTTAAATTGAAAAAAACTCCGACTGAGTGCTGTAAATTGTTGCAAGAGGCCTATGGGGACAATTCTCTATCTCGTGCGCGTGTTTTTGAGTGGTATAAGCGCTTCCGTGAGGGCCAAGTGAGCACTGAAGATAACCAACGCCCAGGTCGCCCTGTCACTGTTTCAACTCCGGAAACAGTGACCAAAATCAACCAAATTGTGCGTGCAGATCGTCGAATGAGCATCCGGATGATTGCCGAGGCTGTAAACGCCGATAAAGAAACGGTTAGACAAATTTTACACGAGGAATTACACATGACAAAAGTCTGTGCGAAGTTGGTGCCAAAAAACCTGACTCCTGACCAAAAGCTCTTGCATCAACAGGTCTGCTCAGATTTCCTTGAAAGGTTAAAAAAAGATTCCGGACTGATGAAAAACATTACTTGCGACGAAACGTGGATTTTTCAATACGATGTTGAAACAAAGCGGCAATCGATGCATTGGAAGACGCCTGAATCGCCCATTATCAAAAAAGCAAGGATGTCCAAATCAAAATTCATGGTAATGTTGATCGGTTATTTCGACATTAACGGTATCGTGATGACTGAATAGGTTCCAAAGGGTTAGACTGTCAACCAGACTTACTATTTGTCAGTTTTGGCAACACTGCGAGAACGAGTTCGTAAGAAACGGCCCGAGTTGTGGAAGAACAACTCGTGGATTTTGCACCAGGACAACGCACCTGCCCATAACGCGCTATCTGTGAAGCAGTATTTGGCCAGTAAGCGCACTCCAGTGCTCGAACACGCGTCGTACTCGCCAAATTTGGCACCGTGCGACTTTTTTTTGTTTTCGAAGATAAAATCTGCTTTGAAAGGGACCCGATTTGAGTCGATGGAAGCGGTAAAGCAAAAAACGGCAGAGCTCCTAAAGGCCCTCACCAAAGAAGACTTTCAGCACTGCTTCGATCAATGGAAAAAACGTATAGAAAGGTGTGTGGCGAAGAAAGGGGAGTATATTGAAGGGGAGCATTCGAATGTAGAATAATTTTTATAATAAAACCCTTTTTCGTAACCAGTCTCGTTATTTAATAGCCAGACCTCGTATATTTACTTTTATTATATATAAGTTTTCTTTCATTATATGTAAGAATAATATAAAGAAAAATAAATTTATTAAATTTATCATTGATGGATCGATGGATCAGTATTAAAAATCTTTTGTTTTATGGTTACGATTGTCACTAACTGTTGTTTGTTCTTGTCTCTAGGTACATCTGGAATTACATTGAATGTATATCGTAGCAGTGATAGAGACTAAACCATCTCCAAGGTTTAACTTTAAACTGCCTCTAACAAGGGAACCACTCCAACCCGACCCCACCGATTTTAATAATTTTTGGATATGTTTTAATACTCAAAAAAATATTCGACACGTGTTTTTTTATCGGCTGACATCCACTTTTAAAGGGTGAAATCCACCCCTGAAGTACACCTCGAAAAATCGTTTTTTTAATATATCTCTGCATCTAATGAATATTTTTAAATAAAATCAACGCCAAAATATTTCTTATAAGTAGGCGCTTCTACTGATATAACTTTAACACCAAGGGGTTGCAACCCTTTTTTCTATAGGAGTCAAAGTTCTATTTTTTTTTGCTATTTTGCGATTCAAAATCTGTTAAATAAGGTCGAGTAGGTTAAAAACTGCATTTATAATGAGAAAATAAGAAATTAAAATTAACGTATTACGGGGTTTTTTGAGAAAAAATTTTTTGGTGGTGTGCTACTCCTAAAAACCACCTCTACCAAATTACAAGCAGGCTAACCCACCTAACCCTGGCCACAGTGTGTCTATTAATTATTTGTTGTTATATGTACCATATGACAAGCGAAATATATTAGATAACCAAGCTACTCCTAACCTCTAACTCCTAACCTCAAAAACCCAAAAAACCACCCCTATCAAACCACAAGCAAGCTAATCTATCTTAACCTGGCCCCAGCGTGTTTTTTGATTTTTTTTTTTTTTTAAATAAATATATCCTACACAATAAGCAATTTATGACAGCAAACCATTGTACCCTTAACCCAATCAATCCCTAAAGAACACCCTTACCAACCCACGAGCAGGCTGCCGCCCTCAACCCTGACCACAGCGTCGTTTATCGCTCATTTCTTCTTGAAATAATTGTCAAATCAAAACCTGGGATGAAAAAAGTCACGTCTAAAAATAAGTATCTAATGTAATACGTTGTCTTATTATTTTCAAATGAACTTTATTAAAAGTTATTCTTATAAAAGTCTATATTTTTGACTCATATGTAAATTAAAATGTATTATTTGACATAGTTTTCACAGTAATGATAATCTTTAAAGAAGTGCTTAAAACATAATGACTTTTTACACCAACCACATGGTATTATTGCAACATTCTTACATCCTTCTACTTCGCAGTTGACATTACAAGATTCTCCAAAACTAAAATCAACAGGATTATCAAAGGCATCAGTAACAACGAAAGTAAAAGCTTAGGTAAGGTATTAATAACTCTTATAATATAATGAATTACTATTATCATTTTTTATAGTATCAAATTTTATTTATGTATTATATAGTATTATTTATTATATCATGAAATTAACATTTTTCAATAAATTATTTTTGATTAAATATGCCATAAAAAAGTTTATTTTTATGCATTTTGCTGTTGATGGTTATAATAAGTCATACCAAATTTTTATAAATATTAATATAATTAAAATTGTTTATTTTTTGAAGATCTTGATTAATCATGTCTCAGATGTAATAAAAACAAGTTTGGAAGTCTTGAAGCAAATTAGTGTTACGTTAAAATAACTAAATTAGAAATCATAATCAGAAGATATTATAACTTCATTTTCTAATGTACGAGGTCTGGCTATTAAATAACGAGACTGGTTACGAAAAAGGGTTTTATTATAAAAATTATTCTACATTCGAATGCTCCCCTTCGATATACTCCCCTTCCCTCGCCACACACCTTTCCATACGTTTTTTCCATTGATCGAAGCAGTGCTGGAAGTCTTCTTTGGTGATAGCCTTTAGGAGCTCTGCCGTTTTTTGCTTTACCGCTTCCATCGAGTAAAATCGGGTCCCTTTCAAAGCAGATTTTATCTTCGAAAACAAAAAAAAGTCGCACGGTGTAAAATCTGGCAAGTACGGCGCGTGCTCGAGCACTGGAGTGCGCTTACTGGCCAAATACTGCTTCACAGATAGCGTGTTATGGGCAGGTGCGTTGTCCTGGTGCAAAATCCACGAGTTGTTCTTCCACAACTCGGGCCGTTTCTTACGAACTCGTTCTCGCAGTGTTGCCAAAACTGACAAATAGTAAGTCTGGTTGACAGTCTGACCCTCTGGAACCCATTCAGTCATCACGATACCGTTAATGTCGAAAAAAACGATCAACATTGCCTTGAATTTTGATTTGGACATCCTTGCTTTTTTGATTCTGGGCGATTCAGGCGTCTTCCAACGCATCGATTGACGCTTTGTTTCAACATCGTATTGAAAAATCCACGTTTCGTTGCAAGTAATAATGTTTTTCATTAATCCGGAATCTTTTTTTAACCTTTCAAGGAAATCTGAGCAGACCTGTTGACGCAAGAGCTTTTGGTTAGGAGTCAGGTTTTTTGGCACCAACTTCGCACAGACTTTTGTCATGTGTAATTCCTCGTGTAAAATTTGTCTAACCGTTTCTTTATCGGCGTTTACAGCCTCGGCAATCATCCGGATGCTCATTCGATGATCTGCACGCACAATTTGGTTGATTTTGGTCACTGTTTCCGGAGTTGAAACAGTGACAGGGCGACCTGGGCGTTGGTCATCTTCAGTGCTCACTCGGCCCTCACTGAAGCGCTTACACCACTCAAAAACACGCGCACGAGATAGAGAATTGTCCCCATAGGCCTCTTGCAACAATTTACAGCACTCAGTCGTAGTTTTTTTCAATTTAACGAGAAATTTGAGATTGATACGCTGCTCCTGTTTTTCGTCACACATGGTTTTCGGCGCGAGAAAAAAACACGTTCGTTTCAAACCGCTACTGCACAAATACAATAATAGTGACGAGAACGTGTTTTGGTACGTGCATAGACAAGATATCTAGATACCCAACGCACTACTCGTTTTTTTCCCCACCCCTCTACGGCGCCCTCTAGGCGCGCAGTCTCGTTATTTAATAGCCAGACCTCGTATTTTATTCATTTTACAATTTTTTTAAGTAAATAATAGAACTGTTAATTTTCTTTTCGATATTGTATAAAATTCTTTGTAACATTAACTAGATGAATAAATTATAGATAAAAAAAAGTTAATTATATCATCATTTAATAAATAACTAATTGAATTTTTAAATAAAAAATTGTCAAATACAGTAAGTTCAAATAATTATATTATAAATATTTACCAGTAAATATCTAGATACATTGTTTTTTTTTATTGAGTCTCTATATATTGTCATGGAAAACAGTCCGTATTCCGCGCGTGTTTATATTTCGCGCGATTCCGCGGTCCGCGGGCCGAGTTTAATTTCGGTAACGTGACGACCCTGAGCCGAAAAGGAGAAGGGGTAGACTGCGGAAGGGCGCGAGCGTACGGACCCCTCAGACCCGCACTCGGGGCAGACCGAGAGGTGCGAAAAAGCGCATGTAGTTTTCCTCCAGTTTGCCCCGAGTCCGAACGGCCACCGGCCTCCCACGCGACGCGATCTCGGGCAATTCCCCGAGCGTCTTTCGGCGATTCTTGTCGATGTCTTTTTCTCTCCCTGTCCGCTCTTCTCTTTCATTTTTTTTTTTTTCTCTTTTTCTTTTTCTTTTCTTTTTCCCCTCCTTCTCTACAGAGTTGGGTAAGCCTGAGTCCTTTTGTTACAGGCAGAACATCGCGACCATGGCTATGGAAACGACTCTAGAGGAGCTGGAGCGGCTGTCGGCCGCCATACTCAACCTCCAGCTGGGAGAAGAGGTCTAGCACCTGGTCCATGCGGCCCTGACCACCGCCACGAAGACGGTGAGAGCTCATGAGGAGGAGGCGAGGCGGCAAAAGGAGCTCAAGGAGTCCGTTGTAATTTGGGAATTGAGCGACGACGTGGAGGATTCGACAGCTCCCCGCCGCATCAGAGTCCCTGGTTTCCGGCCTCCAGAGCTGCCGTTCGGGTCGGCGTCAGCGATCGTAAGCTGCCCGCCAACCCCTGAGCGCCCGAGAGTAGAGACGAGGGACGCATCTACGCAGTATGAGGAGTATTGGTGGTAGGAGCTACCCAACGACCTGGTGGCGCGATGGCCACGAGTAGAGCTGGGACTCCTGGCGGCTCGCAAATCTGCGAGTGAAGCGACTCGCCGGGAGAGGCGCGCCTTCGAGGTGCTCGATGAGTACCTCCGCTAATAAAACTGTAAATTTTCTTTTCGATATTATATAAAATTCTTTGTAACATCAACTAGATGAATAAATTATAGATAAAAAAAAAGTTAATTATATCATCATTTAATAAATAACTGATTTTTGAATTTTTAAATAAAAAATTGTCAAATACAGTGGTAAGTTAAAATAATCAAATTATAAATATGTTACAGTAAATATCTAGATACATTGATTTTTTTTGTTAAGTCTCTATATATAAATATATATATATATATATATATATATATATATATATATATATATCACAATGTGAATATTAGGATTTAAATTTATAATACAATTTAAAACTTTATTTTTTAATATATTTTATTCATTTTAAAATTGTTTTAAGTAAATAATAAAACTGTTCATTTTCATAAAGTTATTATATGAAATTCTTTATGTCATTAACAAGATGCATAAATTATAGATAAAAAAAAAGTTTATTATAGCGTTATTTAAAAATAATAGTTTTCAATTTCTAAATAAAAAATTAAAAATTTATAATTTGGTGCTTGCTTCTACATGAAAACAGTGATGACAAAAATATCGACTAAGCCGCAAAATAAAAAAAAATAATTCAATATCCCAGCTTCTAACAGTTGGTATAACTGCATATAACAAAATTTGATTTGTACGAAATACAAGTGACAATCTTTCTTTATAACATTAACGATATTCATAAATTATAGATAAAAAGAAAAGTTAATTATAATATCATTTAATAAATAATTGATTTTTTAATTTTCAAATAAAAAATTAAAAATGTATTAAAATTTTTATATTTAGTGTGACAGGTGGCTTATAGAGGCTAAGCCACCTGCCATAGGCGATAGAAAGAGAGTTCGCGGCGCGACGATACGCGGCGCCATCGATCAAGCGATCATGGCCCGACGCGGGAAAAGGCGCTATCGATCAAGAATCGATAGCGCTACGCGGGAAAACCGATAGGCGAGAGGGGAAGGAGGAGCCCTCCCCTCAAGCCTTCTTCTCGTTCCGCCTTTTCTACGCGCCGCACGTGTTTGGTGATCCAGCGACTTGTACATTTATTTTCCGAAGATTTTCCGCCGAGTCTCCGCCGCAGATATCGAGAGGACGATTCCTGCGAGTAGTTAGTAGCAAAAGTAAGTGGCCACTCGATAGTATAATTAGATCGCGAGTAATTATATTTAGTTTTCCCGACGCGTGTGCGAGCGCGTCAGGCATCGATATTAGTTATTTATGTACCTTGTGCGAGCCTCGCGTCATTACAGCTTGAGGCAAAATATGTTGTGGATGGATAGTAGGGCCGCAGTCGCGAGCGCAGCGAGCGACTAAGGCGCCTCTATCCATCCACAAAATATGAGCCGAAAGCTTTAATGACGCGAGGTTCACTCATGGTGCTTAAAAAATTTTTCAGCCTTGTAACCCGTACGAAGACTCTTACTTAGTTAACAGAATAATTAATTTTATTTTGTTGCATATCAATTAAATGCAATTTCGAACCCGTACTGACAGTTCGTAAACTACAGATATCGTCTGCTAACGCATGCGCATTTTGTACACACACGCGTACATGTACATGTAGTAGTGTCAAAAAGTGACAGACAACATAATGTAAATATAAATATAAATTATGAAATTAAAAAAAATAGTAAATGGATTAATATTTAAAAATAAAATTAATTCTTGAACAATTATTATTTATTAAAAAATATAAATTTCTTGAGTATATTTATTAAATATTTATACAGAATAATATTTTTAACAAAAGTTTTTTTTATAAGATTTGAAGGCTTATTAATAATATTAATACTATTATAATTAATATAAATACTTTCTTATGTTATTTTTATCATAACAATACTATATTTGTTTAACACATTTTTTGTATAATCAATGAATTTTAGTCTCTTATTTAACATGAAAAAACAGTAACTTTTTT
Source organism: Chalcis sispes (assembly GCA_949987625.1). NCBI lineage: Eukaryota > Metazoa > Arthropoda > Insecta > Hymenoptera > Chalcididae > Chalcis > Chalcis sispes. Next base: position 49,673,755 of record OX465098.1, on the reverse strand, counting down.
AAATATTTTAAATTTAATTTCTTCACACAAAAAACTTTTAAATCATTTATCTAAATCACAAACAAAATTATAAACTAAAAAATTATCACTTTAAAATCACTTATTATTAAATTTTTTAATTTTGCGGGATTATATTAGATTTTGCTTTTTCTATTAGTTTATTTAATTCACGTTTGCATTCTTCATCACTGTCACTATCACTCGTCTTATTTTCATTATTTAATAAATTGTCCATTTTTATTCTTCTTCTCACATATTAAGAACGAATATTACCGACACAACGATACACTATACTGAAAGAAAACAAAAGAAAAGCAGAGCCCCGTGGTCGCTTGAATGTACATACTGAGCGAAGGAGAGAGCGAGACAGAGATAGGGTGGTCACGTGGGAGCAATGGTGCGCGCGCTCTTATCGCTATCTCGTTCTCTCTCCTTCGCTCAACATACATAAGTCTTATTACGCGTTTCGAAAATATAAGTTTCGATGAAGACTCACATGCTAGGCTATATGAAACGACAAATACATAGCAGTGGCGCTGTTAACTTTTTTTTCTCCTGGCACATATACAGCCTAAAAGGACGTATAGAATGTCTATACAGCCTAGAAGGACGTATAGAAAAATGTTAATACGATCGAGAAGGCGCTTGCGCGTATGGAAACCATTTACACGCTGACGATGCTCCGTAGGTAAGAGTCGCCGTACGGGTTAGTAGGCTGAAAAGATATATATTGAGTTACGCGCGAGACCGCGTAACTCAAGCTCGATTAGGCCGTGCGAGTGCGAGTAAGAGGATCGATCTCTCTCTCGCACTATCATAGAATAGGCGTACGAGTAAGAGAAAGCCACTCTTACTCGTACAACCTGCGAGCACGCAGTTGAGCGAGAAGAACGAGCTCTCTCGCTCAACCATAGACTGCCGCGTCGAGTGAGAGGGAGAGACGCTCTCACTCGGGCAGTCACGGACTACGGCAGTATAGAGAGAGAACTGCTCTCTCTATATCTGCCGTCCATAGACTACACGTGTGTGTGTAGCCGCGTGAAGCGAACAGGGTGTAATGTTGGTATACAGTTTCGACATTTAAATGCACACAATTTTTTTTATTTTTTTTTTTTTCGCCACCTACACGCATACGCCCGCAAACACTTTAAACTCACAAGCCACGAAACCGTTCGGTAACGACACTATACCGATCTTCGTTTTCTATTACCTGCACTTATCCTAAAAGTACGGGTAAAGAAGATCAGTGTGCTCCTAAACTTCCTTGCCTACAAAACCCTAGGACTCTAATTTTGAGCCCTAGGTTAAACTAACAATTTTACAAATAAATATACACAAAATAAATTTAAAATAATAGCTTATCCTTCTTAGAAAAGGAAAGTTTTGATGCAACGCAAACTGATCTTGACGAACACGTGCGCGACACTAAGGAACTGGAAAAGTAATAAATTTCCCGGAGACCCTTTTTTTTATGCTGCTCTAGTCCTCTTTCACTTGAGTCGCAGAATCTCTATATAAAAAAAAAGGCTATGTACCCGAAATACGAATAACCGCCTTACCGCTTTCTTCTAACGGTCAACTGCATTCTCAGACGTGCATTATATTTTTTTTTCCTTTCTCTTAAAATTATTTTAAAATCAACAGCGTTTATATTTTTTCTTACTATTAATAAATTAATTTATACAATTATATAAAAATATTCACAATTAAAAATAGTAATCAAAAATATGCGACACATTATTAAGAAAAAAAAGGGAATTTACAACGATTTACTTTCCTTTTTGCGATAGTTTTAAGTTATTAATTACACCAGAGGAATAAATAAAATTAAATTAAAAACAATTAACAACTAGATTAAAAACTACAAACTAACAGAGATGTCGAAATGAATAAAATAAAATAGATAAAATTTAGGCGATTATACTTTTCTAATTTTTAATAAAAAAATGTTTGAGTTATTTATTGCGAACAAGTAACTAAATACATAATTATATAATTCGCCACCTTATATTTTAAAAATACGAATTTCTATTGTAGAAAATAAAATGAGTATAAAAAAAAAAAATTTAGAAAAGAAATGTAATAAATGCAATAGAACTTAAATTATTATAAAAAATACACGATTATGATTTAAATCTGGTAGCACCTCGCTATCTTAAAGATTACTAAATTAAATGTTACTGATTTAAAATAAATAAAATAAAAACACTCGCATACTCGAAACTTGTTAATATTATTTTATTTTGAAATTGCAAATTCGTATTCTTAATTTATAGAAACAAAATTCAACTTATTATTGTAAAATGCACAGCCGAATTTTAACTACAAATTTTATAGTTTTATAACTTTTTATAAACAACAATGCGTATAAAAATCTTGCGCCACGTTTGTTTGCTTAAAACCTTCTTATTCTACAGTCCACTACCTCAGACTTACATTTTAACCAAATAAATTTTATAATCGTTAAATAAATAAATAATCACTGTATTATTGATAATTATTTTTGACATCCAAATAAAAAAAAATATATTTAATTGTGTAGGATAACTATAAATCAAGTATTTTAGAAAAAAAAGGATTATTTATTTCGAAAATTTATAATTTAACTTAATTGATAAAAGTATAAACGTTATACATAATAAGATCGAAATATGGATTTACCACAATGATATGCAATATTTAAGTTCTAGGTCTATATTATAATTTTTGTTCTAGATGATAAGAAAGCAATAATAGATGGTTGTTTAACTTAAAATATAACGTGTAAAATTTAAAAATATTTGAAATATTATACCTTTTAAAATATTATTATTATATTATTATACACAATAATTCACAAGTTGTGTTAGTATTACAAATAATTTTAAATTAATAACTAATAGCTTTAATATTGTAGTAAAAATTTCGTTCTTTTTTCGTATCATATCAAAATTTTGCGCCAAATAATATTAAATTATGTAAAATAGCGTCAAAAAATTGTTTAAACTAGTTATAAGTAAATTGTAAGTATTTGGAAGAAAACAAGCTTCCTCTCTCTCTCGCACTCTCGCGATCACCACGAAGGAGGATCTCCGAAAAAGGCCCACGCCCCCGGGCCGGGCCCGAATTTTCCGGAAAATCTATTGGTGCGGACAACTCTCCCCCAATGTGCATAAATACCGCCGACGCGCAAAGTTCGTCGGAGTCAACCACCATCAGCCGAAGAGCATCGACACCGCCATTCAAGAAAAAAGTTGCTGGATCAAAACGAGCCGACTGCGCCCCGGACCGAAGGACATCGTAAGACCCCAGCAGGCAGAGCCCGATCCGGATCACCACGAGCCGACCGCGCCCCAGCACAGCATCAAGTCAACTCGTCAGAGAGAGAGAGTGAAGTGGTCTTTTTTCCTCCAAATAAAAAAGTAAGTTCAGCATTAAATATTTTAATTTCAATAATAAATTCATCTTTTTACTCTCTATCTATTTTCCTCCAAAAAGTCGCTGGACTAAATATAAAGTGTCCTTCGACTTTTATCCTTTTTGCATATTGTTAGGTCCTATACCTAGAGTAGACAAGCCTGTAGTGGCTTGTCGCATTCTCAATCCTGAACTTCACACCTGTCCTTTTATAAAAATTAATTCATTCCGCTCGGTGATTCCTTCGGCCGCCCCAAGCCCATGAGCTTCAGTGCTCAGGCTTAAAATAGGCCAAAAGCTGCAGAAAAAGCCAATACTTCCGACATTACAAGGGTACGCATGCACAGTGCGCACCTCGAGAATTAGTATTGCGCGTCAGGCAGTACTAATTGCTCTTCGTGTAAACGGACCTCTCCGCGATAATTTATTACCTTTGTATTATTTTTGTTGTTTTTATTCATTAAATAAGTAGCACAGAGCAGGTGCGCCTTTCTTATTTTTAATTGCCTACAGCGTCCCTATCCCGAATACCGCCGCCTCCGCGGGTGTGCCAACCGGTTGTTGGCACACATCCTGAGCAGCCTAGCCCGGTGGGAGCAACACCGGTAGCGGGGCCTTAGGCAAGGCCCCTCACACAAAAGAAGAAAAGCAGGACCAGAGGAAGGTCCTGCGTTGCTAACGGGCGTAAATAAATTTACCCCGTTACATTAGAAATTATGATAGATTCTATTCAAATACAGTTTTATACACATAAAATAGAAAACTTAATTTGTGTACAAATTTTTATCAAACATATATCTGTTGAAAGATTTGATCATCAATAAGATTATCGCTGCATTGAGATTTCTTTGGATTGTAAGAGTCAAATCCATTGGTAAGTTAAAATAATCAAATTAAAAATATTTACCAGAAAATATCTACATACAATGATTTTTTTTATTCTGTCTTTATATATTTTATATATATATATATATATATATATATATATTGTAACGGGGTGGCAGATTCAGAGTTACCTGCCACAGGAGCAATTAGCTTCGGGGAACGCGCAATCCGCAAAAGGCGCGGAAATGCCCGCTGCGCCCCCTTGTTAGAAGCTAAAGTCTTGGACGACTTTGCTCCTGGGTCCAGGCTCGAGAAGCTGGTCTACGGACCCAACTTACCCGTTGCAACGCCGCGCAATCGTCGTTGCGCGGCTCGTGCGTCGTCCTCACCTGGCTAGTTGATCTCGGAGAGGGCGGTATCCGGGAGGAGAGCTGAAAGCTCCTCGTCGCAGAAATAATAAAAAAATTGAAAAGAAAAGTCAAGTAAATGAAATAAAAAGAAAGAAAAAGATTAAGCAATTGAAGCGAGAGAAGCTCGCACCATACACAAAACAAAAACACAGGAAAAATAATATAGGAGGAAAAAAAACAAAAACAAATCAAAAATATAAATAAAATAATTTAATAAAAAAACGAAATAATAAATAATAAATTAATTAACAATAATAATCACAAAGACAGAAGAAAGTAAAATAAATCGTAATTGCCGCGTACGAGGAGCGCAGGCGGTGAGGCGCGATACAATGCGCGAGAACGGCTCCCGCGCGCGGCGTATTCTACGAGTGCGAGAGAGAAAGAACGCCTCTCGCACTACGCCTATGAGAGTGAGAGAGAAAGGCCTCTCTCACTCGCGCGCGCCGTCTAATGTACGGGTGCGAGAGAGAAGAACACTCTCCCGCACGGAGCCCGTTGGAGCGAGAGAGAGAACGCTCTCCCGCTCTTGCGCGCCGCTTCTACTGCGAGTACGAGAGAGACAACGGATCTCCCGTACTACGCCGTAGGAGTGAGAGAGAAAGCGCTCTCCCACTCTTGCGCGCCTAGCCCTACGCGGGTGCGAGAGAGAACGCAACTCTCTCGCGCCGATCTAACTCGGGTGGGAGATAAAGGTTTCTCCCACTCGCGCGCGCGCCGTATACGCCGCAAGTGCGAGAGAGAAAGCGACTCTCCCGCACTGCTGCCACTAGAGTGAGAGAGATACCGCTCTCCCACTCACGCGCGCTTATGCTTCTATGGGTGCGAGAGAGAACGCAACTCTCTCGCCCTGTATACGAGAGTGAGAGAGATAGCGCTCTCTCACTCGCACGAACCGCGAAAAATACAAAATCACTAAAGCACGGAGTAACCGGCGGAGGTTACTCCTACGCAAATACGACAAAGAAAAAAACAACTCTACGCGCGAAAACTTTAAGTCTTAATGGACTTACTCTTTGGCTGGCCAGCCGCGCACGCTAGACGCTCGTCGAAGATGGCGGAGAAGACGACTCGGCTTACTCTCGCCCCATACAAAATCGACCTGCTCCCGGTCGCCGGTGATCCGCGTCGGTGCCGTCGGCCGGTGTAGATTTTCTTGGCTGCCTGCACAGCCGATGCTCGCCAAGGCACAAAGAGGCACACACCAATAACCTTCTTCTTAAACGCGCGAAGAAGAAAAAACGAAACGAGAAATCGGCGCGTCCAAAATGGCGGGGACTTCGATGCTTCCCGCGGAAAAACTTCGTGAACAATCGATAAAAGCGCGTGACTCGTCCGACGGCGAACTCTTAATTGCTCTAAAAGGCGGGAGGTGGCTTGGCTACCTAGCCTAGCCTCTCCTATGCGGCACTCGACTAGCCTATCTCTAGTCGCGTACCGTTTCTGCCCGTCCGCGACTGTCGCGTTACCTCTTTTCCGCGGTCCCCTTTATCCCGAATACGCGAAATAAGACGCGGCGCGGAGCACGGAGTGTTCTCCGTGACACCCCCCACCCAGAAATCGCTTACCCGGGGTGAGCGGATTCTGACACACTCCGCGCAGCTCGGTCCGCCAGGATAGGAGTTGGCAAGGGATGAAATAAAGGACGCTATACACTTGGCATTATTAGGAAAACGAAAAAAAATTTTATTTGTTAACGGGCCCTTCTGGCCGACTGCCGCCAATGTTGCGACTTCTCGGGACACTGTTTGGGGTCCGAGACCCCCCGATGCCCGCACGCCGGGCACCTCTTCCTCTTCTTCTTCGTGGGATCTGTCCCGGGGACCGGGTCTGCTTGGCCGGGGACTGGTTCCGGCACTGGTGCCGCCTGGCCTGGCCGCCTCTTCTCCGCGGCGAGACGCTCCCTCTCGAGAGCGGCGCGTTCGGCTTCCTGGGCCTCTTGGGTGGCCCTCTGCGCCCGCTCCCGGTGCTGCCGGGCCTCCTCGAGGAGCTTGCTGGCTTCCTGCTCTTGGCGCGCGTCCTCGCGCCTACGCCTCCGCAGCTCCTCGATAACCTTGGTCTCAGCCTTGCGGGACTCAGCAAGGCGGGGCCACTTGCCTGCGTGCAATGTGGCCCGAGGCCCGGCGCGGAGGTACTCGTCGAGTACCCCGAAGGCGCGTTTCTCCAAGCGGGTCGCTTCGCTCGACGATTTGCGAGCGACCTGGAGCCCCAACTCCACTTGCGGCCACCTCGCCGCCAAATCGTTGGGGAGCTCCTGCCACCAGTGCTCCTCGTACTGCGTGGAGGCATCCCTGGTCTCCACTGTAGTGCGCTCCGGGGTTGGCGGGCAGCCCGGGATGGGCGCGGCCGACCCGAAAGGCAGGTCGGGAGCTCGGAAGTCCGGGACTGCGATACGGCGAGGGGTGCTCGAGTCTTCCTCGTCCTCGCTGAGCTCCCAGATGACTACCGACTCCTTGAGCTCCCGCTGCCGCCGTGCCTCCTCCTCGTGCTCCTTGACCTTCTCCGTGGCGGTGGTAAGTGCCGCGTGCACGAAGGTTTCTACCTCCTCCCTCAGTTGTAGGTTGAGGATAGCGGCAGACAGTCGCTCCAACTCTTCTAAGGTCGTTTCCAACGCCATGATTTCGAAGCTTCGCCTGCAACAGAAGGGATTTAGGGTTACCCCATTGTTATGGAGAAGGAAGGAAGTTGAGAAGGAGGATAAAGACAAAGAGAAAACGACTTAACGAAACGGACGGATAAAAAAAACTAGAAAGAAAAAGAAAAAAAAAAGAAAGAGGGTCGACTAGGATCGCGAAAAGCGCTCGGGGAAATGCCCGCGATCGCGTGGCGCGGGGCGCGGGGCTGATCGGGCTTGGGGCGACCCTGGCGACAACTACGGGCGCTTCTTGGTGCCTCTCGGTCGCCTCGGGTGCGAACCTGAGGGGTCTGCACGCTCGCGCCCCTCCGCGGTCTACCCCTTCTCCTTTTCGGCTCAGGGTCGGCCTCGGACGGATGGGGTTTGGGTCCGACGGGCTCCGCTGAGCCTTCGCTCGTCGGCGGTGGCTCGGACACCGGTGCTGGAGCGCTCGCTAACGGCGGGTCGCTCGTCGCCGGTTCTTCCCCCGGTGGTTGGTGCTCTCGGAGTACCTCGGTGGGGTCGACGTCGTCGGCTTCGGGCGCTTGCCCACCGTAGTACGCCTTTAAATGTTGAGCATGCACCAAATCTTCAAGCTCACCTCGCTCGCTGATGAGCTTGAAGCAGTTGGAGCCCCTATTCTCCGCTATCCAATATGGACCTACGAACTTCGGTGCTAATTTGGCCGTCACGCCTCGAGCGGCTGAGGAGAGGATTCCGCTTCCAGACGCGATCTCCGACCTTGAACGGTACCTCACGCCTTCTATCGTCGTAGAGGTTTGCCTGCCTGGCTTGCGCGTCGCGGGAACTCTCCGCGGCGCGATCGAGAAGCAGTGAGAGGTTTTGCATCCTTGTGCTCCACGCTTCCCTGCTCTCGTCGGCGAGCTTATCGGTCGCCTCGCGCTCTTGTGCGCGTCTTGCGGTTCCAGGCGGCGTCGGCTGCCGGCCATAGTTGAGCGCCGCCGGGCTCAGGCCGGTTGAACTTTGCTCAGCCGTGTTCAGGACGAAGACGAACTCAGGGAGATGTTCATCCCATGAATTATGATTGTCTGTAACGAACGAGGCAATCATCGTCTTGAGGGTCCGGTTCACTCGCTCCACTGGGTTGGCTTGTGGATGGTAAGGCGGAGAGTTAGCGTGAGCTATCCCTACCGCCTCTAAATATTCATCCACCGCTTTGTTTTTGAACCCCGTGCCGTTGTCCGAGAGGAAAACCTCAGGAGCGCCAAAGCGTAAAATGACCCGGTCGTTAAGCTCCCGGATTATCGTTTTCGCGTTCGCTTTCCGGATCGGCACGGCTTCCACCCAGCGGGTGAACAAATCCTGAAAGACCAGGATATATTCGAACCCTTTAGCGGAACGGGGAAGTGGGCCGGTTATGTCGGCTGCTACGACCTGCCACGGCCGGTCGGTTGTCCTACGGCCCATGAATCCAAAGGGAGCCCGTTGCTCTACCTTACAGCGCTGGCACACTAGGCATTTGCGGACGTATTCCCGGACGTCGTCGTAGAATTGTGGCCAGTAGTATGCTCTGGCCACCCGCGCGAACGTCTTTTCGCGGCCTAGGTGTCCCGCTGTTGGGTCGTCGTGGCATTCTCGTAACACCGTTTGCCGCTGTTCTTTAGGCACGACCAACTTCCATTCCTCGTCATCGCCTATAACTCCGTCGATCTTGTCGGCGGGGCGATAAGCGTACAAGTTTCCCCCAACGAGCTTCCATCTGGGGTGCTCGTTAGGCTCCTCAGAGACGTTGCGGACCCAAGCAAGGTACCACTCGTCGGCGGTGTTTTCCGACCAGACGAGAGAGGAAAGAGCGACTTCGTCTTCCTCAAACATGCGAGACAACGCGTCTGGCACGTGGTGAAGTGCTCCTTTCCGGTGCTCTACCTCGAAGCAGTGAGCTTGGAGCTCTAGAGCCCATCTCGCCAGTCTGCTGGTGGGGTTCTTCATTGAGCACAGCCAGCGCAAGCTGCTGTGGTCAGTGATCACCTTAAATTGGTGCCCCTCGATGTATGGACGGAATTTCTTTACGGCCCATACAACTGCCAGACATTCTCGCTCGGTCACGCTATAATTCCGCTCGGCGGAGTTAAGGGTTCTGCTAGCAAACTCTAGCACCCTTTCTTCGTCCTCAACGATTTGCAGCAGCACCGCTCCTATGCCCGTGTCACTCGCATCGGTGTGGATAACGTATCCACCACCTAGCCGAGGACACTGTAAAACTGAGGCGGAGACGATCATCGCCTTTAAAACTTCGAAGGCGCGCTGCTGTTCCTCGAGCCATTCAAACCTTTGGCTCTTCTTCGTGAGGCGGGTTAACGGTTTGGCGACGGTGGCATAGTCTTTCATAAACTTCCTATACCAGGACGCCATCCCGAGGAAGCGTCTCAGCTGCTTAAGGTTTCTAGGGGGGGGATAGTCCCTGACTGGCTGGGTCTTGGCTGGATCGGGCTTAATGCCGTCCCGATTAACCAGCACCCCAAGGTACCTCACTTCTGTTTTGCAGAGGTCGCATTTCTCTCGGTTGACCGTTAAACCAGACTCCGCAAGACGTTTGAGTACGAGCGCGAGATACTTTTCATGCTCATCAAACGTCTCCCCTACGACAATAATGTCGTCTAGGTAGGAGAAGGCGTACGGCTCCAAATCGGGGCCAACAACTCGGTCAATTACGCGCTGAAAGGTCGCGCCTGCATATTAAAGACCATACGGCATCCTTTTAAACTGAAAAAGCCCCATGCCTGGTACGGTAAACGCCGTGATAGGTCGCGAGTCAACCTTTAGTGGTATTTGATGGTATGCGCTGCTCAGGTCGAGGGTAGAAATATACCTCGCCTTCCGCAGCTTGCGCAGGATATCCTGCATGTAAGGCAGGGGATATGCGTCCGGCTTCGTAACCGCGTTGACTTTGCGAAAGTCGATGCAGAAGCGGTACGAGCCGTTCTCCTTGCGCACCCATCACCACCGGGCTAGACCAGCCACTAGTTGACGGTTCGATCACGTCCTGCTGGAGCATCTCTCGGACTTGACGATGCATCTCTTCTTGAATCTTGTCCGAGACGGGGTAATAGCGTTGCTTGATGGGCGAGGCGTCGCCTACATCAATCGCATGTTCTACCCCGTGTGTGCATCCCAGGGTGGACCCTCCGCTCGGCGAGACTGCGTCGAGCAGAGCTTGAAGTCGGGCACGCTGGTCGTCCGTTACGTCGGCAACGCCGGCAGACGCTAGCGCACCCACGCCGGCAGCTATGCTGGCGACTTCTAGACCGACACTTACATTCGCGTCTTTAAAATGTAGACGATCGGTGTCGGGGTCCAAAACCGCGCGGAATGCTCGGATAAAATTAACTCCGACATAGCATTCCTCGTCAAGCTGAGGCATTATGGCAACCCTAATGTCATGCGTTAACCCCGCGACAGCGAAGGGCAACTTGACATGTCCCAACAGTGGGAGGTGCCTGCCATCAGCGACTTTCATGCGTCCTGATTCGGCTGGGATGAGCTCACGGTCAAGGGCATTGGCAATTTGCAAGCCAATAGGACCCATGACCGTGTTCGATGCTCCTGGATCGTACAATGCGCGTAGGCGGTAACCTCCTACCGCCACCTGAAGCCACCAACGGGTTTCGTCTTCAGGTTTGTACGCGCGTGCGACCTGTCCTGCGAGGGATAAAGCTTCTCGCAGGTCGGCGGGGGTCGTAGCGTGCTCCGATAAAGGTGGAGACGCTGAGCTGGTTATGGGGACCGTCAAAGGCGAGTCGGTTAATTCCCCGCTTAACCGCTCTTCGACCCGTTTCCCGCACATTTGGGCATGTTATGACAACTATTCAACAACTGTTTCAACTCCGGAAACAGTGACCAAAATCAACCAAATTGTGCGTGCAGATCGTCAAATGAGCATCCGGATGATTGCCGAGGCTGTAAACGCCGATAAAGAAACGGTTAGACAAATTTTACACGAGGAATTACACATGACAAAAGTCTGTGCGAAGTTGGTGCCAAAAAACCTGACTCCTGACCAAAAGCTCTTGCATCAACAGGTCTGCTCAGATTTCCTTGAAAGGTTAAAAAAAGATTCCGGACTGATGAAAAACATTATTACTTGCGACGAAACGTGGATTTTTCAATACGATGTTGAAACAAAGCGGCAATCGATGCATTGGAAGACGCCTGAATCGCCCAGAATCAAAAAAGCAAGGATGTCCAAATCAAAATTCAAGGCAATGTTGATCGTTTTTTTTGACATTAACGGTATCGTAATGACTGAATGGGTTCCAGAGGGTCAGACTGTCAACCAGACTTACTATTTGTCAGTTTTGGCAACACTGCGAGAACGAGTTCGTAAGAAACGGCCCGAGTTGTGGAAGAACAACTCGTGGATTTTGCACCAGGACAACGCACCTGCCCATAACGCGCTATCTGTGAAGCAGTATTTGGCCAGTAAGCGCACTCCAGTGCTCGAGCACGCGCCGTACTTGCCAGATTTTACACCGTGCGACTTTTTTTTGTTTTCGAAGATAAAATCTGCTTTGAAAGGGACCCGATTTTACTCGATGGAAGCGGTAAAGCAAAAAACGGCAGAGCTCCTAAAGGCTATCACCAAAGAAGACTTCCAGCACTGCTTCGATCAATGGAAAAAACGTATGGAAAGGTGTGTGGCGAGGGAAGGGGAGTATATTGAAGGGAAGCATTCGAATGTAGAATAATTTTTATAATAAAACCCTTTTTCGTAACCAGTCTCGTTATTTAATAGTCAGACCTCGTACATTTCGAGAGCTTGCATATTGAATTACATGCCTTTTCGATGGCCTATTATTGAGAATTTGAACTTTTTACATATTTTTGATGGTTCTTGCTAAAGAATCATCTAATATCGCGCATGAACAATCAAAGGCAATTTTGAAGGTTATTAAAACTCACTCGTATTTTTCACAAAACCACGTGGATCCTAAGTCAGTTTTAGGTACACCCGTGTACAATACGCGACCACAAAAGATAGTAGGAGAATGTTTGCATTTAGAGTTTGAAAAAGGATTGATTTCTATTTCTCAAGCAACTTTAAGATAGAGCATTCCTGATATTCTTCAAGTAGATTTTAATACTGATGAGGCATCGTTAGATAAAGCTAGTAGAATCCAAATGTGGCCAATTCAAATTAGAATCGCTAATATTCCTTGCAGTAGTCTTGAGGCTGTAGGCATTTATAAGAGTTCAATTAAACCTACATCTGCTTTAGAATTTTTTAAGCCTTTTGTGGATGAAATTTTAATTGTTCAAAATAAAGAAATAGATTTTGATGGAAAAAAAATGCTTTTAATTGAAGTGTTTCATAGCTGATGCTCCTGCTCGTTCTTTTTCATTAAGTCATCTGGGTCATAATTCTAAGGTCCCTTGTTCTCGTTGTTAAGTACTTAGAGAATATCTTGGCCCTGGGAGAATGGTGTACCGAGGTATAAACCACAGACGTCGTACTGAAGAAGAATATGCTGCGAGAATCGATGGCGAACACCACAAAGAAGGTGAATGTCCATTTGGTCGATTACCTTTTCATCTTGCTTCACACACCGTTTTTGAATACATGCATCTTGTATGTTTACGTGTAATGGAGAAAATTTTTCAAGCATTGATTGATAGTAAATATTCTCGGTTAGCTAAACTTAGTCCACCGTATATTAAAATGTTGTCAAATCGTTTGCAGCTAGTGTCTAATTATTGCCCTGTAGATTTTGCAAGAAAACCTATAGATGTTCAAAAACATAGCACGTTTAAAGCAACCGAACTTAGGCAAATTTTAATATACAGTGGTCCTACTGTATTTAATGGGATAGTTAATTCGTCAATATATCTTCATTTTTTATTACTTCATATAGCAATAAGAATTTTCGTAGATCCAATGAGTAGCAGTGAATCTATAAATTACGTTGAAAAGTGCATCGAGATATTTGTTCAAAGAGCTGAAGAAATTTATGGCGTGAAATTTTTATCATACAACATTCACGGCCTTTTACATCTTGCGGATGATGTCAGGTTATTTGGACCTTTAGATTCGTATTCAGCCTTTCCTTACGAAAATAACATGACATATTTCCGCAAATTATGTAAAAAACCTCATCAGCACTTGGAACAAATATCGAATAGAATAAGCGAAGCACAGCACATCAATTGTCTGGGGAATAAATTCATAGAACATTCATTTAAACTTTTCAGAGAGCATCATCGTGGACCGGTTCTTCCTATGAATTCCGATTATAAACAATTTCATGAACTCTCGAATGCCACATGGTGTATATCTACAAATCAGCAAGATAATACTTTGATTCTTAAAGATTCATCCATTTGTATAGTTCAAAATATTGTTAAATTAAGTAATAATGATTGGTATCTTTTCGTGAAACGATTCAATCATCAACGAAATTTGTTCGATTACCCTTGTTCATCTTCGTCGTTAGGAATATTTATATGTTCGTCTTTATCTGAAGAAATTTCTGCGATCCATTTGAATGAGGTTGGTAGCAAGTGTTTTAGGTTGCCTTATTGGGAAGAAGTCCCTACAAAGAATCCCATTCCTGAATTCTTTGTAGTTATTAAAATTTTATCATCAGATTTTTTCCCTGTTAATAATTAAATTTAATTCTCCTATTAAGAATTAAATAATACACAATTCTTTTTCTTTATTATAGATGTTTAAAAAAAAAATGCCGAAAAAGTTGCATGAATTGGAAGAAGCCGATCCTTCGATTACTGAAAAACACTTGCTAGAGGATTTTTCCTTTCTGAAAAGTATGCATGAAGCAAGTGAACGTAATTACTCATTTTCGCAACCGTCAACAAGTAAAGGTAAAATTATTATAAATAATTATTCTGTAAGCATAAATCATTTATTATTTTTTTAAAACAGGACATAGTATCATGATATCACCGAGAAACGAATCACGAATGCCCCGTTCATCAAGTAGCTTCAGCGTACCTGTACATGAAGCTAATGAATCGAAAAGTTACTCGATTTTGCAAACGTCAACAGTTAAAGGTAAAGTTATTATTACGTTAAATTTAGTGAATAGAATCAAATTAAAACTAATTTCATATTTTAAAAATATTTATTATTTTTTAAAGGAGGACAGAGTAATATAGTGATACCACCAAGGAATGAGTCGCCAATGCCCTCTTCGTCGAGTAACTCAAGACAGAAAGTTCATTGCCAGCGTGTTCAGCGGCAGGTATTGTCTCAGAGCGGACTGAGCAATGCAAAAGCGCAAACGAGCACTCGGCAACATGTTCATGAGTCAACTGGACATCGAAAATATGATCGATCAATAGAACATCACACTTATGGGCTGCCATCAGGAAGATGCACTACTCCGCAATTAGAACGAGGCTCTTCAATTGAACATGTAATGCAGCAGACTCATGAGCAAACTTCACGAACAAACATCCGTGAGCAAGCTTTCTCTGGTGATCGGATGGCGCTATGTCAATTTTTAATAACAACAATTGAGTAAGTTATGTTGAAGTATTATTTAAAAAAAATATATTATTGAATTAATATATTCATTTATAATTACAGAAGGATAGAGGCCAGATTGGACAAAATTGAAAAACAACAACAGTATGTAGCTTAGATAAAAATTATGATTTAATTATATATAATTTTTAAATTTTTTCAGAGACAATACGAATTTGCTAAAAAGTCTAAACAAACAAAAGCAATTGACAACGAAAGAGGTGCCTCAGCACTTCCCATTTAAAACAACGGCCGATCTCTTAGCATTCAATGACATGGATGAAGATGTTTTTAATGAAACTGTAAGTATACTGATAATAATCATGAAAATTTCTTGACTTAACATAAATATTTATTTTTCAGGTCCAATTCTTAGTGTATTTAGGAGGCGCAAATGTCTCGGACTGTGCTGCCCGGTATTTGAAGGAGGCTTTAGATGTTAATCAACATTTATTGTCGAATATTACATGGCATGGCTTGATTAAATACCAACAAATAAATTTTAAAGAGACTCGCTTTGTAAAGGCTTGTAAAAGTATGTAGTTTAGTTACTTTTGATTTTATTTTAACGTTCATAATACTATTTTTAAATGACATTTATTATTTTTTTAATCTCTTTTAGAAGCTATATGCTCCAGTACATCAATCATACATAAGCCATCATTTAAAGAATTGGAATGGGCTATGAATAAGGCACTATAAAGCATTAATAAACGCCTGCGACGACGCCAAGTGCACATGAAACGTTCTAGGGTGGACGATGGTGAGCTTCCTAAAAGCCAACGGATAAGACGATGAAATAAATGACGCAGAAGTGGATACGGAAAGTCAACCTTTACCAGAAGTGAACAATGGATGTCAGGAACCAGTCTCTGATTCGGATACCGTCGAAGAAAGCAACAGACTCTTAAATGACGATGAATATTTATTTTTTTATAAATATTTTTGTAATCATTTATTAATTTTATTTAATAATTTTTATATTTCAGATTACAAAAGTATTTTTTAAATAATTTATTTCATTTTTTAATTTTAATTAACATTTCTATTATTTAGATTTTAAAAATGTATGGCAAATGCTCAATTTTTTAATTGATAGTTTTTTCAACGTTATTTTAACCTATATACACTCTGACAAAAAATTATCCGGAAATTCTCATTTAAATTGCCCGCGTTGAGTATTAACTATTTATTTGAAATAGAGTATTTGAAGTTTCTGTATGTTGGTAGGACTGTCCGTAATTACTATGCCAAACATGAGTGCGGTCTATCAACTAGTTTGTTTACGACAGCTGTTGAAGCCAGTCGACCTCAGTGTTAGTCTGCGAATGTTACAATGGAAAAAAATATTGAACAAAGAGTTTGTCTCAAATTTTGTGTTTTGAACGAAATTTCGTATGCTGACTCGTTGCGAATGCTGGAAAAGGCTTATGGAGACTCTGTTTTATCGAAAACCCAAGTGTACGAATGGTACAAAGCCTTTAAAAACGGTCGGGAGATCGTCGAAGATTTGCCTCGTTCAGGACGACCGTCGACCTCTTCAACCAACGATAACGTCGAAAAAATCAAGGAAATTGCGCTCGAAAATCGTCATACCAGTGTTAGAGAGATAGCTCGTGATCTCAACATCTCTCGTGAAACCGCTCGTTTGATTTTGGTGAAACAATTGGGCATGCAGCGCGTCGCCGCTCGGCTCGTTCCGTTAGAGCTGAATTTTCTTCAAAAACAGTACCGGATGCAGGTAGCTGCAGACATGCTGGATCGTACGAATTCTGATCCCACGTTCATGGGACGGATCATAACTCGTGACGAGACATGAGTCTATGAATACGACACACAAACGAGCCAACAATCATCGGAATGGGTGGGAAAAAATGAGCCGAAACCGAAAAAACCTCGCAAAAGTCGTTCGAAAATCAAGACGATGCTTATTGTTTTCTTCGATATTCGTGGTGTGGTTCATCATGAATTCGTTCCGCAAGGTCAAACGGTCAATAAGGACTTCTATTTAACTGTTTTGAGACGTTTGCGTGAAAATATTCGCCGTAAACGGCCGGATTTGTGGCAAAACAATTCGTGGATTTTGCATGACGATAACGCACCATCTCATCGAGCCACGATTATTAACGATTTTAAGACCAAACACTCGATAAATACCATCGACCAGCCACCTTATTCGCCTGATCTAGCTCCGTGTGACTTTTTTCTTTTCTCCAGACTGAAATTACCGCTCCGGGGAACCAGATTTGACTCCATAGACGCCATAAAAGAAAATTCGCAGAAGGAGCTGAAGGCCATCCCTGAAAGCGCCTATAAAAAATGTTTCCATGATTGGAAAAAACGTTGGCACATGTGTATCGCTTCAAATGGAGCATATTTTGAAGGAGATTCAATAAATATTGAAGAAGTTTAATATTTTTGCGTTTTATTTCAAATTTCCGGATACTTTTTTGTCAGAGTGTATTCATAATACATTTTATTCATAATATTGAAGCATATAAGCCATACCTTTTTAAATAGCTTTTTTTGAAGTTATTCACAATTTAAATTACATTTTTTACCTTTTTTTTTCGAAAGCTTCAAGACTAGCTGGAGGGGCTAATCAAGTGGTCCAGCCTCACAGTGTAAGGCGGGGTAGGGGCCCTCACCACCCTTAACAAACATGTTTTATTTTTTTTTTTTTTTCAGAAGAATTAGATATGCTACCAGTGAGAAAGGGAACTTTGAAGCGCTTCGAAGGATATTGAGGAGCCAGCGGTACCAGGGCAAACAGATTGCATCAAGAATTTTCTCTTGATATAAGTATTTTATAATAGCAGTATACAGCTATATAGTAGTAAATTATGTATAGTATTATATTGTTCAATATCTAAATAAATTCTTTTTTATTATCAATTATAATCATTTAATTATTTTTTTCAGCTACTCCTTCGTTCAATCCTTTGCTACTGGATTTCAGAAACAGGAATTAGGACTATGCATCTTTGGACTTACTGGATTTGTCATTTTCTATTCTTATAATCAAGTGTATAAGTATGTTTTTAATAATTTGTTGAATTCTTCAATTTTAATTTAAACTTTTATTTAAGAGATTTTAAAAATACCTGATAATCTAATTTTTCAATCGATAGTTTTTTTATACTATATTTAATTTAACTAATATTTTATTAGTCACAGTTATTGATCATCTAAATAATATAATTCTTTCTATTAACAATACTAATTATTTAATTATTTTTTTCAGCTACTGCTTCGTTCAATCCTTTGCTACTGGATTTCAAAAAGAGAAATTAGGACTATGCATCTACGGATTCTCTGGATTTAAAAATTTTGATTACTATAATCATATCATTTAGGAGTTCTCTTTTAATTGTACAAATATTTAATAATTATGTAAACATAATACTAAAAATAATATTAATTATTGTTTCAGTACTTTATTCCTGCTGTATATTTTGCTGTGGAAGATATAGAAGATTATAATATATAGAAAGCAGATTGACCGAGCCCTGAATTTACATAAATGGAGAATTATAATAATTATAAATATATATCATGTATTTTTAACCCTTTAGCTTATAACCACGAGTCTGACTAGTAGTAAAGAATTTTTGCCATAAGCGAAAACCACGAGTCTGACTCGTGGTAAAGAATTTATTATTTCACAATTCCTTTTGTTGCACCGAAATATACATGTCATGAAAAGTATAGATTTTGCGCTAGTTCGGGTACACGGATGAGCAGCTGAATTGCACCGACCTTCTTGTTTACTATGGCTTGTGCAATCGGCTAATACCGTGTAGGCCAAGGGGTTAATTATATGTGTAAACATTAATTATAATTTATATATTTTAAAACAATAAATTTACCTTTATGTTAAATTGTTTTATTTATTTCAGTTTCATTTTTTATATATATACATGTTTGTTTATATATATACATTTATGTATATATATATATATTTATGTAGTGCACAATGATGCCAAAATGACCACACGCGTGCTTTCCACGGCGTGTAATCGACATGTGAACAACGTGGACATGCAGCTGGATATTCACATGATATCATGCGTAACGCATGCGTGAAAGCAACGTCGGCACATTATGCAAACACAATGTTATCTGCACACGGGTCATATTTTCAAAATTTTACAATAAAAATGCATACTTTCAAAAAATGCATATTTAAAATTTATATTTATATACTTTTTACTAAGAAAAATAGTTTTAATGAAATAAATTTTCAAAATATATTGTATAATATGTGTTAGATACTGTATATATTATTTGAAGGTATATTAATAAAGTATTTATAATAATTTTTTCTAAACAGTGGTAATATAGAGTTTACTTATATGTAAACAACTGAAACAAATATTTTTTAATAAATATACCTCATATTTTATAAAATATATTATAAATTTGTAAAATTTTATTTAATCCTAATATTCTTCAATAAAACTTCTCCGTTAACTTAGATTTTATATTTTAATAAAACAAAAATTTTCGATTCCGTTATTTTATTCTAATTTTTTTTATTATCATATAGTAATAAAATACAGAAAATAACAATATATACAAAATATACTTAATAAGTTTATAAAAAATCGAACTTTCCTGTTATGTTTCCATGCCAACCTTTAGATTTCTCATTGACCGAATAGAAATAGTTCGAGTTTGCTGAATGTGTTGCAATAACCTTATTCCATAATATTTATACTTATTTATATAAATAATTTAGAAAAATCTTTTTCATTGATAATTTTTGTTAAGAATTTTTGTGTTAATTATTTGAAAAAAAATTTTAATCTAAAATGACCATTAATTGAGTGATAAAAGTGAAAAGTGTACAAAAATAAAAAAATAATGGCTATGAAAACTCAGCAATGTCAAATGTGCAATCGAGGCATTAGTTCTTTTGGAAATGGCGTTGATAAATTTGGCACTACACAAACATACACTATCGTGCAGAGTCCACGGTCCACTGTACACTTATCCAGTTTGCAGAGAAAATGTCGACCTATGTAAGTAAACAGTTTTTATGTAAAACAACAAAAAATTTTATTTAAATTTTACTAATTAACTAAATAAAAAATTACATTATTGTTTAATAATATGTTACAATATTAATAAATTATAAATCCATGAAATTTAAAAATTTTATTTTATTTTTTCTTTATTACAATTTCTTTTGTTATTTTTCATCTTTCTCATTTATTAAATGTTATATTCCAAAAGTATTACTAAAATACATTTTACAAAAAAAAAAAAGATATGCATTTAAATTTATGAAAAATTATATTTTATTTTAAGATTTTAAAAAACGTATTTAAAAATAGATTTTTTAATTTTATAAATAAATAATATTTTTTGACGAAATTTTTTTTTATGCTTCCTTTAAAATTTTAAAAATTTTTTAGTTTTAAATCAACGGGTGCGCCAGCGCCCCGATAACAAGTATGCATACAATTTATTTTTCTACTGTTGTCGAATAGCACCGTTACCCTATTAAATTTTGAAAATAGTTTTATCAACCTATATGAAAACTTAAATATAAGATAGCATTTAATTCATAAAATAATTTGTAAAATGTAATTTTTTCTAAAAAGAAATTTTGTTTCAAATTTTATTTTAAAATTTTTGTCGAATATTTTATTTTTGTTTTAAATGACGTCACTCCCTCTCCGCGTCCTTCGGGTATGATAACTATGTATGTACATCTATATGGATTTGATTTTTTCTAAACAATTTAATAAACGTTCATTAAATAAAAAATCAAAGAAATTATTACTCACTGTTTATTCATTACTTAAATGTTTTTGACATTTATTATTACACGAAATAAAAGATTACTGTGAAATAATATATTCATAATATCAAAAAAAATAATAATACTGTGTATATTTAACATCAAGTTTTAAGCAAAGATGAAACAAAAAAATAAAATAATTTAAATAGAAAGGTTTGAAATTATAATGTGCATAATTATTAGAAATTGATGGATTACATAACATCCATCAGGGGCATTAACACGTTGAATGCCACGGGGGTCACCGATGATCGGCACTCAACTTAGCAGTGACGCCATGGGGGCCACCGGTAATCGGGCGCGGCCTATGTATCGCATAATAGAAAATTCATCGTGGCGCCACGGACAATCTCTGTAAAATTGGCGTGGAATTCAACGTGTTAAACATTCCGAAAACTATTGCCAGTCGCAAAAAATCCTTTTACACATTATTTTAAAATATGCAAAAAAAAAAGATCGGAGATAGAAAATTTTCAAAATTTTATCAGCATCTTTTTTGTCTTAAAAAGTTTTTCCTACGACTAATAGCTTTTTAGAAAAAAAATTATATCTGCTATTTTTTTTCAAAATTGATATAGTTTAAAAATAAAATTGTGATTTTTTCGAGGAAAATAAAGCAGTTAATTCGAATGCTTTTTTTACGATTGTCTGACACTAGCAAAGCCAATGAATTTATTACAAATGCAGATTTTAACATTTGTTTTTTAAATGTAATTAAACGATACAAATACTTGAAAAGAAAATATCCGAAAGTAATCTTTTAGGCGGGTTGAAGCATAAATAAAGGGAAAATAATTTGATATTTTTTTATGACGTTTCTGAGAAATGTATAAATCATTATATGTTTTTTAGCCTGTAAAGTCTAAAGGCTTTTTTCTATACTAAAATACGTTTATAATTCCACCGTTGATGGTCTAAATGTAGAAGGAGCGTTATTAAAAATCAACGTTTTTCAAATAATTAAGTTTCGGCGAACTAATAAATAATTTTTTCTACCTTTTATATTTTATTGTATGTAATTTATTTTCATATAATTAAATTGAACATTACGTTATTTCCTTTCAAGTAACAACGTTTCACGACTTTGGTAATTTCTATATTGTGGAGAGGCACAGAGAAAATGCGGAGAGAGAGAGAGAGAGAGAGAGAGAGAGAGAGAGAGAGAGAGAGAGAGAGAGAGAGAGAGAGAGAGATAGATAGATATTGAATTTATTCATACTGATGTAGAAAATTGTGTATACGAGTACACAGTAATACTGATATATAAAAAACAGACTAAATCAACATGATAAATAAGATAAGTCAGAATATTACTAAAAACGTAAGTCAAAATAAAGTACGTAAATCAGGGTATTACAGATATTGAAAATACAAATAAACTAAATTAGAGCTGGTATCTATCAGTCAATACAATAAAATATAAAACAATAAAATTATAAAACAATAAAATTATAAAAAAAATAAAAACAATGGTCGCAATACATCAAAATAATAAATTTATAAACATAATAAATAACAATAAGATCGCAAGAAAATTTATACATCTAAATAATCGTCGACAAATAAAATAACGCAGTTACTCATCGAACACATCTACTCTGTTTTCGACATCCATTAAATATCATCATACTCTTAAAACTGAGTGTATATGGGACGAGACAAAATAAATTGATATCAATATAATTTTGTGTTTAATCAAGTTCGAGTAAGTGTCTCTTAATTGTCAGTTCAAACGCAATTAAACTTTTATAATTTAATAGAATATAAACTAATAATCATACCAAAGTTTATTGTGAATAACTAATAAAATGTAATAATCTTACCAAAATTTATTGTTAATTATGTTGAAGTTTGCAACGTTGGACTCCAACGAAATATCTAAATTTTTCATATCCGTTTTCCCTCAATAAAATAGATGTTGAATAAACAAATATGTATCAAAATTGATATTAAACATTAATTTTTATGTATCATAAAAATTTAGAAAATCTAGCCATTTATCAGGCTAAAATGGTTGCTGCGCAAAATAGAAAAACTGTTAGAATAATGTCGGAAATACGGCAGATGAGAAAAAGAATGAGACATAATGATAGAAGGCAACAAAAATCAGAAAGTAGACAAATCAAAAATGAAACAAGAGATGAAATTTTTTTTTGAAGATATGGATTATGAAGAAAGTCACGATTAACTATTATGAATTTTAAAAAGAATGTTAAATATATTATTTAATTATTTTACTTTTGACGCGTATCATACTCTTGACGCTATCGCGCCCCTTGAACTGGCATTTATACGCTTATTTTATGATTAATCATAAGTCGTTCACAATGCCACTACTTACTATAAGAAGATTCGTAAAATAAATGAGTTCAACCTGACCCTATCCGGCTCAGTGGCATAATGCGCCGAAATCGCTGAGAAACGCTTCCTTTATACTTATGGACTGTCTGTTCATCTCTTTCTGTAGACGACCCCTCTCCCGAGTCAGCGCGAGCGCCACCGCGGCCGCTATCCCTACTTTTATGCTCGCTCTTCCCCGCTTCTAGCACGTACAAACGGCCCAGTTGCCGGATCTCAGGCGTAGCCGGTTAGTACTATAACAAGAACCTAAACTAATCGGTAATATAAATAAATAGGCATTCAAATTGAAAAATTTTTTTAACGAATTTAAAAGATTTTTTAAGCAGAATAAGAAAAATTTCGATAATGTGCGTGAGTAGCATTTTAAAAGTCGGAAAGACCTCTAAAAAATGAATTGAATTTTGGTAAGTGCTAATAAAAAAAGGCAATAAAAAAAATATAAATATAAAAATAATTAAAAATGGCCGTAAATGTCGTTTAAATTATTAAGATATTTTGAAGATATCTTAATTTTATAAATATATTAATTTTAAACTTAAAAAAAAATTAAAATGCTTTTATTTTAATAAACTGTACAAACCATAACAGAACATTATACACATTATCTTATTATAACATAAAATTTTTAATTGAATTTAATTTATAACGGTAATAAAATAAATAACAACAATAAATAATACAATAATAATAATAATAATAATATTAATAATAATAGTAAATTTATTTTAACTTATAGTCTGAAGCTACTTCTTTTTTATAGTGAATGTTACTTTTAATACTAAGAAGTCTTAATTTTTCTTAACTGTTCTATATATTTTAGATTATATTCAACATTTTTTAGTTCATTTTTGGTTTTAATAATTTTTTAACATTTTTAACATTTATATTCAAATTCCACTCCTTTTTTCTGTTGCAGTTGTTACTGTCTCTAATTATAGTTTATAAAATTATATTATATTATAATTACAATGAAATCTGCCACATGTTGAAAACGTTAGAGAAGCGTCTGTTGTGTATTATTATAATAAAAAATATATTTTTTCATAACAAGCGCAAAGCTAAAGCTTTTCATTTTTATTTGTATAGTTGTGCAGCTATAAATATTAATCATTCTATAATTATGATTAGAATCGTTCGTGATTGTGCCACGTATTATTAAAGGATAATTTATTAACATTGCATAAATTTTATTTGAAATATTGACATCAATTAATACCGCATTAAAAAATTTGAAAATAAGTTGATTTTAAATTAACGCTTGGAAGCGTAAAAATAGAAAACAAAGTAAATATATTTTATAAAATTTATTTTTATTGAAAATTTCAATTAAAACTATAATTTGATTGTTTCACCAATAAATTATATGATGACGATTCCGTCAAGTTTATATTTAAATAGTAATGTATGTAAAGGGAAAATACTTTTAGGTGAATTATTTTATATGTATTATCCACTATTAATTCAGAGTAATTTGTTTGTTGATAGTGTAGTTCTTGTATTTATTTTTATAATTTATGATTGTCAGACATTAATTTTTTGATCTAAAGAAAAAGTAAATCGAAATACTTTAACAATTTTTTTGCAGATTTCACAATCTTCTTTATCTGAAATTTGAATTTTGGTAATATTAAATTTCATTACTTTGTTTCATTCGCATTAAAAATTATTGTAAATACGTAGTAAATAGATAATTTAAAAATAAAGTATTTATTAAAATAGAATATGAAACAACTTCTACTTGCCAGCATTCTACCTATTATAAAAGTTTTTTTTTTTAAGAGATTTCACTACTTTTGAAGATCTTGTAATACTATTGGGTTTAAATTTAAAATATTTTATTAATTTAAAATATAAAATTATTTTTGTTAGTTTATCAAAAAACCATTGTTTTCCAAGATATTTGCGAATAAAAAATTTTTGTTTTACAACTTTAATAATCGATATCTCGAAAACTATTGTCAGTCGTCAAAAATCCTTTTGGGAGATTACTTAGAACATAAAAAGAAAGATCTGTACCAAATTTTAGCTCGATCGGAGGAGGGAGGGGGGGAGGGGGTTCGGAAGTTTATCTATATTTTTTTTAAATATTTGATCAACATTTGTAAGTTTAATCCAATATCTATATTTAATTAATCTTTAAATTTTTAATATGATTTTTGTTTTAATTTTTATTCACTTTAACTACGTTAAATCTATGCTTTTGTTCCTCATTTCTCGAATTATTTTGAATTGGGCGCGTTGCGAGTCAATCAGCGTAGACTTCCACTGCGCAAGCTTAAAGTCGGTACGAAATCGAGCTACACTGGTTTGATTAAAAACTCACAAGCGTCTTGGTATTACAAATTTCCAATCAGCGCGTTTATCCGCAAGCGTGGCATTAGCTGTGTTTGAAAAAAATTAGGGAATTTAATAGAGATTTTGCAATAAGATATTTCAAGTACAAAGTAGTTAATAGTAGTTTAGAGTCCGGATAATGTATGTTTTAATTGTTATCGACGCATAAAAACTAAATCTAATAGCGCAATGGAAGCTATGGATGTCAATGATTTAAATAATGATTCTGATTGAATCTGTATCGAAAGAGTCGACGTGTTATGTCATTTGTCCGTGGAAAATAAGTTATTTAGAAATAAAAAGATAGGTACCTTCATTTATAAGAAGTTCTAAATTATCAAATCGATACTTCTGCAATGAGTGTCTCGATAATTTTCAAGTAGCGTTTAATAATTAACAATAACAAAACTTAAGATTTTATCAACGATTTTTCAAAATACATCTTATATAGGTGGTATAGTACAACAAAGCTCGTGAAAATAAACAAATAACAAAGCAATCTCTGCAAAAATGATTCCTGTAAAAAAATTAAATATAGTAGTAATTTAGAGTATAAAAGGCGTAGCAAAAAATTCAAGTTTATTATTCGCGATGGAGCACAGTAAAAAGGAAATACGGGTGGGTTGGTGGTACATTCGAAGTTCGAAGAAAGAAATGACCACACAACAGTGATTTTATCATTCCACTTGTCGGAGCCACGAATATACAGAAGTATAAAAGCTACGTGCCCGCAAGTTAGTTGTAAAATCACGAACAGTCTTAAGTTGCACGAAATAAGAAAACGATCGATAATAACAGCAGACCAGCCAGTTAACTAGTACGCAAGATCGAAATAGGTAAATATTTTTCAATGGCATTGCTGTTCACGTCATATTTTTTGCATATTGATCAATAAATTTAAATCAAAACTTTTTAACAAAAAAAAAAAAAACGAGGATACATCCGCATAAAACCACTAAAAAGTAAAAATAAATTTTATGAAAAAACTCTTATTCATAGATCGAAAGCAACGATAAATGACTCACCCGGTATAGTAAAGAATAACAACGACTTTAAAAGGTATCTATTCACAGAGAAATAATAAAAAAATAAAGTCGTTAAAAACAGTAATAATAATAATAATAATCATATTAATATAATATTGAATATTCGACAAAAAATAAAATTGTATAGTCTAATATTATCTGTGCAAAGAAATATTTCATAAAAATTATTTTTTCCTTTTTAGCGATTTTGTGTGGATGAATTGTTGTGTATAATTTCATTTTGAAGTCGGTTATTATTTTGTTAAAGTTTTTATTTTTTAAATACAGAAATAGAATTTATAGTTTGCATACCAAACATGAGTAGGTCATTTAAATGCGATTTAAAAAAAATTTCATCTCCTATTTTTTGACCCTTTTGACACGATCTTAAACATCATCGAAATCTATCAAAAAGTGACGGAGTTTAAAGATGTAAAAGTAAAAAAAATATAGATATATAAATATAGATACATAAAAAAAATTCAGATAAATTCATTTCATTTGTTTTAATATTCATTGTTATCTAAACATTTACTTTATAGCAATTTTTTAGAAACCTATTTCTACACATTTTGATGTGTACTATGTTTAATATTTAAGTATATGCATAGGTATTAATGTATTGTATATTTGTTTTGATCAAAGCTGAACCAAAAAACCTTATGATGATAAATTATCTGTAACATTAATTCGTTCTATAATAAAATTACTAATATTTTCTTTATAATATCAATTTCTTTGAGTGGTTTAATTAAAATAAATTATAAATGAAATTATCTAATTCAAATTTTGTCTAATGGATTTTAAATAACACAAAACTTTTATAATGTGATAAAATAACAGTTAATATTTTTCTTGTATTATTTTTAATTGATTATCATTTAATTGATAATATTTTAATCGGAATGCGTTAAGTAAAATAAGTTAATATTTTTTCGTTTTATCTGCAAAATAAATAAAAACATTGAAAAATTGCCAATTATTTTATTATTTTATTTATTAATTAAGTATTAGATTGTTTTAAAAATTATTTCTCACGATTCACTAAAATAATTTCTGTTGAAAAAATTAAGGTAAAATAAAGTGAGTGCGCTTAAAGCTTGTTCAATTTACCTAGTGATATATAACCGTATCCCAATTGATTAACTTGAATTTTGATGATTTATTTTTTTTTTTTTCAATATAAAAAGTTCTTGTAATTTCTTGAAATTCAGTCTTACTTAAAATGAAAACTATTGATTTAATGATTTTGTGACAGAATTTTTTCTTACATTGCATACAATTTGTAGTACAGAAAAATCTGTCGAATCTATGTTACGTTAAGTATAATTTTCATTCTCTCGAGTTATTATGTTTTTCTGCTTATAATTAATTTAAAAATGGACGATTATTGTTTAAGATCCTAACTGATCACTGATAAAAATATGAATTTTCTGAATAATTTTTTTTTTATATTGCGCTATTTACATTATAAAGTTAAAAATTGAAAAGTAAGATAATAAGATAAAAATTATTAAAAAAAAAATTTTATCGATAATTTAATCAAGTATAAAAATATTTAAAGAAGGATTTTTAAAAATATTACAATTAAAGAATTGAATAATAAGAAGATAAATAATCGGGTATAATTTTTCAAATAATAAATATATGTCTCCGTCATTCAACAATATAAAGTTGAAAATCTATAATCAGCAAATGTATTTCATACTTTCCTAAAATTAAAAAAGTTCCGTTGTTTACGTAGAAACTATTTGACGAAATTTACATTAAAAAGTAAGCTACGCAATGCGGTATTTGGTAACTCCAACGGTATCCGCTTCCGCGAGCAGTACACGCACAAGCCATTGCCTGTCGTAAATGCGATAAGGGCACCGATAGGAAAATTTCACCTTGAAGCATTAGCAGACGCATAACCCCTAGCGGAAGGGAAAGGTTGACCAGCGTTCTCCCCTTCTCCCACTCTCGATGACGATGTGTTTCGCGTATAGCTTAGCTCTGGCGCCTCTAACTCACCCCAACGCGCTGTCGCGTACACCGGACTATACACACCTTGGAGAACGGTATAAGCTAGGCATGCGCAACTACCGCGTGGTCAGTGGTATTGAGTGGTCGGACGTTAAAAATACATATATAGACTCGCACACTTGTGGGAGGCATGCGTGCCCGTCCATAAAGTCTATACTTCCTCGTTGTTGCTGCCGAGCCGATGCCGGGACACTGTCCAGTCTCTTAACTTAACGCTCGCACGACGCAAGCCTTCAGCCCACCGCGTACTGCCTCGCTACCCGATATGCCGAGGTGAACCCACGCCATGTTCGATCCATGTAAGTAGGCACGTTTTTTCATGCCGAGAATGATTATTTTTTTTTTTTTGTTTGTTTTTTTTACGTTTCTCCGTCGTTGTAACTTCGTCGATATTTTTTATTTATTAATTATTTTTTATTAGATATTGTATTAAAATTTATCAGTGAATATCAAAATATTAAATCTTGGCGTAACTTATGTTAGGTATTGAAAAATTTATAATTTGGTTTCTTATTTGTTTTTATTTTAATTATAAATGTTAAAATTTAATGTATTAACGAATAGAATTTTCTTATTGAACTTGTTATTGTTGTACATTTTTATCATTCAATGTTAAACTTCATATTTAAACTTTAAAGTTATCATGATTAAATATGTAAATATAAAAAATAATACTATAACAACAATATCAAACTTAGTAAAAAGTAAAATCTGTCAAATTAAATTCAAAACGATTTTCTTCTACTTTTATTAAGACATTGGTTTTTATATTTAAATTCTTTTACGCAAAACATTATAATTGTTATGCTACAATTAAAAATATAAATTAAAGATTATTAAAATAAAATATTAAATCTTAATTGAATTAATATTTAATAAAGAAAAAAACTGTTATTGTATACATCTTATTCTTTTGAAATTTATGGCATTAAACCTGGTAGTAATCAATTCAAGAGTCACTGACCTTATAAAGGCCTTATCTATGCATACTAACGACTTTTACAATTTTGTAGATGATTTTATTGTAGCTAGCCAGATCGCGGGTTCGATAATTTAGTAAATATGTATTTTTCATGAGTCTGGTAATGTTTATTATATTGATTACAATAAAAAAATTTTTATTTAATCATATTACGTATTTAGTGAAATACTAAATTATTTTAGTACCACTGAAACGTAAATGTTTATAAGGAATTGAACATTTTAAATTAAAACAAATATAAAAAAAAAATAAAAATGATTGAGTAAAAATATTTTGTTGAAAAATTTGTTTTCATTGTTATAATTTTTCAAAAATTGATTGTTTAATACCAGTTTATGAAAATAATTAAAATAGAAAATAATAAGAATAATTCTTTGAACGTAATTTTAAAAGTAATTTAATTATTGTTATTAACTATCTTATAATTAATCAGAGCATTAAGTTTGAAATAAACTTTTATATTTTAAACGTAAATTTTTAAAGAAATAGTTGACGTAAAAAATCAATTTTTTTCACAATGTCTTATTTTAATGTACAAAACAATGGAATTTTTAACGTATATCTATTTCTCAAATGTTAATAATTTGTTTACTTTAACAAATATTTTAATATATTTATTTGAATAAATAAAAAAATATAAAATACTTTAAGGAAAATGTGAAATCTATCGATCTATTTGTAAAGCTTAAATATAATTTTATAAGCCAATGTTTATGTGAACACGGACATTTAAATAATAATAATCTTAAGAAGAAAGCAATTACGCGGTAAAAACATACTAAATACTTATTCTCTTTAGGAGCTTCCTCAGAGACCGGTATTTTTTTCAAGAAATCCAGGTCCCTAACAGTCACGCGACATTAAAAATGTATGATCATCGATCGAATGAATCCTTCGGATCAGCCATGTTAACCGTAACGTTCATTTTGGAAAAATCTGACAAGGGCAACAGCACGTGAGGTGTTGCCTTTCCTGGAGAGTAAAACGAGACATCGTCGTCTACTGAATTCGAGAACTCGTCGATGACGCGCGTTCGTGTTTCGAGCCTGAGGCTCGCCAAGCCGGAAGCTTTGCTAGCCCTAGCACCACTACTAACAGCTGTTATCATTAATTTTCTCCGTCTCGGCTCGGACGCCACCGAGAAGACAAGGTCGCTGCCGCAATGCCCGCCGGAATCTCGGCCTTGGCACCGGCAGCCGTCTCATTCGAGTTGCGCGACAACGACTTGGAGTTGAGCGCCGCCAAGGCCTTCACGATCCTCCAGAAGGATGGCCTAGATTCCTCTCTTCCTTTACTCCATGTTAACGGCGACGGTGATACTAACGGGAATTATTGCGATGAGGACGACAATGATTCGACTGCATCCAGGATGACTATAATTAGACGGAATTTTCGTAATAATGATTCATCCGTGTTCGCGCGCAAACAGCTAAGCAAATCCAATGACCATTTAGCTCCGGTTAACCTACCTAACCGCTTACGACGTGGATATTATAGTCGAAGTCATGGAAATCTTACCAAGGACGAAAGAAAATTTTTGCATCAAGACTATAACTGTAAAACGAATTCGATGCATTTATCCACGGAGGATTTCCACGAAGCACTCAACGCTAAATTAAGAAAAATTCAGGAACAAGCGGAAGAGGAACAAAGGAGACAACTCGCGAAAGCTAATTATGTGCATCATCCAAAGCCCTTCATCACGACGGTAAAAACTGGTGAATTTTTAATGCCACCTCCTGAAGTGGCCGTTCTGTTAGGTATCGCACCTAACCCGCCCAGCGACACCGATATCGATGACATCGATGGAATGCATTGTCGTTCGAGATTTCGTCGTCACCTGACCCTGCTCAATCGTAAGCCGGAAGTTCGACATCAAATTCACAATGCTCGTTGTCAGATGGCCCTTAAGGCAACCGAGGAATTTACTTTAGGAAACTCGACGAATATCTCAACATTAACGACTGCGAGAAAGACCTGCAGAAAAGAACCACATCAGATGTAAGTTTGATTGAATGGAAGACATGGTTGCACGGATCGGCGTTTTTTGTCATCGATTTGTGTTCTATTTTTCTATTCATTTAATTTTGTTTTTCTCACTGTCAACTTCACCGAGGAAAGTCTTTGAATAACGTCAATTATAGTTCACTGAGATTGCATGAATATTTAATATTTGTAGTGTAAAGTTTATTCTTGCACTTCTAAACCCCTAACGTGCATATAACCTTAAAAGTTTTATTTAGAAAATCACATTGAGAGGTAAAAGTAATTAAACTAAAAATAAAAACAAATTTGCTATTTTTAACTAATCAATACAATATGATCAATAGAATCAAGAATCATAAATCATATCATTTTTTTTTTTTTTGTTGTTTTAATTTAAATTTTCTAATATTAAATAAAAATGTTTTTAAACTTATTCTGTCATAAAATTACTTATAAAATTTAAATACTGAAAAATTTTTATCGTAATAAGTAAATAAATTATCATCAAAAGCTACGTATTTATCCTCTCGAGCCTACTATGTTATCTTGTAAAATTATGTAAAATATTTATATTTATTTAAACTTAAAGCATATATATATATATATATATATATATATATATATATATATATATATATATATATATACACTTGAAATCGTATCGTACATTTTTTTCTTGATAAATAATTAATTTATTAAAATTTTAATATTAAACTTTTTTATTTTCTTCCTTTTTTTCTCTTTTTTAATTTCTTATATTAGAAAATAAAATTTTTTTTCTTGAATTAATATATATTCAATATCTAAGCTATATTAAAATAAATATAAAGAAGAATGTATGAATCGTTAAAAACTGTTATTTTTAAATCGACTAACAGATTAATGTTTTATAAGTTTCATTTAAATTGATTACAAAAAAATTGCACATGCCAACACTTCTATTTTATTATTTTAATCTTTTTATTTTATCTTTATTAATATTTTTGTTTTAATTTGATTAAAAAAATTTTCTCTATTTTCTTATATCATAACACTAACCAATAAATTTCGTATTATTATACTAAATTTTAAATAAATTTGGTAAGTATTAAAAAAAATATTAAAAATCCGAAAGTTTTCATCGAATTTTTGAAAAAACTGTAAATTATTTAATATATTAAAATCAATATTAAAATGTTTAATAGTTTCTTCATTACTAAAAAAAAAGAAAGTTGTTTTGATATAAATTCTATTATAAAATAATATTCATTGTAAAATAGTTCTGTTAATAAGATTATGAATAATAAAGATAAAGATTTTCAGTAAAAATGTCATCTGCAATTAAGTGAATATTTTTGGAATTAATAATAGAATTATTTAATCTATATATATATTTAATTCGCAATATCCTATTAAATTAATTTTATTTATAGCATATATTTACATAAAAAGTGTAAAAGTATAATAAAAATAGCGTTGATAAAACGAAAAATTATTTGTATTCCACAGCTATTATTAGCTTCAAAGTTTTTAATTTTATTATATTTTTGAAATAGATTTTTGTTTTAAATATTTTTATCATATTTAACAGTGTGTGCTCAAGGCAAATATAATGTTTTTTCATTAACTCCATTTATGATATAAAAAATAATTAGAAATATAAAACATTTTACCATTTACATTAGAGCTTGCGCACCTCGAATACTAAATTATTGATTCAGTTAGTTGCTTGAAAAAAAATCCAAACATCATTCTGAATTAAATTATAGATTTTTTTTATCAAAGACTCTTTGCAACGTCATACGCTGATCAAACAGCTGTAGAATTTCTTTTGAAGCTTCAAAATCAGAGTTAATTTTATTCTTGGCCTCAGAATTATAAAATATACATTATTAATCTTCTGATTTCAGTTATGTAATATTATTTTAACATTTGCTTTTACAATCCTATGACTCAATGATGGAAAATTATAACTCAATTTCTTATTTCAATGGAGAGAGAGAGAGAGTGACGCATTATTGGAGAGGCTTTTTGAAGACAAATATATTTAAGGAGGATCTATAGGTCTCAATATTTGTATTAAAAAGACTTCTCCAATAATACCATGGATATTGGGTTGGAACTATCCTAAAAAAGTTTTTCCTTTTAAATAATTAAACGCGTATTTGAGCGTTTTTTAATATTTTCGACTATTTTGGAAATAACTATGATATAAACATATTTTTGAAATATTTGGCACAGTAAACTGTACTATTTTATGAAAGAGAGAGGAGGAAAGGAGCACCGATCCCAACCCAATGCTGGAAGAATTGCATTACCTAGATCCAATTAGGGACTTTGATCGTGTCCTTCCTTTTTTTCACACGATCATTACGTTTTTACAAGTACTGCTAGATTATGGAATTTAAACGGACTAAATCAATTTAACATTAAAGACTTATTACGATTACATTATTATGAATTTTAAATTAGGCTGGATAGGGAAAACCATCAATATAATTCCATATTTCATCAATATAATTGTTATGAATTATTTTTATATAAAACCATTTGGATTTGATTTAAAATTAGGACGAAATAAGAAAAAAGAAACAAGAAAGCAACAATATAATTTCATAATTTCATTAAAACATTTCGATGATTTCATTAAAAAATATTGACTAAAAAAAATATCAATTATAAAATGTAGTATATTATTAATTATTTTTCAATATTTTCATTAATTAAATATTTATATGCATAAACGCACAAACTATTTGCTACAAAAATGCACATAAGTATTTCAGTTTTATGTAGTTTATTTTCTTTTTCATATTGTTCATACTTTAGGCTAATTAAGTAAAAAATTCAATCGGTTTTGCCATCACGAATTTGTCATAGAAAAAAATGTGCATAAATAACATTCAATTATTTAATATTTATGTTATCAATAATTTGTTTCTTCGTCAATTTAAGGGCTGAAGAAATAGATTCATACTACAAGTGTCGTCTTTTTTTCGACGCACGTATCGATAGAAGAAATTACTTAAATCAAGAAAAATATTTTCTCTAAAATAGTTTTCTTGTTTCAAATATTTTGGTTTTCTTAATTCAAACATTAGCTCTTGTTTGAAGTAGATAAACATTCTTTATCCAAGAAATTAAGTCCTTAATTAAGTATTTATTATTCTCAATTAAAGATAAATATATATTTGTTTTAAGAAAGTCAGCTCTTAGTTTAAGAGTCGAATACTTTGGTTCAAGAGAATCGATAAGTTAAATAAAATTAATTATTTTTGGTTTTTAATAATTTTAATTTTAGTAATTTAATAAATAATTTATTAAAAAAAATATTTTTCATGTAAAATGTGATATGCTTATACAATTTTGTCAAATTCTTGTAGGAAAAGAAAAGCTATAGCCACCTGATGATAATATTTCAAAACACGAATATTAAAATCAAGAGCAGAAATGCTTAAAGCAAGGAAAACATTCTTCTCCAACATGATTTGTTGAAATTTTTTTTTCTTGAATCAAGTTAATTCTTCTATCAGTTCATATAGATTAATAAGTTTACATGAATATCGTCTTAAAACTTTGAATTCATTGTTACTAAATATTTTTAAAATTTTTACAACCACTGATTAACTTTTATACTTTAATTGAACTAATTCGTAATAGATTATTGATATAAAAAAAATATAAGTAATTTTTATAATTATATTTATAAATTTATATAATAGTTTCTTGTTGCCGTCTATACTTATAGCTTTGAACTTAATAAGTACATTAATAATATAACGATTATCGTTATAATTAAAGAATAAATTCCTCGCTTTTTAGTTTCTAAAGCCAATTAAATGTTCATTATTTTTATGTCTTTAAATTTATGTAACATAAGGTAACTTTTATTTAAAAATCATTTTAATATTAAAAACAAAAGAAAAAAAAACGCAAAGCTATTTTAATAATCATTATTATACATTAATTATTCTCAATAACGATTGTAATAAAATTTAATAATTAGATCACGATAAAAGCTCATTAATATAAGTTTATTAAAAACGAAAATGATTTTTTCAAATAAAATTGAAATAAATACCATAAGTATTCCATATATAAGTAGACATAATCAAAGTATAGTCAGACAAAAAATTTATAATTAAGTTCATAAACTTTATATTAAGTGCTTGTTAAAATTGTCACTATATATGAAATATATCTTATTAATCTATTTATAAAATAAAAATCAGTTCTCAAATGATTTTTTTTCTTGCAATAAAATAAAAGTAGACGTTTACTGTCTATAGTCTAACAACAGATTGTACAAATATAAAATGTAATTAGAAAACGATAATACTTGTATTTTCGATGAGATTATTATTAACGAGCTATTATTTAGAAATTTTAAAGGAACTATAGATTCATTTAAACATGATTTTACTCAGTAAACATTAAAAGTTTTTGAATTTCTAATTTAATAAACTTATATTATTTTACTGCAAATTTTTTAAGTTAATTTTTTTTAAATAAAATATTCTATTTCTATCTTTAATATTTAAAAAAATATTTAACCTTGTTTGCATAAAAACAATTAGGGAAAGAAAGGCAAAATGAAATGAATGAGCAAAATAGCAAATATAAATAAGTAAATTACTTATCTTTTAAATTATTAACTTAACTCATGCAATGCGGCAATACTTTTTCTGAGTACAGAGCTTCAAATCTCTATTTTATATTTGCGGACAAAATTTAAGCGGACTTACGTTTATGGTTTCTGCATACGCGTACAAAAATTTTTTTTTTTAAATCTTTATTTACTTAAAAATTCACGAGATATATAAATATTATTTATAGTAGTAAAAGGAAAATGAAAATATTTCATGATATAGCATCAAGTTTAGTAAGGTCTATGCTTCGTTACTAATTTTCAAAATTTTATGAATTGAATTTACATTTTATGTAATAACACTAAACGTCATTGGTCTTTATTTTTCATTTAGTCTTATGCGGGAAAGATAGAAAATTTTTCATGAGCGAAAAACAAAAAGCTTTCGATATTTCTTAAGGGGACTTCTCATTTCATAATTGAAGAAAAAAACTTAATTTTTTTTTTTTTTTTTTCTTAAAAGATTATTTCGATTATGTGTATATATTATATTAGGTTGCTGCAGATGAAATAGCCGATTTAGCAATGACATAAAGTTGGCTGCAATTTTAGTGTATTATGTTGGCACAAGGCGGTGCAAATGATATGACATATTGAAGTATAAATACTGCTACCTTCGTTTATGAAGTCATTTCTGTTTTGCACTTCATAGTGATCGTAAAAAAAAAAGAGAAAGTGAACATGGAAGTGAATCAAAAACGGCTACTTTTACTATACGAATTTAAATTAGAGCACAACGCAACGAAAGCAACGAGGAATATCAACAGCGCATTTGGCCTGATACAGTTAGCGAACGAACCACTCGGCGGTGGTTCGAAAAATTTCGATCCGGAGATATGGACCTTGGAAATGAGCCACGTGGAAACCCAGGACCATCGATCGATAACGACGAGCTGCGTGCATTAGTGGAGTCTGACCCCCCGACAAACCATAAGGGATCTTGCCGAGAAATTAGGCGTTCACAATTCGACAGTTTGCCGCCACTTGCAACAACTTGGAAAAGTGAAAAAGCTTGACAAATGGGTTCCACATGATCTTACCGAGCAAAACATGACGTGTCAAATGAAGATTTCAAGTTCTCTTCTCTCCCGCAACAAAAAGGAACCGTTCTTGCACCGAATTGTGACCTGCAATGAAAAGTGGATTTTATACGATAATCGTCGCCGATCGGCCCAATGGCTAGATGCCGATGAAGCGCCAAGACACATGCCGAAACCAAGCCTTCATCCAAAGAAAATAATGGTAACTGTTTGGTGGTCTGTAGCTGGAGTTATCCACTATTCGTTCCTGCAACCTGGCGAAACCATCAATGCTGAGAAATACTGTGCTCAACTGGATGAAATGCATCAGAAATTGATAGTCCAACGACCTAGGCTTGTCAACAGGAATGGAGTGATACTGCTTCATGATAACGCACGACCTCATGTATCGAAAACAACGGTCCAAAAATTAAACGAGTTGTGCTATGAGACTCTTCCTCACCCTCCATATTCACCAGACCTCTCACCAACAGATTACATTTCTTTAAACATTTGGATCACTTTTTGACAGGAAAAAGATTTAATAATGAAGCTGCTGTCAAAAATGCCTTCGAGGAGTTTCTTCGAACCAGAAACTCGGACTTCTACAAAACTGGAATAAATGTACTTGTATCTCGTCGGGAAAAGTGTGTTGCATCTATTGGTATCTATTTTGATTAAATAAATTGTCTTTATAAAAAGTTACAGCTGTTTAAAAATTTATTACTAAATTGGCCATTTCATCTGCAGCAACCTAATATTTATCGAACTGATTCCTTTTGGGCATTTTATAAAACATATTGAAAATATAAAATTTGTTTTTGCATTTTTAATACCTCTTGACCTCTACAAAGGCCTTATTCTGAAAGATACCTTCAAACGGTTCCATATTTTTTGGGCTTCCTGTAACAGATAGAGTGAAAATTCCAACGATTCTATTAATAAGACTAAATACCAATATTTAAACTATTAAAAATATTGTTACAAACCCCTTTTGATAAATATTCGGAATTGCTACTCTTACTGATTATTGTTACCCAATAACCCAAGCTTGATTTTAGTAGAAGTAGCAATTCTGAATATTTATCATAAATATAATAAAAATAAATATAATAAAAAAATATTGAAATATGAATAAAATCAAATTTTGCATCATTACTGTCTTAAAGTAGTCTCTTAATACAATTAAGTAGAATTAAACATCAAATAAAACGTGTTGCACTATGCTTGCTTCATTTATTGTTATATTTTATATTATATTATTATATTTAATTTCTTAAAAAATAATTAAACCAATGTTATTTAAAGTATTTCCTCAGCTTAAACAAAACGCATTTCT
Source organism: Chalcis sispes (assembly GCA_949987625.1). Taxonomy (NCBI): domain Eukaryota; kingdom Metazoa; phylum Arthropoda; class Insecta; order Hymenoptera; family Chalcididae; genus Chalcis; species Chalcis sispes. The sequence continues at coordinate 49,635,502 of OX465098.1, read as the reverse complement.
ATAGACCAATAAAAGCTTGCGCAGTTCTTGAGCTTCTGCTGCATGTATCATAGGTGCATATACATGATTTTCGTGATTGTGCCTTATGGTTTCTTAAATTTTGATACTTAAATGCAGTTTGCGTAAAATTACGGGCATTGTTTTTCTAGCCCCTTCTCGTTGACGCCACGAGCGTTACCAAAAAAACTGGAGCCGATCGAGGGCGCGATGAATATGCTGCCAAATCCCTGGTAACGAAATATGCACAATGATATTTATGAAAAAGAGATTATGTTTAGAAAAAGTATTTTTTTTTTATTCGTCATGATTTTCAGCCTAACTTGTGATTAATTCTTTAATTTTTTTACACGCAAAGTTTTGATTTATTACCTTATTTTTAGATGCTAGGGAGATTCATAGGACAGCAAGCATTTAAAACGGGCAAAAAAAAAACTGAAGTTGCTAAGATATACCTTGTATGTTCCAGACTAACTAATCATCGAATCACTTAATAAAACCAACATAGTAAAATCGATCAACAATAGAAAATGATATATATCATGTACAGCAAATAACATATTTATTATTCCTTGATGTAGCTTGCTGTGATATTGTTGCAAAACTGTTTACCTTTTACAAATCTACTAATATCGTGTGACAATTGTTAAAAATTATTTTTTTTATAGTTAATTTTTAAAAAGTTGTAAATCTAGAAAGCTTTATTTTTCAAAACAAATGATACATTTATAAATTTTAATGCTTAAAATAAATCAACTTTAATTTTTGATATTTTCATATTTTAATTTATTTATTTTTTTTTTTTCGCAACTATAAAATAGCCTATAAAATATATATGATAGTAAATAGAAGTGTTTTATTTAAAATAATTTTTCTATTATATTGTTCTTAAATAACTAAATTGATATAAATTTAGGCTCGATAGCTTAAATTTGTTAATATTAATAAATATTATCTTTTACAGGGATCAGCCTCCTCCGTTCGGTAATCTTATGTTTGATAGAAGAGTAGCTCGAGGCAGTACGTTTGCATCTACACCAATTCTCGTAAGTGTTTTTCGGTTTTTAAATTAATTCTTCCTAAAGCTTTCTTATGTTTATTGCCCTGAAATTATTACATATTTTTTCTATTTTTTTTTTTTTTTTTTTTTTTATTACTTAGTTACTTTATTAGCTAATTAAAAAAAAAATGTTATTAAAGTAAACAGTTTTAGAATTTTTATTCAATGTTTTTCTAATAATTGTATTATTTCATTTAAAGACTGTCATGGCCAAATTCTGCTTATATTAATATTTTTTTCGTTTATTAATATTAGAATTTAATATTTTAAAAATAAATTGCAAAATAAAAATTTTTTTTTGATTCAGATAAAATAATATGGAAATTAGAAAAATTTTTTTTTAATTTTTCGTGCATGCATTTACATATGCGTGTATATGTCTGATGTTAATGACTACTCGTAAATGAAAAGAGAGAAAGATGCAAGTTGCACGTAGCTAAACCATTTGGTCACAGACTTATCGGGGATCGTTGACGCGTGCCGTCCTCACACCGAGTATTCAGGCTTGCCGTTGATCGGCGGTTTTGGCTTTCCTTCTTTTTCATAGCGTCCCCTTTTCCTCAATGGTTTTGCATGCAGCAATAGTACAGCTTGTTCTTTCCAGATTTGTCTGGATCTTTAAATTTCGATGACAGTTACAGAAAAATAATTTTTCTTAGCTAGAGCTCTATAGCTAGAATTATATGTTTGATAAACATACTTTTCTATGATACACAGAAATTTTTTCTTTGGTATAAGGTCGGTCTTAACCGGTTGAGCTCTGTCGTGTTTCCTTTTCAAAATCTGACTGCATCCCTAACATATTTATCGTCAATTTATATACCCTTTTGACGGGCGTAAATACGTGTAGAAAAAACGCCTTTATGTTCAATTTACTTTCGCGTTGTTTTTACATTTTTTTCTTGCAAGTATTTCAAAATTTTTATAGACCATATATATGTGTATGAAAAATATATATCTCATCAAGTTATTCCTGCATTATTCTTGCATTTCTTAATTTCACGTGTAATTTTTTTATTTGCGTTTGTCACACATATGTGACGAATCTCGTATATTTTGAGACATCTATTCTTTTCCGGTGATCATCTGTATATCACCTTCGTTTTTGTACTTTTTATACAAGAAAACGGTCTGATTCATCTAAACTTTTATAAGGGATTGATTATTTTTCTATAGCCTACCCATACTAGACAATTATTTCATAGTTTATAAAACTGTAAGAAAAAGGATAGCACATTATCATGAAATTTTAAAATCATGGTCTTTATAATTTTAGCGAAAATAAATATAAAGCATTTGATTTTATCAATAATATAATCGATAAATTAGTTCTATTTCATATTTTAATCGAAATGAATACTTGAATACTTGTGCTTTTTAATTTATTTCCCTAAATTTGTATGTCTATTGCTCTAAGTATGTTATTATTATAGTTTCCAAAGATAATATAGACTATTTCATTTGTACTTAAAGATATTTTATTTAATGCTAATCAATTTATCACATTATTCAAAAATTTTTTTATTTTTTCCCGTACTAAGAACCACAAATCATTAAAAAGAATGATGTCATCAGTACATGCTATACATGATAATATCACATGCTTTCGCATACTAAGCAGTAAGTTATTAATTCGAGATAAAATTAATATTCTCAAGTGCATTCAATTTATTTTTTAGAATTTACCGCTGTTGAGCAAGTATTGGCACTCTTGTTTCTCCGCCACTTCTTAAAAATAATCGACAGTTGGTACAAACGCGGTCATACTTGCTCTTTCGTACAATTTCATACAATAACTTTAATGATAAATATTATAACACATCGATACAGACTAGCCGCACAGTACGTTTTTATTATTGATCGACTATTACACATGCGCGAATTTCCGCCCAATAAAATAGCACCAGAAATCAAATTTCGCGTCCAGAGTGAAAACAATTTTTTATTCACTGCATGCCCCCTCCCCCCGTGTAAAATATCTGTGTAAAATTAGATAAAGCTTTCAAAGTCAAATAGAATTTTTTCACATAATTTTTAATTTTCACGCTCTATTGTAAAGTTATACGCTTTCAATGTCAGTTTCAAAATATCCCTCCTCTTCGAATTTTTTAATATATATATATGTATATATATAGTAAAAATTAAAATTACCTAAAAAACTAAAAACTTGAAATTTGACTGAAAAGCAAAAAACAAGCTTATAAACCTAAAATTGCTTGACATATGACCGCGAAATTAAAATACGTGTTTTTAAACAAAATAAAGTGAAACATATCACAAATTACTTCACAATATGTTACATGTACTATAAATTTTAAATAAAAAAAAAGAAGTTGGAAATCATATCCAAATACTATTTATAAAATTTATATATTATCAATTAAATAATATGCATTTTTTATAACTATATGCAAATTAATGCTGCATAATGCGCAATAAGTAAAAATATATAAATATAGTATGCAAATTATATATAAATGAACTCGCATAATAGGAATGGAATGTTCACATTGAATCTATAAAAATGAAATGGATCCTGCCTGCCTAAAACTATTCTTTTATTTGAAATTTGTATTATGTACAACATAATGTATCGCGATTTAGTAAAATGTTTTATCTTATTTAATTTAAAAATTATTTTATACTTGTTATCGTAACTTTTGTAATCTTAGGCTTATTTTTTGCTTTTGAACTAACAAAATAAAATAATTTCGGAAAAGAATTTCTTTATACCACAGTCGGGTTTTTTTTTTTAGTACTTTTAATAATCTTTTTTATCTCAATTCTAAAATATCGAGAATTTTTAGATAGATTCCAATGGAAAATTGCAGGGTTCAAAATGCATACATCACAAAAATGTATACGAAAGGTCCATTATTTAACAAAATATTTAGATAATGCAGAAAATTATGAAATTTAGGTTTTAATTTCTCTTTTGAATTAATGAATTATTTATAAATATTTTCTATCAGTTCATCTAATATCATAGCCTCTGTAGTTACTACGTGAGAGGAAAGTAAAATATCCATAAATTTACGTAAAATATTTATACAACAATCAGTGCTCATTGTTCATCATTGAACTCTCTAACATGTAGAGTCCCCAATAATTTTGTTTTTTGTCCAAAGAATGAGAAATTAGGAAAAACGAAACACAGAATTTTTGAAAAAGAGAAAAATTTCATTGCAGAAAAGCCTTGCTGCACAAAACCTCGAAAAATTACTAAGAGAAGGCGTGCGAGGTCGATTCTTCCGGGTCGAATGCGATCGCGAACACAAACTGGTCACGTTTCCGAAATTTTAAATTATAAAATAAAAACCCAAATCGATCCAAATAAAAATAAATGTAAGCGACACGATACCTGTACAGAAAAAATTGAGGATTTTAACGAAATTGATGATTTGTTAAAGTATCGTAATCTTCGAATCAAGTGCACTGCTTGATGGCGTCGTAACGACTAGACTAAGTACACGCGTCGTTTTCATAATTTCGTGGCTTTGATCCTCACATTTTTTACTTATTCGCGCGATGTTGGTTAAAATCTCCTTCTTCTAATTACGTAAAGGCCCGCGTGGTCAACGACAACGTGCTATCTTGCGCTTATATGTAAAAGAAAAGAAAAACTGACAAACGGTTATAACGAATTTTAATTCTGAGAATTCTTGTTCAACCGAGCACTCATTATCTTCATGAATTAAATCTCCTAAAATCGAATCGAAGAATTGAACCAACGTAAGCATTCCTAAAGAAACATTCTTAAATTTAATTTATTTTTAAATGAATTCATAGGTATTAGAGTTGATTTATTAAAATTTTTTAACCGAGAAAATGAAAAGAGTATAATTCTTGTATTCAGTTTTTCTAATGTAAAATATTCTTTATAGCAAACTCATAAATGATCCATCTCATTATATATATATTGGATAGTCTAAAAAGTATTGAGCCTTTTTTTGTCATTTTTCGATTGAATATTTCTTTTATTTAAAATGGATTTTATTTAAGTACATATTGTCCATTATTATCTATGACCTTTTGCCATTTTTTGGGTAGAGCCATTATTCCATCTGTGTAGAACTTCTGTGGTTTATCGTCGAAAAACTTGGCCAAGTGATTTTCGCAGTCCCTTTTTGAAGTGAATTTCTTTTCATTAAGGAAGTTTTGCAGAGACCGAAACAAATGGTAGTCTGATGGTGCAAGGTCTGGACTATATGGTAGATGCATCAAAACTTCCCAGCCAAGTCCTCTGTCAATTTTTGCCGGGTCATCAAAGATGTGTGTGGTCTGGCATTGTCATGATGACAGACAGCGCCCATTCTATTGATCAATTCTGGCCGGTTTTTTTGAATTGCTTGTTGCAATCTGGTTAATTGCTGACAGTACAGAGCCGAATTGAGTGTTTGGCCAGGTTTTAGCATCTCATGATAAACAATTCCCTTCCAATCCCACCATACACAAAGCATAACCTTATTTGGTGTCAATCCTGGCTTTGAAGTCGTTTGTGATGATTCATCTTTTTTTGACCATGATTTTTTTCGAACGACATTCTCGTATCTTACCCATTTTTCATCGCCCGTAAAAATTTGCTTCAAAAATGGCTCGATTTCGTTGCGTTTTATTAGCATTTCGCAAATGGAAATTCGGTCGATCAAATTTTTTTGTGTTGATTCATGCGGCACCCAAACGTCGAGCTTCTTTGTGTATCCAGCCTTACGCAAATGGTTCAAAACTGTTTGGTGATGGATATTCAGTTCCTTAGCAATATTATGGCTGCTTATGTGTCGGTCTTCTATTTTTTGTAAGATTTCATCGACTTTTTCAGTGATTGGTCGACCTGAGCGAGGTGCATCTTTGACATCAAAATTTCCCGAACGAAAGGGAGCGAACCATCTCTTGGCTGTGACTTTTGATAAAGTATCTTGACCGTAGATACCACAAATTTTTTCACGAGCCTGCGATGCATTCTCACCTTGATCGTAGTGGTATTGTAAAATATAACAAATTTTTTCAGAAATTTCACTCATTTTTAAATGAATACAACTTTTGACACGAATGACGAAATACAAAACTGTCCATATGAAAATTGTAGACTGGAATGTCACCTTTCAAACGCATGTCAGTTTGATTCAATCTGATTAGTATTGCCCGATATATGACAGCGAACACCATCTAGTGACAAAAAAGGCTCAATACTTTTTAGACTATCCAATATATGAAAACATCTTCTAAAACGTCATATATCATATCTATGGAAACATTCTCGTAAATATTATCTTGATAAATCATTATTTTATGAAAAACATACTTTTCCATAAACTTTTAACGTCTGTATTCAAAATGTTGTTAATTTTGTCAATATAATAATTATCTTTATTTCTTAATTTAAGGTTATCTTTTCAAATTTATAAGATTCTTCCAATGATATTTTACATATTCTACAAAAAAAGTTTGTCTTTAAAAATTCTGTAAAATCGAATATTCTATTAAGTCCTAAATTATCGCCGATTATTAACCCTTTCACTACAGTAGGCTTCGCCGGAGTCCCTCGTGTAGAACTAAGTACGCGTGATCTCTTCAGCATTCGAGGCCAAGACTTTTGCATCGAAAATAACTTTTATAAAATTAATTAACTTTTAAAAATAAAATGATTTATATTCATAATTTTTCTATGAACGTATTTTAAATCAACGATGCAATAATAATTTTTATGTTACACAACAAATGACTATAGTCACCCGTAGTAGCAAAAAGACTCAAATCAATTTAAACTATATTTATATCTTTTTTTATTCACGCTTAGAATAATTCTGCGCGTTAGAAGAAAATTCAATTCCTAAATAAATTTGTTAAAGACTTTTTTGCTCTGCTTATAATCTGAAACTGGTACAATTAAACTTATGACTACTATTAGCTATTCCAAACTTATTTTTACCTTCACAACTTTTCGCATTCCCAATTTCTAATTCATCAAAAGAAAAGAGGAAAAACGATATCTTCACTAAATTTTTGTAAATATTTATTTTTTCATAAATTATCTACTCTTCAAATATTAGTTCGTTTTTATAATCTTTAACCATACTCTAGTATATCTTTAGAAATTCAAAAAATTTCTCTGAAGACTTTTAACGTTATTCTTAAATCTATCAATTGCATTTGACTGATTGTTCGGTCGAACGAATTATTATTTTATTTTATAATTTGTCGCGCACGTATTTTCGAAACGCGAAGACTCGCCGTGTTTACGTACGCGCGTAAATGGGGGGAAACAGGGGGGATCGCCGCATTCTTGTTCATTTGCGCTGCCTTGGGTCGCGCGTGTTTACCGCGGAAAAATTCGTTAAAACAAAAACCTATCGTCGCGGGGTAAGGAGGGACACGAGACGCGAACGGTGGGGACAATTTTCGACTAGACGAATTCGCGCGAACTAGTTAGTCTTTTGCGGTTCACCGTCGAGTACGAACCTCTCGCAGATACAAACGCATTACGCTATATTTCTTTATTCACATACACACACATACAGTAAAATTTCATTACGTTGCGGTACAGCGATATCGCCACGCAATAACCCGCGTTGAATCAAAATGAGTGATGCAACAAATATATCGAAAAATTCGTTCAACTTCGTTCATACAACACACACGTATATAAAACACATACACGATCAACGACGGTTGTATTCTTCATTATCGTGGGATTTTTATGCCTTCGGGCTTTTCCCCGAGCCAATAAAGGAACATTCAAATTGGCTCAAAATCATCGTCTTTATTATTTCAACCACGTCATCATCCTCATCCTCCAACAAACTGAATTAGGAAAAGAGCGTACATAAACGCTGTTTTCCGACGCGACACTGATGCTTGACGTGAAGGAGCATAAGATAACATTCCTTTAAACGCTCTTTTGAATAACTGCGTTACTCTCATTAATCTGCAAACAACATTGATATAAGTTTGACTATTCTTATTGGTTTTGTTCAAATGAAGTACAGTAATTATCGAATTTTTAATTAATGTATAGCCAACGCCAAAGTATTATGCGTGTACCCACCAAAACTAAAAAAATTTCAACAATATTTGACCGAATTCGAGCAATTTATGCTTCCAAAATTTATTAAAAATAAACATTCAAAATTTTTGGTTTTAATATTTACTTGAAGAAAAAAATTCAAATCAAAAGAAATGTCTCGTATGAAAAAAATCGTTTTTTTATTTTCAACAAGGCAGTTTTTTTTCAATTTCAATTTTTTCATTTTTAAGATTTCCTCATTTGAACAATTTTTTTTCGCATGAGAGAAAATCTCCTTATTGTATGTGGTCTTCAATTATTAAATATTGTTTTAAATATTAATAATTTAACTTTTTACACATCTTTATATTAATCGAAAAAGTTAAAGAATTTATATTTGATATCTAAATATTTCAATTTGTACAAAATATAAATAAAAATGAATCGCGTTACAAATATTTCTTATAATTTTTGAAGATAATTTTTAAATTTTTAATGAATCAAAAATAATTTTGATGTGATGTTTCAATTTTCATTGATTATTTGATTTCATTAATTATTATTTTTTTTAATTCTAAATAGCTTTTTTGTAAGATTATTTAATCAAACTAAAAGTTTGTTTAAATTTCATTTTATAAAGTAATACTAGGAAGAACATATAAAAAATTTTTTTATAAATAAAATTAATAAAAAGAAAACGACTTGAATAAAGAAATTGATAAAATCAAACAATGTTACATAGATACTATATCATATTTAAAAATTAATATTAAAAATTATTTAAGAATGTATAATTTCTTACTGACTCGAGATTCTATATTTCCATTAGTAGGTAATTTGTTAAAAAAAATTTTATATTATTATTCAATAAATTTCAAAAGATAACATTAAGCTTACATAAATATTGAATTTCAATGCATGTTTTGCAAAATTGTCACTAAATTTTACTGCAAGTGAAAATACATAGATATTAACCCCTTAATATCGGCATAAGATGTCTGTAGGAATCTCTTATATCTTTTTGTATCTATAAAAAAATGTTAATCTGTTTCTATTTATACGTTTAATTATATTATTAAATAAAAGAAGATTATTATTCGGAATATATATATAATTATAAATTATCTAAAGTAGTTACTGAATGTAGATAATTTTCTTCTACATCAACTGTCGATAACTTTTTTTTTTGGCTTTATGTTCAATAAAATATAAGACTTCTAAATTATGACGGTATTTACAACTTATAAAATTGAATTAAATACATGAATATTAAATAATTTTATTTAACAGGCATGTTTGCTTATACTAAGTAAAGATTCGAAAATCTTAAATTTTTGTATTTAATGGTTTTACGAGTTAGTAGTAGTCCGAGTCACCATATACAGTCTGTCAAGTAAGAGCGTGGTCGACTTCACCGATAGTTAATAAAAGATTTTGCTCTAATTCCTTCGCGAGCCAATAGAGAGAAGCTTTGTCCTTGATGCATTGTTAACAAAAATTCAATTGTCGTTGATCTTTTGAAAGAGAATCACGTTAAACGCTATGAGTGCTAAGTACGCGTCACGCTACGAGGCTGTGTTCCTTTGCATCCACCCGAAAGGTCCCAAAATGTCGCAATCAGCGGCTGCTAAATATATGGGAAAGTCGAAGGCATTTGTACAGAAGTAGATACAGCGATATTAAGTGGCTAAAAATGTCGATGATTTACCAGAACGTGGCTCGATAGGAAAAGTGAACAAAAAAGATGAAAAAAGAATAGTGAATCTGTTTTCGCGGAATCCTGCTTTAACACTGCGGCAAGGACAAGCAAAATTAATGGCAAAAGGTTTAGATATATCCTACGAAACTATCCGAACCCATCTTCGTACTCATCATCTGAAATGGCGCAACACAATGAAGAAGCCTCTGTTGACTGAAAAACATGTGACAAAGCGACTCGCTTGGGCGCATAAGAATATTGATAGAGATTTTGAAAATGTCATTTTTACTGATGAATGTTCTATATGGGCACGTTCTGTCCTAACGCGAGCCTGGTCAACATCCACCAATAGGCTTGTTCAGCGGACCGTAAAACATGGAATAAAGGTGCATCTTTGGGGCTGCTTCTCAAAGCAGGGATTCGGCACTTTGCACCTCTTTACTGACAACCTAAATGCCGAGAAAATGATAAAAATCTACAAGAAGGCTTTACTGCCATCTATGGTGCCAAACGATGGTTTATCACAAAAAATGAAGATTGGATTCTGCAGGAGGACAACGATCCTAAACACCGCAGCAAGCTCTGTACTTAGTGGAAGACTCAATCTGGCATCGTTACATTGGATTGGCCGTCGCAGTCGCCCAATCCAAACCCTATTGAAAATGTGTGGGCATATATTAAACGGAAGCTCCGTGGAAGACGCACATACACTTTGAAGCAGTTGTCTTACGAAATTCGTCGGATCTGGAGATCTTTGCCACTAGAATACGCCGTCAAATTAGTAGAAAGCATGCCTCGGAGATGCCAGGCAATTATCGACGCCGGTGGTGACTGGACACATTATTGACTAAATTGCATCATTATTTGTAATGTGTACAATGTATATACAAATATAAAAGTTTCATCAAATAAATTTTTTTATAAATTAACACGACCACGCTCTTACTTGACAGACTGTACTTCGATAATTTCGAGCAGAAAAATTTAGAAAGATTGTTAAAGTATAAAAGTTCATTAATCAGATTTATTGATAAAAATTCGCTATCGTGTAATAGGCCGGAAGAAAAACTAAAAAATTTTTTTGTTTATTTCAATTATCTGTAAAAATTTAAATAAAATTTAGTATGATATTTCGCTTCAATTTATTAGATTGATAGTGAACAATCTCATGCGGCAAGGCAAGCAGAAGCTCGAAAACGACAAACGATAAGAAAACGAGTACAATTGCAGTCAACAAAAGCTGCATTGGTGCGAATAGGTACACCTCCCCCCGTACCAGGAAGAAAGCATGAACCCGTACAAACGGAACTTTTCCTCGAGGAGGTAACGACAGGCACGTTTTAAATTATAGTAAATTATTGATTATTTACACATTTTTAATACTTGCTTACTAATTTTTTTTTTTCGAATTCAATAGGATTTGTTTCATAATTTCTTATTAAACATAATTTTAACAAATAATCTCTAAAAAGTGTTTTTTGTTTTCAAATTATTTTTAATTAATTTTAGTCGCAAGATACATTTATACTATTCAATTATAAACTTTAATTACTTAATATTTGTGTAAGAAAAAGTCAATATTTTTTTATAGAATGTAAATGTCTGAGAAAATATTAAACGTAAATAAAAAATTAAATTCAATAAATATACATAAGTATATTAGCTTTCATTAAAATTTTTTGAAATTTTATTTATAAAAACTTTGTTTTTACGTATAATTATATGTATATATATTCTATTTAAGTATATTTCACAAAATATAACTTCAGCAAAACTATTACAATTATAGAAGCTTTACAGTTATAAAATTAAATCGTTGTAATTTTATAGCAGTGATATTGAAAAGTATAAATTTTTTTATAATTAGCAACTAATACCTAAATACTATTACTAATTTGATTATGGTTTATAAAATTTTGTTAATTTACTATTTTTTACCATTCATTTTTTATAATTTTTATCATTATTGTCATCGTTACTATCATAACCATTGACATTACATATTTATAAATGGCTATTACTAGTTTTTTTTTATATGAATATCAAAACTAATAATTGTTTTTTCTAATTATTATTGGTATGTTTTCATTTTTGTTTCTATTGCAATTTTATTAATTATTAATCTATAAAAATTTTATAAAATAATCAAGATGTGTTTCATCTCAAGAAATAAGATTGAACAATTGAATTGATAAAAATTTTATAAAATAATTAAGATGTATTTCATCTCAAGAAATAAGCTTGAACATGTATATTTCAACTATTATTTTTAAAATACGTGTATTGCATTCTGAAAATAAAAAATAATTTATTATTTTAAATAAATATTACTGATATTGTTATTTACTACATTACTCTGTCACAGCTATTTGAGAAACCTGATGAAACGGAAGTTGCAGTTCAAACAGACTATTTTTTGGATAGACCTGCTACTCCACCTTTTTGTCCTCCAAAAAAAGGCCAAGATGCAAGCACACAAATCGAACCTGGAGATGTAAATACCATAATTATTAGTAATATTTAAAATATTTAGTACACATTAAAAATTAATAATTTTTTAATTTCTATATTTTTTATGAAATTTTGAATTGCTATAAAAAATTTTTTACTCATCTTTAATAAACTTAAATTTTCAGCTCTTTGATTATGACGTTGAAGTTCAACCTGTGCTCGAAGTTTTAGTTGGTAAAACTATCGAGCAAGCATTGATGGAAGTTCTTGAGGAAGAGGAAATTGCAACATTACGCGAGCAACAAAGAAAGTTCCTTGAACTGAGGGCAGCGGAAAAAGCTGAGCAACAGCGACTTGAGGAACAGGACAGACGTCTTCGAGAAGAAAAAGTATATTTTATTTTATTAATATTCACAGTACCGCTCAGTGTCAGTTGCCTACCTTAATCGGAAATTGACCAAGCTATGAAGTTTTATGACTCAAAGGAGAATAAGCATAATTAAATGAATCAAACGTCATAAGTAAAGTTTAAGACAATATCTTTAAAATCCATTTTACTCGATTGAAAAATTTAAATTTAATTTTTTACAGCTGATAAAAGATTTTTTTCTTTCTTTAAAATTTTTTAGATCTACAGAAAACAGCGTGAAATTTGTGAAGGAGTAATCAGATTTAAAAAAATTATTATAAAAAAGAATAGTATTTATCTTGTCTTTGAAATGAATGCAATAAAAAATTTTTTATCAAGCCGTTTTAAAGTTATAAAAATTTATGTAAAAAAGAATCACTTATTTTCATTGTTAAATATCTCAGAATCTGTGCACTTGTAGAAAAAAACTGTAAAGCGAAAAAATGTTTGATTGTACACGTAGAATAAGTATCTATAAAAAAAAATTTTATAGAAAAAAAAATTTTTTTTCAGTTTTTATCTGTTGACTTGTTTATTTTAAATGAACATTTTTAATTTTTATACAGAAAAACGTAGCTTTGTTAGAAATAAATAATTTTGAATACATTTAAGCTTTAACGCATATATTTTTTTTTTTATTTTATAAAAAATGTCGATTTAAACTTCAAAACAGCTTGATAAACAATTTTTTTTCGCTTTTATTTCAAAGAAAAGACAAATAATCTTTTTTTTATAATGAGTTTTTGAAATCTGATTACTTCTCCTCCTCCTAAAAAACTGAATTTAAAGTTTTTTTCAATAAAACAAAATGGATTTTGAAGACATTGCCTTAAACTTTAAAATGACGTTTGATTTATTTAATTATGTTTATTTTCCTCTGAGATATAAAACATTTCTGCTTGACCAATTTTCGTTTGAGGTGGGCAACTCGCACTGGGCGACGCTGTGTATAATAAGAATTGTATTTATAGAGTAAATGAATATTTTATTATTATTATTTTTTTTTTTTTTTATTTCAACGCAGGATCGACGAGTTAAACAACACGAAGAGGCGGTAAAAACGCGACAAGAAACTGAAGAGCGCGTGGCCGCTGCCGTTCTTCTTACAGGCTATATTGCCGAGCTTCTTCCAGCAGTTCTCGAAAGTCTTAAAATATCAGGCTTCCTACTTGATGAAATAAAAGCAGGTATTTAACTACAACTGTATATTTGTTATAATTTATACGTATTTTTAGTTTCTTATATAAATTTTATTTTTATTTTATTTAACAACTTTAAAGAGTACAATAATTAGGTTATTGGAAAATAATAGTTTTTAATTCCAATTTAAATAGACTAAAATAAAATTCTATATATTTTTTATAAAATAGATTATTGCAAGTTTTAAACTAAAACTTTATAATAATATTCCAAAATATTGAATAAATGTTTAAAAGTTTTAGAAGCTTAATTATTTGTATAATATTTAGTATGATAATATTTTTAAAAAAACTAAAATTATCAATATTTTTACATACTTTAATGTACATTAATTTATTTACTTAAATTTCCAATGTAATTTTTTTTTCAGATGTGGAAGAAGGTTTCATGCCTTGGCTAATGAAAGAAGTTAAGAAAGAAATGGGTACTATGATAGAAAGTAGAGAAATACTAGAAGGTAAATGTTAACGCTGTATTCAATCATCAATTAAATATTGCATGATTAACCTTTATCAAACAACATTTAAAAAATCTAATAACAGTTGTGAATAAACTAATATTGAACAAGTTAGGCGAGATTTGAAATCAGTACTTCTAAAAATGTTTGAAAACATAATTCTTGCATTTGGAAATTAATTTTAAATGGAAATTACAGGACACAAACACTTTAGAAAATGTTTCTATTTAAGCATCAATGCATGCTATTTTTAAATCAAAATCTATTGTTATGCATTATCAAAACAATTATAACATGTCATTCTTATAAATATGAGTGACTTACAACGGGATGTACTTCATACTTTACTTCTTTTATATTTTTACTTTCATGCTCTTAACTTTTTAAATATAGTTCAATTGCATTAAGCAACTAATGATTATTTTTTTTTTTTTTTTTAACTAAGTAATGACTATATTTTATAGTATTCTAAGAACATTCAATAATTATTTTATTTTATTTTTTTTTTTTTTTTTTTTTTTTTTTTTTTTGTTATAAATACACCAATATTTAAAAAATCAGGGCAATGTAGAAAAATTTATTTGTGTAAATTAATTTTGAGTGAAAAGTAACTTACAGTAAGATACAAATCTCAAATATGAATTAAAAAAACCATCAACAATATTTGTTTTTATTTTTTTAAATTAAAAACTTTTTTACAGTTGTAATTTAATCGAAGTAAATAATTAAATTTTTTGTTTGTTGAAAATATTTTTCTGTTTAAATATTTCAAAAACGAAAAAAATCATGTAATTTATGAGAATGAAAAGATGCCTTGAGGGGTTACTCCCAGTTGTAGCTCAACAAAAAAGGCCCTTTTCATGAATTTTTTTAAAGAAAACTACAAAACTTTTTTAAACGATTATTATATCATCTTAAAGAATACATCTTGAAGAACTTTCAGTAATTTTTTTATTGCAAAATATTACATTGTTAAGTGGCAAATGGCCGCCAATGAAATAGTGTTTTTATTTATACGGTTTGCGGTGACCAACATTGCGGCAAAGTGGATCATTTGAAACAAAAAATGTGGATAGATTTAGTTAAATATAAATATAAACTAGTCTTTAATCGAAGGATTTAAAAAAATATTCATTTTTCACAAAATGGCGGACAGTCAAAGTTAATGGTTTGATTTTAACCAAAAAAATCGAACGATTAAAGACTACACTTTTATGTATTAAATAAGCCTGCAAAATTTCAAGAAGATCGGTTTGTTAGTGTTTGAGTAATCTTGGTCACCGACTTCAGAAATGCCATTTCGAGAAAAACGAGTTTAAAGTTTTAATTGCCGGTTGTTTACACAACGGATTCTTTTCTTTCAACGCTCATATCTCAGTCAATTTTGTTCGGATCGACTTGAAATTTCTAGGTCATATTCTCAGATACTTATACTTCAAAAAAATGCAATTAACAAAAAATCGATTTTTTCAAAGTCGCAAGTGGGGGTAACTCGTTAAGAAATTCTTTATCACAATTCTTTTTTTATTTTTGAGCGAATAGAAAAAATAATGTTTCCAACAATGCTTAACCCATTTGCATCATAAGCGCATATATGCGCGCATTTTGCCTGGCCACTATCACCAGAGCGCGCCTGTGTGATGCAAATGGGTTAATCAGCGAAATTTGATTACGTATTGCCGTCAATAATTGATGTAACCAGTCATTTCAACGGGTCGGTAGTTTCAGTATAAAAGGGCTACTGTAATAATTGATATGCTACTGTAATAATATTACAGTCATAAAAATATTTTTAAATAAAACCTTTTTTTTCTTACATTACCACAAATAATTGAAATTTAATAAAGGATCACATACTCGGCACTGCTACTTCTACTGTACAAGCGTATGCAATTTTGTGGTTTTAAATGGTCCTTTTTACGATTATATACATTCTTTAGTAAATGATGCCTCAAATTAGAAATATATTTCTATTTTCGGTTTAATAATTGGTACCTGACACAACTGGAAAAGTAACAAAATTCTTAGGTACTATAATTAGGAACAAGTAAAAGCGTCTCAACGGTTCCGGTGCCACGAAGTCGCGACAATTTTAAAATCCTTTGTTAATGTTCTTCTATTATAAATAATACAAGTACTATTAAAGAAAATTAAAATTCGGCAATCATCCTCAATGGCTTCGACAGCGACGCTTTTAAAAAGTTGGCTACCTCCAATCGATACAAACTAAGCATAATGTATGAAATACTGCCTTGTGTATGTGCCGTACGTACACACAAGCAAGCCACGCGCACCTTTTCAATTTGTTCACAATATTCATTCGCGAATTATCAATTTCATTTACCTAACGACGAATTAGATAATTTTGTGAATTTTTCATCAATTTCTTAATATACGATTCCTAAATATATTATTCTTTTCGAGACAATTAAGTATTAAGGGGAGGTTCTCATCAAGCGACCCAAAAATTACGTGATTTTCGCGATTTTTTTCCTCATGGAAGGAAATAAATAAAGTAGTCGAGTTTTTTGGTACTTATTAAGTATGTTATTAACTACTTTTACAAATTTTTTTGAACAAAAATACCGAATAGTTTATTAGTTATATGCATTGAAAAATAGTCATCGAAAAAAAAGACACCTCCACGGGCGGCAAGGTAACTCATCCAATTTTTGTCTGAAATCAAAAAATCAAAATTTGTTATAAACTAGAAGATATTTGCTGGATTTTGAACTAAAATCACGAAGAAAAGTTAAAAAATTAACAAAATGGCGGACTTTCAAAAGAAATATATTTTTTTGCACTTCTTTTTGCTCTAAAAAGTGCAATAACAATAAAAATAATCATTGTAAAATTATGATTTTAAGTCAAGATCCAGCAAATTTAATTACCTTCAAAATAAAATTCATCTCGATATCTATAATAGTTTTTGAGATATCTTGCCGCCCGTCTCAAAAAACATGGTTTCGAGAAAAACGCGTTGAAAGTTTTAGTACGCGATTTAGTACGTAAAAAGACGACTTCGGTTTTTTGACTATAACTTTAAAAATAAATTGAATTCGGCAAAACGGGTTTCACGAGCGTATTCTACGAGACATTTGCCAACTTTTTAAGCAAAAAAAAAAAAAAATCGATTTTTTGGTCGTGCTTGATGAGAACCTCTCCTTAAGTTTTTTTAATAATATATCAAATTTAAACTGTTTTTAATCTTGGCCTGTTAACACGTTGAAATCCGCAAATTTGAAATATTAAATTAATTCTTCAATCAAGTAGATCTTTCTAAAATTTTATTCAAATATGTAAAGTATATAAATAAAGTTGCTTTCAAAATTTTAAGACTTTTTAAAGAAAATTTTGACAATGAAAATTTTAGAACAGGTGACACATATTTTGTACTTTTAATCATTAAAATTATGATTAGTTAATTCTAATACTTAAACAAACTTTTTTTCAGTTCTTAAAATAAATCCTACTTCCAAACAAATAATTTTTATCTGTTAAAGAATGGTTGTAAAAAAAAAACAATATTCCTATTATAAAATAAATAATTTTAATTATTTGATTCAATTATTAATTTAAGTTAATCGGTTATTTCTTTTTAATCTTAAATTTTAATACAAAAAATAAACTTGAAATATTATAATTGATTTCTCACTATTTAAAAAAGATTAATTATCTAACAATTTTTAATCTTTTTCAATTTGCAGAAATTTTGAAAGAAATTATAGAAAATAGAGCAAAAACTTATAGTCGAATGGGAGAAGAATATGATGCATCGAGAAAAACCAAACCTGAAAATTTTAAAGACGTTTGTGAAGAAGAACCTACTGATGAAATGTTATCGAATGAAAATGAACATTATGAAGAAAATACAGAAGAATAATTGTGCTGTACAATCAGTAATTTATAATATCAAAAAATTTATCCAGCATTATGTAATGATAATTGTAAATTTAATCAAAAAAGAAAACGAATTTAAATTTATTGCAGATTTTTGGAAATCCTTATTCCATTGTAATTGAAACATACATTTACACAAATTTGTAAATATAAATTTAACAAAAATTTATGAATACATTTTTTAAATCACTATATAATTTTATAAAAAATAATAATAATTTCAAGTATCATAAATTAATTTTCATATTATTAGTCATAAAGTAAGTAATTATTTCTTAATACGACTTTGAATGAATTTTTATTATATTTTTATTATTGATTTGTCACCTTTATACCCTTATTTGTTTTTTTCAATAATTTAAATTATACGAGGCGTTGATTATTTTAATTAAATACATTAATAAAAATAAAATATCCATGCCGATCGGATTGCAAATTTTTGACTTGTTTTCTGAACGTGTAATTGAACTAAAACGTTAATCCTTACGTATGCAATCGCCTTGTCACTCGCTCGTGGCAAACTCTGGTTAAACGAAATACAAGTTAGCTTTCGATTTAGGGACACCTTAACCAGCAATGGATCGACCCTATCGTATTTGCATTTTCTACATTAAGCAGTGTACACAGCTGTGAGACAAATCCATCTTTCGTGTACGCGGCAACCCTCATAGATCGACGATGCGTTTCACCACTCTACGTTCTCCCCTTCTTTGAAAAACAAAACCTCGGTTCGCTGTCGCTGCACTTTCGTTTTATTTTTTATTGTTTATCTAGATTTTTTTTTTTTTTCTATAAGAAAACATTACCGTCATTGCATATTTTTTTTTAACGATTTTATTATGGTTAATATATAGCCACTGATAACAATATCGATCGTGACTCGCATTAATATATTTTGAAAAAATTTGTTAAATATTAAATAATTAAATTTATTTAATAATTCAATTCTTAGTTTATTCAACATTAATTTTTTAAAAAATAATATATTTTCGCTCATGCGATGTTATTTTGATTTATCATTAAAAAAAAAAAAAAAAAAAAAAAATGAAATCGATGATTTATTTATATTAATAACAATAATATTTTTCTTTAATGAGATAATTTATAATATTAAATACGCAAAGGAAAATTATCTGCACAAACAGAAATTGACAGGCTATAAAAATAAAAATACATTTTGTCGAGAGCAGAAGCGATAACAACCGACGTAGAAACAATCGTTAAATTTGTTATCTAAACTGAATGATCAGAACGACTAATGTCTTAATCTTGAAAATCAAATAGTCCTGTAATAACGTTTTTCTAATTCCTATTCACGTTAAGATAAGACGCCATTTCAAAAATAATAAACATGTGCGGGACACTTAAGCTTGCCTATCGAGCAAGTAAGACTTAAGCTATGGCTCTAAAATAAAATCGCGTATTGTAGGTGGAGGCAAGACCTAAAGACCTCGATGGCATTTATGAGAGCTAGAGTCCACAGGTGTTCATGTCAACCAAGGCACTGTCCCACCATTGATTTAATGATATTTTAGCTTTAAGTTGTGTCGATATTATATGGTTAATGACTCGCAGATACTTTCGTACGCACCCGCTAGACAGTAATCGAGACATCGCGTCATCTTTCCGAAGATTTTGTCGTTGAGATAGCGTACAATATACTAGCCAAAAATTTGTTTCCTTCATTACTTCGGGCTATTTTCCAGCGCGAAACGATTTTCATTCCTATATTTTTGCTTTATTTGAGCTGTACCGTACTGAAATTTGATAAAAACTAATATTATTAAAATATACATGAAATTATAATAAATATCCTTATTTATGCGTACATTTTTTTAAATCTAATTTTTAATTTTTTTTACTCCAAAACAGTTAATAAAAAAGTAGAATGTGTATTTTATATTAAAATTAAAAAATAAATATATGTCTTTCAATTGGTTGAATCGATTAATTTAAAAAATATATATTGTGTAAAAGAAACTATTGAGCAATAATAGCTATTTATTATTTGAAATAATGCAATAATGATTATTACTAAAGCAATTAACATAAGCATTAATAATATAAAGCATTAAATATTGTAATAATTTTAATAATATTCAAAAATTTTCGCGATCGATCGAAATTCGCTTCGAAAATTTTAGCTGCTCGGAGAAAGTTGGCCATAAAAATTTTGATTTGTCCGCTTAACGAGCGAAATCCGTGTAAGTGCGAGATGCACCAGTGGGTGCCTTTTTTGCAAATGGTGGGCGGTGGACGCTCTAGACGAAAGTACGGAAGCTCTTCGTACCTGAACGAACGAGTCTCACTTTATGGTCGGATCCGCTTGCCTGGACTAACTGGCGCCTCGACAGCACGCCTTATTATCTTCTTAGACTCTAGGTCACTAGCGCTGTAATCTACGTTTGTTTTGCGCATCGGGTACGTCGGGTTAGGTGGAATCGGAAGAAAATGTCAAAATTATAACGAATATCTGTGATCTACCTGTTTATGAATTTTTTTTATATTTTACGTCATTAATTGTTTTAACAAATAAAAGAACATGTACTTGTAGCATGTGTGAATACGTATTATATGAATGTGAACATAAATAATAAAAATAAAAACTGTGTATAATAAATAATGAATAACATAATTAAAATTAATAATTAATACTCACTAAAACTTAAAAAGAAAGAGTAATGCAAAAATATTTCACAGAAAATGGTTTGTTTTTGTTTTGTTATTTTTTACAAAACCTATCAATTTACGAATAAAAAATTAACAAAATAAATGTTAATGATTATTATTAAAAACCAGGGATTAAAGCGTTAAATGCATGCTTAATTTACATGAGCGCGTTGTGCAACTTGTCGTGTAATAAATAGTTATTAAATAGTAAATTTATTGAGAAAAACTAAAATCTTTGATGAAACGCTAATTCTAGAAAAAAAAATCTTATACCTATACTACTAGATTATTAAAATATTTTATAAGACTTTACAAACTATAAACAATCAAAAAAGTATAATTTATTACCGTAGTTTTACATCCTTTTTAGAATCCTTTAACTATTACAATCTCTCGATAAATGTGGATAGAACAAATCTTTTTTTGTGTCCACAATAATTGTATTTCTAAATGCGGTCAACTAAGAGGTTTCATATTATTGTTTTGAAATTAGACTAATTAGTATCCGGATTAAGAATGAAAACACAAGTTTTCTGTAAAGCCTTTTTATATTTTACAACTTAGTCTTGTTTAAAGCGATTCACTTTTCCTCGATGTCCCTGCCATTTCATTAAGGGGAGGCTCTCATCTAGCGACCCGAAAATTACGTGATTTTCGCGATTTTTTTTCTCATGGAGCGAAATAAATAAAGTAGTCAAGTTTTTTGGTACTTATTAAGTATGTTATTAACTACTTTTACAAATTTTTTTGAACAAAAATACCGAATAGTTTATTAGTTATATGCATTGAAAAATAGTCATCGAAAAAAAAGACACCTCCACAGGCGGCAAGGTAACTCATCCAATTTTTGTCTGAAATCAAAAAATCAAAATTTGTTATAAACTAGAAGATATTTGCTGGATTTTGAACTGAAATCACGAAGAAAAGTTAAAAAATTAACAAAATGGCGGACTTTCAAAAAAAATATATTTTTTTGCACTTCTTTTTGCTCTAAAAAGTGCAATAACAATAAAAATAATCATTGTAAAAATATGATTTTAGGTAAAAATCCAGCAAATTTAATTACCTTTAAAATTAAAAAAAATTCATCTCAATATCTATAATAGTTTTTGAGATATCTTGCCGCCCGTTTCAAAAAACATGGTCTCGAGAAAAACGCGTTTAAAGTTTTAGTACGCGATTTAGTACGTAAAAAGACGACTTCGGTTTTTTGACCATAACTTTAAAAATAAATTGAATTCGGCAAAACGGGTTTCACGAGCGTATTCTACGAGACATTTGCCAACTTTTTAAGCAAAAAAAAAAAAAAAAATCGATTTTTTGGTCGTGCTTGATGAGAACCTCTCCTTAAACCGCTCTAAAAAATGTTGTATAAACTCTTAAAAATAGGATTCTTTGACTTTCAAGAAAAATGTCCATGAAAGCCAGACGGGTAGACTCAAGACTAATCTTATAAAGGCCACATTTTAAGAGTTATATAGTATGCATTCAAAATTCAGTATAATAGGTTCAATACCATATATGTATCTTAATTTCTAAATTAAAATTTTATACGTATAAAAAATATAATTGTTTAAAATATATTTGTTAATAGAAATATAAATTTTTTTTAATTTCCGCAATGCAACAAAAAAGTTTCCTAAATTCAACTCCTTGGCCAGAAAATTTATTTGTTGAAATAAATTTATTAATAAATAATTTATTAATAAATAAATTTATTTGTTGAATAAATGCATACATTTTTTGAGATATCCTGAAAAATTTTAATATTAACTTTGTAGAAAATAAGACTATAGTTGTCATTGAATATGCATTCACTTAAATGCAATGCATGTATTATAGATTTATTTAGAATTTAAATATTACATATTTAAATATTATTTTTAATTTTATTTAATGAACTTAATAGATTTTACTTATAGACCATTAAATTTAAATAAAGTAATGATTCTTTAAAATAATTTTATCTGAAATATAAAGCTATTTATTTATCATTCAATGTATTTATAATATATTATATGAAATTCGTATACATTAAAAAGTTTAGTTTTAAAATATTTTTCGTTGCAAATAGGTATATATATATATAAACAGAAATTTATTAATTTACAATAGTAAAATAAAATTTTAAAAATACTTTGAATTTAAATTAATTAATACATACAAATAGAGTTTTGTGATTTTGCAAAAATTAATTTTATTAAATAATGTAAGAATGTATTAAAACCTGCTTAACATAATGGGGTTTGCTAGTTGAGTCACCGCTTAAACGTAAAGTAAGTAACAAGAAGGTACCTGTATCCTCGACGTTGGTCAGAATGGCGCCAGTCACCGCCAAAACTTTAAGAAAGAGACAGATAATAGTAATTAGAAGGTAACCTAAAGAAGATTATACTTGTTTGAACCTAGCACTCATCTCCTTCTGTTAATGTGCTTGTATTTTCTATTGAATTGGATATATGGGTAAGTGGTAGATAGTGTATGCGCAGTGCGAGCACTACAACACATTGATATAGTACCGTTGAAAAACGATTAATAATATTTTTAGATTTCTTACAATAACAAATCGAAAAAATAGAGCCAAAATTAAACAAATTTTTTTGCGTATTATTAATCAATGATGACAATAAAAATACTTATTAATTTACTAGTACGCTCGCTCGGATAATGATATTTAAATAAGATTAAGTTAAAATAAAAAATTCGAAAGATAAGAAAACGAATAAATGTATCCGTAGCGCAGTATAAAATTTTTAAATAATATATTTATACGATATTTATTAAATTTGTTCTAAGTGTTTTGAAAAAAAAAAAATGCAATCTAATATATGATGGGTAAAATTTGTAAAAATTTATAAGATAGCTTAAAGTTTAGGATAGGTTTTTTAAGTAAGACAAAAATAGAAATTGTCAACAATTAGAACAATTATTAGTTAATTAATCAATTAAAATCTAAGGAAAGCTTTTAGTGCACGTACCCGTGACGTAGAAGCTTGACGTGCTTGTAAGGTGCTTCAGTATACCTTGAGGCCTTGAACTTCATCTATGTAACTAAGTTTTCAGAGCGGAGTAGGTAGCGAATACGGAAAGAGAAATCGCTTAAGGAGAGCGAAATTTTGGGCGAGAGTATGAAAACGATAAAAGGGCGTGAGATAATCTTCTCCATCAATCACTTTCTATTTCCGCTTACCCCCATATCATAGTTATAATAATTACTAACCTTAGTATGTTAAAAATCAACGGTGTTATATACTATGATTATTTGTTTATTTATTTATTTTTTACCATCTAAGTTTATTACAAAACGAGAAAAATAAGTCAATAAGTAATTACGATTTCCATGCGGTGTTTTTTTAATTGAAAGCTACTTTGATTGGGATAGGTTTTAACTGAATTTGATGAAACTCTGTTAAGCTTCTCAAAATTTATGAACTGTTTTCCGAATTCGTGTCAAAAATTTTCCTTTTACCGCTGAGGCAAAAGTTCAAATCTATCTAAAGGAAGATTTTTTTCTTTTTTTACAATTTGCAACTAAACTAATATCTTTTAACTAACAATAATGTAAAGTTAAATAATTTAAATAAAAAACTGAAAAATTTCAAAAGTTTTAAAATAAGATAATAGATTTTTTTATATGTATATTTATTAAGACAATCACAATATTTTATTTTATTTAACAACATTTCTTTCTAGTTTATTTAAATTTTAATTATCTATTGAGTACAGTAACAAAATAATTTATAAATCAAATTATAGAAAAATGTAATTAACTTTTATGTTCTTTTCCAAGTTAGTGTGACAATTTCATAGACTTCTAATTAAATAATAATCTATTTCTACTATTAAAAAGCGCCAAATAAAACTTAAATTAAAAATTTTTAAAAAATCCGACACAAAACAATCTCTTAAGAAGTAGAAAATAATAG
Source organism: Chalcis sispes (assembly GCA_949987625.1). Taxonomy (NCBI): domain Eukaryota; kingdom Metazoa; phylum Arthropoda; class Insecta; order Hymenoptera; family Chalcididae; genus Chalcis; species Chalcis sispes. The sequence goes on along the minus strand of OX465098.1, from coordinate 49,610,730 downwards.
TTTTAAATTATTATTAGTCCTTGAATGCATCGGGGAACCATTAAGTAAACAAAACAGGTAATTTTAATAACTCAACAAAATTTATCATACACAGTATGTCGGAAAAGTTCCCGAACTTTTGAAATAAAAAATCGAAAATTACATCTAAAGAAATTTATTCCAGTTAACTTTCAACATAGTCCCCTTCCCTAGATATACACTCATTTGAGCGCTCCATGAGTGATTCGAAGGCTCTCTGGTACTCCTCTGAAGTTATCGCTGTGAGACGCTCGGTGCAAGCCGCTTGAATGCTCGGTAAATCTTCAAAAAATCGTCCTTTCAAGGCCATTTTCAGCTTGGGAAATAGAAAAAAGTCGGCTGGAGCCAGATCTGGCGAGTATGGGGCGTGATTGATGCGTGGGATCTGATTTTCGGCGAGATAACGCTTCACAATGTTCGAAGAATGAGCAGGCGCATTGTCATCCAGCAAACTCCACGATCCCGGTTCCTTGTACTCGGGCCTGATGCGATTAATCCGGCGCTTCAGACATTTTAACACCTCTACGTAATACGGAGCATTCACGGTGGTGTTTGGGGGCACAAATTCTTTGTGTATCAGGCCTTTGGAGTCGAAGTAAGCGATGAGCATCGTCTTTACCCGTGATTTTTGTTGGCGCACTTTTTGAGGCCTCGCACGGCCCGGACTGAGCCAAGCGGATGACTGGCGCTTCGTGGAAGGATCGTATTAAAAGCACCAAGTCTCGTCTCCAGTCACAATTGAGGTTAGAAAGCTCGGAGTGGTGTCGCAAGTCTCGATAAAATCTTGACAACATTGGATGCGAGTTTCTTTCTGCTCTGGTGTGAGAAAGTGCGGAACAAATCGAGAGCAGACCTTCCTGCGGTTCATTTTTTCTTTTAAAATCAACGCGACGCTATCCTTGCTCATGTTCAGTTCGTCTGCCAACATTCTGAGAGACATGTGGCAATCCTGCTTCAGTAGCGCGCGCACGCGAGCCTCGTTTTCGTCGGTAACAGCTGTTGACGGCCGGCCGCTTCTCTCGTCATCTTCTAACGACTCTCTACCCTTCTTGAACCGACTGAACCACGTGTAAACAGTTGTACGCGACACTACACCTTCACCGTAAGCCGAATCGATCATTTTTTTCGTTTCCGCGAAAGTTTTTTTAAGTTTATAGCAGAATTTAATTGCGCCACGATGTTCAAATTTCTCATCCATCGTAGAGCTTGCACCGGGGTACTAAACACACGTTCACTCAAGCACGTCTATCTCGGCAACTAATGAACGGATACTGGTGAAAAAATTCTCAGACACTCGAGAGGGATGTAGCAACATAGCACCGGTGTCGTCCAAGAGGTGGCGCCACTCGTACAAGCGCTACAAAATAAATTTGGGAACTTTTCTGACATACTGTGTATAAATTTTATTTTATTTTATTTTACTCATCGATAAATTTCTTCTTTTTATTTATCTTTTATTATATCTTTTTTTTGGGATTTATAATATATTCACTCATATAGAACAATAGATTTATCTATTTCGATAGATTGAAATTTATTATGACGCTAGCTTGTGTCAAAATTTTGCTCGCGATCTTGCGCTAACTCGTAGTTTTCGCGGAATTAATTTATTTTCGTTGCGCTTTACTGTTTAAATTGATGAGTGTTAATTATATCTAAGGAAATCTTTATTATTTTCGGATAATATCATATTATTATTTTAATATTGTTATTTTTTAAAATATGCATATTATGTCAAGCCCCGTAATCGAGACTCGTTAAGGCTTCGCGGAAATTCGCAGCGACATAAGAAAGTTGAGCTTAATAACGTGACAAAGCTGGGCTCAGCTCCGCAGCTGAAGAAATGAAAATAATCATTATAGTTCACGCGCGGATAGAGAATTTAAGCAATCGGAAAAGTTATAGTTTGCGCGCCGCTTAATAAAGAATTCGTTTACGTGCAAGTGCAGTGAGAAGGAAGAGCCACTGCACCAGACGAGGAGAATTTTTTGATTCCAGAGAGCGAAGGGCCGATCGGCTAACGTTTGCGTCGCGTATAGTCGACTCTTGAGGACGCCCAACGTCTGCGGCTGCGCTGATACATCGTGAAATGGGAAAGCGAAAGGCGATTCCTCCCTCCTACAAAGGTAAGTCGGCCAGCGTATAGAAGATCGACCTGCTTCGTCACCGGACACTTTCCAAATAGCTTATTCTTAGCAGAAAGCACACGTAGTTCTAATTACATTGGCAATCTGGTAGCGAGAGAACTTTGTGGCCGATGTCAATGAGTAAGCCTCACCGACTGCTCCGATTTCTTAACTAAGATACGATACTTGTAATTATTGATATTTCCTTCACGTGAAAAATTAATATAAAACTCTATCTATTTGTTTGTTTCCATCTTTTTTTCTTTTTATATCTTCGCAGGGGTACACTGCACACGGCGTATCCATAATTGTGTAAATCGTAGTTTCTTACACGCAAATAAAATTGCAAACTAAAATATACAGACAATTATCCATGTGATTAATTTTAACCCTGTACTAAAATGCCGTTATTCCGAATCCTGCAGCATCCGCGGGCACGAATACATCACTGCGCGTAACTACACGCTTACTTGAAGCCACAACAAAAAAGAAGGCGACAGAGTCCGCTGTTACGGTGTGTAGAGGAAATCTAGGTAAAGCGAACATGTTAAGGATCAATGAATAAAGCATAGGCTAAATAACAAAAAGAAGTTCAATTTTAATAACAATAAAAAGTTCAATGTCCATCTAAGATATACGAAAATTATATCAACCAATTGTTTCTGCAGTTACTGCTTTGTATCCAGTCCTCAGTTGGAAGCTTTTTATATTTTTCAAAACAAACTGAACAAAAACTTTTTTTACCTTTGCTCGTTTTTTAGAAATGGATTTAAAATTGACTTAAATTATGCAAATTAACAAGTCTCTCCATCGTTTAATAACAACAATTAATTTAATAATGTATTCCACTCACTAAGCGAAGAGGGAGTTCGGTTTTTCCGGAATGCACCTGTACATATTATATCTATTAAAATAAGTATCAAAAATTAAATTGATTTTGAATTTAGACGATGAAATGTGTTAAAATACGTATTATACATAGAATATTCTTAATGTATATTTGAACATTTTTTATAATTTAATTAAAAACTAGGATGATTTTCTTCCGTAATCATTTTCAGTGAATTGTCTCAATATTATAGCTTCAAACATCGTACAAATACTAAAAGTTATGTTGTAAATTCGTAAAAAAACTATATCTGTGTAGTGGGAAATTTTTTATGTTGTTTATACGGGAATTGTAGCACACGAACTTTTTGTCAGGACTTTCCTTAATATATTAAGATTTATGAAGAACAAATTTTCGCAGATACTTAATCAACGAAAAATTTATCCTTAAAAACAAAAAATATTATAATTGAAAAAACAAAGTTTCTTTTAATATCAAAAATAATACCTTCTAAATATTATACATATAAATTGTATTAATTATTGGTAATTGTGAATTCATGAAAACACAAATTACGCAAACAATATTATCAAACACTTGCATTTATAATATCTTATAACACCTTATTCAGCAAATTTTATATATATATATGTGTGTATATATATATATATATATATATATATATATATAAAACTTTAATTATACAGGAAGAAATACACAGACTCACTGATTCAATGACTGTGTATTATTGCACAGTCGAAACCTCAAGGGGTAAGAAACTTGAAATTTTGACAATAGGTAATTTTCATGATGTATATTGATAGAAGAAATTATCTGATTCAAATAAAATAAAATAAAATACTCTTGGTTTTAATATTATTGTTTCGAGATATCATCCCTAGGTAGCTACACTTTTTTTTCCCATCTGAGAATGTGATAACCAGTTATGTAAGAATATGACATTTCGTCCTATTAAATTATTTTTTTATTTAATAAATTATTTAGGAAATTTTCAAAATTAAAATTATAAAAAATTAAAATTAAAATTATTAAAAATCAAAAAATGGATTTCCTGGTGGCTTTTTTAATGAAAAATTTGTTTGAAAATATTTTTTTTTAATTTTTTTAATTTTAAGATGTTCGTTTGATGGTGTATTGATGTTGTTTTTTTCTGTGTTGATTTTTCTATCCTTAAATAAATAAAAAAGTTTATTTTAAATTGATAATGTGGTGATTTTATTCAGAACCTGATTCAAAGCTTTGTCGATAAAATTAATTTTTTTATCTAAAAACATTGCCTCTTTTTTATTAGTTTCTTTAATTAGTTCCAATTCTTCTCTATCTGACGATCTCTTCTTCACAGATAGTTGATATCTATTTTTAGCGCCTGGGTATAGCTGTCAATTCTGTAATTTAAAATTCCTCTTAATGTCTCACAGTTAGCCTTTAAATACAGTAGTCGATTTTCCTTTGATTTTCTTTATCCCGATCTTCTAGTGACTTAAAAAAGGGTTTTGAAAATTCCATCTTTAAGTGAATAACAAAGGATCGAAAGCTTGTATATAAGTCTCGCGATGTTTATTGTAATAAAAGTTATGAAATTTAATGCTTAAGATTCTGGTTAGGAACTAACCCTCACGCGTTTCAGCATTCTTGGAAATTCACCCGATAAGAGGTTTAAGAAAAGAAAGTTCGAACGAGAGTTTCGCTATTTTTGAAGTAATAGATATGACATTTTGATATATTTTGGTAACTAAATCAAAATAAAAGAAACAGCTTTGAGAAAAGGACCAAGTATTTAAATGTGTTGTGGTTTACGAATAACTATTTTAAAACTGTGTAAATTTCCTTCAAGTAAAATTTCTGGCAAAAACTAGTAATATGTATTTATTATACGAAATTTATTTTTAATTTGTGAATAACTTTTATTATTTTTTGCTAAACTACTTGATTATTCTTCTACTTCAGTATGATTGGTCAGACAGTGCCTTCCATCTTAATACATTAATTTTTTTTTTTCCAAAACAAAATATATAAATCTAAAATTAATTTTAAATAAACTTCTCATTCTAATGCTGTACGTAACAGCATTAAAATAAGTTACATAATCTATACAAATTAGATCCTTATTACTCTAATAAATTCAATCTTCTTACTAATTATCTAATTTTTAAAATAATTCAATCATCATATAAACATAACTAAATTGCAAGATTTAGTTTCAAGTTATAAATGAATCTTCCTTTATCAAAATATCAAAGATAGATTTAATTATTTTTCTAATATTTGTACGCAGTACTAAAAATGTAGAATACAATTAGATTTATCTTTAAGATTTTACTTGTACTCATAACTAAACGGACTACATGTTTTTCAACCATATTTCGCAAATTATAGAGTGTGAATAATATATTGAGCTTAGCTTTGCAAAAAAAAAAAAAAAGATACTTGAACAGAATTGTAAAAATGAATAGAGTCAAAATATGTTTCTCTCGTTTTCCTTTGCAAAACGAGAGATAGAAAATTGATAATTTTCATAATTTCTAAATGTCTTTTAAAAGACAACATTGATGTTTTAAGTAGAAATTTTTATTTTGTATCCTTGATTCTGGAAAATTACAAAATTTTACATTTAAAAATATATTTATATTAGAGGTTAAAATAATCTTTAGAGTATTTCCAAAGCCAAATACCCATATGGTGCAGAAATGCTCTTATGTATATTGTATTTATAAAGAAATAACCTAATTCAAAGTTATATTTTTATTATTATTATTAAGAGTTAATCATTTTTCTACTTTATATCAATCCCCAATATACAGAAAATTCCTCTTCATGTAATTATTTTGTAGAAAATAATTATAATTTTCTGAAACAAAAATCTGACTTTTTATAAATTAATTTCTGGCCAATTTTATCACTTTATTTTTTTCGCGTTAATTCTTGCCATAAACTTATTTTTTGAACATAATTAATTATTACATTTTTACCAGGAATTTAATCTTTTTCTTTTATAAATTTTCGTATGTGCATTTTTTTTTTATAAATTTATTAGTATAGACTGTTTATTTATATTTTTTTAAATACATTATTTTCTCAGAAATATTCCTAACTTTTTACTTTAATCTAATTCTTTCAAAATGATATTGTTTGTGTGGCGAGTGAGAAAAAGAAAGAGAGTATGAAAAATGGACGGGTAATTTGCAGAGACAAATAAAGAAGGAGACAGACAGACAGAAAAAAAGAGACAGATAAAATAAAAAGGAAAAAAAAGGAGATAAAGGCAAAGGGACTGACGAGGAGGGAATGTATTAGAGTGCGGGAGGGAAGCAGAAAGAGACAAAGCGGAAGGAAAAAGACGCAAAAGATGCTAACACTTATTTGTGTTGTAAATCTGCTATAATTTATAACATTTGCATTTGATTTGTATTTTGTTAATTTAAATACTTTCACATATTTCGTAAAAATATGAAAAAATATTCGTACCTTTATGAACGTTACTATTATTTTCATAAAATTTTAAGAAAAAATGATTTTTTATTTGATCATTTGAATAATCTGGAGTTTTTTCATAAATTATAGTTATAAATAACTTTTCTGTTTATTCAAATTATATAAATTATTTTTACGAAATTTATGTATAATTATAATTACTTATTTTATTATTATTTAAAAATAAATATTTTAACTTTTTTAGATTATATTACATTTATTTTTATTTGAATAGAGTAAACTTTTATCTTAATAGATTTAAAATAGATATTCAATAAGACAAAATAATAAAATGCATTACTGTAAACGGAATAATATTGTGTAACTTTAATCGAATAAAATAATTGCATACACACTTTAAAACTTTAAAAATACTGATTTCATCGTAATGAAGCCACACAGTTATGTAAATAAAAATTTCGCTGCAGCTGTATATAAATTATAAAATCGACGTGTTAAACTGACGGAGTTTTCTCAATTCAGTTACCTAAAGCACAAATATTTTTTTTATACAGGAAAAAGAAGGCGGCGAATCAATCGACGTTTGGTCCAACTATATCAATCATCATGGGATGAGGTTTAATGGAGAATTGAGGTTAGCAATGCTTTAAAAAGCCAGCGGCCCTCGTTTAACGCTACCCTAATAATAGCCTATAAAGAGAAAGAAAGAGCGAGAGAGGCTGATCTGTAGGGACGGCCGGCATATTGTATATTGGATTAAATCAACCAAGCGGTAGGGGAGTGAGCCCGCTTATTCCTGCCACGCGCCACTCCTCTACTTCGGAAAACTTGTATGCCAAGTGAATCGTGTTTTTTAAGGGGGTAAGCTCGAGATGTGTAGTAAGAATGCACTGGGTTGAGGGTTACTTCGATTTATACATATATATATATATATATTATTTTGTCATGCGAGCCGTATCACCTGTCTCACATGGTTGTGTCCTTGTGCCCAGTACACTCGTGGATTTGTGCGCTCAAAGAATTTATATGTGGATGCGTATTTACAAGTGCGTCATATCGAAGATAAATAAAAAGAGAAGAAATGTATTGTATCAAGAGGTGCGATCTTTTCTTTTTTATAATGTGCACGTGCTATATGCCTCTTCTTAAAATACGACAATCGCCAGCTTATGCGGCCTATATGAATTTAGTTTCATCACTTGAATGGTATAATAATTTATTTAATATCTAACAATATACTTATTTTTTCTACAAATAATAATAATACACATGCGTTATATTATAGATTATTTTATTTGATTTTAATTGAAATTGTATTTGTTGCAAATTATTTAATAATATAATAATAAAAATAATTATTGATAAATTAAAAATAATTATTGTGAAAATTAAGAAATTTGAAAATGTAAATTTACTTATAAACGGAAAGATTAAACAGGTGTATTTTGGAAGAAACATTTGTATCTTTCATATAAAAAGTACTATCAAATGTAAGGAGCGCATACGAGACAGAGAGAGAGAGAGAACGATTTTCTTACAACATTTGAGCAAATATGTAAAAAGCAGGCTGGATTGACTTTTAGAATCAAGTAAATAGAGTTTAATGGTATAACGTAACCGCATCGAAAAGCAATGCAGCAGCAAGTTGTTTGAAGGGTATCGGATGGTCACGTGTCGCGTTACCCGTGGCACTCGAGCTCAATGGATCGCAAGCAATATGTCTGCGGCACGTGATTCGGTATTGAAAAAAGACTTGAGATGCAGCGTAAATGCGGTTAAAGTGTTTATCCGCGTGCACATAAAAACAAAATACAGACTGTTTCATTGAAAAATTTATTTAATTTTTGATGCCTTGAATATTCATGCGCATTATATTATTCATTTGATCATGAATTACTGACGGAATCTAATGTTCATGCCTAGACAAAATTCTTTAAACTACTAATTACTGTGAGATGATTTATTACATAATAAAATATATTATTTAATCGAGTTCAAATTTTATTTTATTGTGATAATTTTAAATATAGCTATAACTATATATTTTAATATAAAATGAAGCTTTAATTTCTTTAAATGACTGTCGGTTTAATATTAATCCTTTTGTTAGGTATTATATTTGCTTAAAAATAATTAATCTAGATAATAGTGAAACTTATAAAGCTCACGATGTAAAATGAAGAATTTTATTTTTTTTTTAAGCGATTCTCTAAAAGTAAGAAAATGTTGATATATAACATTACTTGTATCGATTTTTAATAATAATTTTAATTTCAAGATAAATTTATAACATTATTTTACGGAATCTGAATCATAAGAATAGCTTGGACAGGGAATGAGCAAGATCGCTTGTTATTAACAACACAGTCAGCTTCCGCAGCGAGCCATCTCTTAAAATAAAGCTTACAGCTATAGCATCGACTGCTATTAGAATCATACTTTTGACACTTGCAGAACCGCAACGAATCGTCTTTATAGTTAGTTCCCCGCTTGTACGCAAGTCCGATCGTAATTTAGGCGATCGCCCTGCCAGTGGTACGACCACCATACAATAATGGTTACTTCACGGTGATCCCGAACGCACACTTTAGAGGGTAAACGCATGGTGCACGCGCACGTGATACATACACAATAAAGTTTTCTTCACGCTTCCCCCCCCCCCCTCCTCTCTCCCCTCCATATATACAGTTCGGTATATTTTGCAAGAGCTGCGTACAAGCGTGACGATTCTCGTTCGAAAGGACGGAGTACAATGACAGTTCTGCACAAGTCCTCAATGTGTCTTTTGTTACTACTCTACACGTACCTACAACAACGTGTGCGATTAAGAATATGCATAAATTTTGCTTTGAAGAAAATGTTGGATGGCGATAGATTTTTAATAAATGTCGATAAGTAGTAAAAATTTCCCAAGTACGGTATAAAGTTTGAAATTGGTGGTGAAAAACGTTTACGATAATTGCTTATAACACTTCTTTACACAAAGGCAACAGCAAAACATATTTTTTTTTAAATATATTGTCAATGAAATTAATTTTATGTTAGAAAGAATATTTTTAAAATATAAAATGCGCTTTAACAATAATTTAACTATTTGGCTTTTAAACGATTAACGCATGAAAATATTTTGTCATTTAAAAAAGATACTTTTACATGGATAATTTCTACTTGTAAAAAATCGTTAGAATCATACAGAAATCTTATAGAAAAATTTTATTTAAATTATAAAAAAAAAAAAAAAGTAACCTACAGTCCGATATGCGACAAAAAATTATTTGTCATTAGTACCATGAGTTTTTGTAACAAATTGAAAAAATGACAGCGATTGCATAAGGTAATGTGTGCAATGAAGATTCTGTGGGGGATGCAAAGCAAAGTACGATGTGCAGAGTAAGAGAAAGAGAGAGAGAGAGAGAGAGAGAGAGAGGGACAGGAAGAGAAAACAGACAAGAAAAGAAGAAAGAAGGGTCCCGGTGTATATTTTAACCATCGTGTGGTTCTGCCGTGGGGTCCCGCGATAATACGTAGATGATAATCGCGATATTAATATCGCATTGGTAAGAGCACACATGCGTGCAAGCGCCCATTGGTCACGGCGGAACACTTGTTTCGAATTTTTCTCCCCTTCGTCTCTTTCTTGCGCTGGCGGCTGCACTTCTATCCTATGTGTCCATGTACACCCTGATTTTTCAGAGGTATAAATTGCATATAAGCATACTGAGGGGGAAATAGAGAAAGTATCGGAAAAAAAAGATAGATATGAGGAACTACGAACTTTGACCGCGTAACTCCTGGTGCGATGGTCGAATAGCAGCCGTTGTCGATGGGTTAACAAAAAATTCTATGATAAAATTAATTTTTTCACCGGTTACTATGCACGCAGGAAAAATTGATGTGTATTTGGAGAATTCAACGCTTATCGTTTAGACAAGGAACATTATTTTTTTTTTTTTCTTTTTTTTGCATAATGCATTCATTTAAGATACGACTATCTATACACAAGTTACAAAAAAATAAATTTTATTAATGATTTTGTTAATTTTATTTGAAATAAAAAAATTTTATGAACGACTAACACAAAATAGTTTAAAAACTTTTTTATTTCAAATGCAAAGAATTAAATCTTGTTATGATCGCAACGCGTGTTTTATAAACATTTTTTTTAATAAATAAATACCACATTTTTAACAACTTCATCTTAATTGGTGTCAAATTAACAATATTAAAAAAAAAAAAGAAAAAAAAATGAAAATCATTTTAAACAAAACGTCTATCATCGTTTAAATTTTTCATGAAAAATAATTGTTTTATAATTTTCCTATAGAAAATCAACAATAGCAGCAGCATATAATGCATTAGCGGCAGCAGCTGAAATGAGAGAAAGCAAAGAGCACGAAAGAGAAAGAGAAAGAGCAAAGCAAGTGACCTACGGAACACTTACTGCCGCGATGCTCCAATGCATCCGAGAGAAAGGGGTCTGGGTAGTAAGTAAGCAAGGGAGCTCCGGGCGTCATCTTATGTACACAATCGCGTCCACTTGCGCACACACGTATCCGCGATTTAACGTGTCGCGCACACGCACACGCAAACGCGTACTTCGGTTTAAATATATAGGGCACATTTAAACGAACCAAGTGGCAAAATGTTTCGAAACACTCGTGCTCAAATTACGAGGACTTGCGAGGGGTTAAATTATTGAAGGAGGATATCGTGGCTAGTCGCACTCGCATCATTTCTATGTCTTTTAATTTTACTGGACGTCCTTCTGGATGAATCTCAAGCTTAACTAGTAGTGAACCAGCGCGTGCTACATATTTTGATTGACATAAACTCATTATTTTATTAGAAAAAGTCATGTAGTGTATCTGAGTTTCAATTTATTATTTTAATTATACTCATTAAAAAAAAATCAACATAAATTCACTTGTATGCTATAATAATAAAGTCATTTTTATATTCTCTGTTATTATTAAAATAAAAAATTTAAATGAATTTTTTATTTCATCCATATTTGCAATATTATGTTATTTCAATGTGATAACTATATTTTAGATAAAATATAAGTTATGTTGCTGGATAAAAGTTGATATTTGAAAATAGTTTTTACAACATATAAATAAACTAACCAAACTTAACCTGTGATGTTTAAAATGTTAGAATTATATTACAAATTTATTATAATGAATTTTATAATATTTAATTCATATTTAGTAGTAAATCGAATGTTTTAACAATTTTAATAAACATAAAAATATCCTTTTCATATTACATAATAAATACTTTGCAAAATATTTATAATTACTACAAATTGAAATTTCACAAGTAAAATATTATAAACTATCAGAAAAATCGTATTTTGCAAAGGGTATTATTTTAATAATATATTGCACAACTAATGAAATAATAATAATCATTATTGCACCTTTTATAAACGAAAACATTGATTGTGTTACTAAAATAACATTCGTACATTTTCGTGTTTTTTATCTAAAGAATCAATCGAATGTCCAAAAAAAATAAGAATGACACCTTATAATCAATATTATACAATCACAGCGACTATAACTTAAGCGAATCAATGGATATCTACTAATCGGATCGGTCAGAGATTTAACCAAATCCCTTGGCTTATCTCACCTACGCGATCTAGGCACGAGCGTTCGGGAAGAATGAAGAACTTAATTTGTTAATCAATCGCTGATTCAAATGCACCTTTTGCCATGTCGTCGGAAATCACCGCACGTACGATTGAAAGCGCATTTCTACATCAAGGCAGCTGAACTAAACAATGTTCTTTCACGTGAGGCTTTTATGGCCCCATCGTGTGCGCACTTTTAGCTGTGTGTACTTATACGTACCGATCAACTTGTGGGGTTCCATTCCGTGAATCTGTATAGAGTATACAGAAACTTTTTTTTCAATGGTCTACTGATGTATGTAATTTATTTTATATTGTAAGGTATAAAATTTATAATCAATCCCTTAGAAATTAATTATTATATAACGTATCGAAAATTAAAAAAATTCACGTATATATATATAATTAAAAAGTTATCACAGGCTTTAGAAAACTTCTGTTCCTTTTTATTTATTTATTTTTTTCATAAAATGTTGTACTCTAATATTTTTGTCTTTTGAATGCTGCAAAATGTATTAATTGCATTTTATAATATAAATACTTAATTACATGTTAATGATGAATAAAAAAAAATATTTGTTTGAAATATTTTTATTTATTTATTTACAAATGATAAAATTTCAGAAAATTTTGAAAAACAATAATTAAAGCTGAAAATAAATATTTTATTTTATAACTATTTTAATTTATTTTATTTGCATAACAAAATAGTTATTAGTTTTCAGAATTATTGACAATAAAATGAAAGAGTTAAAAATACATTGTTAATTTATAACCTTAGAATAGATAATCGTGAATAATCTTAAAAGATATAAACGTTATATGTATAACTGAATTTAGCATTACTAGTTTTCGCATTTCGCATTTCTTATTCGAGATTTTTTTATCCAAAATAATATCACGAAGGAAGACCAAAAATATAAATGGTTCGTTATTCATTCATAAAATCTATTGCCATTTAAGTATAAATTTAAATATAAATACATTTCATAGATTTTAGAGCATTAATGATTGAGATGTCTCAAAAGCTCTAGGAAAATAGAATTAAACTGAAAAAAATTTATTTATTTTTATAAATTATTTTTAATAATTGATAATTTAAATAAGCATGCATTGCAATTCTTTGTTTTTATTTAAAATATTTTATTGAAACACATCAAAAGCAAAAAACGAAAGTATATTAAAAATGAAATATTTCATCTTGTTTTAATTTGATTGAAAATTTATTGAGCAGTAATTTTAAAGTATATAATTATCATTAAAAAAAAGATTTTTTGTATTTTTTAAAGCTAATTTAAAATTATTATACATTGTACTTTAAATTGATAGAAATACTCTTTATTAATTAATTGAACATTATAGAAGCAAGCCGATTTGTTGTATTAAAGTACACTTGTCACTAAAAAAAAAAAGGTCAATAGCCTTAGCGAAAGAACGATTTTGACGTGCAAGCTCCGTTGACTTTAACGCATTCTTAGAAACTATAAAGACCTGGCGCCAGTATACAGAGTGCCTTTCGGCTCTGTAATGGAAGGATCTTCGCTACGCCTTCGTAAGGATGATCGCAAGTTGTCTATCACTCTTCATTTAAATCACAAAGCGAATTGATTTTTATCCGGGCCCTACTATATGCATAACAATTAGTGGCGATACGGGGTGCCTGGCCTTACAGCTGCGTGAACCAATAGGAGCGCCCTCAAATTCAGTCATTACAAGTGCGAGTGAGCCACTGTGTAATCCCCACGCACGCACCCTCACCCCTCTTATATTTAAGCCACGTGCACCGCCAGCGCTCACTCAGTTGACACCTTAACTTCGTGTTGCGATCATTCGCCCAATGACATAAACTTTAACCTTTTTAATAAAACGGTGCGCTTTTCGCTGTGCGAAAGAGCACTGGGACGATTTCGCGAATGCATGTGAAGTTTAACAAATTTAAAGGGAGGGTTGTGATCGATTGTGATAATACTGTTGGCTCGCCGTCACTTTTCAATTTCATTCGTTTGAATTTTTTTTTTTATTTTGTGATTAAATGAGTATTTTACTTTGAAGAGAAGCACTAATGTTGGACGTAGCGAAAAGAAGTAACAATATGTACCCGCTGATCTCGAACAGCACACTAATCATGAGTATCGAGACTTTGAGTAAATCGAGTTCGACGGCGCACAGTAAACTACCTATTGAGGACAAACCAATTGTCAAAGCTGCAACTCTTCTCGGTCAATATGCATCCACGGAAATTATCGATGTCTCCAGACTCTCACAAAAATCGTCGCCGCTCATTAAATATGTAAGTTTTTGATGTTACAAAAAAAAAACCTTAAGTAAAAAATGAGAATTTAAATTTTACTTTTTTTATGAAAAAAATTTTAATATTTTTTAGGATAACTTAATATTATATATTATTTTAGTTTACTGTTTAATAGAGTTTTTGTGGCTATAAAATGATTCTTAGTTCTACAAAATACATGATGTTGACAAAGCTATAATTTCAACATAATTGTGAAGAAATTCATTGTGAAATTCATTGTGATTAAAGTTATATTTATTATACAAGTTTTTGAACTTTTTATTATAAATATAAGTTAATAAAGTATCGTTTTTTCAAAAATATTGCAACTTATATATTTATTTACAATAATAGGTGGAAATTGCTGATGTCGCTGGCCGACTATATTGCGTAAATCGTCACATTGAAACATCATGCTGGCTAAAAATTGTTACGATAGCTAAAGATTGTCAAAGTTGTAATGTCTTGCTGATGACAACTGATACTGGAATTGTCCTGAAAACTATTAGAAGTATTACTCCCGGAGAACCACTTTTAATGTGGTTCACGGAAAATATCTTGGCCATGTTAAACATGCCATATTTAACCAACTTAAATATTAAAGGTAAATTTATTTATATTTTTTGATTTTTTGCATTTTTAATTTAATTTAAATTTTTTATTGAAATAGTAAATACTGTATATATTTTTTTACAGTACAATTATTATTTATTTAAAAAAAAAAAATAATGTATTTATATATTAACAAACTTGAACAAATAGCAAAGAAAGAATAATTAATTTTTTTAGGACAAAATCGTTATACATGCCATGTATGCAATAATTACTTCGAACACCCAAATCCACTGAAAATTCACTTGGCACTAAAGTGCAATCGTCTTGATAGTAACTACTTATGGAAGCTCTTGGCTAAGGAATTTAATTCAATGCCACGACCATCCCTGCCTTTCAGTATTGCACAAAAGCTGCCCCCTTTTACCTTCGAGCTTACAACTTCTCCAAAGACATCTCCAAAATGTAATTCACCAATTTTATTTGATTCAAATGCGGTACACAATACGAGCTCTATTGATAACACGTTACGAAAAAGCGGCAACTTAAGTAATCATTCGCCAACTTCATCGAATCGAAGTTCACCCAGCCCGTGTAATCGCACATCGCCAACATCGCCCACGTCGCTAACGTCGCCAACATCGCATA
This sequence comes from Chalcis sispes, assembly GCA_949987625.1. Taxonomy (NCBI): domain Eukaryota; kingdom Metazoa; phylum Arthropoda; class Insecta; order Hymenoptera; family Chalcididae; genus Chalcis; species Chalcis sispes. The sequence goes on along the minus strand of OX465098.1, from coordinate 49,595,176 downwards.
CATCGGTAACGTCACCACCGTCGCCAACGTCGCCTACGTCGCCAACGTCACCAACGTCGAGAATATCGAGAACATCAAGAACGTCGAGAACATCGAGAACATCGAGAACATCGCAAACATCGCAAATATCGCAAATATCGCAAATATCGCAAATATCGCAAATATCGCAAATATCGCAAATATCGCAAATATCGCAAATATCGCAAATATCGCAAACATCGCGAACATCGCAAACATCGAGAACAACGCCAACATCCCCCGATCAATTGTCTTACTTTTCATCTTCGTCGTCAACGCCCCAAGTTTCACCAGTCAAGGAAAATATGTGTCAGCGACACTCTGCCTTTAAACCGTATATTACTAAACCTAACATCGTTACTACCAATATCCTGTCAGTTTGCGAAAAACCTCCACTCACACCTTATCACATGCACACACCAGAATCTCTAGCGCCGATACAAGCCGATGCTGCTCATATGGAAACAATTGTTAGTAATCTCGGTAAATCGAAACAAGGACATCTTTGCATTTATTGTGGTAAATTATATTCTAGAAAATATGGACTGAAAATTCACATCAGGTATTCACTTGACTTAATATTACAGTATATGAATATATTTTTACTTAATAATCTCAATTTATCGGTTATATATAATTAATAGTGTTATTATATTAATATTTTAAATTATATCTACATGCAAAATAAATCATGGTTATTGTATTAGAAATAGAAAATTTTTATAAAGAATTCATGCAGATTTTAAAAAATCTTAAATTTATTTAATTTATGAACAATTCAAATATGTGAATTGTAATTTACGTTTACATTTCAGGACGCATACCGGCTATAAACCATTAAAATGCAAATATTGTTTGAGGCCTTTCGGTGATCCAAGCAATTTAAACAAACATGTTCGTCTTCATGCCGATGGTGAAACTCCATATAGATGTGATCTTTGCGGAAAAGTATTGGTAAGAAGACGAGATTTAGAAAGACACATTAGATCACGACATCAGGACAACACGGATCAAAGTTCCGACATTTCGTCCGACGGAATGGATGTCTGATTCGTCAAAAGATTTAGTTAAGTGTTATATTAAAAGAATCTTTGTAAATTACAAAATAATATTAGGCGATCATGCGTGATCAAGCCAGAAAATTGCAAATTTTGTAGATACAGAGGACATATAATTATTTTGATAAATATGCGCGCAATTATTAAAGGTTTTACTAAATATTACAGCTGAGCTGTATTTTTACTAAGATTGTACAAAGTATAAAAGCGCATGTATCTATTTGACCTAGTGTATGGAAAAAAATATCTATTTTTATGCAATATTTGTAGATGTGAAATTCTGTTATATTAGTGTATATTTATATATAAATAAATATAGATATAGGATTGTTATATTTCATTCATATTGTATCATTTATGATAATATAGATACATCTATTTATTTATTTGTACATTTCATATAAAAATTATTATGAAATAAATATAAAAAACTTTTATATTATAATGAAACATTTTATAGTTAATAAATTTACAAATGTTTTAAAAATAATCTGTAAATTAAATTTTTTGGAACAATAAGATTTATAAGCACTGCAACAACATAAGAAATTAAAATTAAAAATAAATTTTGCAGAAATTAATATGTAACACATCGTTCAATAAGTCCCGAGACTAACAACGAAAACAACATTTTTTTTCAAAAATCATTTTTATTCATCAATATAATCTTCTTTTAGAGTGATACAATCTTTCCAACGCCTTTCTAACATTTCTATACCATGTTTATAGAAGGATTTATCCTTTGCTTCAAAATAGGTTTCAGTTTCGGCAATGACCTCCTCATTCGAGCCAAATTTTTTTCCCTGGAGCATTTTTTTTTGATCAACAAAGAGCCAGTAGTCGCTGGGGGCTAAATCTGGCGAATAAGGGGGATGGGGAAGCAAATCAAAGCCCAATTCGTTCAATTTTGCCATTGTTTTCATGGACTTGTGGCATGGTGCATTGTCTTCGTGAAAAAGGATTTTTTTCTTCTTCATGTGCGGTCGTTTTGCTGCGATCTCCTCCTTCAAACGTACCAACAAGTCAATATAATAATCACTGTTGATCGATTTACCTTTTTCCAGGTAGTCAATGAAAATCACGCCATGTGTATCCAAAAAAACAGACGCCATGACTTTGCCAGCAGACTGCTGCGTTTTTGGACGCTTTGGGCGGCTTTCGCCAGCCATGCGCCACTCAGATGATTGCCGATTCGACTCCCGAGTGAAATTATGTATCCATGTTTCATCCATGGTCACGTATCGACGCAGGAAATTCTTTTTATTGCGAGTAAATAGCGATAAACAGCTCTCTGAATCGTCGACTCGTTGCTGTTTTTGTTCCACTGAAAGCAATCGCGGCACCCACTTGGAAAAAACCTTTTTCATGCTCAATTTTTCATGAAGGATTGTAAATACGCTTCCAGATGATATCTGTGTCATTTCTGCAATCTCACGGACCTTCACTTTGCGATTCTTCATTACAATTTTTAACACTTCACTCACATTTTCCTGTGTAACGGCTTCCAATGGCCTACCCGAACGTTCCGCATCGTTTGTGTCCATACGACCACGTTTAAACTCAGCATACCAACGACAAATCGTTGGTTTGGATGGAGAGGAGTCCGGGTAATGTTTTTCAAGCCATTGCTAGGCTTCTACGGTGTTTTTACCCTTTAAAAAACAATGTTTTATCAACACGCGAAACTCGCTTTTTTCCATTTTTCAAACAAATTACAAAGTGACTTTACTCTAACCTCGATAACTCTGCTGTCTGTGATCCGATCGACGTGAAATTTTTACACGTTTCATGTAAAGGTTCGCACTCTATGAAAACGTGGCCAGTTTGGTACTACTAGCACCATCTCTGGGTTAGTCTCGGGACTCATTGAACGATGTGTTATATATGAATGCTTGTGTACTCTCCGAAAAAGAAAGATGATCTTTGTCAAAAATAAAGAACATACGTCGTTGAGTAAAAGTAAAAAAGATGAGTAGACGTTTTAAGCTACTATGAAAATGAAAATTTATTAACTCGCGAGGGGATAAGCCTTAAAGCATAATAGCCCTTCAAATTGCAAGTTTAACGGAAAAATTAAAAATATATATTAAAATAAACCAAAGAATGTGGCACTGAATTTTGGGCGGTTATCAAATAAAGTTGTGCGGTGTTCGCGATGTCACTATGCCATTGAGGCGCAGATCGATTGTCGTTGCACCATATAGGTGAATAAATTTTGTTACCTTTGTTACTTATCGACGGCCAAAAATGCGAAAAGCATCGCGAAACCGCTTATTTTTCTACTACAATTTTTATAATAAAATATATGAATTGAATACAAATATGAACCATAATATGACTCCATAAATTAGCGTCACGTAACAAAATGAAAATTGAACGAGAGCGATCGTGTAGAGACTTTAATAGAAGTACTGAAACGGTTAAGAAGCTCGCTTTGAATCTTTCCTTTACTTCCGTTTTATTCCTCGATATTGTATTTTCCAAAATTTCAATTGCGCGTAGGTTGGCATGATCATTGATGGATCATTTGTGAATATAGAATTATTATAAAATTTATTATAATAAAATAAAGAAATGAATTTAGAGTGAAATTAATTGATCTTATTTTAAAATTACTAAATTAAATTCTTGTTAGAACCAATAATATCAAGTATTTTCTTTTAATTAAATTTTATTAACTATATATCATTAAAAACAGGCTGCGTAACTGGGCAGTATTTAATTTTTTTTTTTTTTTTTTTTTTTTTTTTTTTTTATTAAGACTTTCTAATTTCATTAAGATATTAATTTGCCATAAAATAACATACAATTTGACAGTGGTATAATTAACATTTTTACTTTTATGTCCATTACATTATGTACACAAATATTAAAAATATTACAACAACAAAGTGTTTTATTTCTAAAATTTCTCTCTGCATTCGACATTGTAAATATCTTAAGCCCTATAAGAAATTCCCTGTATATATAGTGAGATAGTCTCATTTCCCATATATACCATGATATATGTATTGCATACTTATAAAAAAACACCTTTTTTGAAGGTAAAAACGTAAGGCGAATATGAGGTTGATTGTCTTACCTATCTCTTTCTAAATTTTATCCTAAAATTCCAAAAATTAGAAGCCCAAAAATTGATATCGGCTCTCAATATTAATATATTTGAAGAATACATATTCATAATAATTAAACTTTATGATTGTTTAACCTTAAAGCAAAGAAAGTTTTGAAATCTAAAAAAAAATTGGCAAGTAATATAGTAACTGGGTATTATATAATTAATTAGTAATAAAAAAATTTTATAGAAATTTTTCAATTTTAATAATCGAAATAGAATTTTAGATAACAATTAAAAATAAAAGGAAATAGTGAAATATAACACAAACTTGTTAGAAATGTAGTAACTATGAATTGCAATTAATATTTAAAATAATAAAATCGAATCATTTCGACGTCGTTATTCTTCTTTAAAATTTTTTATAAAAATTTCGAATTCTACTATATTAATATTTATTTTCTAAATTTTTTCCGTTTTTTAAATAAAATGAACTTTTTTTTTCAAATAAAATAATTTTTTTTTTCTTTACAACTACTTTACTTTTTTCAACACTATAAATTTAAACATTTTTTTAAATTTCAATGAAAATTTTATTATAACCTCTTCGCGCACTGATTTGCCGTCGAGTTATAATAAGTATCACAGCCGCGTGTCACATCAGCAATTCTTGTTATGATAAAAAAATCTTATACGTATAAATCATACGTATATACGGATATAGATACATGGGTATTTTTCTAAAAGTGGAAAAAAACGGAAATGGCGAGAATTTTTCAAACGTAGAAACAAAAAGAAATTTATCTATACATCAAAATTTCGAAGGATGATAACTTTTTAACTAAATATCCTTTCGTAAAAAAACAAATTATGAAAAAACAAATGATTTTTTTGATGTTTGTTATGTGTCCGCTTTGCCCGGCTATTTTTTTTAAGCCTTAAAATTTGAATAGTTTGTTTATTGTTAGTTAATGTACTTTTTGTTATATATTAGTTAAATTCTCAATTTTCCATTTTTATTAAAATTGGATTTTTTTTGTTATTTAGCCTGTTTTTTATTCATTTTTCCATGCCCGCTTTGCCTGGAGTTTTCGAAATATATTTGGACTGCTATATTAACATCTAAAGCTTAAATATCATAAGCTTAAATAAATATTGATTTGATCCTATTAGTTATTAGTTATAGCTACTATTTAGTTATACAAGGAAGTGTTTTTTGGAATGCAAAGAAATAAAAATTTTAACTCCTGAAATCTAAAGAATAACCACATAAACAATACATTACGAGATCTTAAATTATTGAAAATATTAAATTTTTAAATGCTGTGACGTAGCTTTGGAATCAAGTAAAAAATCAGAACTTTTAAATGTTAAAGGGTTAATGAAGGAAAATCGTAATAAATAAAAATAAATAATCTATCTGTTTTATTTACTTTTATTGTTAGTTTCAATTTGCATAATAAAGTATTGTTTAACATAAAAAGCGCTTTGAAAGTTACTAATGCATACTGTTTTATGTTTTTTAAACCAAATTTCTTTTTCAAATGTTTGAGTTTCCATACTTTTTTGTGACGATTGAAAAGTAAAAAATTTTTAATATTAAGTTCTGCTTTTTCAGCCTTATCTGCAGTGTTTGGAAAGATCAATTTTACCATTACTTCTTGAAATCATAAAATTCACATATGATCATTTTTAAGAAAAAACATATTCTAATAATTTTTACTCGAATATTCATTTGATAAACGCGGTACAGAAATTTCTGCATGGATTGCGTAAAGTTTAAACTATAATGTATATTTTTTTCTGAACTTAATCCATTCTTTAAAAATTGTAAAGAATCATTTTGATCTTGATTCAAGCTGCGACCTTCCATGTATTTAAATATGACTAATACTTGATTTTTGCAATAATTTAAAATGTGAATTTATATAGAATTTTTATATCATCTTCCCTGTGATTAATATACGATTCATAGAATTATTGATAGCGATGTATGCTACAAACTACAATTATTTCAACAAGGCTCTGTATATAAGTATAGGTGAAACAAGTAATGAAATTAGAACTAATAAAAAAAAAAAAAGAAAATTTAATTTGATATATCAATTTTTAAAGATCATTTTTACCACTCTGATTAAAATAAATAACAACACATAATAAAATTTAAAATTATTAATAGCTATAATTATCCTATATTGTACACCCTGTCTTCCAGGTTGGCGACTGGTTTAACACGATTCGGTATTCTGCACTATTCTCGGTCCTGAACTCTTGATAGTCTGGGCTGGAACGCAGCGTAGCCTTGAACGTTTGGGTCGTCGAACTACCTGAACGATGGACCGACAGCATGGCTATAGAGTTCGTCCTCGACCGCCGCCTTTAACGATCTCGTGCTACCTTTTCGTACCATTTCGCGTCATCGCACCGCACTTGGAGCAAAAGATTCACGGTACTATAGACCACTCAATGGACACATCAGACTCTACGTAAACTATTTTTTACTTTCGTGAGCAATTATATTTATTATATTTATTTTATATTTAGTTTTAATTAAAATAGATCATTTTTTTTGAAAATAAAAAAGTCTGTTCAAGTTTATGAAATATTACGAATCTACAATAGTATATTAGCCGAAGTGGTTTGCAATATTAATCACTTCATTCTTGAAAAAGCTCATATTTTAAATTATTTAGAATGTATTATTAATAATATTATACATATGTGTATGTATATAAAATAATTTAATAGAACTTTATATAGCAATAGTGTTTAAAAAAAAAAGCATCACATTAATAGTATGAAACCAGTTTTAATATTTATTTAATATTCTAGAATATAATTTTCTCGTCTGAATTTAGTGCATATAAAATATTTATAATTTTATTTTAAAAACTTTTCTCTCTTGTTCTTTTAAAAAAATTAATTCTTATCTTCATACTGATAACAGATTTATATATTAATAATATTATATAAAAATTCATTAATCATAAAATAAGCTCAAAAAAACATGTGCGACGCATACTGAGCTCGCACTACGCTGTTGTTGCCATTAGTGCACATCTTTCTTGATAACGATCTATTTTAACTAGTTTTTATCAAATCAATCTAAAATATCGTCGAAATTATTCGAATGTTAGAAAACGTTTTCTCGAAAGCTTTTGTCATCTAAATTTACTTTAACACTATTTTTTATTAAATCTGAAAAACAAAATTTAAGATTGTTACGTGCATAAAATTGAATAATTATTAGCAAAAACTTATTATTGAATTTTCAATGAATCTATAGGAAATACCAAAGTATTCTGTGTGTTTCTATCAAATTTCAATAAATTTCAACAATATTTGGCCAAATTAGGATTGTTTACTTTTTTAAAAGCTATTAAAACAGAATACAATTAAACAGTTTTTGCTTATTAATTAAAAAAACAAAAAAAATTAATAAAAAATTCTTATTACATCAGATCCTTCAATAATTATTATTTTTACTGTTTAAATTATTTTAATAATTATTTAGTTGAATATTAAACTGTATTGGTGTTATTCTATTACCATAATAATAGAATCTAAATAAACAATTATTTATTTATATTTATTATTTATTTTTCTGTCATTGACAAAGGCTAAGAAATACTATTGTCTGTATATTGAAAACTATTGTCTGTAAATTATAATAAGTAAAAAATGGATTCTGCTGTGTATTTCTGTCAATGATTAACGAATGCACAATGTGTCCCATTTTAATCGCCCTACCTGAATATCTCGAATACTCACGTCCCAGAAAAAAAAAGTTTTAGATAAAAGTTGTAGAGTATCGAGGGAGTAATTCAATTGTGACCGTTACCATGATCTTCAATGTCATTTGAAGGTAAGATTGATTTTTTTTTAAATAGGAATCCATATTTTTGACACGGTAATTGAAAAAAATCTAAAATTTTAGTGTTTTTTGAAAAATTGTCTCAAAATTACAAAGCGACAACATTATGAGCAACGTACACTAAGTTGAAATCAATGCTCATATTTAAACAAAATATCGACACTAGTAAATAAATGAAGGTACAATATTTTCTAAAAACTAAAACAAAACATGACACAGTACAAAAGTCAAAAATATTTACAAAAGATGAAATCAGTAAATTTATTAACGATGCTTCAGATGATGAATTTCTTTTACATAAGGTAAGTCAAAGTAAAAAAATACTATTTTTTAAATACGAGCTATCGTTAAACAAGAATTTACTATACGAAAAACTTATTTTTCGACTTATTTACATATACAGGTAGTTTTATTTTTATTTAGTATACACAAGTACTTTAATTTTTTTTCATTGGATTGTATGGCTGTCTACGTAAATAGAGTTATTAAATATAAAAATAGATGATGTAAAACGTCAAGGATTACAAAAACAGGTGTCAGTAAATCGTTTGTAACAAGTGAAAGTGCTTTTCCTATTATTGAAAAATACATAAAGCTACGTCCTGAAGGCATGCAGTAATTTTTTCTCAAGTATAGAAACAAAAAATGTACTCGTCAGATAAAATATACTTCCATTTCAATTTATTTATAAAAAACAAAACTAAATTAATAAATAACGTAATTAATGTTTATAGAATGTGGGAAACGGAATAATTGACATTATTCCGCAAGAAATAGCTAAATTTCTCAATCTTCCTGTAGCTGAAAAATACACAGGACATGCCTTTAGACGAACTTTGGCTACTTTAGTCGCTGACAAGGGAGTAGATATATTGACACTTAAAAGACATGGAGCATGGAAAAGTAGTACTGTAACTGAAAGCTATATAAATGAATCAATACAAAATAAGAAGGATATAAGTAAGTTAATTTCAACTTCTATCCCAATAAATAATAAACAAGTTATTCCTGCAAAAAGAAATGCTTTGTCAAACATAAGTGTTAATGCAATAAATTCTATGCAAGAATCGCATTGTGCTGGTCCATTTACTTCTAAACAAAGCAAGATTCTCTCACAAATAGAAGTGAATGAGATGAAAAATATTACACAAGACGAATTAAAAGAAGTTATAGAAACTGATTTTTATTCAAATAAAAAACTTAAAAGTAGCAAGTCAAAGATTAACGATAATTTAATCGATGACTCAGAAAATATTAGCCAGGAAGAGTTAGAAGAAGTAGTAAAGACTGAATTTTCTTTGCCAAAGAAAAAAATGAAAAAAGACAAAAAGCAACTTAATAGTAATATTGAAAATATTACCCAAGAAGAAATTTTATCTACTGACTTTTTAAGTAATATAAACAAGAAAGAAAAACCAATTTATATTTTTACAAACTGCAATTTAACTATTAATAATGAGTGATTTTAAAGTAATAATTTTTCAATTTATAATTTTGTTTGCGATTCAGATAAATAATTAAAAAATCTCTTGTGTGAAGAATTTAAATTTAAAATATTTAAAAAAGTTACTGTTCTTTCATGTTAAATAAGCGACTAAAATTCATTGATTATACAAAAAATGTGTTAAACAAATAAAGTATTGTTATGATAAAAATAATATAAGAAAGTATTTATATTAATTATAATAGTATTAATATTATTTATAAGCCTTAAAATCTTATAAAAAGACTTTTGTTAAAAATGTTATTTTATATAAATAATTAATAAATATATTCAAGAAATTTTTATTTTTTAATAAATAATAATTGTTCAAGAATTAATTTTGTTTTCAAATATGAATCTATTAACTATTTTTCTTAATTTCATAATTTATATTTATATTTACATTATGTTGTCTGTCACTTTTTGACACTACTACATGTACATGTACGCGTGTGTGTACAAAATGCGATTGCGCTAGCAGACAATATCTATAGTTTACGAACTATCAGCATGAGTTCAAAATTGCATTTTATTGATATACAAAAAAATAAAAATAATTATTTTGTTTAATAAGTAAGATTCTTCGTACGGGTTACAAGGCTGAAAAATTTTTTAAGCACCATGAGTAAACCTCGCGTCATTAAAGCTTTCGGCTTATGTTTTGTGGATGGAATCTTGCTGCGCTCACGACCACGGCCCTACTATTCATCCACAAATATGAGCCGAAAGCTTTAATGACGCGACGCTCGCTCAAGTTACATAAATAACTAATATTATATATAGATGTGTACTGAAAATTAAGCATAATACAATTTCCAAAATTGTCTTAGTATTTACTAATGATTTTGATATTTACAGACAGCTGGAATAGTTAATTATTATACTACTTCATAATTATCTAATTTACTACTTTATAATTTATTGTTCATTATAATATTTTAATGGAATATTTACACGTTGAGATAATTTGGCACAAATATATTCCATATTAGATGAATCTGAATTCAAATTTTTAGTTTAAATTTTATTTAAATCGATACGATAAATTTATGTTTTATTAGCTATAAAAATTAACGTATATAAAACAAATCTTAATTATTCATTTACAACGAATATGTTTATACTATAAAAATGACTATTAAAATTTTAGATTATTTTTTTTTAAGCATTAATGTATTAATGAACAATATATTATTGTTAAATCTTATTAAACAAAACTGCTCGTTGAGTTATAATTTATTGAAGATTTTAATTTTTATTTTCATATTAAAATTATTTCGTTTTAAATTCTTTCTCGCACATCAATATTGTTGAACAGATCTTAGTGCATCAATGATTAACTATATCAGCACTCAATGATATCACGAATGATCGTACAAGTATTTTGTAAATGATTTTTCAGCACAACTGAGCACAAATATTCATGAGTTCGTTCATTTTTTCATTTATCAAACTTCTTAATGAATATAGTATAAAATAGCTAATTCATTTGATAACATATAAAATAATTATTACGAATTTTCAGTTTTAAAAATAAATATTTTATTATCAAAATATTCAAATGAATAATTTTATTTTAACAAGTTTATTACACGTTTTTAGTACTGATAGTTATTTATGAGATTTATCTAGTAGTTTTGAGATTTACATTTATTTTACATAAGTGCAAAGGATAATGTAAAAATAATTTGATTTGTTAAAAAAAGAATTTAAAATTAGTATATCTTTAAAAACTTGTATACATAAATAAATTAATTGACGTTATCGAAGCATGCAAAGAACGAAGAAAGGAATTTTAAAAATAATTTTGACTTGTTTAAGAAAATCAACATTTTCAAGCAAACAACAATAAATTATCTCTGCAACAAGCACACGTCAAGAAAATGTTATTTATTCATAATTCCATTTAAAATATTTAACAGACATTAGATTGATCACAATGTGTTAATTAAATATTTATTAAAAGAAAACACATAAGTTCAAAAAATGTAATAAGTACATAATAAATTCACGTGTTAGAATAGTTATACTTCAAGTTATCTAAAATTGAAATCATCAGGTCGATTGGAAATATTAGACATTTTACAAGTTCATAAAGAACCACATTTGATTTTCTAACGTTAAAATTTTTTAAAATTTTAAACAATAAATTTACTTTTCGAATTAAATCTAACATGAATTTTCAATCAATCTAATACATATCAATTTAATTTATTTTAATACATAATGTGGAAATTTAGATTAACAATAATCATTCACATCTTACACATGCTCATTTTGTATAGAAGATAAACCGGAATAAATTAAATTTTTTTAACTTAAATAGTAATTTATTATAGGTCTTTTGATCGAAATTACAACATATATTATCATTTGAATAGTAAATAAATGTAATTATTTAAATCTCAATTAAACTCATTAATCTCTCAATGCTATAGTAACTATTCATATGCTTTTCATACAGTCAATATATCCAATCTATGTATTCAGAAATCTGAGTAATAACTTGTAGTGTTTCTATGTTCTTGGCACAATCGAAATTAAGAGAGTGTGATACTATTCTTATTACTTTAACATTACCTTACGATTAATATTCTTCGTTAATACTTTTAATGAGTTAAAATGATTTTAAAAGATTACTCATTCATAAATATTTAATATTCTCTAACATAATACATAGTATTTATGATATGAAACTAGATTTCGTGGATTATTAACACAAATATTATTATTTCTGATAACATAAAGCTTGTGCACATTCTGAAAGAAGTGTTAATATACAGTGTATATATGTATACGTTTGCTTTTGAGAGTTAAGAGGAAAATGCTCCGTTATTTCATAAATAAATTTAATCAAAATTTTTCCAATAATTGTAAATCAAAAATTTAAGTAAATTTTTCTTGCATAAATTCTTCCAAATCCAGACACAATCGCTGCTTGATTGATATATTAAATTGAACGAGTATTGGAGATGCAACATATTGATTATACTACTGTGATCAAAAAGTAAGGTGAAATTGTCATTTAAAACTTCCGGGCATTAGGAAGGCAGGTAAGTTTTTTTTCCTAGGTTGGTAGGACTGTCTATAACATTTGCCAAGCGTCTGTTTGTCAAAAGGTTTAATTATCTCCGAGTTACACGTGTTTTTGTAAACAACCAAAAGTGAATTTTTCGATTTTTACAATGGGTGATTTTGTTGAGCAAAGAACTTGGATCGAATTTTGTTTGCGGAACGAATATTTTTGTGCGGACACGTTGAAAATGTTGCGGAAGGCCTTTGGTGATCAAACTATGGCACAAAAAAACGTTTTAACGTTAAAACTCTGGACGACCATCAACGTCTACCGACGAGGGCCACGTCCAAAAAATCAAAGATTTGGTGCTTGAAAATCGTCGATTGACAATTAGAGACCTCGCTGATAGTGTTGGAATATCATTTGGCTCAGCCCAAACCAATTTGAAGGATATTTTGTGTCTCAAACGCGTCAAGTCTCGATTGGTGCCAAAATCGCTCAATTTTTTGGAAAAAAGCGTCGCGTTGATGTGTGTGAAACTTTGCTGTCTGACTATCAGGACCACTTGAAATGCATCATTACTGGAGATGAGACTTGGATTTACGCATACGACCCTGACACCACCGACCAATCCAGCGATTATCGTGCAAAAGGTGAAGCAAGACCGAAAAGACCACGGCAAAGTCGATCGAAAATCAAGGTCATGTTGACAGTTTTCTTTGATTATCGTGGTGTGTGTGTGTGGTGCACTATGAATTTCTTCCGCCGGGCCAAACTGTCAACAAAAAATATTATTCGAGCGTTATGCGTCGTTTGCGTGAAGCTATTCGTCTGAAACGGCTGGAATTATGGGCGAACAACTCTTGTTTCCTTCATCACGATAATGCACCATGTCATACTGCATTGGTTCTTCACGACTTTTTTGCCAAAAACTCGACTCATATCGTTCCGCAACCACCGTATTCGCCTAATTTGGCTCCGTGAGATTTCTGGCTATTCAGCAAACTCAAAAGGCCAATGCGGGGACGCCGTTTTGACACGATTGAGGAGAAAAAAACCGAATCGAAGAAGGTCTTGAAGGATATACCGGAAAAAGACTATTCCGACTGTTTCGAGGACTGGAAAAAGCGTTGGCAAAAGTGCGTTTTATCGGACGGGGATTACTTTGAAGGGGATGAAATTGATTTGGAAGAATAAATAAAGAATTTACATTTTATAAACAAATTCACTTTACTTTTTGATCACAGTAGTATAGTATCGGTGGATTAACGTAAAAAAACAATTCTTCACATTATTTCAAAATAAGAAAATTTAAGCAAATTAAAGAAGTACTTAAACCAATCGCATTTGTAAATACAAATAGTAATCTAAAATGCAATTATTTTTTTTACTATTTGAAAGTTTATTTTTAATCATTCAGTTATTCTAATTGTTCTAAATTATGTGTTCTAAATAACTATGAAATACTATATATATATATATATATATATATATATATATATATATATATATATATATATAAAGTTCTGTGAAAAATAGAAGAGAAAAATACAAAAAAAAAGAGGGGAAAAAATATAGTTTTAACCTTTAGAGGGCCGGAATAACGCATATATGCGTAAGAAAATAAACTATAGAAAACACATTTTTTTAAACAAATAATTATAAAAAATAATTAATAATGGATTAATTATTATTATTAATTATTAAAAATAATTAATAATGATTATTATTAATTAATAATTATTACATATATACACATATTGATCGTGGATAATGCTAAGAGCGAATACTTTCATCATTTAGAATACTCAGGATTTTTAATATTTTGAGGATCAAACAGTTTCAATTTTACAATTTCGACCCCAGAATCCTAATTAAGGACCCGAAAAAAACCCTATATATACATTCTATATATTCCTTTCCTTGTCTATACAATATTTTTTTTCAATTTGAAAAAATTTAACACAGAACATTACAGTATGGGCCAAAAGGACGTATACCATATATGCGTCCTGATCTGATTCATTAACATTCAGTCTTATATAATTATTCACAACTTCCATAACTTCTATAGAGCTCTTCTCCTTTTTCTAAGCCACATATTCTAAAAACCGAAACTAGTTAACTTTTCCTAAAAACCGTAGTTGCGGGTTTTAAGTATGAGGGCAATTTTGGTGGAATATTCCACTATGTGTGATATAGCGCAGGAAAATTTGGGGGAATATTCCGTTCTTTGATGCATCAGCACTAAAAGCTACAATAAGCCAAAACTATTTTCTAATATTAAACAGAGTTTTAAATTATCGAAATTCGATAATTGGTACTTTTTTGGAATCCCCCCACCCCCACATAACCCGAAAAAAGATTCTCTCTTTCAATCGAATTATTAGAAGTATCATTTAACCACTCATGCATCCTGCTGCCCTTTTCCTGATAAATATTACTATTGATATAGAGATTGACTCAGCAGTTTTTAGTCCGCTTTGTAATTTTTTCTGTCTGTTTCTTTCTGAATGCACATGTTACGTCCCGTTATATTTTATCCGATTTTAAAATTTTTTTTTACTTCGAAAATTTTAAAGCAAGCCTAAAAGAAAATCTCAGATACGTTTTCTCTAGAATGCTTGTTTATCTTGTCCACATGTGCGCCAAGTGCTTGAGAATAGAAAGGGATAAACGATAGCTTACGAGCAGTTCACAAATATAACCGTTATAAGTAAAAATTTTTTTTTGTTATACAATAAACGTAATCGCTCGAGCCACCCGCAATTAACAATAATATATCAACAAAATTCTAAATCCAACAATATACCTGCACGCTGCTTATTTTATTGCTTTAAAAGGTCCATAGTAAAATTATCATGCGACTTTTTCATTTTGTATTTTAATCTCGTTTTCCTATTTTATTTTTTGTTTTACTTCTTCTTGTAATTTAAGCTAAAAACGGCGAAATTATTATTATATAAAAGATCTTTGTTAATAAATTTGATTTTCAATTATATAAGTAATCAAATAATTCAATATGTAATTCTATTATTATTATTGTATTTTATATTATTAATTGTATTATCTATATATATATATATATAAGTTTTATTATTATAAGATTTATATAACTAATAAATTAATATTATAAATGTGAAATAGAAAGAAAACTGATAGTTTACCAACGAGAGCGAGCGAGACGGGCAGATGCTGCTGCCTCTCTTCTCTCTCTCTCTCTCTCTCTCTCTCTCTCACACCATATACGCTCTCCCTCGCACGATGCACTTTCTCTCTCTTTCACATAAAATGCGTAGGCGGAGGCGTGACTTCTTCTCGCCACTGTAACCCTTCTATGTCTTACAAAACGCTACAAAGGTCAAGGGTAGGGCCGAGGAAATGCCCTTATTGGCCCAAACTATTCTCGCCGCTTTTCCAGCTGCCGAAAAACTCGCGGTCCAGCGGGTATAAAAGCCGATGCATCGATGCATTCGACGGCTTTTTTTTGAGGAAAACTCCAAGAGCACGACTCAGAGCGACCTCGAAGCCCACTTCTAATTTTTCTATATTCGAACTCTTGCCATATTACGTCTAAATCCTACTATATTCAAACTCTTGCTATATTACGTACAAAATTTTTCTATATTCGAACTTTTATAATATTCAAACCTTGCGACTCAAACTTGTATAACCAATTGTAAATTATTGTTTAAGAGATCTAATTAAACGTAAGATTTAACGAAATTATGTTTTTATTTCTTATACCTCTCATCTAATTAACGTCTGAACCTACCTACATCGCCATCTCCCAATATTTCCTTCATTAAAAGAGTGTGTGGCGTCGGAAAGGTGAGACTGTGCTAAAGTCGACCTCCCGAGCAGCTGGTAACGCTTTCGATTCCTCCCATCAAAGGAGTGTGTGGCGTCGAAAAGGTAAGACTGTGCTAAAGTCGACCTCCCGAGCAGCTGGTAACGCCTTTGATTAACCAATTTTCCTCCCATCAAAGGAGTGTGTGGCGTCGGAAAGGTGAGACTGTGCTAAAGTCGACCTCCCGAGCAGCTGGTAACGCCTTTGATTAACCAATTTTCCTCCCATTAAAGGAGTGTGTGGCGTCGGAAAGGTGAGACTGTGCTAAAGTCGACCTCTCGAGCAGCTGGTAACGCCTTTAATTAACCAATATTCCTCCCATCAAAGGAGTGTGTGGCGTCGGAAACGTGAGACTGTGCTAAAGTCGACCTCCCGAGCAGCTAGTAACGCCTTTGATTAACCAATTTTCCTCTCATCAAAGGAGTGTGTGGCGTCGGAAAGGTGAGACTGTGCTAAAGTCGACCTCTCGAGCAGCTGGTAACGCCTTCGATTAACCAATTTTCCTCCCATAAAAGGAGTGTGTGGCGTCGGAAAGGTGAGACTGTGCTAAAATCGACCTCCCGAGCAGCTGGTAACGCCTTCGATAAACCAATTTTCTTCCCATCAAAGGAGTGTGTGGCGTCGGAAAGGTGAGACTGTGCTAAAGTCGACCTCCCGAGCAGCTGGTAACGCCTTCGATTAACCAATTTTCCTCACATCAAAGGAGTGTGTGGCGTCGGAAAGGTGAGACTGTGCTAAAGTCGACCTCGCGAGCAGCTGGTAACGCCTTTGATTAACAAATTTTCCTCCCATCAAAGGAGTGTGTGGCGTCGGAAACGTGAGACTGTGCTAAAGTCGACCTTCCGAGCAGCTGGTAACGCCTTTGATTAACCAATTTTCCTCCCATCAAAGGAGTGTGTGGCGTCGGAAAGGTGAGACTGTGCTAAAATCGACCTCCCGAGCAGCTGGTAACGCCTTTGATTAACCAATTTTCTTCCCATTAAAGGAGTGTGTGGCGTCGGAAAGGTGAGACTGTGCTAAAGTCGACCTCTCGAGCAGCTGGTAACGCCTTTGATTAACCAATATTCCTCCCATCAAAGGAGTGTGTGGCGTCGGAAAGGTGAGACTGTGCTAAAGTCGACCTCCCGAGCAGCTGGTAACGCCTTTGATTAACCAATATTCCTCCTATCAAAGGAGTGCGTGGCGTCGGAAAGGTGAGACTGTGCTAAAGTCGACCTCCCGAGCAGCTGGTAACGCTTTCGAACATCCGCTATTCCCTCTTTATGGCATGCATTACTAACTCTAAGGATTTAACCATCCTCAAACCGTAAATGAGCGTTTACGAAAAATCTAGATAAGATAAAGGAGAGTAATAAAACCCTACCCTTCGTATGTAAAGGAAAACGCGCCGCGAAGAAAAAACTTGGTATATAAGGAGGAAATTTAAAAATTATCTTTAGTTCAGTTTGAGTTTTTAAACTAGCAAATTCCAAAAAATAGTTCGCAGAAGCCACCCGCGCTAGTATCGATAGATAGGCGCAAACGGCAGCATCAACACGCGGTTTATATAAAATAAAAATCGCGAGTTCAAGGAGCGGTAATATTATTATTACCGCCACCCTTACACACATCATGAGAAAACTATTAGCAAGATTTTGATTGAACTTGCACATTGACAGCCTATTTCCCGAGTTAACAGTTGAGTTTTATTTTATTGAATTATTGATATTTCGGGTATGAAGTGTAAGAATTTCTATGGATATGTAGTCGCGTGCAAAATAAATAATTATATTCAATACATATGCGGTTAAAACCGCAGGTAAAACTGCTATTTTTGTATATAAAATAGATTGAAATAAATTACACGTTTTTGCTGGATATATTACAATTGATATAACTTTATTATATTTTTATAAATAAATAATAAATTATTATAAAATAATTATTTAAAATTACAATTTTTATAATTATTGAAATGGTCAATAAATATAATTATTAAATTCTTAAGTAAGTTGATAAATCTCTTAACATTATAAAGTTTTATAACTGTATATACATAAGTCGGATTATAAAAACGTTAATTGATTAAGCCTTAACGTGATTAATAAATACGAGGATTATTATAGAAATTAATAAATATGAGCGTGAATCCAGTTAATGTATTGTGAAATTCGCGTAAGAATTTGAGGTGTCCCTACGTTCTTGGCACAACCATATGTAAGTGAGTATGATACTATTCCTACTACTTTACCATTGACAGTAAGGGGGCCTCCAGAATCGCCCTAAAATAATATGTGCAGTGATTATTTTTTAGTTATTTAACTAAATGAATTTTAAAGATTATATATTCATAAATATTTTTTGATTTTTGCTAACATAATAAATAGTATGAATATATAATATAATAAGATACTTACGTTACAAAACCCTGTTTCTGTATATGGATTATTAACGCAAATGTGTGTATCACTAATAGTATACTTGGAATATACATATTGACAGAAGTTATAATCCACAAAATATACATATGTTTTTATGAGATGAGACGGAAATTCACGATTATACTGTGAATAAGAAATTAAATATATAAATTATTCAAATAGATTTAATCGAAATTCTCCCAATAATTGTAAATTATGAATTTAAGCAAGTTCTTACATAAATTTTACCAAATCCGGACACAATCGCTGCTTGATTGTTATTTAACGGCTCATTAAATTGAGGGAGTACTGCTGGTGCAATATATTTATTATACTGAATAGGTGGATAAACCTGAAAAAACAATTTTTAACGTTAGTTTACGAAAAATAATAATTTTTATTAAATAAGAACATAATTTAATGTTATCTGTCATTAATTAAAATGTTAGATATTACTAATAATTTACTGAAACAACTTCATTATGAAGAAAATTAAAAAAAAAACTATTTATTCTGCATTCTATATTAACTTAAGATAGCTCTTAATTAGAAATTATTATTATTTTAATATTAAATATATATATAAATTAAAGTAAAATGTTATAATGTACTCATATTCTAGCAAATCGATAAAAGGATCACTTAAAAATCTAATAAAATATCGACATAACTCGTTTTGTTAATTTTTATAATTAATATAAGTATTATTTTTATAACTTATAATCAATAAGATTTATTTATTTTTTCATAAATATGTCAAAAATATCCCATGTTTATTGAAAAAATTACTAACCGACTTTACATATTTAAAATTAAAGATTTAGATAAATACAACTTTAAATAAATATTATTTATTGTTCCTTGTGTACTTATATCTATTTCAAATTTAAATTATTTCTATTTTTAGAACAAGTTCTAAATATCGAAAAAGTTTCAAATGTTTTAAATTATTAGATATAGATACCCTATCTAAAAAGAAATAATTATTAGATTCTACAAATGAAACCATTTTATGTGTAACTCAATTAAAAATTTGACGCTACTTTTTAAAGAACATCAAGAAACTCACATTTATTAAAGCTATATCGTCATTAACATATGCTGAATATTGTTCGTGCACAATAATATTTCGAACAAAATAAACCGACGTAAATTTATTTAAATTGTTAAAGTCAATTAAGCCAGCAACCACTTTAAACTGGTTTTGTGGTATTCTGCAATTATAAAATAAATATAAATATTAATAAATATTGAAAGTGTAAATATTTTTTTAATATCAATAATCAATGTTAAAGTTCTGTATTACCCATGAACACAATGTGCTGCTGTTAATACAAAATTTGGATTTATAATTGTTCCACCGCAATAATGTACTTTATTTCTTTGTAGAGAAATCTAAAAATTAAAGAATGTATTATACGCTATGGAAAAATTTAATTATTGCACTATCATATTTAAATTAATTAATTTATTGAAGGTTTCTCTAAAGTACCTATATTTAGTACTTTATTACAAGTGTCAATAAATATCTGCGTTTATAAATTTTAAATTAAAGTTTTTCATCAAATTAAAAATTATAAGATTTAGAAATATAATTTTAGAAAAAAAAAATTGTTTTAACAAGTTCTTAAAAATATATGTTTAGCTGCAAACTGGTAACGACAATCGATCCCGAAAAAAATCATTTATACTTTAATAAAAAAATCATAAACAATATAAATCTAAAATTATCGCTTCTCGGCCGTCTCTAAAATTATTTTATTAGTTTCATCCTAACTTAAGGAAGTCATTTATAATTTACTGGAATGTTAGAGAAAGATTGTTAAACCTATGAACAATTTACTTGCAGTCACTAAACCCATAGAGAGCCGCCATACGTCTGTAGGCGTAAGAATCTAATTTGTCAAAATCTATCCTTGATTTGGTTCAAAGATGGAGACTTTAGATCACTTTTTATAGAAATAATTAAAGATTTCCAACTGTAAGAGATAAAAAGCGATTTGAACTCCCGAACTTAGAACCGAACTAAGGTTAGTTATCTACGTGCTGAAATGGGTGTTTATTTTAGTAAGAAGGACAAATTTTCTTATAAAAACAATTCGAAATATCAGTTTTTGGCTAAGCGCAAAAGCGCTACTACTGTTGCAATTAAGTATAATAAATTAGATTTTTAATAAAATACAAACCCTTTTTTCGCGTAAAGTATAAATTATATTTTTTTTGGCCTTCGTCATACATTGGCTTTGGCCATAAGTATAAATTATGTATGAATATATATTAATAAGAGCAATATAAATTATATAAACAGAATTTTAATACCTGATACGGAAATTCGCCAGGCTTAGCTAGCCATCCATTCACGATTCGAGCTTGACGTTTTGATTTTACTAATTCCACTAGAATACAAAGTATATAATATATAAGAAATCTACAAATAAAATAAAATTTCAAATAATTTTTTGAAGAAATCAAGTTATGTAAAAAGATCGATAAATAAATTGATTTTTTTTATTATTTATAATTAACTTTTAATACTGAGCAATAATAATATAATCCTATTTACCTTGAAGAAAAATTAAAAGAATAGTAGTTACAATAAAAGGTTTTACTGATGTCATATTTAAAATTCTCTGCAAGCCTTTAATCCGTAAAATATATGATTCAAACCAAGAATCAGCTTTTATATAACGAAAATACTTTTCAGTCACTTTAGATAAAGTTTAAACAGATGGTTTATAACAAACATTTTTTGTTATTGTAAAGATATTTCTTATGTCTTGAAGGAAAATTTGACCAATTGCAATAACAATAGCAAGAAATCAGCTTTTATATTACGAAGTACTTTTCAGTTACTTCAGATAAGGTTTAAACAGATGTTTTATAACAAACATTTCTTGTTATTTTAAAAATATTTCTTATGTCTTGAAGAAAAGTTTGACCAGTTACAATAACAATAGCTAGAAATCAGCTTTTATATTACGAAAGTACTTTTCAGTTACTTCAGATAAATTTTAAACAGATTGCTTATAACAAACATTTCTTGTTGTTGTAAAAATATTTCTTATATCTTGAAGAAAAGTTTGACCAGATACAATAACAATAGCCAAGAATATTTTCTAACTTTAAAAAAGGATTGTTTATTGTGTAATTTTAGGATTGAATGTATTTCCATTTATTACACTATAATAAAAACTTTTCTTAAAATTATGTTTATCATCACCTGAACGTAACTGAAAATGACATCATTTTTATTTGTAATAATAATGTAATATTATTTTCATCGGATCTATCGGCCTACTGTAAATTTATTTACATTCATTTAAAAATATGTTTAATATTATTTATATTCATCTTTATGAATATTAAAAAAAAAAAAAACACAATCAAAGAATAAACTAATCGTTTCATTTTCTGAATCTCTATAAATAGAGAAAAAAATGAATTATAATAAATTTCAAGCCCTTTAAATTATTCAATTTTTATAATTAAAAATGCATCGCCGTTTTTTTACAAATGAAAAAAAAATTCGTTTTATACACAAATACAAATTTTTTACTTTACAAATTTACTTTATTTTAGAATTTATTTTGATTGCTTATATTATAGTTTGAAATGTGATTTCCAACTGATTTTTTCTGTTTTTCTTTTAAACTTCATTTAATTTTTCTGACGTCAATTCCTCAAAGGAGCTAAATAACGGAGTGCAAATAGAAAAAGCTTAAAATATAATAAAATTACTTACTACTGTTTACAAATATATATTTTCAAAATTTAAGCAAAGGTTGCCTTACATATCACGCGATGTAACAAGCAAAAAATTGTTAAAAATTACTTTTTATACACAGTCTCTATGGATGCTTAGTAATTTTTTAATGCAAATATACTAAAAAGATATTCAATATTAAAAGGTACGTTAATATATTAGAAATATAAAAATAGGTAAAATAAAAAATGCCCTTTCTTGCCCCTAATTTTGTCTAATACTGTCTTTATTACTAATCACAATTATTTTTTATAATAACGATTCAAACGATTAAAAATTATATTGTCATTTAAAGACCAATTCAAATAGATATTTTTATTTATCATTTTGATAAAAGTTTTGATAATCAATCAAAACTGCTTTTGAATTAATTTAAAATAGTTTCATCTGACATTTTAACTGTAATTAAAAATTTTTTAAAAAATTGTTGTTTGGATATTCTGTTAACTATTATATTTTAACAATAGGGTCCAACGCCTTTGACGGAATTTTTATTACTTTCTTCATTTATTTCAATTTTCTTTGAGCCATTGCTATTTTGTCATTGTTTTAAAACTTAACTTTATGAGAAAAAATTGTAAGCTGGCTTTTTTTTTCTATTATTAAAGAAAAAAATATATATAAAAATAACTTTTAGTAGTAAATCATTAACTCGAGTATGGACAAAAATTCAATGTAGTATACAAACATATAAATTAAAAAAAAATATAAGCAGATATTTTTAACTTTATTGTTTTTAAATTAAAGACGATATACAACATTAATTTTTTGAGCATGATAAAACAAATCATCATATTTTAATGCGTCGAATATTCATGTAATAAAATCACAGAGAACTTGTAAAATATAAAGTAAAAAATAGAAGTTAAGAGAATGGTTTGAAACGAAATTCTATTGTAGAGAAAATATATGGTTTCTTATATATTGTATTTTGCTTTGTTACATAGTAAATACGTATGATCGATGTAGATATTACTTTATTATTCAATGTACATATTGCTTATTATTTAATAATAATAAAATAAGCACATTTGCTGAATTACACATGATAGCACCATCAAGCAATTATCAATAATTTATAATTAAGATTACATTATTGACGTTTGATGTTTGAAAAACTACAATATTAATACATATATTGTTTTAATTTATTTAGCAGCAGATGTTATTTAAATTAACGTGCGTCAAGAGAAATACAAAAACACGTATCAGTCGGAAACGTAACTGCTCATTCAAGTAGATACAATCAGATAAATCAAAATATCAAGCAGGTTGACTAGGTAATGACTCCACGTGTTTGAGTTCCTCAGTTTTAAGCCAGAACTTGCATGATGATATCTTATGCAGGTATGCATGAGAGAATAAATAAAAAAACAAATCCAGCCCACTATTTTCACGTTCTAAAATTAACTATTCATTGCAGAAAAGAAGCATATAAATTTCTAAAAGACAATCCTTTTAAATTTACTGACTATTGTTTACTTTTGATTTATGCGACTCGAAAAATGTGAATTTCAAAAATTTCTCATGCTGCACAGTAAAGTATGTAATATAAAACAATTGTTTTTGTAACATTTATGTAAAAATATATACACGTACCCAATATATGCGAAACCTGTACATTTTATATTTCTTTTCATGTGCCCAATGAGAAAATTCCATAGATGGGAATCATCTTTATTAGATACTTATAAAAAGTGGTTTTTACGTGATATACTTAGGGTGCTTATTACATGTATACTAGCATCTCTCATTACTTTTCCCGCGAGGGAAAGATTCGCTCTATCTTCCTTTGATGAGATAGACATATATCTTTTTATATTTTTTTTATAACTTTATAATCAAAAATTGTGCAAAATCATATGCACTATCTGTTCACTGATATTTATTATGGAATTCTGTTTAGCACCTCGACGAATTTTCCTGTCTAACTTTTTAAGAGCACTACGTTAGTGTGTCAAAAAGAGGGTTTAGCTGCTGAAACGATGCGTCATTAAATGCCACCGAATACCTAATCTCAACCGATGTGATGTTTATGGCGATGAGTTGTTTTCTCGATCTGAGTTGCCTGACGTTCTCTTATACTTGTCTTCAGGCACCTCGTCGAGAAAGAATACGTTATTAAAAACTGAACTGAATCTTAAGAGCGATCAGAGACGTAGTTGCAAGCTGTACCAGTAAATTAATCCCTAATTATTATTTCTATTTTCAATTTTTATTATCTCTTTCATATTTATTAAAACTTCTATTTATATCTTTAACATTTAACTGATAAAATTACAATTCATTTTATTTATTATTTTATCATAATTTCAGCTATCTTGAGATGGCGACATCACATTTTAACTCTAAAATTCTTATGTTGAAGAATATCTGTAGCTACCTAGCGGTGAATAATAAAATAAAGCTTATCATGATGATGAAGAACTGTATCTCCGATTTTACTCAATTGATTAGAATTTGAATCTATTATAAACATAAATCTTCCTAAAGAAATTCTATAAATAATAGTGAAAATTCCATAAAAGTTATAACACTGAAGAGAGAATATGACTAAAATATAGTGTTACAAAATATATGTGTGTATATATATTTTAGTTAGCTACCTTGCGACTGCCCAGTTAAAAAGTTTTGACTTATAACCTTAATCTTACGTATTAATAGTTTCAAATTAAAAACATTTATTTTTTAACTTAACTGTACCACTTACACAATACTAGTCTCTGAATTAATACACACATATTATAAAATATTTTCATAAAGATGGAAGAGATGAAAAACAAACATGCAGATGCACAAACCAAGAAGATAACGAGGAAAAGGATTCAGAACGGGATAAAATGAGAGAGAAAATAAAAATCGTAGGAGAAAACTTAGAAGATGTAAGAGAAAAAATAGTAGAGGTAGAAGCAAACCTTAGACAAACACAGGAAAAAATGAAAAAATACATAGACAACAAAATGAATGAAGTTAGAGAGAAAACAGACAAGAAAAAAAAAAAAACGGAAAAAACACAAGGGAAGCAGAGAGAAGAATAAAAGATAAGATAGAAAAGCTACACGAGGATGAAGGAAAGAAAAAAACCGAAATTAAGGAATTAAAATGGCAAAGAGAATATGGAAATAATACGAGAGAAGATAAAGAAATATAAAGAGGAACAAAAGAAGATAGAAAACAAGATACGAGAGGGAAGGAAATGATCAGAAAGAGAAAAAGAAAAAGAGATGGAGTAGATGGTAAAGGAAATGAGAAGAGAGAAAATAAAGAAAATGTAATTATGTGTATAATAGGGTTGAAAACAGGAGAGATCAAAAACAGAGAGGATGCGGAGAAATGGTTTAAGAAAAATATCGGAGTGAAAGGGGAGATAAAAGAAGTATGCAATGTGAAAACAAAGGCGTCAATAACAATGATAGGAATGAAATGGAGCATGCGAGAACAGAAGAGAAAAGTAATGAGAAATAAATGAAAGTTAGGAGAGCAGAGGATATATGTTACATAGATAACGATACAACATGGATAGAAAGAAGAAACAAAGAAAAGGTAAGAAATAAAGCAAGAGAACTGAAAGAGAAAGGAGAAAAAGTGAGAATAAGGTATAATGAAGTAAGAGGGGTCAGAGAAACATGGATATGGAGTTAGAGAAAAGAACAATGGTTTCGTAAAAACGAAGAGTAAAAGAAATACGAAGGAAAATGAAAGATCAAATAAAAAAAAAAACCAAGAAAGGAGAAGGAAGCAAAGGAGTATTTTGGAATATAGCGGAAACAAGAAATTAGGATAAAGAGAACTGGGATTATTCAAGGAGGCATGGCATAATATGACTAACCGAAACATGGACAGAAGAGAAGATATGAAAGAGATATGGAAGAAAAACCTAACAAATACGATGTAAGAACAGTAGAAGCAATAATGAAGACAGAGAGAGAAAGACCGACAGAAGGGATGTTATTGGTAATAAGAAAAGAATGGAACCCAGAGTGGAGGGAGAATGTAGGAGTAGCTTTTATCGAAGCAAAAATAACAGGAAAGAATAGAGAGAGACGATTTGGAATGGTATACGTAAGACCCGAAAAGGAAAAGCTATGGGAAGTAATGACGGCTTTCTGCAAGGAAAACCCCAATAGCAAAATTACAATAGCAAGAGATTTCAACGTAAAAACAGTGGAAGAAGGAGGAAGATTAGACTGGGAGGAAGAGATGAGGTATAAAAGAAACTCAAAAGATAAAACAAAAAATGAAGAAGGGAAAAGACTTCTGAACTAGTTTGAAGACAATGAATTGCTTGTAATAAACGGAGAAATTGAAAAAAATGAAGAGGGGCGACTAACAAATATAGGAGAGGCATGATCGATGGTGATAGATTATGTACTAGTAAACGAGGAAGGAAGGAGAGAGTTAAAGAAAGTGAGGGAGGGATGGAAGCAAAACCGGCACTTCCCCCCCCCCCTCCTGGCTGCCTGGCATTGCAGATTTTTTTTCCACAATTTCAGACAAAACAAAAATGTGCTTAAAATATTTTATGGTGTAACAAGTTTTATATGTATATAAATTATATACATTGATTCAAACCAAAATTTTGGTACACTAAAGGTACAGAAGTTGATGTCACTACAAAATTTTTCACGACCCTCTTTACCCTTAAAGAACCATCCTTTAGTAATAGGTCTTTAGTAATTTAGTTTTTAGTAATAGTAATTTAATAATAGTAAAAAAGTAACCTTTAGTAATAGAAAAATAAAAATAGTAATCCTACTTTCTCCCAAGTTCGGACGCACGAAGGAACGAAAAAAGAGAGCGTTAACAAAGTAGTCCAGGAAAACAAGCCGAAAAAGAGGGATAAAAATCGAAAAACTTTTAACCGCGATTTTTCAATTGGAATGTCTAGAGGAAGCTAATAAAAAAGGTCTCTCATCTCGTGGATCATGAACTGGAACCTGCGTCATTGTTTTTTTTAAACATTTAGGTGAAAAAATCGATTTTTTTTTTGTTTTTTCGATATTCTGAGAAAACTACAAGAGATAAACAAAAATAGTTGCCAGACGAATTGTTCGTGAATCAAATACCTACAAAAGTAGATATGTTAAATTGCAATCGCTTCATAAACAAAAAAGTTATCTCTATCTCTATCTCTATCTCTTCTCTATCTCTACTACATATAGAGACAGCACTTTTTGCTTCCATTAGAAGGGTCTCGGAATCTACTTAATGGATCGATACAAAATTTTGTTAGAAGTTCTTTTAAAATGGTTGGAGTGGCATTGTTAGGCTATTTAAAAAAACATTCTACTCACTATTAACCATAAAAAATTAATAGTGGATCTAGATTTCGTCCGCGTAGGAATTCGCTCGTGTGGCGCTCTGCGCCAGATGAGGAGAGGGGGAAATTGTACCTTCTCCCACGGCAGTTCCGATTTCGCTCAATAGGTGGCGCGAAAGCTTTCCACTAAAGAAATAAGCGACTCGAGTGTATAAGTACAAGTTTCATCAGGTAAAAGTACTTTCTAGAAACGCTTTTTTGTATAGGTACCAATTTGACACAAAATTATAAATAATGTATAATGTTTATGTAAAAACTTAAGTATATTTCAGCGGGCTAATATTTTTTGTTAAATTTATGAACTTCAGAATATCCTTTTAGAATTAGAAATAAATAATATAAATAAAAAAGTTGCCATTCCAATAAGGTAAAAGTACCCTCTAAAAACGCTTTTTTGTGTTGGTACTAGTTTGACTCAATTATAAATAATATATAATGTTTATGTAAAAAATTTAAGTATATTTCGGCGGGCTAATATTTTTTGTTAAATTTATGAGCTTTAGAAATATCCTTTTAGAATTAGAAATAAATAATATAAATAAATAAGTTGCCATTCCAATATGTACGAGGGTAGTCCCAAAAGTACCCGACCTGACTTATGAATACAGGTAGTTTTAAAAAAACAATTACTGCGATTGACAATACCACCTTTTAACAACTTAATGTTAAAAATTCATAACGGTACGTTTATTATTATTTTTTTTACAGACATCCAAAGTGAACGCTCTCAGTAAATTTGTAAATATGGAAAAAATCGGGCATCGTTATGTGATACAATACTTTCATTTGAAAGGTATAAGCCCAACCGATATCAAAGCCGAGTTGGATTCTACTCTGGGGAAGTCTGCTCCTTCGTTTACAACGGTCAAATATTGGGTAGCTGAGTTTAAGCGAGGTCGTATGAGCTGCCAAGATGAACATCGCAGTGGTCGACCAACTGAGGTCACTACGTCAGAAAATGTGAAGAAAATCCACAAAATGGTATTGGATGACCGTCGACTAAAAGTGCGCGAGATAGCAGACATGGCAGGCATTTCAAAAAGTGCTGTGCATCGCATTTTGACCGAAAATTTGGACATGAGAATGCTGTGCGCAAGATGGGTGCCGCGTTTGCTCACAATGGAGCATAAACAGCAACGTGAGGATGTTTCCATCGAGTGTTTGACAATGTTTCGCAGCAATAAAGCCTAGTTTTTGCGTCGATTCATAACAATGAACGAAACATGGGTCCATTATTTTACACCTGAGACCAAGAAGCAGTCAAAGCAGTGGACTAAAAAGGGAGAACCGGCTCCAAAGAAAGCAAAGACAGTTCAGTCAGCTGGCAAGGTCATGGCATCCGTTTTCTGGGATGCGTGTGGAATAATATTTATTGATTATCTCGAAAAAGGAAAAACAATCAACGGCGCATATTATGCAGCCTTGTTGCAGCGTTTGAGTGAAGAAACCAAGAAAAAACGGCCCCATCTGACGAAAAAAAAAGTGTTGTTTCATCACGGCAACGCACCAGTCCACACGTGCGTCATTGCGATGGCTAAAATCAATGAGTTGAAGTTCGAATTGCTTATTCACGCACCCTATTCGCCAGATCTGGCTCCCTCGGATTATTTTCTTTTTCTGAATTTGAAAAAATGGCTCGGCGGCAAAAGATTTGCCAACAATGAAGAGGTAGAGTCTGCGGTTAATAGGTATTTTGAGGAGCTTGACGGTTCCTACTATAAAGCGGGTATCGAAGCTATTGAACATCGTTGGGAAAAGTGTATCGAACTGAAAGGAGAATATGTTGAAAAATAAAAAACATTTTCGCAATTTTTTTACTGTTTTCTTTGTCAGGTCGGGTACTTTTAGGGCTGCCCTCGTACGTTGTAGAAACACCGTTTTCGCAGTATGTACCGATAAGAAACATAAGATGTCCGTCTTGGAAACGCTCATTTTTTACGAATTCAAATTTTGTTTGGATAATCCTGCAGTAAATCTTATATAAATATTGTAAATTTTTTAAAGGATATAATAAAATAAGCAAATAATTTAAAATATGCCTAGTTTTAATTTATTATAAATATATTTATATTTTTAAATAAATAAATTAAATTACAATAAATACAAAAAGTACAATTCAATCCTAAAAATACAACTAGTTTAAATCAATCAACATATGTAAAGAACATCAAATAGTTTATAATTATATTAAGTTTTTTCACTTTTAATTTGTTTATTTATTTCCATCATTTGTGCATGCAGTAGTTTCTTCTCTTCAGCTAACTTCTTTTTTTGTTCTTGTAAAAGCTTTTTCTTTGCAATTTTTTTTTCTTTAATTTTCTTGTCTTCAAATTTTTTCATCTGGTCCTCCCAAAATATATCCATATGTCCAGCACACAGTTTTTTTTATTTTCCAGTTGCTTCCAATCTGGCCCGTTTCTTTTTAGGTAAGTATTCGATAGGCATTTTAAGGGGAGGTTCTCATCAAGCACGACCAAAAAATCGATTTTTTTTTTTTTTTTTTGCTTAAAAAGTTGGCAAATGTCTCGTAGAATACGCCTGTGAAACCCGTTTTGCCGAATTCAATTTATTTTTAAAGTTATAGTCAAAAAACCGAAGTCGTCTTTTCACATACTTAATCGCGTACTAAAACTTTAAACGCGTTTTTCTCGGAACCATGTTTTTTGAGACGGGCGGCAAGATATCTCAAAAACTATTATAGATATCGAAATGAATTTTTTTTATTTTAAAGGTAATTAAATTTGCTGGATCTTGACCTAAAATCATAATTTTACAATGATTATTTTTATTGTTATTGCACTTTTTAGAGCGAAAAAAAGTGCAAACAAATATTTATTTTTTTGTAAGTCCGCCATTTTGTTAATTTTTAACTTTTTTTCGTGATTTTAGTTCAAAATCCAGCAAATGTCTTCTAATTTATAACAAACTTTGATTTTTTGATTTCAGACAAAAATTGGATGAGTTACCTTGCCGCCCGTGGAGGTGTCTTTTTTTTCGATGACTGTTTTTCAATGCATATAACTAATAAACTATTAGGTATTTTTGTTCAAAAAAATTTGTAAAAGTATTTAATAACATACTTAATAAGTACCAAAAAACTTGACTACTTTATTTATTTTCTTCCATGAGAAAAAAAATCGCGAAAATCACGTAATTTTTGGGTCGCTAGATGAGAACCTCCCCTTAATGAAACATTCATCAAAAGAGGTATTTAAAACAGACTTATTTTCTTGATCTACATTTTTATTAATTTTCTCTGAATTCATTGTAATTAAGTTCTCTTTATTTGTCTTAGAAGTGTTTGATGTAACAGTAACGGCTGGAAAATTTTGCTGCTTAATTATTTGTTCTTACAATACTTTAACAGAGCTATTATTAGATAAATCATCGTGGCTTTCTTATAAATTATTATTAAAAATGACTTGTTCCTGCAATACTTTAATAGAGCTATTATTTAAATCATCATGTCTTCTGAAAGTCCATCAAAAGTAACTTCATTACTTTGTGATAAGATATTTTCACCCGAATATTTTTCTATTTAATTTTAATATATAACGTTGAACGCTATCTAATTAGTCACATTTTGTAGCTGAAAATCCTGATTCTGCTTTAAACAATAGCCAATTTACAATTTCTTACTCTTCATCATATGACAAAACTGTTGGTGGTGCAAGAATTGATTTTTCTTTAGCAGGATTTTTGACCTCTTTAAAAATACTTGTTAAGGGTACTTGATATAGAGCTGCTGCTTTTCTATAAGATATTCTATTGTGGACAGCAGTAACAGCTTTTTTGAGGTCTTCAGTAGTGTAATTCCCCTTTTGTATTTTTTCTTTTAGCACACCAATTTTATTTTTATTTTGCAAAAGCTTCGCTTGCACTTTCTTCTTTTGCAAAACTTTATCTTCTACTCTCTCACTTTTTTTCACCTTTTTAACTTTATTTTTTATACTCTTCCTTGTTGTTGTTTTTTTCTTGCAACCATATCACGAATTGAAACTGTAATAAATATTTTAATAAAAATCAGTTAAATAAATAAAACATGTGATTGTGCGTTTGTACTTTACAGGTTGAGAATAGGTTAAATTTTTATACTCGTTAAAAAATTAAAATACTGCATACTTACTCGTATATTCAATGAAAATTTGACGCTGATTAACTTCCTGCTACTTTTAAAACATTCAACTTATAAATATATTAATAAATTTCATGCGAAATTATAATTAAACAAATTGTGTGGTAAGCGTTTCAAGAAACGGCACGTCTATAAAAAATATGCCCGTCCATGTTGAAACGCCGTTTCTACGGCTAACATTCAAATAATTTTAAGTACGTCAAGTGGAACATCTATTTAATTCATAAAACTGCATTAAAAAAAAAAATCTGTATTAATAAATTGATAGTATTGTGCAAAACGTTTCAAATAACCTAATAATAAAACAACAAAGTGGATTCCGTGAGGGATGCTCTACAACAGACTGCTTAATTAAACTAAAAACCAACATAAGCGATGCCATAAACAGCAGACAACATCTTATTACTTTATGTTTAGACTTAGAAAAAGCTTACGATCTAATTTGGAAAAGAAGAATACTGGAAATTCTAATTAAATATAACATTGAGGGAAACATGTACTATGCTATTAAAAACTTTTTAAGCAACCGAATTATTAATGTAAGAATTAACAATCGTCTCTCTGTACCTACCAAAATAGAAAATGGAGTCCCTTAAAGATCGGTCCTCAGTGTCACATTATTATTATTAGCAATTAATGATATCCAATCCTATATCACACCTCCAATCCAAAGCACTATCTTCGCAGACGACATAACTCTATTTATTAAAGGAAAAAATATACGAACTAGCCAATCTACGAGGGCGGTTCAATAAGTTCCCGGGTTAGAAATAAAGACACCATTTTTTCAAAAAATTTTTTTTTATTTTTCAACATAGTCCCCTTTTAGAAAGACACACTTCTCCCAACGTTCCTGCCATTTTTTAACCCTTCCAAAAAATAGGATTTGTCGAACTCTCCAAAATACGCCTCTGTCTCGGCGATGACTTCTTCGTTTGAGCTAAATTTTTTTCCCGCGAGACATTTCTTCATGTTAAGGAACAAGAAAAAGTCGCAGGGAGCCAGATCGGGTGAATACGGGGGGTGCGGCAGCAATTCATAACGCAATTCATGCAGTTTGGCGGCGACAACTCCGGATGAATGTGCTGGTGCGTTATCATGGTGAAACAGCACCTTCTTTTTCGCCAAATGCGGCCGTGTCTCCTTGAATTTTTTGTCTTAGCGGTCCAATAACTCATTGTAGTATTGTCCAGTGATCGTTCTTCTTTTTTCTAAAAAATCCATGAGGATGATGCCGTTCGCATCCCAAAAAATCGTCGCTATGACCTTTCCGGCCGATGGGACCGTCTTCGCCTTCTTTGGAGCAGATTCACCGGAAGAAATCCATTGTTTTGATTGTTGCTTAGTTTCTACTGTGTAATGATGAATCCAGGTTTCATCGACGGCGACAACTCGACGCAAAAACTCCTTTGGATCTCGCTTAAATTGCTCCAAACACTGCTTCGAAGTTAACAGCCGCATCCGCTTGTTGTCCACCGTAAGCAATCGCGGCACCCATCGGGCCGACAATTTTTTCATCGCCAACTTATTATGTAAAATATTAATTGCCGTTCCGGTCGACACACCTACGGCCTCTGTTACTTCGCGCACTTTCGTTCGTCGATCAGCGAGAATCATGTCGTAGACTTTTTGAATGATTTCCTCGGTAACCACGTCTGTCGGGCGTCCTGGTCGCTCCTCATCAAAAACGGATAATCGCCCACGTTTAAATTCGTTGAACCAATATCTAACTGTGGTCATAGATGGCGAAGTGTCCCCATAAATAGCATCCAACTTTGCTTTTATCTCCTCGCATTTTTTTCCATCCAAAAACAAAAAGCGAATTACCGAGCGATACTGCTCTTTTTCCATCTCAGCGAAAATCACGAAACACGTCTTACTCGAATGGCTGCCAAATCCAAATTAACCTATCAATCAGTCTGAAATTTGTTTTACCGTCGTTTGATAGATGGCAGCACACGATGATAATACCAACTTCCCTCAGGAAGGACCTCTGTCGTCAAACACAGGCACTTATTGAACCGCCCTCGTATAGCTTATGAAAATTTATGGCTACGTAGAACAGTAACATTGTTCAAATCAAAAGAGTATGATGGCTTAAACAATTTCTTTATATAATTGTAATAAATTATTTCACATTATTTTAAATAAATTATTTATCTTGATGCAAGAAAATTTATTAAATAAGATGTTACAGATAAAAATGATCGTAAATTAATTTATTTTGCTTTCAAAGTTTTAACAAGTTATTAGAACAACATTTAAGAATTGGAGTCTATATGAGAAGTATGCTTTTCATCATACTCATATGCATAAATGCATTTTACAATTGTCATACAATAAATCTTTAAATAAAAAATTAAAAATCGTGAGGCAAACTGAACAATGATAGCGCTTACCTTACACTATCTAACGAGGGTCCTCCAAGTATTTCCTTATTTATTTAATATCAATATTAATGATGTCGCAATGATTTGATTATATTATTAAAAATATTTTTTTTTTAATATTGTAACTTCCACTTTACACTTCCACTTTACACTTCTTTTTGGCTTGCCAATTGAGATGGAGCCTTGCAATATGGTGGAGGCTAAAGCACATAAACA
This sequence comes from Chalcis sispes, assembly GCA_949987625.1. Lineage (NCBI taxonomy): Eukaryota > Metazoa > Arthropoda > Insecta > Hymenoptera > Chalcididae > Chalcis > Chalcis sispes. Next base: position 49,560,599 of record OX465098.1, on the reverse strand, counting down.
TGAAAAACAGTGGTGTTTGTGTCAATCGGCAGAGGCAGGAATCGAACATCGATCTTTTGAATCGAGAGTCCAGCATCTACCGATCGAAACCTCGCACCGCTCATTATTTTGAATATTAATTAGTTTAAGTACTGGTGCTTCGCTAAAGTGTTATTCAAAAATAAAATACGAAAATTAGAAAATATAGTAAATACTTAAAATAAATTATTTTTTTCTCAATCTCAAAATATATTATCTTGAGTAAAAAGTGAATCAACTATAGTACTTGACAATTTTTTTAGATTTCAATAATTTCGTTACTTTAAAGTTGTAATACAAAACTGTATTTCGATAGTTTTATATTCAAAAATTTCAAGAAACTGTTTTTGCGTACCGATTAATTATATACAACGCCCATGAACTATATTACTAGCCAATCTTTTTAGATTTCAATACTTCCGTTACTTTAAATTTGTATTCTGAAATTATATTTCATAATCATACAAATTCTTCAACTTTGTTTTTGCGTACTAATTAATTAAATAATACTCAGTTGCTATATTAAGTACTTGCCAATTCTTTTAGATTTCAATATTTTCGTTACTTTAAATTTGTAATATGATATTATATTTCGATTGCTTTATATTAAAACATTTCTACAATATTTTTTTGACTACTGAACTAATATTAATTTTTTTATAGACAATATCCAAATTTATTATCTGTTCTCAGGTAATATTAAATTATTTATAAGATAAAATTAATAATATTTATAATATAATTTATAAGATTAAATTAATGTTAAAAAACTGATATCAATTTTTAGGCTATAAATTTTGTAGAAATTGAAGATATTTAATTGAATAACTATAAAGATAAGATAGTATATAATGTGATTTATTATCTCGAGAAAGAATATTTTAAGCCACATAAAATTTAGGAATTTATAAAAAGAACAACCCATCTAATACTTGCCACATGATTCTACCTTCAAAGGTGTTTTTTTTTATATTTTTTTATATTTTTTATATTTTTTTATATTTTTTTATATTTTTTTATATTTTTTTTATATTTTTTTTTTTTTTTATATTTTGAAATAACAGAACAAAGGAACTTTAAAAATAAAATTTATAATTTTTATAATATATACATATTTATTTATTCCATTTCTGTATTATTTATTTGCTCTACTACGTAACAAAAATTATCAACAACAAAGTAGTAGCAAACATTAATAATCGTTCTAACGTCGATCGCAAGAACATCATTTTCGATTTTTTCACACGTGTAAATGATTGGAATGAAGTTTTCCGTAACGAAACAAACAAACGCGTTTTCGACTATACATCTTGTAATTATTTTATACGTCAAACAATTTTTATTACAATTAAAACATTTTGTTTGATACTAACACTTACAAACAGTAATAAATTGATTTATTATTTCTATATAATACAAATTATTACGCTTGTGTTTTATAATGGAGAATTCGATTTTTTTTTAATAAGCATATGCTTCAGTTTCATAGTATATGCCATTTTTCAACAGCCGTTTAAACAAATGACGTTTTAAATAATCGAGTTGATTATAATGATCTCTCAATGCACGACCAATAAATGTTGGAATGCCTTGATAATAAGCCCTGTTGCAAAAATTTCTTCTGTCAGATATTTTGTTTTATATCTATGAGTTCCAGAGTAATCGATCTTTTTACAGAACCGAAATACTGAATTTTATGTTTCAAGTTTGATAGAGATAGAAACATGGACACAGAAGAATAGATTTGCAGTCTGGATACCGCCCACACGACACCAAAGATTTTTGCAAGGTTTTTGCAAGATTTCATGAAAGGTTTGAAACCTCGAAGAAATCTTTCGAAAAATGTTTCTGTGATGTATCTATGTCCGCGCATAATCCTCGTATAAACATTTCCCGTTAAGTTGAGGAAAGATTTCACGCTATGTTAATGAAAGTTTGACAGAAAAATTGCAAAAACATTTCGTGCAGAATTTGTGCAATGTTTTTTGAAACCTCGCAAAATCTTACGAAATATGTTATAGTGATGTGCCTGTGTCCGCGCATAATTCTCATATCAACATTTTCGCAAAGATGAATAACATTGAATGAAACCTTGCATAAAGCTTCTTATGAGCTTTCTAGAATGATTTTTTTAAGCTTCCCAAAAAGATTTAATTATCTTCCAGGAAGCTATCACAGAATATTGACGTAATATCGAAATATCTGACTTAAGAAACTGTCAGTTATCTCCCATGGAAGATTCCAGTAACCTTTTATACAATCTTTCTGAAAGATCATTTGCAACCTTTATTAACTTTTATTAACCACTTAATTGCGAGGGTTTTTCTGTGAAATGAGGTCAAAAAAAAGCAGGTTTTTTTTTGTTTTTATTTATAATATTGATAAAGTATAAATCATAATATAAACTTAAAAAACCATAAAAAATTGAAAAACGTTAATTTTATAAGGGCGCATGCCACTGGCGCACGCACTAAATTCGAACGAGCATACAATAAATATACACTAAGCTCTATTAAATACAAACGGGCGAGAAGGTATCGGCTCCTGATAAAAATATAAACATAATATTTATAAGTGGCGAGAGGTACTCGGGATAGCGCAAATCGGAACACATTTGATGCGCGCGAGGGTCTCGTTCGAGATGCTTAAGTGGTTAAGTATTTTATATATTTTAGAATTTTATTATTCATTATGATTACACATATTTTTAACATCCGCATTACATTTAATCGTTTATTCGCATTGTCGCATATGTTATTTTACACATTATTTTACGGAAAAAAACGCAAATAAATGTTTAACCTACGGTGGGATCGAACCCGAGTCCTTCGCATTATAAAGCAGACGTCCTAACCATTACGCTATGCAACGCTTGTAGAACAAAGATTTATATTTGAATCATAAATTGCATGGCGATCCATATACACTTGTATTAATTTTACATTTAAAATTTCTTCTATAAAGAAATAATTAAAAATTTAATATACTTAAATACATAATTTTGCTCTTGAGATTTAACTACATATACAAGTATATTAAATTTTAATTTTCAATGTATTTTTATCCAAAATAAAAAATAAATTTTTAAGATAACAAATAGCTTTGCTGCAAGATTACGATTAATATTCAATGCACTTTTCATGGAAGCTTACAACATGCTTACATGAAATTTTCTTAAAATTTTCCCGATAAACTTTTGTGGAAGCTCACAGAAATCTGTTCTTAAAGATTTGGCTGAAGTTTACATGCAATATTAACGCGAAAGTTTATCGATAGCTTACAGTAAAATTGCAAAATACTTTCAAGAAAACTTCCAGTTTTTGTTTTTTGAACGGTTACAGAAGGTTTCGAAATAAGGAATATTTTTAATTAAATATTATTAATTAAATATTTCTAAGAAATTTTGCAGTGACCTAGCTAAAATATTACGACAAAATATTTCAAGAAACTTCCCTGTATTCTTACGTAAAATATTTTGTAAAATCTTCCAGCCAGTTTGTTTCAAGTTTTGATTGAAACATTTTCCAGAAATTTTGCAGCGACCTTACTAAAATATTACGACAAAATATTTCAAGAAACTTCCCTGCATTTTTTGATAAAATGTTTTGTAAAATGTTTCAGCAAGTTTGCTTCAAGGTTTCGTTGAAACATTTATACGAAATCCTACAGCAACCTTTTTAAAATGGTTCAACTAGATGTTTCAAAAAACCTCACAGGAATCTTTCTAGAAATGTTTTGTAAAATGCTCTAGCAAATTTGCTTCAAGATTTCGTTGAAACATTAATACGAAATCTTGCAGCGACCTTTTTAAAATGTTTCAACTAGAGGTTTCAAAAAACCTCACAGGAATCTTTCTTGAAATGTTTTGTGAAATATTCTAGCAAGTTTGCTGTAAGGTTTCGTTGAAACATTTATACGAAATCTTGCAGCGATCTTACGATAAAGCTATGCAAAAAATTGAATTTATGTGTTACAGTTTATTTTTTTAGAGATGATGATATACGTAGCATTAAGTCTTCTCAAGACTTACTTACTGATGATGATAATTCACAAAAAGATAACAATTCAGAAAATGAAAATACAAATTATTTAACATGGTCTGGAAATGATACAAATTAAAAATTTGATGATAAAAATGATAATGTAAAGCAAATTTGCGTTCATTCTAAAATACCTGAAGGTTTGAAAATAATATATGTATTTAATTATACAGTTGAAATTTTATTTAAAAAAAATTAATTTAATCATGATAATTTGTTACAAAAGAGGACCTACAAACTTTGAATCAAATATTAACGCTCGCAAAAAAGATTCATTTTAAATAACTTGCCGGATTAAAATAACTTGCCGGAAATTAAGGTAAATCCTATTTTTTTTTTTTTTTTTTTTTTTTTGTGGTAAAAAAACGGGTAATCTGCCTAAACCAGACCATCAGTGAGGACCCCTTTGTCTACCTGTAGACGCGGGGGGACCCACCGGTGTGACGGGTTCCGTAGTCGCGTCAGCTCTGGCCTCGGATGGACTCGATTGCTCGGGCACATCCGTGGCAAGGGCATTGGCAACCCCGGGGACCGTCTAACCCACCATACACCAGCATATGTCTGATATAAAACCATAGACATATGATACGCGGATGGAATATCCACCTTCTGTCCAACCTGCAGCGTGGATCTACTTTCGTATTGCTTCGCCACTGCAGGTTCTGTCTATTCGTCAGTCTGTTCCCTGTATTGTCGTAACCTGTCTCCGTCTCGTAATTCCTTTCATACAATCCTTTCATTCACATTCACTCACTGACTCGTGCTACCCTTCACCAACTATTCCAGACACCCGTCCGCCTTCTTACCCCTCAAGACAGTCTCGACGAAGGTAGCTATCGCCGTCCAACTGTCCTCGTCTTGCAGCATCCTCGCCACTGTATTTTCGGGCGTGATACTGCCCGTTCTCGTCTCAAGTGACAGTCTGTCTGTAGCCCATCGTCGGCACACATAAAACGTGTGCTCGGCGTCATCGCGCTCGTAACCGCAGTACTTACATTCCGGCGACCTAACCCGGTTACACCGAAATAAATACTGTCTAAAGTAACCGTGCCCCGTCAAGAACTGGGTTAAGTAGAAATTAACCTCCCAAAACCCTCGTCCGGTCCACGACACCAGGCTGCTTATTAAGCGCCTTGTCCACGTAGCAGTGACGTCCGTTAACCAACGGTCTGTCCATTCGCGCATGGTCCTGTCCCGTTCCTCAACTGCCGCGTTTGTTCTCCCTACGTCGGCACTTCGTTCGTAAGTCCGTTTCCGTTCCCTAGCGAGCAGCTCAATGGGTATTACACCCGCTACCATCAAGACGGCCTCTGCTGAGACCGTCCTGTAGGCGCACGCGATACGTAATGCCCCTTGTCTCTGTACGTTTGTAAGTCGCTTGCGGTATTTATTTACCTCAAGCGCATCGGCCCAGACTTCCGCCTCGTATAAAAGGATCGAGTGGGTGGTGGCCATAAGCAACCGTCTTTTCCCCGGTCTCGGTCCATGCGTGTTCGCCATAAGGCGGGAGAGCGCGAAAACCCGCGTCGCCGCCTTATGTGCCGTCTCCTGTATATGCGGCCAGAAGGTCAGCTTCGTATCTAGAGTTACTCCTAGGTATTTCACCTTCCTCCCAGTCTGTGTCTGCACCGACCCCACCGTCATCGGTATGACGGTTTGTATTATCCTTCCAGTGAGGAGGATCAGTTCGGTCTTGGCCAGTGCTAATGTCAGTCAGTAACTAGTCATCCACCCGTGTACCCGTAGCATGACCCGGTTTAGCCTCAGCTGTGCCAATTCTGGATTGCGCTGAACGATCACTACCGCCACGTCGTCGGCGTAGGCGATGAGTGAGGCGTTCTCGGGCATTTCCAGCATCAGCAGGCTGTCGTAAACCGCGTTCCAGAAGTCAGGTCCTAGTATTGATCCCTGCACGACGCCCGCAGTGATCGGCCTACTTGCCTGTCCCTCCGTGGTCTCGCACGTAATTTGTCGGTCTGTCAAGTAATCTCCCGCCACCCGCAGCAGATAGGGGGGTACCCTGAAAGCCCATAGAGCTTCCAGGATATCCCCCCACCCGGCGGAATTAAAGGCGTTCTTTACATCTAAGGTCGCGAGCAGTACTAGTGGTCTCGCGCTGTAGCAGACCCGCCTTGTCCGTAGGAAAGTTTCGGTCACTTCCCTTATCGCGCCTATCGTCGAATGGCCCTTCCGAAAGCCGTGCTGGTTATTGGCCAGCCCTCCGGCGGCTGTTATCGCGCTCGATATTCTCGGTTTCAACAACGCCTCGTAAAGTTTGCCCGCTGTGTCTAGAAGACTCAGGGGCCTATAGGACGACGGTGTCTCGAGTTCCCCTTTACCTTTGTACAAGAGGACCAATCGAGTCGTCTTCCCTCCCGTTGCAAACCTCCCGGTCCGTAGGCTTGCATTGTACATGTCCAAGAGTAGTCTTGGACGTACAATGGAGATCTGCCGAAGAATCTCCCCCGGGATACAGTCCGGTCCAGGCGCCTTCCCGGATTTTAGCGAGGACGTAGCTTGGAGTAGCTTCACCTCGTTGAACTCCGGGACAGCTAAGTCGCGGTAGTCGGAGGGACCCTCTCTCACCGGATAAATCGGGAAGAGACCACCCACTATCGCGTCCATAGTACTTTTGTCCTTGCGTTCGGGTGGACCGAAACTACCTAGTTTTTGGGTTACAATTTTGTAACCCAGTCCCCAGGGGTCTCTGTCCACCTCCTCGCATAGTCTACGCCAACACCGTTTCTTACTGTCCTTGATAGCGTACGTCAGTCGCTTCCGTGCCGTCTTATATGCGACCGATAATTCGTCGACGTTAGGGTTTCCCTTTTTACGCGCGCGATGTAGTCGTCTACGACACGCGATACAGTCTCTCCGGATGAGACTGATTTCGTCGGACCACCAGTACATAGCTCTTCTGTCCGGTACGTTTCGTTTGCGAGGCATAGAAGCCTCGCACAGTCGCGTTATCAGTGACATAGTTTCTTCCACTATGTAGTCAGTCCGCGTGACCGTGCCTTCCGTAAGGTCTTCTGGAACGGCCTCGGAGGGCGCTACTGCTTCCAGAAGCGCCTCCCTAAAACGGTCATGGTTCTGTTTCGCGAGGTTGAACCTTTTTGGTTGCAGACCCCCTCTATGTACGTTTCGTTGCGTCGAGGTACTGCTCAACACTTCAAAGACGATGTACTGGTGATCGCTGGCCGTAAAGTCATCGATCACCCGCCACCGACTTATCCTCGAAGAGATACTGTCCGACGTCATCGTTACGTCAGGTATCAAAAACCCAAACCCAGGTCTAAGGTACGTCGGCGCACGTCCGGTGTTGGCCACTACCAGTTCAAGCCTCGTGGCCATCTCCAGCAGCAGCCTACCCCGTTTGTCCGTTGCCGGCATGCCCCACTCGATCGCTCTGGAGTTAAGATCGCCTGCAACGATGAGATCACCCGGGAGATCTCTTAGGGCGTCCTCCAGTGTACCAATCTTTTCCTCGAAGACCCTCGCCGCGACGTTTGGGGACAGGTAGACACTAACGTAAGTGATAGTGCCAACCCTAACCCAGACAAAGTCCTTTCCATACGAGGAAGCTTGTACCCGTCAGCCCATCGCGCCCCTCACCCAGATGGCCGAAGTGCCCGAGGCATTCGAAAACCACCCGTCGGTAATGCGTAGGTCTCGGTACTGCTCGCTCAGTATCAGTACGTCTACGTTTCGTTCCGTCGCGATCTGTGGCAATAGCAGCTGAGCTGCTTGGCACCGATGTAAGTTTCCCTGCAGTACCCCCGTCATGCTGTGGACTTCTTTCTGAGGTTTTCAAGCGCGGCCCTGAAAACCCTACACGCTCCGGAACCCGGCCTATGCGCGACTTCCTTGTGCCCCGTCGCAGAGCATAGGAACACTTTCGGTCCTTAGTCTTGCACGTCTTGCTGTCATGGTCTTGTTGCCCACAAGTCCAACAGCACCGCGACCTATCGGGCCCTTTGCACTCTTTACGAGTGTGTTCGTACCCTAGGCACTGGTAGCACCTGGGTACCGTCAGTCTACGTCTGACGCGGCAGTTGGTCCATCCAATTTTTATTCTTCTTTTGCGGAGGAGGGTTTGGGCCGCTCCCTCCTCCACCTCGACAACGGCCAAGCAGATGTCTTGCTTGTTTGGACCGAAGATGTGCACCCTCGGATCCCTGCCGTCGCCCGTCTCGCGTCTCAGTGCGTCCGTTATGTCAGTAACGTCTGTCACGCTGTCGATGTCGAGTATCTCCAGCCGGACGGCTGAAGTTAAGTCTTTGACAGTGCCGTCCCCTCCCAGAGTCTGCTTGAGCTTCTCCTGGAAGTCCCGTCTTTCTGTCGCACTGCTCCTTAGTCTGAGGAGAAGCCCACCGTCTTTTGTCTTTCGACAATTCTGAATCTGCACTTTGGCAGATTCTGGGTCAACTCCCGCCTTTAATCATCTCAATGCGTTCGCGTACGTCACCCCGTCGCTCGGCTTGATAAGCACCGCGCTGGTGCGCGCCCCGCGTTTTTTGTCATTGTTCGTCGCGGATTTACTCGCGTTTCTCTTTAATGAAGCCGATTCCGCGCGTTTCGACTTCTTTTCTCTCCACTACCGTCTTTTTGGAGACAACTTTCTTCCAGCCACCGTCGTCTGCCACCTTCTGGTAAGCAGCCGACTGTTTGGGGCTGAGTCCCGTTGCCTCCCGTTTTCTTTTCGTTGCGGTTACAGTTACAGTCGGGTCACTCTTCGCCGCGGTGCCCGAAGGGAGGTCAAGGCGGTCGCATTCCCTCTGTGCGCGCTCTACAGCCTCCCGTATAACAGCCATGCCAGCCTTTATAGGTTCCCCGACGTTGCGTTGTCTTTTGGTCTGCGCCTCCATGGCTGTAAGCGCAGTCTGTATTCGTTCCAGCTGAGCTCGGAGAGCCAGCTGGGGGGGAAGTCACGTCAGTCGTTGTTTGTCCTGTCACTTTTTCCTCCGCAGCAGCCAGGTTACCTACTGGTGCGGTGGGGGTGCTGGGCTGCACCCTAGACTCTTCTGAGTCCATATTCGTCGCAGGTGGCACTGTCGAGCCTGCATTATTTTTGTTTGTATTGTTCATTTTTGTTTTGTGTGTTTAAAGTGTAATAAGTGTGCTTAATGTGGTGGTCAGGAGGCTCAGCAAGTGGTCAATACAGCGAACCGTCCTGAATTCTCCCGAGAACTGAGCCCTTCTATAATCCGCTGGCCTCGGCAGTCCCCCCCCCCCGCCCTCCGCAGCAGGGTCCCATCTGAACGCCAATCTGCACTACTGCAGAGGACGAGATTTGGCGTAACGCTCTACCAATGTGTGGGGCAGCCTCCCATGCTGGCTAAGCTGTGTCCGACCCCCCCCCCCCCAACTTTTGGCGGCCCAGCAGTGCCTTACTGGTTTTACAGCTGCACCCTCCAGAGTGAAAGGGCACGCAGAATCGAGAGAATTCCCTTTTGTACGCCTTTTGGATCACCACCCGGTGAGCACTGCATAGTGCACATTGTCTACATCAGGCCTTACCCTAGTAGTCCATGACCCGCCGGAGGATATTCGTTTATAGGACCCCCCAGCAGCACCACACGGTATGTGCCTGATTTATAAGGCGCCCCGATCCACGTCCCACCGGGTCCCGGTCGTGCAGACTTGAGCACTCGTAGTTGTGTAAGTGAGGTAGTGGTTGGGCATGTTAGCAAGGTACCACTATCCCATGCATCATCCATGAGTCGGAGCCTTCTATCAGCCGTTCTCGTTTTCGCGCTGCTGCAAGAGCATCGACGCAACGAGACCGGTGCTGCAGAAGCAGGCCTTGGGCCTAGAAGGACGACATTTGCTGTGGGCAGGGTTTCCCTCCACCCGCAGCCAGCTTCCCCCTCCTCCTCCCTCTCCTATTAAAGGAGAGGTCCCGGGCTTGGGACCGGTATAGCGGAGTTAAGGTAAATCCTATTATTATTATTATTATTATTATTATTATTGTTATTATTATAGACGGCGCCTTGCTGGCGAAGGCCTGGTCCCACTCCGACGCAATGTGCAATCAGTTCTGGAGTGGGCCCAAAGACCAGGCTAGGTGGAGGGGTTTTAGTGGGTAGGGCAAATATTGCAAGTCCCACACACCGGGGGGGCACGGAGCCTCCCTGATGGTCCGTAAAAAGGATTTCCCCTCCCTCAGAAAAAAAAAAAAAAAAAAAAATTGTTATTATTATCGTTATTATTATTATTGTTATTATTGTTATTATTATTGTTATTATTATTGTTATTATTATTGTTATTATTATTATTATTAATATAATAATATGATAATAAGTAAATTTTTATTTTTAGAATGATGATGACGTTCATGTTACCAACTTTGAAAATATTACTGTAAATACTGAAGTAAGAGAAATTATATTTATATTAGAAATTAAATTAACACATAAGATGTATAAATAATAAATATAAGATTTTTTCATAAATCTCTATATTTATTATTTACACATTTCATATGATTATAAATAATTTATTTAATACGGCATTTTATTTATAAACAGATGTAATTGATAAGAGGTTCAGGAATAATTGTAAACGCATGGAAAGTCAGAAGAATCAAAAATCTTTACTGCAGGGATGCTAAGAAGATGGTAAGAAAGTTAATAAAATTAATATTAGGCGAAGAAATTTTAAAGAAAAGCTCCGTAACGGGTAAAAATAGGTGGAATCCAATTCCGGAAAATGTTTATGAAATCGTCGAACGTAAGTAAATTTACAGAATAAATATTCAAAAATATTTTAATTAATAATTTTAATAATAAATTTACATTTATTATAATAATGATTAATTTTACAGAATTTGTAAATGAAAATGTAACAAAAAAAAATATAGCTTTAGCCCACAGAAATTTAGAGAGACCATAACAATGATGTGTGCAACTTTAAGAAATCAAAAAGAATTGACCAAAAATAGTATAAAAAAAATAAATAACACAGAAGATCATGTTATAACAATTGACTATGACGTAACAAAAGCTGGACCTTCTGTTCAAGAAAATAAAAATAAAGAAATATTAGATGAAGGAAAAGAAAAAGAAGAAATGGTACATCAAATAAATTTTAACGAAAAAAAATCCAATAAACGAAAACACCTATATGATAAACAAGAATTGTACAAAAAAAAATAAAAAAAAAGATGTTCTTTCGATAGACGTTAGAACGATTATTGTTTGCTACTACTTTGTTGTTGATAATTGTTGTTACGTAGTAGAGCAAATAAATAATACAAAAATGGAATAAATTTTGTATATATATTTATTCTTATAATAAAATTATAAATTTTATTTTTACAGTACCTTTGTTCTGTTATTTCAAAATATAAAAAAAAAAAAATTGTTCAACATGTTGCAATACAAAATTGTTAAACTATACAATTTGTTGAAATTTTACTTATGTATTATAATAATTTATTAAATTATATACGAGGTCTGGCTATTAAATAACGAGACTGGTTACGAAAAAGGATTTTATTATTAGAATTATTCTACATTTGAATGCTCCCCTTCAATATACTCCCCTTCCCTCGCCACACACCTTTCCATACGTTTTTTCCATTGATCGAAGCAGTGCTGGAAGTCTTCTTTGGTGAGGGCCTTTAGGAGCTCTGCCGTTTTTTGCTTTACCGCTTCTATCGACTCAAATCGGGTCCTTTTCAAAGCAGATTTTATCTTCGGAAACAAAAAAAAGTCGCACGGTGCCAAATCTGGCGAGTACGGCGCGTGTTTGAGCACTGGAGTGCGCTTACCGGCCAAATACTGCTTCACAGATAGCGCGTTATGGGCAGGTGCGTTGTCCTAGTGCAAAATCCACGAGTTGTTCTTCCACAACTCGGGCCGTTTTTTACGAACTCGTTCTCGCAATGTTGCCAAAACTGACAAATAGTAAGTCTGGTTGACAGTCTGACCCTCTGGAACCCATTCAGTCATCACGATACCGTTAATGTCGAAAAAAACGATCAACATTGCCTTGAATTTGGTTGGTCATCTTCAGTGCTCACTCGGCCCTCACTGAAGCGCTTACACCACTCAAAAACACGCGCACGAGATAGAGAATTGTCCCCATAGGCCTCTTGCAACAATTTACAGCACTCAGTCGGAGTTTTTTTCAATTTAACGAGAAATTTGAGATTGATACGTTGCTTCTGTTTTTCGTCACACATGGTTTTCGGCACGAGAAAAAAACACGTTCGTTTCAAACCGCTACTGCACAAATACAATAATAGTGACGAGAACGTGTTTTGGTACGTGCATAGACAAGATATCTAGATACCCAACGCACTACTCGTTTTTTCCCCACCCCTCTACAGCGCCCTCTAGGCGCGCAGTCTCGTTATTTAATAGCCAGACCTCGTATAATACTAACGTCTTATACTAATCTTATAACGTTTTTCAAAACTTTAAAAGATGTTATGTACAAGTTTCATTGAAAATAGTAAAAATTTAAAAGAAAAGAAATAATAATTTTTAAAAACAATAAAAAAGTTAAAGTTAACATTTAATTTATCTTAATTTATCTAAACTTAATGTGAACATAAATTTAACTTTCCACAACTTTTGACAAACATTCGTATAGATAAACTTTATCGAATCTTTGTCAATACATAGAAAAAATTGTATGCACGTAATGATAAAGTTTAGATAAAGTTAACAAAAAGTTTAGCGTATCTTCTTCAAAAATTTATAACGTCAATCTCCAGAACTTGAGCTTACCACTGGTAACATGGGAAGAAAAGTTCAGAAAAGAAATCTCAGTGATAAAAAGAAAAGGAAGAATTCTGCTTCGAAAATCAAGTAGACTTCTCTGTCATTGTGGACACAGTGGATGATAATGCAGTTGATATTAGGTATGATGCAAATTCAATCATCGAACAAAGGGCTCAAGTAGATTTTCCCGTTACAGACTCTAAAATTCAGCTGTACGATGAGCTGGGTAATCAAATAACGGTCACAGTGATAACAGTGATCAACGATGATGAGACCATGGAGAATTCAATCAATACGAGTACTCTAGATTGTATAAATTCATCGAATAAAGGTTTGTTATAATTTCTTTTTTGATAAAAACATTGCACTTTATATAAACTTATTTTCTAATTTATTGTTGATAGATGAAATTCAAGAGGACTCACATAATTCTATCACAGCTGCTGTGAACATGACTACCTCAGAAGATACTTCAGTAAAAAGTAGTCTTGATTTTAGAAGCTCTATACTACGAGGAAATAATTCCTTGAATCAAATGAAAATTGACAACAGTCACCTATGCATCAATGAAGAATCAAACTCTAGTGCTTGTAAGTATTATAGAAAGTCAATTTCTTTGCAAATATTGCTTTTAATTACATGATTGTTCTTATTTTGGATTTAGCTGAGAGTATAGCTGATGCACACGTTCCCACGTCAAAGTTAAAAAAATTTTTCTCTGTGCCTACATTTACCCCTAAAAGTAAGGAAAAGCTTCGCCGGCAAATACTCCACCTGTATCTGTGGTTGACGATCTTTTGACAGTACTGCAGCAAAAAAAAAACAGAGAAAAAGGAAAAGGAGCAGCAAATTCTATTGAATAAACCAGAAAGAGAAAGGGCAAAAGTAATAACGAAAAAAGAAACGTCTATAGTGAAGCAGTACAATAAAACCAAAAAGAAGAAAGAACTCAAATCAAAAATCCAATCTTTAAAGAAGGCTTTAAAATCGGAAACCAAAGAAAATGTTGCTCAAATAACTGACGGTCTCAACAACACAAATGTCGAATTAACTGCTTTAGAGAATTCTATAGTAAAGGACGAAATGAAGTTTTTACAAACAAAAATTAAGATAAAACAAAAAATTTTGTAATCCTATTTATTGTACTATGAAAAGTAATTTTTATAAGAATGTAACATTTTTTATTCCAATGTACCTTTTATAAATTAAAGTATTATTTTTGTAAAAAAAAATAATAAAATTGAAAATAGAAATAAGCTTTATAATTTTTATTTACACAATTCTTCAAATTAAAATCGAATACTAACAGTGTGTCCAACTATTAGTATTATAATATGTCCAAGCATTGGAAAATTGTCCAACTAATACCCACAAAACTGTCCAAGTACTACGATCGCCCAAAATGTTTGTCCAACTACTACCGTTTTTTATGCCCGTCTTTAAAGCCAGATTATTTAATTTTTGATAGCTCTATTTAAATTATTTTTTTTTTTAAATAACTCAATTCTAATTTACATATTACAATTGAATAAATATCAAATTAATGATATTTTGGCTTTAAAATAAGGGTGTTAACTTTTTTTCCAAAAAATCTGTCCAAGTACTGGGTATTTTACCTTATAAGAATTTTTACTTTATTTCGACTTTGTCGAATTAAAAAATGTTTAAAAGCAAAGTTACAGATAGTAAAGATACCTATTTATAACATTTTACTCAAACCATTTTTTGGCATAATCTCAAATTTCCAAAAAAAAACTCAAAAAACCTTATTTTTTCATTTTCATTTTTCTCTACCACAAAAATTGTTCAATCTTAATGAAATATAGGGATCATATACTTTTATGTTTCAAAAAAGCAATAATGTTTTTTAAACAATATATTAAATGTTTTGCAAAATATTAAATAAATTTAAGAAAAATATGTAAAAAATGTAATTTTAATCGAAAACTTTACTTAGGAAATTTTTGATTTTTCAAATATTTCGGTAGTCGCAGTTATCGTCCAAACGTCTACTTTCAGCTGGTATTAAGAAAAAATCATTGTTATTTAAAAATATGCCAAAAGAAACCGAAAAGATGCTTTTCTTTTCTTAAATTTTTGTCTACATTGATATAAATTGTTATAAATTTATTAACTATGTATTTTTTGTAAAAATATAACGAAAAAAATATTTAAATAATTAAAATTTTTTAATTTTAGAAAAAAAAAATTATATTCGTAAATATTAAAATTTATGCACACTTAACATATATAATATAATGCTATAAAACTAATTATTTGATAAAATTAAAGTAAAATAAAATGCGGAATGTGTCATTAAGTCATTTAAGAAATTTAATAAATTTCCATTGCCAGTCTTCATCCATTACCTTAACTCTTTAACCGAGTATTTTTATTCTTGAATTAAGTAACATATTTCATACTTTTCAAAATAGATAATAATTTGTTTAAAGAAAATCTGCTCTTGGTTTAAGAGTTGGCCATTTTTATTCAAGAGAATTGATAAGTTAAATAAAATTCATTTTTTTCTATTTTTAATAATTTAATAAATTATTTATTCAATAATATTTATCAATAATTTATTCAACAGTTGAAATTTTATAACCTTATATAAGTTTTTAAATCAAATTCTCACGTAGAAAAAAAAACCTATAGTCACCTAGACATCAAAATCTCAAAGCAAAAAATTAAAATTAAGAGTAGAAATTCTTGAGGCAAGAAATACTTTTTTAATGTTTTTATGTATAAAGATGACTTTTTTTGGTTCAAAATTATTTTTTTTTAATCAAGTTCTCTTTTTAACATATCAATGTTAATGTTTTTATGTATAAAGATGACTGAGAATCGAGGGAGGTAAGCATGATGATTGTAATATGACTCGACAATAACATAATACCGAGAATGCATATGAGGTAAGTTTGTACGATAAAAGTGTACACTTGGATCCTCAATCAGTGTGACTGAATTATCATAAAGTCAATTTTTTGTTCTTCATAAATTCTCTCACAACTTATGCAAAGTTAAAATTGATTTATAACATTTTTAATGGAAAATAATGTATGATACCACGAACATTTGCATAGTACAGTGTATGTACTCGCATATTACGGCGAGATACAAGTAGCATAAACGCCTGTATAGACTAAGCGCAACAATAACATACTGCCAGGAATATTTCGCCAAGTTAAAGGCACGCAAGTTCACCTAACTGCGCAGATACATACTTTACACGTACGCACGCGTACATGTGAAAGGAAAAGCTGGATTTTGCGTATCCGCATACAATGGTTTAGATAAAAGTAGCATTTCTAACAGTTTCAATTTCTATTTCACATTATGCATTCTTTTTATGTTATATACTCTGTGCTAACTGAATTAAATGTTCTAAAGTCCTTTAGAATATTTAATATATATTTACGATAGATATTTATTATTTATATTTTTAATATTGGATTGATATTTTTTTTTCCTAACTTTATTTTATTACAAAATTTATTTTTTTTTTTATTTTTATCTATAAATTAATTGACGTACATCTTCATTATTATTATGTTCCACTTTTATTATTAATATTATCGATATTTATAATTAATATTTACTAGACAGAAAAAAAAATATAATTTTAAAATATTTCAAGTAAATGAATTTCATTAATTGCAACAATGTTGCTGTATAGACGAAAAAAAGTTGCATATACTTTGAATAATTAAATTGCTACTGATAAATGTTAAGAAAATCTGTTTTTCTAGTGTCATCCAGAATTTCAGCTTACAAATGAAGTTTTATAAAGCGACCGCTATTTACACTATTGATATTTCATTTCAATCCCTTACACTTCACTCAAATCACAAACTTTATTTAAAATGCTATTAATAATAATAATAAAAATAATAAGTATGCTAGGCGAAAGAGTAATTGAGAAAGTGATTAATTAAAAGGATGCCTGAAGTTAGCGATTTTCGAGCTCAACTTCTTTTATCCGAACCGATGCGTATTGGTAGAAATCGAGAGCATGATTATCACCCTGTCTTATGCAGGCTGAAAGTGAATAACGTATTATCGAGACTTCCGTTACTGAATAAGTATTTTTATTTGCCCTCGTAATAAAATATATACATCACTCTCTTATTAAAATTACCAAGTGTACAAATAAGTAGATTTATGAATTGTGACATTTCATGGTTTTAGTTTAGAAATTAAACAATATCGCAAATAATTTTGATTGATTTTTAACATTCATTTCAATTTTTGACAATAAAGAAAATACGAAAAAATTTGTTATTTAATAATAAAATTTTTGTAATCCATTAAAATTGTAATATTTTAAATTTAAAATAAAGCTATATGTTTATAATGAATTTAAAAGCTATAGAGTGATTCTAATCATCATTTGACAAAATTATATAATATGTCTTTTCATAATTATACATTATTTATGATTTGAATTTCTAAAGTTACCAATTTTTTCCAACAAAGTAAGAATTAAAGCACATACCATAAGTGTACACAAATGTGATGTCGGCCTTTACTAATCATGAAACACTGGATCAAAATATCACGAGCACAATATACAACATCGGAAGCATCAAAATTCATTTGTTGATGTGATTTGATATGGGATTAAATATCGTATTAAAAACGTTAACGTCTAGCTCTTTTAAGACTTGCAATATTTCACAATAATCAGAGCAGAGCAAAAAGTAATCATTGGTTGTTCGGTCAAACGAGAAAAATTATTTATTTAAAAATTTATTTTAATACTGTTAAAATTTTATTTGTTTCATTCGTTCGCCTCTTATTTTCATCATATAATTTTATAACATTTTAGCCTGCATGTACTCACATTCGAAATATAGACAGTTCACGTGAAACTACGCTCGGTCGAAATTTCAGGATAACAACATGAATCGGGTGTGTCCAAGTAGGGAGAAGAAGCTGGCAGGAATGTGCGGCGCGGAATCGTAGTCAATTTGCTTGTTATCGTCGCCTGCCAAACTTGAGAACCTTTCGTCAGAATTTTGAATACCTTCACAAATAAATCGAACGCAAAACGATTAACTTTTTTATTTAATTAAAATATTAATGACGCGTATTCAATTCATTATCGGATGAGTGATTATCGGCGCGTTTCATTTAGAAATTAAAAATATAAAAATATAAGAAGAACCACGAAGAATCAAACTTACAAAACTCACTGGAGACCTTCATCTTACATGCACCTGCATATTTCTCTGTTCGATTTTTATTTAAATATGCATCCTTAGTCTTTCTCTCTCTTTCTCTGTGCCCGTTGATTAGGCCTTACAGTGCACGTGTGCTCTAATGCCTATTCTCTATTTTTAATTTGTGAAAAAAATAAGGATTACTAATATACTAAATAAGGATGTAACACAAAGTAAAGATCTAGATTATCAAAATTTTAAATTGAAAAATTTAAGTAATTAAATTATAAGTTCTATTATCAGTTAATGATTATAATTAACTAATTACATCGACATTGTTTTATTGTTTACTTTTTATTTTATTTTCAGTTGTTTTTCGGATTTTGTTGAAAACAGTATAGTCCAATCTAAATTTTTCCATATCTGACATGCTTTTCTTCACATATTTTTTATTTTTATTTAAAAATATTCATGTAGATAATAAGTAATGCAAATGAGTTCATAATAAAATAATTCATAATATAATAGTTAAAAAAAAAAAAAAGTTATTTTAATAATATCTTTTTTCTTAAGTTTCGAATCTTGCGAGTAAGATGCCGGTAAAAATATTGAGATAAGATGCCGGTGACATTTTACTACCAAAATTGCAGTGTAGTTTTGCGTTGTAACGCGATAATTAAAAATATTCTTGGGATAAAGAACAAAGTTTTAAAGACGTATGTCCTAGTTGTAAATTAAGTTATTATAATAATAAGGGGCTCAAATGTGATTGGGTTCAATGTGGACAGGGTACAAAGTGAATGTTGTAAAACTGGAATTTGTCCTGTATGCAAGTGTTAATAATTTTTTTTTATTTGTGCAAAAATTTCGTGCAAATTTAAATTATTTTTATTTAAAATAGTATGAAATTGCAGATTATTTTTCATATTTTGTTAAAGTTAAATTGAAGTGACATCTTACCCGCACGTGTGGGTAAGATGTGTTAGGTAGATTTTGCGTTACTTTGTTTAATAGCTATATTCTATTAAACAAATAAAGTTCAAGAATATTTTAAGAACATATTTTATAGATATTTTTAAACTATGCACGATCGAATAGTATAAATTTAATTTTATACATAAACATTTTTTTTCAAGTTTTTCCTTAAATGTGGCAATTTCTCCCGACTTAATGTAAATTTTCATTTTATTTTAAATTCAGGAGTAAAAATAAAATCTTAAAAATCAATTCTTCTTTTGCATTTAAAATATATTTTATTGACTTAATTGAAAATCATCTTTTGATTTCTCAGTTAAGAAATCCACTTTTTTGCTATTGGTTTTGTTTACAATATGATCATGAGGAAAAAGAGCGTTCATTTTTCAAAAAGTAATATAATGATGAAGTTTCGAACAAATGCTACCAGCTCCGCACATAAATAAATGATCGTCTCTCGGTCGTGAATCTTCGGTTAAAAGGTTGGCTGATCGTTTTGAACTATTATTAGCCTTCGGTGTGTAATAACGATTAGGCTCGCGCCTTCGGAAGTCAGTTCTATCGTATAGAGGTAATGACGTGTGATTACACGTTGGAATTAGTACATAAGAGAAGCTAGGAATTACCTTAGATAAGGTCGAGGAAAGCGGCAAAACAGCTAAACAACGGTACAATCAGGTTATCGAAGGTTGGCGTATGAATAAAAGGTACTCATCAAAGTTCACTGATCTGAAGTTGTATTGAACTCTGCCAATGACAAAAGATTGTTTCATATCCTTCAAATTCGTACTAAGGAAAAGTCATTAGTGAATAGCAATACAAACGCGTTTCAACACGATTAGTATTAACACTTGGCATGCGGGTATACTTCTCCGCCAAATTGCGCGTGCAGCGGGCGTTTTTTTTTTTAATCGCGCGGAAGTTGGGTTATTCAGAAAAATCACAGTAAATGGAGAACTACATCGTGTTTTTGAACGAAACTTTTTTTTATTTTACACTTAAATATATACTGTATGATTATATAACAAAAAAAACCCGCGCTTCAGTGACAGTCTGCAAAACACGTAAAAATACGTTGCCCGCATACCAAGTGTTAATCAATTATAAATTTATCAATAACAAATATATTACAACGCGATTCCAATAATTTAATAAATTAAAAAAATAAAATAAAATTTATTTATTTTTTAAAAAATGATTTGATTCATAGTCTTTTTTTCTTCTTTAAAATTCTTCTCTCCGCTATTAGGTAAAGATGTATTTATATTGGATACTGCCAGTGAAGCTTCTCATTTGAGTTAATCGCTGCAGGCACGATACATAAATTACTCGTCAAATGGCCAAAGGGCTGTATACTTGCATGAAACGGAGTCAAGTCGTAGGAGACATAACGGGACAAGGATGTGTGCGCGCCCACAGTCGTCAACTTGGCGCTCCGGAGCTCAGATCCTTGTGCCAGAGAGAAGAAAATTAAGTAAATACACATACACATACACACACGCGCGCGCGCGTCGTACGTACACACGTACACAAACATATATATATATATATATATATATATATATATATATATATATATAAATTTGCGCAGTGTACCGAAGAAAAGATCGCTCCACGAGGAGGGAGAAGTGGGAACAGGAGTGCGTGCACTGCTTGATCAGTCGTCAAGATTACGCCGAGTTACGTCAGAGTCTTATTGGTACGCGCAGGTACATTAAGCGGTCGATTAAGAGTCGACATCCAAGGAAGCGAGTGTATCGAGAACTTCGCGGTTGTAACTTTTTCAATGCTCAATGTACATACGTTTATCTAGTCGTCTTTCAACGGATTGGTTACACCACTCCCTCATCTTCGTTTCTGTTTAATTTCCATTTAGTTTCAAGCATTTTTTCTAATTTACAATTTCTTATTATTTTAATACATGTATAGTAATTTTGTGAAAAAAAACATTCACTTAATTAAGACATCCTACTCTACTGCTTATAGAATTGAATATAAGAAAATTAATTCGTCAGAAATTTATGATTTTTAATTGATTATTTTGATTTGTAATCAATTGACTATTCACAATAGCACACCATTTTAGTCTTTATTAACTGTGATATTAAATTTATTAGAGCTTACTTTTTATTTATTCATTTACCTTAATAAAAGCATTAAGTTTAACATTCATTATTTCTATAAATGTTAATCTTAATTATTTAATTTTAATGATTATTTTTTACATCTAATCAAAAAGTAAATATTTTTCCAAATATATATATATAAATATATCTTCACAAGATATCTACAATATATTTAGTATGTCTTAATTATTATAATATTAATTATTTATTGATGTAAAATACTTAATATATAAGAGAGTGCTTTTCATCTTGAAATCCCGCATGTATCACACAGTTATTTTCCGATTTAAAGATTTAAACCTTAGGCAAATATCTTCTAAGCTTTCCACGCCGATTTGACTTTCATTAATCAAGACTCGCAAGAAAGCAGCACTTCCTGGGCGATAAATAATGTCCCACACTAACACCAGTCGTATATACGCATAAGCATTAAACTCGCACTTCTGTTGGAGAAAAGAAGCTCTGCGTAATGCTTATTTGTACCAACACTAACAGGTACCTCCGACGATCTGCTGATGCGCTATTTTGCATATATAGCTATACATAGTTGCTTCGTTTACTCACGAGCTTATACATATGCTTATACAAATTCAAACGTGTGTGTATGTAGGTGCTTCCATGCTTTATGGTCAGTTCCTATGAAAATTCGCTCTGCATACTTCGTGAGAGAAATGAATTTTAAAATATATACACAAAGTATAAACACACGCGAGGATACGTACGCGCGTCCGCAATGCTATATAGAATTGTGCGCGGTATACGTACACGTGAGAGAGAAAGTACAAATGACGTTTTTTTTTAACTCGTAAGAAAGTACGTAATAGCAGAAAATTTCACACCTTAAGCTTATATAAGATCAACGGATGTATCTGGTGATGCAAAATTTAATAAAATTTCATGCGTTTCTAATTATCGGAAATGGAAGCAGTAACATCCTTTATTTTAAAAAAATATTTTGAAACGTTAGAAAATCAATATTAAGACATTTCCGTTTTTATTTAGATTTAAAGAATGATTGTATATTCATTTTTTTTAACATTAATTTTCAATTCGATTATATGAAAAACATTTACGTTATAAGTAAGCTTATTTTAAAATGAAAATACAATACTATATGTTGTTTCAATTTATAAAGTTAAAATATTTAAAATTATTAATAAATTATTCAAGGCTGTTTGTGCTAAAAAAAAAATAATCTCACAAATTAATATTTTTAATTTTTTCGGATGCTACTTTTAAAGCCAACTGGGTTAATTCCCATTTAAAATATAAATCAATTCTTATTCTTGTTTATTTCGCGTAAAAAACTTGTTATGTAATTTGCGCGACCGGTTCTTCAAGCCGTGTAACGACAGCATCTAAGTACGAATTTACTGGTCGCTAAGGCCAACTCGCGTTTTTCTCATGAGCATAATGATCATCAAATATTTGCTTCCTTGAACATAATACGCTAACGGTAAAAATTTTACTCTGTAAATTTTATTGATTAGAATAATTTTAACAAACTGATTGTTCTTTCTGATATTTTATTTTGTAATTTAATTTTTTTTAATTTTCTCTAAACAATGTAAAATTTTAATTGTATTCTTTCATATGTGCATAAATAATTTATCTATGCAAAGCTAAATTTGTCAATTTCAATCACCAGCTTATAAAACACGTTTATTCCATTAACGTATATAGCCTATTATTTAATAACTCTCAAATATCAAGCGAAGTTACATTGATAATTATAAAAAGTAGTGCGCTCGCCTATGTGAAATATGAAAATATGTGCAGCAGTACGGGATTTAAGCAATTCTCGACGTGGAAAAGAGGAAGAAAAGTGCTATGCGTGAGATCGGCAACACCCACGCGTCGAGTGTGAATATACTTTGGATGGCAAAAGTTGTGAGAGAGCAGCTTTCACATTTTCCATAAGCCGTATTTTATTTTCCCTGTACCGATAAATATGCACAAATTGAGCAGACGTGTATAGTTTTTTTTTTCTTTTCTCTGGCACATTTTTAAGCGAAAACACTTATCCACCTTTTGAAAAAATATAAACTAATTGAACTCATGCATAGAATTTGCTAATAAGTTTTTTTTTATTACTGTATACTTAATTAATTGACAACTGTTACATGACTTTTTAATTAACTTAAAATGAACATTATATGTTTGAAACAATTTTTAAAGAATTTTAGTGAGAGCTATATTATATTTTTTGTAACTTACAAATCTGCGAAAAAAATTTTCCATCAAAATACATTTTTTGATCTAATATTAGTTACTGCTTTAATCTAATAAAGTCTTATTTTTAAGTAATAACAAAAAATATTTAAGGATTAAACATAACTTTTATCTTATATTATAATTTGTATTAAATTTTTTTTTTTTTAACATCTAATATTAATATTGTGAATACTTAAAATATGATAATTGTGCAAAGACGTATCTTAGAAAATACTATAAACTCTTCATATATAAATGTAACAATGACAAAATTAGCACGAAATCAAAGACAGCAAAAAAACTGCAATCGGAGCTCAATTTATGCAATCAATACCACGCTGATTACTACACATCTAAGAGAAAAGATCCATGAGAATAAGGAACAGACTCGTCCTCATCGAAAGTTCTACTGTGTAGGTCTGATGATAGAGCTGTAATTTGTACTCACCTCTTTTTACCTTTCCGTTTTAAAAGTAACAACAACGGCCCGTAATCGTGGGAGTTAATCGTATTTTCACTAAGCCGTGAGTAACACAACTCTTCCTCTCAAAGAGTGTTCTTATATCAGTCTTCAAATCTTTTTAAGAGTATTCTTAAAAAATAATATGCACATAAGAACAAAACAGAAAATATTTTCTTAAATTTTCATGATACGTATAGAGCACCTTTTTAATTTTACGTTAAACATTGAATGATAATTACTTAAATTTGGATAAATCATCAGATATATATTTTTATTTTTTAATGACTTTATAAAGACATTTTTAAAATGTATTTTAATAATGGAATCAAATTAAAATAAATAGCCGCAACCTTGATTTTTAATCATTACTGGAATGTACAATGTATACACTTATGATCGCTTCATTATTTAATGTATTATATATTATTTAATAAAACATCCAATAAAAAGTTGTTAAATGTAACTCTAATTCAATTTATTATTCAAGATACAAAAAAAGAACTTAAGAAACAAAAAAAATAGTAAAAATAATTGAAATTTAATTTTGAAACCGAATATCTTGAGCAGAAATTGTCTTCTTGACCAAAATTATTTACTTAGATTAATGATGGCCAATCATTAACACAAAAGAAATGGAACTGAAACCAAATTGCTAAAACTAAAAGTTTAATAAAAAAATTTTTTTATGACATTCGCAATTTCTTGAAACTCATCTTTATTAAAAACAGATGTCAAAAGGAAATAAAATAGAAATTACCTGCCTTCATAATTCAATGAGACTATTCTCAAAATAAAATAAAAAGAAACGCATAAGTTTCATTCTTAGCTGAATGAAGTGAATTGGTTTTAATAGTTTTCGTATTATTTATATTTACAGAGAAACCTAATTTATGAAAATAGAGGATAGTATGATTTTTGTACATTTTTTACAAGAAAAAAATCAGTCTTTGAAATTGAGGTTGAATTTCAAGGTCATTTTGAAGTCAAGTTTATTTTTTTCTAACATCGATTTTTTACTCTAAATTCTGAAAGTGCTTAGAATTCTGCGCTTTATTTCGTTGGGTCTTTTAAAAAGTGTCACCCTGTACATAGCACGCAGAGTATATCAATAATTAATTAATATATAAAATTACATATTTATAATATATTTATAAAATAAATAATTTATCTAGATATCAATGTAAAATAATTAATTTTATCTTTATTTTCATTTTATTTGTAATACTTATCAGTATTTTTTATATCAAAAATGATAAACTAGTTTTTTTTTTTTTCTTTTTAATATTTATACCATAAAATATCTCTTGAAAGCCTACATTTATATTAATTATTGAATAATCAATAGCAAGATTAGTCAATTCGTAATTATGTGGAACTGCTTTGCGGTCAATCAATTCTTTTCTAAACAATTTAAGTGTATCTGCTGAGCTCTCAACTATAGTAAATTGATCCATTAAATTGTGATTTTAAATTACATGAATAAGTCTCTTAGTATCAAATAAAACATTATGTACAACAAGTAAACAAGATGAGGATGCACTGTTTAATAATTGCGAAAAAGCTACAGGTGCATTTTTCAAACTGAATGCTGCAACTTTATCATTCATGTAAAATAATTTACCGCCAGTGTGATACAAACTGTTAATTTTAGAAACATAATTTGAAATAGCTTAGGTAGCGAAACTAAATTTAGCATTATTTCGATCTCGCGAGTTACTTCCAATTGAATTAATACCAGCATTACTTTGGCGTATAACAGCTTCTGATTTTTCACATCTTTTACGTAAGTTTTTTCTTATTGACGTTAGTTGCAATAGTCTCGATTTTGCTCTTTAGTAATTTTTCGTATAGACTTTGTCTTTCTTAATTAATCAACTTTATTACGGTAATTGATCATAACTTTTAGCGGAATCAGTCCCGAAATTTGTTTAACAATCAGCAAAAAGACATTTCCACCATTTTTAGTCAAAACTGCAGAACCCTTCTCGAATTACAAAATTCGATTTTATTTGGACACTCAGTTTTTGGACCTCGACTAGCTGCAATTCTGTTTAAATTTTCATTAAATTGGCTAGATTTCCTTTACTTTCGTCAATAGCGACAGCGGTACATAAAGTATATTTTAATATGAGATGTAATTTCAGTTTTAAATTAGCGAATCCGTGTAGTTCGTTAGTCCAAATTTTAACCGAATGAATAGTTCTATCAGATAGATCTTTTCTGACAACTATAATTATACCATTGACTTCATTACCTATCACAATGCCAACAGCTTTCAGTTTAGAATCTTGTCATTATTTAACTGCACTTCAGTATCAATTTCAATGGCTTTAACGCTTTTGCAAAAGTTTCTCCATCAGTCATAATTATTTCAAATCACATTTTAAAACATTGACGATATATCTTATTAAATAATCTAAAACTTTCTTACTTAAGAAGCCGATAATAGCCGAGTATCCATTTAGTAGCTTCGACCGTTTTCACCCTAACTCGAAATCATCATGAAAGAAACAATTACATGAATAATTTCTCTCCAAATAGTATCAAATTCTTTAGAGTTTATTGAAGCTCTGAGAGTTAATAATTGAGCGAGTAAATCTTGAGCTATTTATCGTTTAAGGGGAGGTTCTCATCTAGCGACCCAAAAATTACGTGATTTTCGCGATTTTTTTTCTCATGGAAGGAAATAAATAAAGTAGTCAAGTTTTTTGGTACTTATTAAGTATGTTATTAACTACTTTTACAAATTTTTTTGAACAAAAATACCGAATAGTTTATTAGTTATATGCATTGAAAAATAATCATCGAAAAAAAAGACACCTCCACGGGCGGCAAGGTAACTCATCCAATTTTTGTTTGAAATCAAAAAATCAAAGTTTGTTATAAACTAGAAGACATTTGCTGAATTTTGAACTAAAATCACGAAGAAAAGTTAAAAATTAACAAAATGGCGGACTTGCAAAAAAAAATATTTTTTTGCACTTTTTTTTGCTCTAAAAAGTGCAATAACAATAAAAATAATCATTGTAAAATTATGATTTTAAGTCAAGATCCAGAAAATTTAATTACATTTAAAATAAAAAGAAATTCATCTCGATATCTATAATAGTTTTTGAGATATCTTGCCGCCCGTCTCAAAAAACATGGTTTCGAGAAAAACGCGTTTAAAGTTTTAGTACGCGATTTAGTACGTAAAAAGACGACTTCGGTTTTTTGACTATAACTTTAAAAATAAATTGAATTCGGCAAAACGGGTTTCACGAGCATATTCTACGAGACATTTGCGAACTTTTTAAGCAAAAAAAAAAATCGATTTTTTGGTCGTGCTTGATGAGAACCTCCCCTTAAGTAATTCTTTTAGTATCACATTTCATACAGACTATTTTTAATATAGAATGACTTCATTCTAAAGTTTCTTCAATTACATTATTTAAACTTAAAGTCTCCTTATTACAACTAAAGTATACAACATTTTTCCTCGATTCTTTAAAATTAATGATCCGAAAGTTTTCACAAATAACATCTGCATCTTTTTTTACCTCAGCCATCGCAAGTAAGGTCTAGTTTCTTTTATCAATGGCCTTTTTATCTAGCAAATCTGTCATTCTTTTCTTGGACTACACCATTCACACC
Source organism: Chalcis sispes (assembly GCA_949987625.1). Lineage (NCBI taxonomy): Eukaryota > Metazoa > Arthropoda > Insecta > Hymenoptera > Chalcididae > Chalcis > Chalcis sispes. Next base: position 49,533,236 of record OX465098.1, on the reverse strand, counting down.
TGTTTTTTAATTGAAAGTGATTTAAACTACGTAACTACGTAATGTAAGTGATCCAAACTGTGCTGTGAAGGTTATTAAAATTTTAACGCAATGGAGTTCTTTCAAATATGGCGCCATGGCCGCACATTATCGCGGTATTGTCGCATTGTTACTTCTTGATGAGTACTTATTCGCCAACACAAGCGAGGTGTCGCTAAGTGTACATAGTCAGTTAATTGCAAAAATTTCTTATCCATAACGGAATGAAAAGTACAGTTCTGGCATACTTTTGAGGCCTATATTGTATCACGATAATAACCTTAAAAAGTTTTAACATAGAACCCCCATTCTATACATATATTGATAGTATCAAATTTTAAGCACATAAATTTTAGCTTGACTGTTCCACATTCACAATAGTATTTAAAATTAAATTTATTTAATTTATTAAATTTTAGTAAATTCACATGCATTTAATAGTTATTTTCTACTTTCATGTATAGTCATGATTAGAATATAGTTAATAAAAACATTTTACTATTGTTAAATTTTACTGTTGTTATTTATAAAATAAAAGGGCTTGATTAAAAAAAAAAAAAATAAAAATTGCAACAGTACTTCGTAAAAAAAAGAATTAAATGACTCAGCCAAAAAAAATTCTTTGAAGCGTTATCTCAACTTTATATTTTTTAAGGCTTACATTTTTATCTTAGAAACCAATAATTATTATATAGAAAAATTTTAACTATTATTAACATTTAAATTCTCGTATTATCGTGCCGCTACAACCTTGTTACGACGTTTTCGCGCGACTATTTTAATATTCCCGATTCAATATACTATTCCGAGTTTTCAGAAAAAAAATTTGTTTCACAATTAACATTCTCAGTCTGATATTATTTGATAGATCAGTGAAAGTGTCACCATTATTCTGGCGCAAATTGTCTAATAAAAGGCTTACTCCACTCACTTTCTAGGAGTTATAGATGCTGACATAGTTCATTCTACCATTTTGGTCGACCTTTAGATACCTGATTTGATTTGATTATCTTTTACTGTGCCTATAGATTTTGAATCAATTTTTTATAAATTATTTGGTTTTTTTTAAATATTTTATTTAACTTCATATTTTAAATATGGCCGTAAGAGTTTTATCGCTTTACATTCTGCAAATCGTATTAAATAGATAAAAAGTATGAAACATTAATTTTTTTTCATTTATTCAATTTATTTATGTAGCTACTACTATATTTGATAAAATAAGAATTATAAACAAATAAAATCATAATAATAGATGATAATTACTTATAAAAAAAATAAATAAATAAATAAAATAACAATGTGAGAACTAGTTTGCGATATAAATCATGCAAGTGTGAGTCGTCAAAGTTTGTAAAAACCGAAATTGTCAAACAATTGATATTAAAAATTTTAGAATTTTATTTATATTTTTTATTGTATTAATAGATTATTTAAAATACTTTATGTAAAGAATTAAGATTGTGTGCGAAGTAAAAACTACTGGGTATACTGTCGATATTAAAGCGGTATCATTTTTGCATGAAAATAAAATCATAAATAAATTTCAAATGCAGTTATTAAAAAAAAAAAAAAACAAAAAAAAGAATAATGTAATGAAATATTTTAAAAGCATTAATTGTGAACAAAATAAAATTTTGTAAGCGGAAAATACTATCTTAAATTATTATCTACAATCAGTAGTTAGAAATAATTTATTCTGTTTATTTCTGAAATAATGTTTTAATATTGTATTTGACATTTAAATAAACAGTGATTAATGCATTCCATTGTTTTGAAATTAGTTTTTGCTTTGAAATCAGTGAGGTTATATTAAATGCAACTAACTCAAATATATTTAAATTAGATACTTTATCATCATTAAATAAAAAATAAATATAAGAACAGTGAAGTAAAAGTGAAAATATAAATTAAACAAAACTTTTTCAACTATCACAAATTGTTTTTCTCGCAATTTTATTTTACATCGTATACTTAGTTAGACGTTTTCAATATCTGGACTGGATATATCAAGTCTCTACATTTCATATATATAGTTTATTTAATATAGATATAGAGTGTTCACAAATGCACGACCAGCAGAACTTATATATTTAAAACAAGTTTTGACTTCTGTCTACCTCTGTTGTAGACAGAACAGAATAACCGCAGTTGATTTTTAGTTCTCCTTCTCTTTTTCTATTTCCTCTCTTTTCATTTGTGACAAATTTATCAGTACGGACTGACTAAGAGAATACAATTACCAGTCATTTCATTTATTGTAAGAAAAACGATAACATGTTTCGTTATTTGGCTGCCGTAATCGCCTCTGCGATATTTTTAAATTATAATAACGCAGTAAGTACATGTTTTGCATTCGATTTAATATTCAATTTAGAAATTGAAAATAGATATCCAAGAATGTTTTAATGTTAGTAAATATTTCGTTTAAGAAAATCGTTAACAAAATAACTTTAATACATAAATAAATTTATTTCATAAATATTCGTTAAATAAACGAATATTGTTGACACAAGAATTCAAAAATTATGTTTAGTATAATAATAAGAAAATATTAAATTTCTGCTTTTTCAATAAATACCTATGTTAATATTAACAATTAATATGTACATTAAACAAATAACAAAAGAACTTCTAATGAAATCATAATTTTAACAACAACAAAACTTTTATTATATAATTGTTTTAGTTAATTAATGATAGTCCAAACAAAATCATAGTCAATGTTTACTATGAATCATTATGTCCATATAGTATGCTATTTGTTGCTGATAAATTAGTTCCTGCTTACCAGAGTTTAAAAGACTACATAAAAATTAATTTTGTTCCTTTCGGAAAAGCTTCGGTAAATATGAAATTTTTATTTAATTTACATACATACATAACTTAATTTGATTATTTTTATATTTATTTATTTATTTATTATTTACTTAAATTAAACAGTATATTCTTGGTAATCCTATAAAATTTACATGTCAACATGGTCCCAATGAATGTCATGGAAATTTAGCGCAGGCTTGTGCAATTTATGAAATTGAACAAACAGTCAAATTAGAAGAACAACAACAAAAAACTGTGGATACCGTAGGCTGTGTAATGGAAAATAGAAATCCAGCTTCTGCAGTTCCAGAAGTAAGTTTTCAAAATTTTATGTATTATATTGAATTTTTGAGACTTGATTGTCAATAATCGTTATATTAATTTTTAAAAAGATAAATTACGATTTATTTTGTAACACTATCACATATTTTTACTTAATTATTCTTCCGTTTTATTATTTTATCAAATTTTACTAAAATAATTTAACAACAAATTGTTATAATAACAAAAATACGTATCTATAAAATACTTATAGCACCTCGTGTCTTTGCTATCTAATCAACTCTAAATATATCAACTTGAATTTAATGATCGAAAAAAATTAATACGCAATACATATGAATAAGAAAAAATATGTATAACTATATTATTTCATAAATTTAATTTAATAAAATAAGTATTACAAGCTATTTCAAAATTATAAGTTTGTTAAAAAGTCAATATTAATAGCATATTTACGTATTTCAATTGAAATAAATATTAATTTTATTGTTTCCTTCTATTTTAAATTATTTGATTTTTTATTAAAAATTCATAATTTGCAACTGTAAAAGTTGCCAACTACCAATTTTCAAATTAAATTGTACAATTCAAATTGTACTATACTAGATTTCATCATTAATTGCTTACAATAACGCCGTGGCAAATTAAATAAAAGCTTTTTGTTAATCGTTCCTTATCCATAATATTATTCTTGAAAATAAAGCTGTAAGTTGTTGAAGTGTTAAAAACCATTAACAAATTTAAATATCTTGATTCAATAATATTTGAGTGAAATAAAATAATGATAAATAATATTTAAAAGTTATTGAATCAGAATTTTCTGAAGAGAGAGACTATATCGAAAGAATAACTTAACGAATTTACTATGTTTTAATCACTTTTTTATGAGTAACCTTATTATTGACCTGGATTCTTAGAGAGCGGGAGATTCTGTGTTCAGTTGGTTTGACCCATTAGTCAAAGTAAGATCTAAAAGTTACCTGATAGTTTAAATATTCCATCAGTAGACTGACAGCTTATCAAGATTAATCTTGAGATTTCATCATGTTATCAAATTATAATTTCTATATTATCTAAAACAGATAATTTTGCATTTAGGTAATTTAATATGCCACTAACTTAGCAACCTCGAATAAATACTAATTCTTCGATTATAAAAGCCAGATCGTTTATCTTCAGAGAAGTTATATCCACTATTCAGGTAGCCCTGCTCCCTCTTGAAAGCCAAGAAATGGTCAAAACATGTGAGTTTTATCACCGAGACGGAGGTAGCCTCAAACTATTACCTCCTTAAACGGGTCCATCTGGAAAATTCGATAAGCGCATGAATTAATATCTGGTTACGATTTATCTGCACTTCGGGTTCAATTCTGTTCCTACTTTGATGAGTTTTAATAATATTTTTGATTGAAAAAATATTACTTGTAAAAAATAATTCTTTCGGTAACAATAAATTATTTGTAATAAAATATTCTAATTATATTGAGATTCTTAAACGTGGCGTTTTTTATTCTCAATAAAGATGCTTTTCTTTATACATTTTATGCTCTGTTTGAGCTACTTAATTTGTTAATAATAAACGTCATAAGTACAAATCTGTTAAAAACTTAAGAGTAAAGTCACGTGACATTTTTGATTGTGCACTTCTCCAAAAAAAATTATGTTTCAAATTATGGATTTCATAAAATATTATATGCAATAAGCCGTAGACATCATAAATCTGTTATAGACTATTTCCAGAATTTGCCTCTGGATGTATTACGTCACAGGAGAACTCGTGAGGATAATCGCCTCTCATTATCCTGTGGCACAACACACATCCTGTCATCTTATTCTGAAAATAACCCACGCCATAATTAACCACTTCTCTGACTTGTAACATAAATAGCTATTAAAATTCCAGTTACAATTGCAAAATTTTAAAATAAGAATATAAATAAAACAATATTACCGGTAGCATTTTTCAGGTGCCAACGTCAGCTGTTACAAAATACAAAGAAAGTCTGTTTAAAAACTTTAAAAATATATTCCATTTAGAAAATTAAGTATTTTTTTAAACTTACGACTTCATTATCACTTTCCAAATTATAATTTCATATTACTTATTTTATTGAGATATGATAAAAAATATAAATATTTATAAAATTTACAAATTAAAATCATTAAAATTTAGGACTTAGACTAAATTTGATGAGTTCCATATAAGACTTTCTTGTAATTATATGTGAAAAAATTTAACAAAAACGAAATAGTCTTTGCGTAACTGTAATGATATTTGCTTATTTATATTGATCTACATTAAAACAATTTTATTGAATTATTGAAGTATTTTATATAATTATTACAGTAATGCTCACTTAATAAAATTATACAATATTTTTAAATTGTTAATCAATATTTTTTACTTAATATAGTGTGCTGAAAAAGCCGGATTCAGTAAAAAATCAATTGTGAATATCAAAAATTGCACGAAAAGTTCCATCGGTGGTGCTCTTCTCGTTGAATATGGAAAAAAGACAGAAGCTTTTGAATCACCTCTATTATCGGTTCCGTCAGTCACTATTAATGGGGTAATTATGATATATTATACTTTTCCGTAATAATAAATTATATTTATTTTCATAAATAAATATAATTATTAAGAAGCCAATGTATATAATTTTTTCTTTTAACACGTTCCGTATACCAGATCGATTTTTTTATATACTTTCCATTCAGACTATGTGAAAATCATCAAAATACGTAACACATCGTTCAATAAATTCCGAGACTAACCCAGAGATGGTGCTAGTAGTACCAAACTGGCCACGTTTCCATAGAGTGCGAACCTTTAAATGAAACGAATAAAAATTTCACGTCGATCGGATCACAGACAGCAGAGTTATCGAGGTTAGAGTAAAGTCACTTTGTAATTTGTTTGAAAAATGGAAAAAAGCGAGTTTCGCGTGTTGATAAAACATTGTTTTTTAATGGGTAAAAACACCGTAGAAGCCTAGCAATGGCTTGAAAAACATTACCCGGACTCCTCTCCATCCAAACCAACGATTAGTCGTTGGTATGCTGAGTTTAAACGTGTTCGTACGGACACAAACGATGCGGAACGTTCGGGTAGGCCATTGGAAGCCGTTACACAGGAAAATGTAAGTGAAGTGTTAAAAATTGTAATGAAAAATCGCAAAGTGAAGGTCCGTGAGATTGCAGAAATGACACAGATATCATCTGGAAGCGTATTTACAATCCTTCATGAAAAATTGAGCATGAAAAAGGTTTTTTCCAAGTGGGTGCCGCGATTGCTTTCAGTGGAACAAAAACAGCAACGAATCGACGATTCAGAGAGCTGTTTATCGCTATTTACTCGCAATATAAAGGATTTCCTGCGTCGATACGTGACCATGGATGAAACATGGATACATCATTTCACTCCGGAGTCGAATCGGCAATCATCTGAGTGGCGCATGGCTAGCGAAAGCCGCCCAAAGCGTCCAAAAACGCAGCAGTCTGCTGGCAAAGTCATGGCGTCTGTTTTTTGGGATACACATGGCGTGATTTTCATTGACTACCTGGAAAAAGGTAAATCGATCAACAGTGATTATTATATTGACTTGTTGGTACGTTTGAAGGAGGAGATCGCAGCAAAACGACCGCACATGAAGAAGAAAAAAATCCTTTTTCACCAAGACAATGCACCATGCCACAAGTCCATGAAAACAATGGCAAAATTGAACGAATTGGGCTTTGATTTGCTTCCCCATCCCCCGTATTCGCCAGATTTAGCCCCCAGCGACTACTGGCTCTTTGCTGATCTCAAAAAAATGCTTCAGGGAAAAAAATTTGGCTCGAATGAGGAGGTCATTGCCGAAACTAAAGCCTATTTTGAAACAAAGGATAAATCCTTCTATAAACATGGTATAGAAATGTTGGAAAGGCGTTGGAAAGATTTTATCACTCTAAAAAGAGATTATATTGATGAATAAAAATGATTTTTGAAAAAAAATGTTGTTTTCGTTTTTAGTCTCGGGACTTATTGAACGATGTGTTAAGATATAAAAGCAATTAATTTAATTTTTTTAAAATACTGATTAATCACTGAATCATGAATTTTCAAGAAGTACTCCGGTTTGCAATAAAGATTTGGCAAAGTTCAGAGAGTTCACAGATATTTAAAAATACAAAAAAATGTACTACTTTTAAAAAATTTTGCAAATTATCCTTCTTTTAACATGGTACTCCTTTTATAAACATTTTTAAAATTTGTTATTGTTATAATAATATCTTTATTAACTTTTAATTACTATTTAAATGTATGTCAACTATTTACATTAACTTTGAAACAAATTAATTTTGCTTCAATTAAAAAAAAAAAAAAAATTGTCATTTGTAATTGTAAAATTTCGGAGTAAATTTATGTTGTAACCTTACACTTAGATATTCAGAATCGTTTGACTATCAAAATAGTTTTTTAAAATTACTTTATTTAAATAAACAAAATTGGTTAAAAGAGAATAACCATAGTTGGTAAAGTAATGAATTATTCAATTTTTGCTTGATATATGAATGTTTTCTACCAGCGAGTTTCTAAATATTTATTCTTATTCATAATTATATAGCTCAACAATTTTATATAAAATAGAATTTTTTTTTTTTTTCAGATCAAGAATAAAGAAGCAATATCTAATTTTTCAAAGGAAATATGTCGATTAATTCCTGTCGAACAAAAACCCAGTGTTTGCATATAATGTAGAGTGTGAAAAAAAAAACATTCTTTGAGATTTTTAAAATGATTTTATTGTAAATTTAAATCGTCTAAACGAAAATTTAACAACTTTCATTTTATTGAAATACTACATGTTTTTAAAATAAAACTTTTTCTCGACTTTACTTCTCTTTATCGATAAATAATTCTAAACGGAAAATTCGTATTTTTTATTTTTACCGATTAATAATTCTATAAAATAAAACTTATTTATTTCACAAACATATAACTTATGTGTTAATTCGACCAATATTCAAAATTCTTTGCCGACAATCCTTACTATGGGCGGTTGTTTAATCACAGATACATAGTGTGTTTGTCATTAACAATATAAACGTAAACGATAAATGCTTTATTTAATTTAATGTATTTGTAACACATAAAAATTCGTTATCGATAATCTTAACTCTACGATTGCTTGACCACAGACCATTATGTGTTTGACATCGGCAGTTTGAACGTAAACAATGAGTGTCTTATTTTATTTTATTGAATATATATGTTCTTTAGTTTTATTTATTGTTGCAAAAGAATTTTACTATTTTGATTAATTTTATCTAATTATGAAAATATGTGACAATTATTATACTATTTTTCATTTTGACTACCACAGTTAGTGTGGTACACCTTCAAGATCTTAAAAATAATTTTCTTAAACAACTGGCTATAGCAAAAAAAACTTATATATATACAGACTTATACTCCCGTGTATGAACGCAATCGATAGTGCACCAGTCACTTTAGCAAATTATATTCTTTAGCACCGAGTAACAGCCTTAAAGGCCTTTGTCGTGTCACTCGTAAGCAACAGGTCGTTGAAATATTTTAGTTCGCATCAGCAAGGCGCTAAAGATACTTACGAAACGTGGGTACGTAGCTTCTCCAAAGAAAGAAGAAACAACGTGTCCAAGCCAAGAGAAGATACGCTCCGAGTCGAGAATGCAGCCATAATATTGCTCACTGCTCAGTGCTCGAGGTCTGCATACATATGCGCACGAAAATATGTACCTGCGCATCCACGAAATCCATTTTAAGCTTTGCAATTTCCGGAGGAATTCGCATTCTTACATACGCTTATTCGTGTATATTTGCCCCATAATTATTGATGCTTATAATATGTCTTTTCTAGAAAATAATCAAAAAAATATTTCCACTTAAGGGGTTACATAGGTTTAAAATAATAAAAAACGACTTTTTAAACTATTTTTTTTAATATTAAATAATGTATTAAACTATTATATGTTATTTCTATCGAATAAAGTAACTTTTGAACTGTATGTAAAAAAATTTTTATCAAAAAATGTTGAAAATTCGCCCTCTGACGGCTATTTTACGAAAATCTTCAAAAAATGTGGTGGACATCATAACTTGGGCTAGAGTCATCTGAAACAAAAAAACAAAATTTTTTCTGTTAGTGTATGAGTTTAGCTTGCACTCGAACGAAGGATTTGTAAAAAAATTGAAATCTGAATTTTTGGCAACCTTGCGTGTCAAAAATTTATTTTTCGACACAAAAACCCAATAAATAATGCCATGTGTAATAAATTCCAATTAACGAAAAAGAAAATCCTTCGTTCAAGTACAAGCTAAACTCATACACTAACAGAAAAAATTTTGTTTTTTTGTTTCAGATGACTCTAGCCCAAGTTATGATGTCCACCGCATTTTTTGAAGATTTTCGTAAAATAGCCGTCAGAGAGCGAATTTTCAACATTTTTTGATAAAAATTTTTTTACATACAGTTCAAAAGTTACTTTATTTGATAGTAATAAGATATAATAGTTTAATATATTTAACATTAAAAAAAATAGTTTATAACGTCGTTTTTTTAATTATTTTAAACCCATGTAACCCCTTAATTAAAACTTTTATGAATTTGAGCGTTTTATCGTTATTATTAATATTATTATCAACATCGTTAAATCTAAAATATTGAATTTATTTATTTGTTCACTTTGTTTTTTTTTATTTTTTTTTTTTTTTTATTTTCATGTACATATATATATATATATATATATATATATATATATATATATATATATGATAACTTAGTATTAGAATTAGTCTTTAGTTTAAGTTAATTATTAAACAAATAAATATATAAAAAATTGTATCTTATGTAAATAAATAAGGTATAAACTGTAACAAGTCCGCGCTCAAGAGGATGCGATCTTGGAAAGCTTAATAAAAACTATTTAAATTCAAAAATTCAAATTCAAAACTTTGTTTATTATTAGAAGAAATAAAATATCCCAAGTGAGAAGGTTATAATATTTTATACATTCATAAAATTTCGAATAAATATATTGAAAGATAATATGTTAGGATTATAAAATATTTTTATGAAAAATTAATGCTTTGCCGATTCATACGTATCTACACCCGTAATTGTTTTGCGAAACTTCAACCATATCGGAAGTAATTTAAAACTTTTTAGATTACTGCAGCGTTGTACTATACACTGTAGAGTTTCATTATAAACTAAGTATAGATTATTAATAAATAAAAGTTAAATAAAATTAATTTACGCAATATACACATATATATAGCATAAATTATTAAATTATAAAAGTTTTTCTATAAAGCAACTTTTTGTTTAAATATCAATATTTTATACGATAATGATGGTTATGAAAAGGCAGTAAAGCACCTTAAGTTGATAAAAATTTTTATAGGTTTATTATTATTTTTAATGTTTGCAAAAAAAATTTGAATAAAAAACAGTCTATTTTTAAATAATCTAAAAATGATTTATTTATTATGTAAACTATTAACTATTTATGAGACTAAATTTTAATTGTAAATTTGTTTTTGCAATAGTGTACTAAAAAGAAAAAAAAATGCAGTCACGAGACTGCCGATAGAGCTAAAATCTTAAACATATATGTAAAACATTCACTTGTATTTTAATATGGAAGTTGAACAATATAGTAATTATAATGACGTAATATTTTTTTAATTTTAATAATAACAAACAAAATGTAAATAAATGAATCTCATAAAAATATAATAAATTAATATTAATATTCGTTTGTACTATGAAGCAAGTGAACGATTTATGGTATCTTAACTATGAAACCAAATTTTTCGTTTTTATTTTATTTAAAAGTCATCGCACATGCTTAAATGCAATTTATCTTTAAAAATTCAATTAACGACTGTTAACTTTCGTTTGCAAAATGAACGTTCAAATCTTCAATTACAATCATCGCAATGGCATTACAATGATTTTTCGAGCAGTGTAGCATCATGAACAGTGTATGGCAGTAAATGAAAATTTAATAATATTGCTATCATTGAAAATATAAATGGCGATTATAATAATTTCTTGGCTATTTTCAGTTACATATTTTACCGATTACAGGTGCTTCTGCTTCGATAGCGTTTCTTGCGATCTTCAATACGAGGGGTAATTTATAAAAAAAGAATAACATTAACGTTTCGATTTTACACAAAGTTCTAACATTTTTTTGTTTGAATTTAGAAATACAATTGAAATTTTCATTATCAAATTTAAACATTTTGACTTATTAACAATCGCTGCCAATATTTTTTTCGAAAGTAGAAGTACACTAACATTCATCGTGCGCTAAGTACACAATAACAACACTATCTTAATCATAAAAACCATGAAAAAAAATTAAAAATATTATATTATTAAAAATTCAAAAATATTCTTTTATTTAAAAGCGTAACAAAAAGGCGCATTTTAACGTCAGTAGAAAACCCTTGAAACTTTATCTGCCCAACGCAACACTGTAAATCAGTGTTTTTACGACCGACATGCGTTCATAAAAGACGAACGTTAAAACCGAATTTTTTTACATTTCCTTTGAGATATTTAATACAAAATGTTATTTGTTAAAAATATTTTGTTAAAAATAAAAAATAAGTAAATATGTAATTGAACAAAAACTACGAAATTAAATTTTAATTTGATTGATGTAAATCAAATTTAAATTCTAAAGCATACGTGTCGAGTATTCAATTTTTTAATTAAATATTCATATTATATATTCGATAAAAGTAAAATAACTTTTTTTTTTTAGATTTAAAATGCGTAAGAATTTCGAAAAATCAAAGAAAAAGAAGAAAAATCAAAAAAAAAAAACAAATATTACATATGAATTAAATTTTGTTATTTTTAAAGAAGTAAGCATAATTTGTAAAAATACATTCATTACAGTTTTTTTTTTTTTTTTGAAGATTGCTGGCTAGAAAGGATTCAAAATCAATTATATAATGTTATTATATTACTAGAATTATTAAAAGACGTAAATAAATGCAGTAAATTAAAAGAAGTTAAAAATATTATTTTGCTACAATGGTTTACGAATGAGAAAAAAAAAAAACAAAGTAAACGTTTCAATGCAGGTGTTCAATTTATTTACGCAACAATTGTAGAGATTTAATCTTATGACAAGTTATTCCAACCGAATATCAACAAAGCTGGTTATAACATTTTCTTCGATATTCCGGTTCGTAGGTTCATCTTACAAAGGCATATTACTTGGCTTGCATATTCCTGGATTATTTTTCTCTTGCGTCGATGAACGTACGAGAGAGAGAGAGAGAGAGAGAGAGAGAAAGAGAGAGAAAGAGAGAAAACTTTGTATTGGCTGACACGGGGGCGGGGGTTGACCAAAGGGCGGCTTTGCCGAGAGAAACATGCGCGCAAGCGAGCGAACACGCGCAAGAATTAACCAGCGCGCGTGCGTATATACATGCATTGTAATACGCGCGAGTAATCACTATGATTGCGGTGGGCGTTACAAATCCTTAACTTTAATAGCCTGGGCCAAAAGTATGCGCGCACACGAACCAGCTTGAATCTTTATCGCCTTCTCTCTCTCCCTTTTGTAAACTCGAATGTATATATACACGTACGTATATGTACACACGCAAGTGTGCATATATACACTCTCTCGCTCTAGTCTGGCTCATAATTTTTGTTGCACGTAAGAGAGGGAGAGCCCGCGCGGAGCAAGCAAGAGCATCGAAGAAGAGAAGAGCTTCTTTCGTTCTTTTTCTCTTATTTCCATTCCGGCTTTATCCTACCTCTCGTTCTACCTTACACGCGAGACGACGTGTAATAAGCGCTCGAGGCGCTCACTGGCCCTGTCTCCGTCTGTGCAAGCCTTTACTTTCGCATCGCGGCATCAAGACTTATGTACGAGAGAATGAGAGAAGAAAAAGATAAAAGAGAGAGAGAGAGAGAGAGAAAAAAAAAGTAAAAACGTTTTTAAGAGCTTTGAATGTATATACAAATACATACACTTGATGAGCTCTCTTTTAGTTTGAAATATAGAATTACATTATTTGTGATCAAATATTAGTTTGCTATCTTCGCTTAGCTACTGTCTTCTAATTTTATTCTAAAATCCTTATTGAAATGCAGATTCTGTAAAATGATTTTGTCGATGCTCTATTACGAATTTAGAATACCCAGATATACAATATTTTACAATAGAACAATCATTATTATTTAGGTGTATTAATTATTTAATGTTATGGTGAAAATTTATTAGAAATTTTTATTTCAACGATTATTATCGAAAAAAAAAATTAAACTTGGAATGTTGATTATGCTTTAAAATAAATAAAATTAGAGAAAAGTAATTTAATTCTAAATAAAACGATAATGTTTTTAATATTTAACTGGAATACTTAAAATGAAAATTTAACAATATTACTCGTTATTTTATTATAGAATCACACATCTGTATAGTAATTTGCAGTTTATTTTCTGCAATTTATGTATCTACACTTAAGTATATACCTACACTTCGGTTGTGAAAACTAATACGATAATACGAGTACTATAATAATTATATTAAGCACTTAAATACTATATAATAAAAATAAGAAAAAATATACTTCGAAATGAATTCTGTAGAGCAGGTTATGTACCTTATTAAGTTATATTAATCTTAATTTCTCTTCTTACATAATTGAATGATTAAATTCAGATGACGAAAAGAAAGTTTAAAAATCCAGCGTGTTTATATTCTTTTTTAAGTTAAAAAATTATATATCGGATAAATTTTAACAAAATACATTTGAATTATTTTAAAAATATAAAAAAAAATTATGTATATTAAAATTAAATTATCTTAAATTAGAGTTGAATATTTCAATAAAAGCAAGTGTAACTTGGTTTACTGTTGATAACAATATATTTTCATTATATAAAAAAAACTTCAAAACATTATATAGCTTTTTGTGCTTAATATCAGCTCTATGATGAAAAATACTTAGTATACAAATAATAATAAGTAGTACTAAAAAGTTGTAATTTATATATTTTTCTTAATATACAAATTATTGAGTCTTAAACTATTTACGTACTATATACTGTACACGGAGAAAAATTTCTAATTAAAATTTCAAATAACTTTGCTATATTGTTGACTAATAGTGCTAATATGCATTTCAACAGGAAGACTAAAATGATTTTTTATTAGTTTTAGCATTGTTAAAATTAATAATTGGATGAGAATAATTTTTATTTTACTAGAAATTTTTAAAGATTGTAATTTTCTTTTGTATATTCTTTTCAAATGTATAAGCCTTCATTACGTTTCTTTTAGTTTAATCTTTTTTAATATAAATGCATAACTTTAATTTAATCTCTCGTATTTAAGACATTTATCTCTATAAATTTATCTCTATTTTTCTATAGTACTTAGTACCTGTTTTCTATAAATTTCATTAACTCATTTTTTGCAACGCAGTTAATCTAATATGTTAAAAAAATTTCGCAAATCAACTTGAATTGATCGATTATGTCAATATAAGTTTTGAGGTTAAAATAATACAAGCCTTGAAAAGATTTTCAGAATTATATAATACTTACGAAATGGCCTGTAAAAAAATAAATCGTTCATAAACGAAAGCGGCACAAGAAACACCGGTCGCCTCGTATACGAGTACTTCCCAAAAAGTGAAAGAAGCTGAAGGGCTGCTGCTACACGTGAAATTTTTAGTGCCGACTATCCGTGTACGCGCGTTGACGCGACAAATTCTTTTCTTTCTTATATCACTTTTTTCGTAATTAAGTATGTGTAAAAATTTAAAAATGTTATCATATCTTTTTTTATTTTTTTTTTATAAGCAATAAGAAAAGAATGTTTGTGTTTACATTATTTTAAAACACTTATTTAACCATTGATAAATTTACTTCCTGTAATTATTTAAAGTATAACTTTTTTATGAGAAACTATTTCATCTGAAAAATGGTTTGAAAAATATATTTATCTAAAAAGTTTTTGAAGTTCTTATAGTTTAATAAATAGTTGCGAGAAAAACTTTCAATTTCGGATTTTATTTATTTGAAATTTTTATCAAGATCAATGTGAGAATTTCATAGAATGATATGTTTACCTTTATTTTCAAATTTTTTTATTTCGTTTGAACTTTTTTGAAAACTTTTTCTTTGTTTTATTTTTAATTTTCTTATAATAAGTCGCTACTAGTGTCATATATATAAAAGACTTTGGATAAATATGAGGTTCGGCTAATTAATGTTCAACTTAATATTTATCTTTATGTTTAGTTAACGCTGTATCTCTCGTGAAAAATTCACTCAAATTTAAGTTCGAACGTTCATTTGTATTATTTTTTTATACACATTGAATTAGAATTGTGTGTCAAATTAAATGAGTTTAACCTCATAGATGAGTGATTTTTTCCGTAAGGATATCCAATACAATTTAGATACGCCTATTTCATTATTTTATGTTACAATATAGTCAGCTAGTTATAGAAAACGATGAAGCAAATCTTGTCAACATTATCGTGTTTAAATGATTCTTGACTAAACTGTGGTTGCTTGAAATTTTCCAAAAAAAGCGAATGTGACGAAATAGTTTGAGCTAAAGAAGTTGAAGCTATCATGTTTACAATAGGAAGAACTGTATGTGGCTCACTACAAGTAGAAAATTATGCTCTTTCACTATTATTCAAGTTTGGATATATTTTCGTGATATAACCTTTAAAATTTGAAGGCATCAATTTACCTATTGATGGATATTCGGATATAGGTACTGTATCGTAAAAGCTAATTTTTCAGTAAGTTTATTTAAATTATGAGGATTAATATACATTTGTCTTCTGTTACTGAAAATAAGATTATTTACTTTGATAATAAAAATTGGAGAATTAAGTTTAATAGATAAATTCTTAACCATATTTTCAAATATGCAATGAAGAATAGTATAACAAATGGTTTTATCCATAAAGACTCATTTTCATTTTTAATTAAACGAACTTGAAATAACTTTTTATTCTTTAACAAATAAATGTTAATATTTATTGGTAATTTTTTCTACCAAATCTTTACTCGTAAAAAAGAAACGAAGTGGATTGTTCCATATAGAAGCGTATAAAATTTGTATTCATAAAGATACAATCTATTTTAAGTCTTGATCTTGATTTGGAAATGTAACTCTTTGAATTACTACTGAGTACGACGCAATTTTTAGTCAGACAACTAAATTTGGAGATAATCGAGACACCACTTGGTTCTCACAAGATTAAGCCGTTTTTAAACCTGTGGTGATTTATACTCTCGAAGGAGAAAAACCATTTCGGACTTGTAGCTCTGTACACTGTTATAAGCGTCATATACACAGGTGAATTGGTTGCGTTGTACGATTTCGAACGCGTCTGCTCTCTGCAAATTCTTAAAGCGAACTGACTTTAAAATAAAGTTGTTGTTTGTCATATAGCTTGATATTTAAATAAGTTGATAATTTATCTAATTAATAATGAATTAATTAATCATTTTATCGGCAACAATTCCATGGAATTTTTTGTCATCATCAGACTTGCGTTTATTCGAAATACATTACATTTTCACGCATGATTTTTTCAAAAATTAAAATACAAATTTAAGGAAATTTTTATACCTTATAGAATCGCAAATAATGTATGCAATAAAAAGTTAAATGGTAATTATTTTATTAAAAAATTTAAAATCTTAAAAAGCAATGTTATTATTAACGACTTTGTACTGTCAAAGTATTTAAAGTATCCACACTTAATTGGATCCAAACCATCTTTTAAACTCCAATCACACGCTTTAACTTACAGATACACATAAGTGTAAATGTAGTTATAATGATTTTATTTTTTATATATAATTTTATTTTCGAAGATCATCAAGATTCAGGTTACAATTTATTTTAAAAAATTTTGTATCGTGTTATCGTTTATAATCGCATAAAATATTACAAAATAGATGATCATTTACTTTCATTACGTAAATATAAAAATTTTCGTAAATACTAACGTTAGTTTATGGAAAAATCGTAGGTAAAAAAGTATTGTTTAATTCAATAAATACAGGCATAAAGAAGACTGAAAACATTTAATTAGTTAATTTTTTTCATAACTATGAAATTGTTTTTAATATTTCTTAAAAAATTATGAAAATTATTGAAATCTATAATATTTTTAATTAGATGATCTATTATATTTATCAAGTCCTTCTTATAAAAAGGATGCTGAATTAAACATTTTTAATTAATAGAACGCCTTAATTGATATTTTATTTATTCTTTTTTACAAATTTAAAATTTAATTCTTATTTTAATGCAATATTATTATGAAATTTTAAAATACCATGAATCATCGATCGAGTAAATGCCCGGCAATAAATTTTATGTATTAAATTCTTTGAACGTTTTAGTACAAGATTGCATAATTTCTTTTTAGAGAAATATTTTTTTTTTTTTTAAGATTCAATGAAATATAAACATCATCTTGCATTTAAAAATTGATTCAATCTTAATGATTTAAAATGGGATGGAAAATATCAAAAATTATATAAAAATCTGATAAACATATTGAAAAACATTTCAGACTGATAGCTTTACGCACTGTACTCGTACTTATATATACTTTGCATATTTTATATTATAATATTCAAAAATATATTTAAAAAAAGCAAGTTTTAATATAAAAAGGTTGAAATTGCAACGAAGAAGAAGTCAATGTATTATATATTCATTCGAGTAGTATTAAACCTTGAAATTTTATTAAAACTTTTAGTTCAAAATCCAAGCATTATACAAGTATTTTTTTTTATTTTTTATAAACAGAATATAATGAAATAACTCCAATATAGTTTTATTGAAAAATTATGAAAATTTTCCTTATAAATTATTCGAAAAACGAGCGCGAATGTATTACATATGAGAAGACATAAACGTCGCTTCTCGTCGCTGCAAGGAAATCAGCGAATAGAGGGTCGGTTGTGAGAGCGGTTGCCTTGTCGGAAGTCAACTGCCTTTTTTCTCTCTTTCTTCTCTTCTTTTCTTTCTTTTTTCTCTTCTTTTCCAATTCTTTCTTTTTCTCCAGGTGGAAGATCGCAGATAGCCGAGGCTGTTCACGAGTGACACGCCGGAACGGGTTGGAATTGAGAGAGAGAGAGAGAGAGCATCACTCGCACGCACACATGTCGCCACCAACTTGTATTAATGTTGTCGATCAAACAGTAATGGACGTGGTCACATCAGCCGCAGATCACATATACACGCGCGCATCAGCTCGCCCATTTGCATGCGTTCCTACCGCTGCTTCAACTGACGAGAGTGGAATAGGGATAAAGAAAAAAAGAGAGAGAGAGAGAGAGAGAGAGAGAGAGGAAAACGAGAAGCAAGAGATTGGCTTTCGTATATAAGTGTACATGCACACGCTCACGAGAAATCTTCTCCTCTGCAGGATCCGTTTTATATACCCCACGGACGTAGTTACCGTACTTGGGTCGAACAAGGAAAGATCCATGAACGATAAATCGTAGGTCATTGCCGATCTTTTTCTAATTCTCTCTCTCTCTCTTTTCTCTCTTGCTTTTTCCTTCTCTATCACTCTCTTTCTCTTCCCTGCGCTATCTCTCTCTTTCTCTTTTCCACCTACGTTCTTTTGAACGCCGATTTGGTGAGAAACAGTTCAAAGAGTGTTTTTTATTCGTTTGTTTATTTATGCTGAAAAAAATCGTTTAAATTTATGCGATTTCAGAGAGTGTGAAAGCGAAGCTTACGTAATAATATTGGAATTGAATAAATGAAAATTTAATATAAATATTAAATTTCAAAGTTCTACAACAGGATTAAGAAGCAAATACTAAAGTTTATATACAAAAAGTAGATTTTTTAAATTTTATATTTAATTTTAATCTTAATTTTAAGATATTTAATATATTGTTGTGTGGGTGTAAGGTTTATAGTTTTTTATGCAACTATTATGTGATTATATATAATCTTTGAAAATTTTCTATGATCAGTTCACCATTGAAAACTTTTATTGTTATTGCAAAAGGTGATATAAATGCACATTAAAAAAATTCGCCGAAACTATAAAAATTCAGTATAAAAATCTACTGAAAATTATTCTTAGTAAAAGAAAATTTAAAAAATTTCTTATGAAAATTTTAATACAAAAAGAGTTTGTAAATAGAAAATGCAAGAAATAATATTTTTAATATTAGTTATGTTCTTTACAAAAACTACTCGATTATCCAATTGAAAACGCCTAGATTCCTACTATATTTCAATATAATCTAAAGATTTGCAGCCAAAACTTAGTGAAATCCAGAGCAAGTGATTATACAAATAAAAAATGTTATTGACTGATATTTAAAATCATGGATATTTTATAAATTATAATACACAACTTATAAAAATCGATAAAAAATGTCTTCGCATTTATAATCATCGATAAAAAAATCTTAGAACCTGCAATATAACGTTCTTGCTAATAGAAGGTACGTCTTTACAAATATTTTTCACTATCAGTAAAAAACTTACTTGTAATTTAACACATACATTTTTTTATTAATTTTTAATATCTCTCGCATTAGGATTAAATTTTTGGAGAAAGTAAAAAAAAAATATTTGGAGAGCGTAAAAGAAAAACGATTAAAATAGGAAGCAGTTTTTGTCTATTTAAAATGACTGAGTTTAAAATAGTAAAAATACTAAGTTATAATAGAAAACGATTAATATGCAGATGATTTCTCTTAGAAACTAATAAATTTGAACTTACATAATTCAATTTGAATCAGATAATTTATTACCGTACACCCTTTTCTACACAGTAATATTTTCATAATTTTTGTAAAAAAAAAAATCAATAATGTTACAGATTATAAATATTTCTATATTATTTATTTTTCTAATTTATAACTTAAACGAATGAATTATTTATTTTTAATGTCGAACAGAGGAATTATTAAATTTCTGCAAGAATAATTGCCAATTCATAGAAGCTATTATTAAAATACTATATCTCACATTTCAAATTAAAATTTAAAAATTTTAATGAAAACTATTTCAAACGATGTAATTTTGTTCATGGAAAATAAATTTGTTTATTACGGTACGATGGAATTCCGTTCTCTTGGAGACAACCAACTTTCTGAAGAAATTTTTGTTGGTGATGCACTTTCTCTGCAAGAAGTTGTACTGATTGAAGAAATCGTAAGAGTATGATAGGTAAAGCAAGTATTCAGAACCCGACTCGTTCGGTTTTTACGGCGTTGGTTGAGCTACGTGTAGCCATGCGTCGTCACAGAGGAAAATCGAGCCTTTTCCGATAAACAATGTAGTTAATTTCTAGTGCGTCTCGATTCGCTCTTAGCGATAGTCCGCAATAATTGTATCGCCTGGATTTAGAAAACTGTAGTGGTTTGCTCCAATTGCCGTGTATTTTTCTTTGTAAAACAGAATTTAATTGAAAAATGTTGTTTCACAAAAAGAATGAAGAAAAAAAACTTTTTAACAAAGAATCATTTTATTTCATTTTTTATCTTTTCAATTTTCTTCGGTTGTCGAGGGATAGTTTAGTAGTCAACATCGAATTCTTTTGCAACTTTGCGTTTAATTTTCTTCAAGCAAACTTCAATACCGCAGTTTAAATGCCTTCAACAGTTGTTATTATTATTCTTAGACAGGCGCCTTCTTTCATTTTCAAAACCGATATAATTGGTATGCTATTTTTTAAACCACCTGTGCATCGTACGTTAGGAACCATTGATATCGTCCCATGCTTTGACGGTGTTCCGAGTGGGCATAATGCGCTTAAAAATTTAAAAATTTCTCATTTTAAAAATATTTGATTCTAAAGACAAACCGCAAAAAAATTAAAGAATTAAAGTAACGATTTGATAACGGAGAGACAAAAGAACTAAAAAATTTAAAAACGATAGACAACAACTAGTACAAATTATAATATTTCTTAAAAAATATATTCCGAAAGAAAGACAATTATTTTTGAAAACTATTGTTTAATTTTTTATAATTATATTGTTCATTAATATGATTAATTATATTATAAATGACATGCTTTAATTAAAAAAATTGTAATCATCTTCAAAGAATTCATAAATTATCAGGTTTAAATATACGAGCAGTGTTAATACCGGAAATATAAAGATTAAAATGTTCCTATACACTTCTATCTTGTATACTATATACAAACTTAAAACCGGTTTTTTATTAAAATGCATTAAAAGCGAAAATTTCAAGTTTTCTACTTATAAAATATTTCCTTAATTATCTATTTCTATTACTTTCAGTGTAATTCAAATATCTACCTCCAGTCAAATAAACAATATTATTTTTATAAATTTTGTTTTTTAAAAACAAATAATATTATTTCAAATGTAATTTAAATCTTGTTATATTTAACATAGTGCATTTTTATGCATTAATATTATTGATAAAATGATTCTTGCAATAAGATTATTTTAAGACGATTTTGCAATAAGATTTCATTTTCTCCGGAATTTTTTTTCGATTGGCCAAATTAATTTTGCAGTATTAACGCAGCAATCTTTTGTAGACAATAATATTGTAATACGCACTTTAGTTACTAAATAAAATAATTAAACTTATTGTTTAAATATTGTATTTTAAGCATTCATGAGTGTTTCCAATAGTATTATTTAGATTAAAATTTTACTTCATTAATTTTGATTAAATTTTTTTTGATAAATCTTTTGCAAAATTTATGAAACTCAATAATTAAAACCAAGGATTTTAAAAAGTTGAAAATTTTCTAATTTCTTCACTACAATTATAAAAGCCACTTAGGCAATTTTACTCCTTTTTTTAAAACGTGCAAGTTTTCGAAAAACTGATCATTTGAAAAAACACTGAGAAGTAAGATTTCTTACAATGTTAACTAGATATTAAAGAATACAAATTTAAAAAAATAAATAAAAAACAAAACTTGACTTCAAAGCTTACTAAAAAACACTTTGAAACCAATCAATTATCTAATTAAATATTTAATTAAAAAAAAATTGGATACGCGAAGTTAATGAATTTGATTTGTAAAGATGATATATACTATATACGATTATATTATTTTGCTTAAAATAGAACAAAAATTTTATTTTAAGCAAAAAAAAGTGTTACAAATAAGCTTATAAGAATAACAGATATATGTAATAAACAATAAATAGAATATATAATGTCAATAAATCATATTAGAAAATATGTATATATATATATATATATACATTCTGTCAAAAAAGTACCGGGAATTGTCGATTTAAATCTGGCGGGGCAATTTAGGCAGGTAAAATTTTTTTTCTAGGTTGGTACAACTGTCCTCAATAATTATGCCAAGTTTGAGCGGAATCTGTCAACGAGTGTGTTTACAGTCGCTGGTTAAGTCAGTCGATGTCAATAGTGCGTGCCGATTTTTTACAATGGGTGATTACGTTGAACAAAGAATTTGTCTAAAATTTTGTGTTGCGAATAAAATTTCGTGTGCCGATGCATTGAAAATGTTGCAAAAGGCTTTTGGTGATGGTGGTGAAGCACTATCGAAAACCCGTGCGTATGAGTGGTACAAAGCCTTCAAGGAGGGTCGTGAAGTCGTCGAAGACTTGCCTCGTTCTGGACGCCCATCGACGGCTTCGACCGCAGATAACGTCGATAAAATTAGGAAAATGGTGCTTGAAAACCGTCATATCAGCTTGAGAGAGATAGCACATGAACTTGAAATATCCCACGAGTCCACACGTACGATTTTAATTGATATTTTGGGCATGAGAAAGGTGGCCGCAAGACACGATAACGCGCCGTCTCACCGAGCTACGATTGTGACCGACTTTCTCGCCAAAAACTCAACGAACACGCTTGAACAACCACCGTATTCGCCGGATTTGGCTCCCTGTGACTTCTTCCTCTTCCCAAAACTTAAATTGCCGCTCCGTGGCACCCGTTTTCAGTCGATTGAAGCCATAAAACAAAATTCGGCGCGCGAGCTGAAGGCCACTGACTTAACCAGCTACTGTAAACACACTCGTTGACAGATTCCGCTCAAACTTGGCATAGTCATTAAGGACAGTTGTACCAACCTAGAAAAAAAATTTCACCTGCCTAAATTGCCCCGCCAGATTTAAATCGACAATTCCCGGTACTTTTTTGACAGAATGTATATATATATTATTTGGATTATATGAATTATTTGATTTTGTATATTTTTGTAGAAAACGATTGGTATGCAATTTAATTATACTAACTTTTAATATTTTTACTATATGTTAATCATTTAATTGACTATTTTATTTTTAACTAACTTAAAACAAAATAAAATCAGTTGTTATAAGCTCTACTCCACACGGTAGAACTTGCAAACAAGAGCTACTAAAGTGTTATCTCCTTTACGAGTCGTGCAATTGCCATTTATATATTCGCTCGCAAATCTTAATTCCAATATACATATATATAATACGTTTTGCCAAGTTGTCTATACCAGTTCACAAATAGACTTGTTTTTTTTTTCACAAATAACGCATTCTATAAATAAAGTTCTTAAACGTCTCTCTGATTACTTGTATAAAGCAACGCTGCAAAAATAGTACCACCACACTTTCGCATTTGCTCGCTATCAAACGAGTTATAAAATAAAAAAGGTCTCGTAGCTGCTAAAAAGAAAGTGAACACATCGTTCTTGCCAATCAGAACTTGAACTCATTTTCTCGTTTTTTCGAGCCGACATTTGTATATCAAACCTTCCTCCTTTGCGTGCATGCACATACATAAGCACGCGTGTGCACAAAATGAAAGTAGAAGAAAAAGCGATAACCGAGCGTTTCCAAGTAAGAATTTTAGCAACGGCAATAATATTGGCGTTGGTTATTTTGCATTGTCAAGGTCCGTTAGTGTCAGGGTATAGCGTCGATTGATCTTTTCTTATATTCTCTGTCACATTTAAGTTTACTATTCGTTGATGATGTTGCATTATAAATAACAAAGACGTGTTCCAAAGTTCTTTTTTCGCCTTCACTGGAGGGCTTTTAGAAAAGGAAGACTTTAAACTGCCTATAATATAAAGGATAAAATTTGCATGCAAGATCTGTTTAAGAAACATTTGCCGTTTAAATGTTTTTTGTTAAATATTAATACTATTCGCAAAAAGTATTAATCGGATGATTATGATTTATAACTAATGATAACTTTTGAATGAACTTCGAAAGAATTTAATTAAAATATCCAAAATATCATTTGCGCAATTTAATACAAAGCAGATTGAAAATTTGTTTTCTCATTCCGTTTCATAAGAAATAATTTATGCAACTATTTTCTTATCAAGCGCTATAATTTAAATCTATAACATACAAAATATTTATTCAATTGATATGCACGTGTACTTTTTTCGTAGTGAACGCGAAGAAATAGTAACTTGCATAGCGCGCTTAAGAAGGGAAGATCGCGTCTCATCGGCGATCTAACTTCGACTGCGAGCGCGCGGAAAACTTAAACGTGACGTCACTGTCATAACGCTCAAGTGGGAGTTTTCTTTCCGTCTCTCTTTCGCTATCTTTCTTATATAAATATGTACATAAATTTTACAATGCTGTGTATGCTATGAAAAAGCGGTAAGATAATAGTGATAACAGAAACATTATATTAAATATTTTATATTTAAATTATAAAATGCAACATCAGCATTTATTGATTTTGCGACAAAGTGTTGTTTAATGGAATGAAATAATTAATTTAGCGGTGTAATTTTTTTATGCTCACGCATTCATCAAATTTCTTAATAGAATTCTTTTATGAAATTTCGTGAGAGCGATAGAGACAGAGAGAGAGAGAGAGAGAGAGAAGAAATTTAAATGAACAAAAAGTTATTTATTGAATGAAAGTGCACGCTCAGTCGATTAGGCTACAAGTCGATGAAATATGTCTAAAATGTATTTTAAAAAATTTTATCAAAATAACACTAAAAATCTATTTACATAATAATTACTAAATTTATTTGTAAATTCAAAATTATCTTCAGTTAAGATATTTTAAAAATAATATTTTACGTAGTAAGAAAAGACGAAACCCTTATTTAAATTCGTTTATCTGTCCTAAATATTTTTATTAAAAATTTCATGACGCAGGAATTTAAAATTTGGAACAATATTCAATGGTTAAAGATCGTTAAATATTTTTAATTTCCATAGTGATAAGATAAATCCCATTGAAAACATTTGTATTCTTTCTGTCGTGTAGCTTATCGTATCGAATATAGTTCGGAAGGATTACTGTGGAAATTTTTAAAAGATATCTTCTTTCATAATTTTTGGTTAATTGGTAATAAAGAAATAGCTCAAGACGTAATAAAAAATACACTTTCACCTACTGACTTTTTAAGATAAGTATTGAATAATAGATCATTGAAAAAATTGCAAGTTTTCTAGTCAGTTTTATAGTTGAAAGATAAATGTTTATTGCGTTTTATGAAAGCCTAATTGCACGAGCTCGACTCGTTTCTGACCGTTTTATTAATGTTTTGATTTATAACAATATAAATAAATGATTTAAATAATAAACTCAACAAAAATTTTAAATTTAATATTTTTTAAGAAGTACAAAAAATTATCGTTTAAACTTTCATGGAGACTGCTTTACAACTTATTTTTAATTATAATTGGTTCTTTATTTTTCCTATAATGCTTTACAAATTTATAATAGAGTAAAAGGTCCAGTGCATATGATTTCATAAAAAAAAAGAAAAGACGAGCATGCGAATATAGTATACACAGAGGTAAGATATAGGCGAGAAAATTCGCCTATTCTCCATGAAGCGTAACTATATATGAATTACATCATACATCCGTAGAACGCACTTTGCCAAGAGCCTAATAATGGTAGAATAATAAAGAGAGAAAGAGAGAGAGAGAGAGAGAGAGAGAGAGAGAGCGGGAAAAAGAGTGGGAAGCGAGTAAGTACCTAGATGTCGACATGAATAACGCGAGACGAGAAGGGGGAGGTGGGGGATAAGGACGCTTGGAAGCAACTGTACTCTCTACGGATGGGCGAATGGTGTGCACCCACGGTTATTTCGTAACGGATGAAAATTGCGGCTCGTTGACGTATCGACTGATTTCACGCGAAAAAATACAGTTGATTTCTTTTCGTACGTACATCGACACGCGCATCGAGAAGAGAAAAATTGGATCGCGCGAGTGTTTTTATCGAAGACTTTCGTTTTTGTCATGGTGGCATTCGTTTGTCCAAAACGTAAGGATCTTGCCTGCAATAGCATTATATATCTTTTTTGTTTAGTTGACTAAGGAGATAATTATATTTTTATTATTTTTTTGTATAATTAACAATTTAAATTGAATAATAAATAAAATGGTTAAATATGGATTCAAATTTCGAAGATAGCAAAAAAGATGTACATTTTTTAATTAATATTTTAAATTAAAATAATTCCACTAATTAAGATTAATTCTACAATGAAACTTTATATTCAATACAAAAAATAAATCAATAATATATTGATGGTAATGTTGCTCAAATTTACGCATATTAATTCATGATAAATATTACGTACGTAATTAATTCATTATTGTTTTCAATATTTGACATATTTACAATGATTGTATTCAATATTTAATAAATAAAAATTCATTATATATTGTAATTAAATTCATTAAAAAACTTATTCTAACTGAAAATCATTAAAAATTTATTATTTGTTGATTTTAATTATTTTATTTATAGATTTTTAATTATTATTAAAGATTAATTATTTTATTATTTTTTTTTTTCTAAATTAAAATTTATATTGTATAGTTTTGACAAAAAATTTAACTATAATGCTTCCTTCCATTCATTTTTTTAATAAATTTATTCAAATACTATAAGAAAAAAATTATGAAGTTAGTAGTTCTTTAATAAACACACATAACTATATTTCTATATATTTTACATAAAAATTAAATGTATTTATTTCAAATTATCAATGGCGTAGAAATTATTGGCTCGTTTGCTTTTCAGAAATATTATACTCGACTTTTTATGAGATTTATTTACACTTGAAAGATTTTTAAATTTGCAAATTTATTACCGATAATATTTTATAACACATGTGATTGTTGACTTATCAGAATCAAAATTTGATTATCCAACGTGAAATAATAAATTGTTAAAGTCAAATTATTGACATGAAACAATTTATTGTTACATCGGCGTATCATATCATAGCGAGGATAAATATAAAAGCGTCTAATTAGGAGGAAGCGCACAATATTTCTTGTAGAAAGTAACTGCGAAAAAAGTAACCCTATTTGAAAAAAGAATTTAAATTAAGTAAAATACTTTTAATTACTGTATAAATCTGTTTTTTTTTTTTTTCTTTTTTTTCAGTAACTTTTTTTCATCTTCAATCGCGAAACTTCTTTAACGAAACACTTAAAAGTATAGAGTACATGTTTTCTTTTTTTTAATAATTTTTCTACAATTTTTTTTGCGCAACGTTCATTACACAACTTTATTACTAAATATCCAATTTTTTTCTGAGAATATTTCTCACAGGTCTTGGAAATTTTTTCATCGGGTGAATACTCGTTTCAACTTCCGGTTAAGGAAAAAAATCATAATTTTATTAATAATATAAAAGTTATAAATTACTCCCACATCTATATTATCGTTTCTCATGTAAATCTTGTAAATATTTTCTAAAAATGGTCAAAAAGAGCGGATTTTTATACAATTGTACAACTTTTCATTTATTTGTGTTTTCACAATGTAAGCATATATATATAATATATAAGTATGTAAATTTAACAAGGCATAATATAATTTTATTATACTGCTCTTCGAAATGTCGAAAGTACAGTCTCTTGAGCTCTCGACATTCTTCCAACGCGGAATTTTCAGCCTTAAACGTACATAACCTATTGTTTTTTTTTTTTTTACCAAATAACGAAGTCTCCGTCATAGTCGTGCCTGTTTAGGCTACACCCCTCACTCATGTATCACAATAAACTCAAAAGTTGCGCTACCCGTGCATAATGACGCCAATGATAATAATTACGCGATGCTATACATATAGACATAATGAAAATGACGATCGCAAAGCTTTCTCTATAAAGCGTCACGGCGCACTTTACATCTAAACTGTACTCGTTCAGCGGAGTACACAGCACCAACGGTAGTCTCTCTCTCTGTCTCTCTTTCTTCTCGCCTCGGTGATGCCGGCGTTGCCTCGTCCTTGTCAAGGTTGCGCACGTATTCTCAACGTCTTCGTCAACGGTCGCTCGCTCGCTCGCTCGTTTTCACGATCTTGTGCGCCGCGCGAACGAGCGAGCGTGGGAAGAGATCGCTCATGCGCGGAGCTACTATGCCTGCTTCTTTACGTATGTATACATGTATCGCTCTACTACGACTACGTCGACACTCTTTCCTTTCCGTTTTTTATCAGTCCTCTTTGCGCGCCTTCGTATATGTCTACGTACCTCCTTCTTCTTTTCCCTCGTCGTCGTTTTTCTCTCTCCGCGCAGAGCTCTTATTCTTTTCTATGATTTTCTTTTCGATGACCGATCGCGAAAGTTTTCTGGTCTAGCTCCTTTTTTTTGCTACGATTCTTTTCGCTGATTAACTTGGCCGACGACGAGCGTACTATTAAGCGGCAATCCAATAATTGCTATCGAAGATTTCTATAGCCCATAGTTGCGCAATACACGATGCAATAGTAGTCGCGTTGCGTGCATCGGTGCAAACATTTTTTATTTTCCGCGAAACGCACAGTTTCGATTTTTTATTTTTTTGCTATTTTTCCTCTTACCGTAAATATAGATTATCTCTATCCTTGTTTATTTGTATTTTGCTGGTACATGTTTTTTCTTTATATCTATTTAAACGATTTTTCTCATAAATGTAGAATTAATGAACATTTAGCAAAACATTTTTTAACCATTATTACATAAAATTTTTATATAGTCTTGAAAAAGTACTAAAGTAAAAGTAAAAAAATTAAATAAAAAACGAATGTTACATTTACAAAAACAAATTTATATGTAAATTAAATTTTTTTAAGTATATAAAAAAATGACAAAAATATTAAAATTAATTCTTCCTTTTGAAGCTTTTTTAAAATATATATATAGATAAAAAAAAAAATAAAAAAATACAATGAAAGTTAAATTAAAAAATTAATTATATTTGTTAAAAATATGCAACGAATTCTGCACACGCAGATAATTATACAGCCGCATGTTCCTAAACGTGCACAGTAGCACCTCTGTTAAGGGGCGGGTAAGGTTTTAAAATTTTTTATTTTGCTTTTCTTTTATTTATTTTTTTTTTTTTTCTGAATGCACAACATGTTGAGAGTATTGTGTCAAAATTCCAAGTAAATCGGAGCAAACTAATGAAGATACAGCATTTCAAGCGACCGGTCCTCATGCTCGATTTGTGAGTATAAGAAACTTTAAATTGATTTTCCCGAAAACGTCATTTTTGAAGTTCGTGAACATTATAACTCAAAATCTACTTGACCGATTCTTTTCAAATTTTGAACACTATTTCTACACATAAATCAACAGGTAATCAGAGAGAGATTTTTTTGTTTTACCATTTTCTTCCATTTTATAATAACAAATTCACCAAAATTTTTTCAGCAAAAATCGCGTTTTTCACTTTCAAATGCTGCCAAAAATAAAAAAATAAAAAAAAAAAAAAACTCTCTCTGACTACCTAGGGAAACTTATCACCTTTTAAACGCATTTCGATTTTTTTGTTTCAGATAATCCGGTAACAAGTTATGAAGTTCACCGTATAACAACTTTTTGTCGAAGCGTCTCCGAAGATTCGCTGTCACAGACTTATTTATTGATATTTTTGATTGAAATTTTTTCCAAAAATACTTCAGATGTTATACTATAACGTGTATATGGAATAAATAAACCAACATTATTCATATCTCCAGAAAAAAATAATGAAAATATGCCTCTTTTTCGCCCTTAAAACCTTACCCCCCCCCCTTAAGAAAAACTGACCTATCGTTTATGACATGATTCTACAGTTTTATAATATATTTAAAGTGCCAATTTTTTATAACCGATTTCATATATTTTATATAAACAATAGTTTATGTATTTTTATAAATATATTGTATCTTTTTATTTAATCTAGTGTATGTAATTTGTTTATTAATAAACAAATACAGTTTTCTAAAAGTATTAAATATATTTAATGAATTTTTTCAAATTTTCGAAACGTGTATTTACAAAATTTATACATTATTTTATACTAACTTAACTTAATTAACTTAACTAACTAACTTAACTACATATAAAAAATAATTAGTTGATTATGAAATAAAATTAGATTAAATAATATAGATCAATTTTAATATATAGTGAATTCCAGAGTTATATTAAAAAGTATGTCATTATAACAGTTGTTAATGTTTAGGATATGCCATTCCGTTCATAGCGGATACTGAAAGTTAGTTTGTGAATTCCAATTTGAAGATAGCTCATAAAACGGTTTATAATTATAACTCACATCGAAATTCGCTGCATTAAGTCTAGGAATAAGTTGTGTGAGTGGAGCGTATAATAAGTATTCTATTGTGCCGTATTTTATTTCCTTAAAGTTTAAATTGTAGTTACTTAATGATAATTTTCTTTATTATTTTAATTATTAGCGAAATATATATATATATATATATATATATATATATATATATATATATATATATATATATATATACCCTGCAAGTTATAATGTAATAGTTATAATTTAAAACAAATGAACACAACAATTGAAAAACACTTTATTTAATAGACTTCAAACAAATTACTATACCTTTCATTTATTTCATGTTAATCGGAGAAGAAAATGAAATTGTACAATTATTAAAAGATTAATACTTCATAATAAACTTTGAAAGAAAAAAACGGAATCGAAATTATATATTATTTCTACTTTTATATTTATGATCGCTTATAATTCTCAATTTATATATTCATCGAAACAACATTACGAAATCAGTAAAAATAAAAATAAATACTTAATTAGTGTTATTAGAAATGAAAATTATAATATTCATTTTTTATGTATTTTTGTTCAGTCAGTTTTTTTAAAGTTCACTTTTAGAGCGTTGAATGGCCTTAATAAAGTGCCTATTTTCCGTTGCTTAGTATATATATTTACTAAAATATGATTATACTATTGTACAATATGATTTTTTTTTATTGCAATAGTACACTGTAATCACTAAAATATCACTAAAATAAAAATAATAGATACATTCCTAAAAAAAAAAAAAAAAACAATAAACTTGTCTAAACTGTCATTGCATAAAATATTGCACATAAGTCGGATACGTCGAAAATGTGATATAGCTTATTCGTTATATTCACTTATGCTTATGTTTCGCGTGAGAGAACGAGCAAAAATTTTCACCCGAGCGAGTCATAGCACACCTTGTTGGCTCATTTAGGAAATAATCCATGCCATAATTTCCGACTTTTTCGACTTATAGTAAAAACAGCTATTATTTTCGCTTCTAAAAAAACATTTATTTATCCAAGGTAAAATTCACTATGTAATTCAAGATAAACTGGCGCAAATTTTTATCTTTGTATGATTTTAAAATATTTTTTAAAATTAAAGGACATTTATAAATTATTGGATGTCAATGCACAAATTTGATCACAAATTATTTCTTTTATTGTATTTCTTATAACTTAATTATGTATAACTGTGTATCATTCTGTAATAATTATCGTACATTTATTTTATAAACATTTTATTTTTTTATCAAATAATATAGCGTTGAGCTTATATTTGATTACTTACAGAACGTAACAATCAAATAATATTTAATTATTTGCTAGACCAATATTGAATGATGTATGATAAAATACAATTAATTACAAACATAAATACTAATTTAAGTCCAAATTGATTAATTATTTTATTTAAATAAAATGTATTGTATATAAAAATATTATTAATGTAAATATGACTTTTTTATTTTCAAAAATATCTGTGTAAAAAAATTTTAGGTATACACATGAAAAATTTGTAAATAAAAAAATTTACAAAAAATCTATAAATATCACTAAATTTTATAATACAGGTTACTCGAACTTTGTATAAAATAATACGTCTATTAAAAAATCAATAAGAAGGATACATATTTTTCTCATGTTCTATAGAACTTTTATTGCTACATCATTATATGTATGAAATATCATGCATAGTATATTTCATCGAAGGAGTACAAGTTTAAATCTTATTTATTACAATATACTTGACCGATAATTTTTCTTTTCAAATTTATTTATAAGCCCGCTACATGTAAAGAATTTTTTAACTATTTTCTGTATAACTTACTTTACGTAACCCAATAAATTGCGAATTATTAAATAAGGAATGAAAAAAGACAAGAGAAAATATTAAAAAAAGAATTGCAAAACGAACAAATTTCAGTAC
Organism: Chalcis sispes; assembly: GCA_949987625.1. Classification (NCBI taxonomy): domain Eukaryota; kingdom Metazoa; phylum Arthropoda; class Insecta; order Hymenoptera; family Chalcididae; genus Chalcis; species Chalcis sispes. Next base: position 49,500,614 of record OX465098.1, on the reverse strand, counting down.
GATGGTCAAATAAATTAAACATTTTAGAAATAACTTTTTACCAAAAATTATGTGCAACTGCTTTTACTTGACACATTGTCAAATGCAACTTAATATCTTCATCAATTATAGATTTATAATAGTTTTGTGATTTATTGTTTACGTCTAAAAATTTTTATAAAAAATGTACATTATTACTTTATTTATTTTAAATATAAAAAGTAACAAATTTAATATAATTTAAAAAATTATATCTATAGTTTAAAATAATCGAGAATTAATAACCATCAGCAATCAAATTTTTAAAAGATAAATTACTGTTGTACTAATATACTTAATATTGTAATAATATGGTATATTTACGTAGCATTTTTACATTGGCCTAAAGTTGAATTAAAAAGCAATTTAATTTAACAAGTGTTATCTTAGGACGCTCGACAGAAATGACAACTTAAATTATTTCAAGTTAGAGTTCTTAATTGAATAAAAAAATAATCGTACCTTAAAAAGTAAAAAAATAATAAAAGAGAAAATCAACGGAAACTGAGGCCTTGCGAAAGACCAAAATTATAATTAATCCGTTAAAGGGGCCAAATCTGCAGAATAATCGTCCACATAATACTACATCAAAACTCATGAGCTCAAAGACGCACACGGAGTCATCACACCGTTGACTCGGAGTTTCCACAAACGTAATCGTCGTTGCTTCGTGTTGCAATCCGTGCCGAGTCGAGAACTAAAAGAAGGAGATAAGCACTTCAAGGATTACGTTAAGGTGACTCGGGCGCGTCCTCGCAACACGTCTTGGAAAGTTTGCGCGTTCCAGCGACGTTACCCGCTCACGCATTTACGCACTTTACTTCACTGCTACTATAGTTTGCGGCCTTCTCAACCGATATATAACAGCAGTCGAAAAAGATAGGAGAGAGCTAGAAGCTACGAGAAAAAAATTCAAGGTCGTTCCCATTTCCCATAAAAGTTGAAAGGTATACGCGCGTACGCTTGTGAGTTCCTCGGCATGCACGGCGCGCGTTTCCTATATACCATTCGCACAGGCCGACGATGAGTCGCTTGTCTCTTTCTCTCTCTCCTTTCCTTTTCTTGTTCTTGTTATCTTATACTTGCTCGCGCTCTCTCTCTGTCTCTCTCTCTCTCTCTCTCATTCTCTCTCACTGTCGCTTTGTTTCTATCTCTGCTTATGTATATTGCATACAAGCGCTTAACGGCATCAATGATAATGCGTGATTAACGTTTCCAGTAAAACTATTAAAAAAACACTCGTTTGAACTGTGTATACTGTTGTTGCAAACTTTTATGTTAAACGCTTAAACGGAAACTTATATCATAATTCCGTAAGAAAAAAAAAAAAAAAAAATTTAGAACTTTAACGTGTGTAAATTTATTTATTTTTAGAAAAAAGTTTTTAGAAAAACCTTCACTAAACACAAATATCTACCAAAAATGTTTAACAAATTTAAAAAAAATCAATGTTGGTGAAGTCTTTCATTAATTTAGATCTTATAAGTTATAATTATTTACGCAATTATTAGTTTTAAAGATGTAGGAAGAAGATCAAATAATATACTGCTAAAAAATTTCGTTAAATCAAAAAAATTTTTTTTCGATTTGAAAAAAATTTTATTCCAAACATTGCGTTTCAAAAACAAGCTTTGAAACTGTTTGTTTACAAGTTTTCGTAGATATTATTTGTTAGATTATTCGAGCGGCTTAGTACGTCAACGCAAAGCGGCTACTTACCATTACCCAGTCAACATATTTTAAGTCAACATAATTAAGTCATCCCTGCAGGAGTCGAGTGTCATTCTGAATTTTTCTAAGAGGGCGATACTACTCTAGATCTTAATTTTAGTTATTGCGAAATCATATTTCTTAAAGATTTCTTTAGCACTTTGGCAATGTAATATAAATATTTATGTGTCAGTTCAACAGCATTTTCGTCGTGAGAAAATTCTTGCAATTATAACAGATTTACGTTCCAGAAATATTTCAGTTATTATAGCAGTTATATTTCTTTAATATTACCATTTTAAAAATCTTTTCTATCGACCATTGCCACTATATGCTTTTTCTTTTCCTCTATTTACATATAGTATTTCTACCTCGTAATTTATTGATAAGCGTATCAGTGTGACAAACAACGCACTCTCAATTTCTAATTATTCTTTAGACTATTGCTGTTGTCTGTCCGATAGTGCTAGCTTCTTCTTCTAATCTTTTCCTAATATATAGCTCAACACTCCCTTTACTTTCAAGTCAAAAATCGAGATGAAAGTATTTGTTTGCATCAGAAAATTGCGCGAATTATCTAATCAATTTTAAAGCTTTAATTTTCAATTTGAACATATTTTATTATATAATATTTTATTCACTGAATGAAATAAGTTTTTAGTTGAATAAATGATTTTTTTATTTGAAAGTTCTTATATTAACTTGATAATATACTGGTTTATTAATAATATTCTTACGATATTTAGTATTAAATATAAAAAATAAGTTGAATATTTTATTAAACTTCAGTTTAGAAAAAAAAGTAAAATTAAAAATACATTATTTCGTACAATAAAATTTTGATAAAAAAAAAAAAAAAAATTTGAATGAAAATTCTTACTTCTAAATTTACTAAATTCAGCAGTTAATTTCGATGTTGAATAGCCAAATTTTCAAGTAATACATAAGTATTTTCTTATAGCCATTCAAAACTTACTTCAAGTTAAGAAGCTATTTATATATATATATATATATATATATATATATATATATATATTTTTTAAATAAAATCAAATTTTTTAAGCATGAGAACTTTTCATAAATTCTTAGTTCCAGAAGTTATCAGAATTTCTTCATGTAACAATATTTTAATATTTTCATCTACGCTAAATGTTGCCCTTAAAAATAAATTTCTCTATGAATTATTAACATTCTTTTTACTTTACCTTTATAATTGATCTTCTCTAGTAGAACAAAATTCTTTACTTTAATTGAAGAGTTACAAGTTCGTCTTCACGCATATAGTATTATATTTAAAGTTTAAAACCATTTACAGTAAAACACAGCTTTAACTGCCTCAATTTTGAGAATGCTGTTTATGAATACAATTCAAAAAGTGCACACTGTCGAATCTTTACAGGCGATCATGAAATAAAAAGTTGTTCAAATAGAAATAAACTAAAACAATATTTCAGTTGTGGCGTGAGAGTAGCAGATGACATAACATACACGACAGAAAACGGAAAAAAAATTTTCGAACTTAACCCTTTGCACTCAACTTTTTCTTTTGGGCGAGAAGTTCGCCGTAGCTTCTCTCTAGTATAAAAGGTTAGTAAAGATATCAATGTCCGATGAGCTTGGATTTCTTACGCTGTATTGTTAGTTGGCTCTGAAAAAGGCTGTTTTGTCTCTTCCTGACTAGTTAAAGCTCGACGGCTGCTTAGAAAACGACCGGGCTCTTAGTCGTAGTTGTGTTGTGCGACTCTGGAAAATCGGTTACCCAGTTTTTAGGAAGAAACCAGGTGCGTGAAATTAGTCTCTCTGTCTCCTCCTTAAATCACTATTCGGTGGGACAGCCGCTTCTTTTTTCTCGATATCTCGGCATGAACCAGTCTTCGTGAAAACTACGATCGAGTGGACTGCGTCGGCAATCGCATTGGAATAGACTGTGGATTCGTTAGCAATTACGACTGAAATAGACGACGAATTCTGTATCATTGGATGTAATTTATCATTATTTTTATTCTTCTAAAAAAAAAAAAAAATAGGTGTAATTCTTACTAATATTATAACTACGAAAGTGAATTTGTTTGTTTTTTTTTTTTTTATGCCGCAATAAAGCAACGGGTTGATTTGAAGTTATGCGCAGAGATAGTAAGTGGAACGAAGATGGGTATAAGCTACTTTTTACTGTCGGAAAATAAATAAATGATGTCATAAATATGATGATGACGGCACTGAGCTCTGCTATTCTGCTTTCTTCATAACAATGAAGCAAAGAAACAACATATGTTTAACATTGTAATAGTGTATATAACATATACGAGTATATAACGGATACTATTTAACCGCAGAGCACATTTAGTCAAATATAAAGATAAAAGAAGTTTAATGCGAATTAATTTTGGCCAACTTAAACAATAGTTTACTGAAATAGATGAAGGTGTAATAGATTCCTATGAGTCGTATGATAAGATACCTACTGATGTTTCTACAAAATTAAATATATATTATACATGAAAACATTCAGATATTTGATTTTTCTGGGCCGTCAATCGATAGAATTCTATAAATATTTTTACAATACTTATCTAAATTCAAAAGGGTAGATCTAATAATTTAATCTAATTCTTTCTAATTTCAAAAAAGCATTTTCTTTAATTAGCAAAATATTTTAAACAAATTGAATCATTCAAATCTTATTTCGATGCTAATGAAGAAAACATAGTATTTCAAAGAGATTTTAAATAAGTGTTTAATTCCGCGATTTAGATATCTTGCTATCTGCTCAAAACACAGACTCATAAGCTTACTGAATGAAAGATTGCATATTATTTGAATCATTTCGTTTTAATGAATTGGAGGAATAATTAAATTTACTTTAAAATCCATAGCGGGACACATATAATTCCCATTTTCTTATATTAATTTTTTAATTATAATTCAATTGCATTCAATGATTACAATTTTTTAAATTAAAATTTACTCTAAAAAAAGATTATCATAAAAGAAGTTCAAATATCTCTTATTCCCAGTTTGACTTTTGCTTTGTGCAGTTTTTTCTCGTAACGTATGCAAACTATGTTCTCTCTTCAACACAATGAAATCTTTTTTGCTTTAATCGTGAAGGAATGCGTTATTAAATAGTTGTCATGCTGCATGAGGTACGTACAGGTGCCGATGACCGAAGTTGTAACTAATAAAAAAATAAGTCTTCTTTTCAAATAGATATATTCCAATGCTTAATAGTTCATAAAAAATAAATTAAAATATTATTTTTAAATCTACAGGTACATTGTGGAAACGTGTGTATAAAGTAAAGATTTCATGAATAAAACTGGTTTCATGCTCAGCATAAAAATAAATAACAAAAAAGCGTGATTAATGTGCAAGTTGATAATAGACAAGTGTCATTTTAATAAATAATAATTGTTATGCTAAATTATTTAAAATAAACCAGTTTAATCATTAAATAATTATAATTGACTTCGAATCTTTAAAGTTAATGGTTGACAGAATCCCCATAAACAAGTTACGGCAAATCCTCGAATAACACATCTTTTTATTCGAAATTTAGACGTACTTACGTGTAAAGCCTATTTTAATTAATAAAAGAAATTAAAAGTACGTACATGAAATATTTATTTATTTCATATCTCAGTAACAGTACTTTGCGATCTGAGACTTGGCTGTTACGAATTTAATAAGACTATAAACAAAACTTCCATTATCCACCTTTACCCATCTTAATTTTTATTTATTTAATCAGTATTGTACCAGCACTTACTTCTTTATAGTAAAATTATATTTATTAAAGCACTATTTTAATAAGTAAAATAATTAAAAAAAAAAAAATTTTAATCAATTAAAAGAATTTTTTTATTTCTTTAATTCATCTACAGAAAAAATATTAAAATAGTTGACTTAGCGATTAATGACAGGATTAATTAATCAGTTAAGTAAATTATTTCAATAAATTGAAAAATGAAACTTTAAAAATAAAAATTAAAATTTAGTAATTATTTTTCACTTAAAAAAAATATTGTGGGAATTTAATATATTTAATTTGGGAAGATGTCGAATAATGTTCAATATATATATATTGTAAATACCTATATATGTTTATATTTATATCTCATTTTATAATAAAAATTAATTCTTATAACCATTTGATTACTACTTGTTATTATTTAGTCAATGTAATGATATTTATACTCAGAGTAGTAAAAAACAAATTTTCATATTAATCAAGTCGATAATAATCTATAATCATTAAAAAAAATATAATTGTAAACTTAATTGAAATTAAATAGAAACAATTTAATTACTACAATTATTGTTATTATCATCTAAAATATTTATATTATTCTGTTAATCGTATAATGAAAATAATAATTTTTAAACAAACATAAAACTTTATTTTGTTACAGTAATATTAATTATACATGTAATCAAATTTTTTACAAATTGTGTTATTAATTTATTAAAGATAAAGAATAATTCTAAAAACGATTTCAAGTAGTTAAACATTTTTCTTTTCACAATCATTATACATTCATGTTGTGTTTGACTAGCCTTTTTTACCGTGAAATTCTTGGTGCACATACGGTGTTAAATAATGATCAAACGATATTTAAACATAAAAAATATCCAAAAAATTTGTTTAATTACTTGTCACATTTAATATTAACTATAAAATGGAAGCGAACCAAAACTCTTTATCAAAGGTTTCAAGTATACATATTTTAAAAATTTTTATCCCTAGGCAATCACAAGTAATATAAATTTATAAATTTTCCGTCTTCTTTTGCTTTAAAAAATAGCTCTTAAAGAAGGAAATTTAATTGAAGTAAGAAAAAATGAAAATAATTACAAATTTCTCAGGTTGTGAAATTTTTCCTCACAATATACGCGAAGCATATACCTGTGTATCCCCTCGGTATCCCCGAAACGTATGCATAAGGGAATCTATAGGCTCGCGTTCACTTACGTGCACATGTATATAACGCATACTCTCGCGTGAAACTCTCAAGAGTGGAGCCTCGGTGTACGTATGGCAAATACAACGGTGTGTATAAAGCGCAGCAGCCACCTCTTCTTCACACACATAACGAAAAGGTATAAAGCGCGGATCTACGCGCGACTCCTACGATCGTATATACTCGTATACCGGCTCGCTAGTACACGTGGGTTGGCCCAGTCTCCCTCCCTCCCTCCCTCTTTCTCTCTCTTTTCTTCTCTCTCTTTTCTTCTCTCTCTCTCTCTCTCTCTCTTTCTCTCTATTTCTTTCTCTTTCTTTATACCATGTCGTCCAGCATGAAAATCCTTTGCTTCGCAGCAGCGTGTGCACGCGTACGTATGCGTGCGTGCACGAGCCTTCACGTACTTAGCTACGGAGAGGCGACGTCGGGGGCTATGGAGCAAGCGGTTGTAGTATAGAGCGTATGGTAGTGTCGGCGAAGCGAGCAAGCCAGCGAGCGAGAGAGCGATTACTACTACTGCTGCTGCCGCTATAGCCGACGTACGTCGGGTGGACCTCGCGGAGCTCGGTCGCGCCAGTCCTGCACGAGCGAGCGAACGAGCGAGAGTCCGCCGCTTACGTTTCTTTCTTCCTCTATTTTTCTTTTTTCTCGAGGTACACACCTCGGTGCATGTGTGTTGATGTATCCTCGCGCGAATACCTTTAAGTGCGTACGTGTATCTGTATACATTTGACGCGGAATTTCTGAAAAGTTTTTTAACAAGAAAATAACCAAAAGATATTTGTCTACTTCTAAAGGTTTGTTCTTTTACCTTTTTTTTTGGGTACTTATTTACATATTATAAACGCGTTCCTTCGGAGTGTATTCGAACGTTGGTATTCATTTTAACTAGAAAATCTTGTCTGTAAAAATATTTGTAAATTTTTTAAACTTTGTATTGTTTATATTAAAACTTTTTAAAGCTGTAACTTTTCAATTTTTATTCCAATACTCGTAAGTTTTATTGGAGAACTTTTGCAATGATAAATCTGAAAAAGGAGAAAAAATTGCATTTAAATTATTTACCTTTACGTTATAATTATAATTTATGTAACGATGTATCTATTATTAAAAATAACATTTTTCTAATTGTAGAATAGCGCATAACGCAACCAGCACTCTCTCTCTCTCTCTTTCTCTCTCTCTTCCTCTCTCTCTCTCTCTCTCTCCCGCTCTCACTATATCAGGCAAACAATTCACGAGTGGAAGCAAACAAAAGAAAATCAAGCAGAACAACGTAAAGAAAAAATTATAAATCTAAGAAAAAGATATACAGGAAGCAACTATCGTAAAAAAATTAAAAAAACCTGTGATCAAGTGAGAGCAAGGATCTGAAGATTTTGATGGAACGCCTAGAGAGTGGAGTGAGCAATGACGACAGGGAATGGAATACACATCGAGAACAGATCTGTAATTGAGAAAGAAAGATAGAAGGAATGAAGAATCTAATGCTTGGCCGTATCGTTGGTCGGAAAGAAAGAGCTGCTAAATCATAATCACCACGGGGCATCTATGCCAGAAAGACACAAAATAAGACACGACATAAAAAAAAATAACTCTTTCGCTTACAGAATAACAGGGCAAGCGGATCAAATGTGACATATCAATTCGATTCATCGCTGTACGCATAAGAAAGTAAAGCTATCGATTAATGTACCGTCCAATTATCCATTCATCGATCTATTAATTTTAGCTGTTCTGCTGCAAGTGTTGCATCTAAGTTTCAATTATCGTTTCATCGACAAGTAAACGAAATACAAAGAAAAAGTAGTATTAAGGATATGCAGTTAAAAACGTAGACTGAGCTTTTTTGGAATTTTTCATGAGAAGTCGCATATTCATATTGTGAAAAAATCAATTATAAAGAAGAAAGTATAGTCGATTTTCAATTCCAATCGCGCAAATTCAATGTTCGACATACTGACGATTTGATTTCCTCGACAGGAAATAATGGCATTGGGAAGACGTTCGAGCAAATTTAAAAAACATCGTCGTCCGAGAAACCCAAGTGCACGTTTGTATAACCGATCGATCGGCGATGAGCGCTCGCGATCAGAATGCTAATAGAGCTATTCGAGTCATCCTGTTGTTGCTTAGCGTTGCGGACTAGCAACGAGCTTTAAGTTCAGCAACAAGATCGTGAGTATATTTGTGAAGTGTCTTTCCAACGGATCGTATGGGAACGTTGCACGTGAAAAGTTGAGAGAATCGCTCGATGCGAATAAAAGTATGTAATAAAAAAGTGACAAAGTGGTTAAAAAGGAAAGTAAGACTCGAGTTCGTAATTTCGCAGTACTTTAAACACCGTACGATTGGAGCAGTGTCTTCGTTCGTCCGCGAAGTGTGAAGTACGTAATACGCAGTTGTTCGTGGCCGGGAAAGCAGAGCGGGAAATCGGAAAAAGCGTGCAGAACCGACGAGTTTCACCTGTTGCGTTAAGCCGAGGACCAAGCGCTCGCTAAGCAAAAGCGCGAATCTCTCGCTCAATTTGCCGATCTCATGAGGCGTGACTGCCGCGGCTTCGTCGAGCAGCAGCAGCAGCTTCGTCATGGCGCACGGAATGAGCAGTCGTCGAGCCAGAAAGCGACAGTGCCGAGTGACATAATTGAAGAAAGTGCCGTTGTAGGTATCGAGAGTAGCTAGCCAGCGTACCGGTTAACTCACGTCTAATGGCCATAGTGAATGCTCGAATGCTCGACTGCAGCTGGACTCGAAAGGAAACTCGTTCCCGCGAAAGCTAAAATTCTGCAACCTCGGCTGCGTAAACGGCTTTGTCATTTCTGCTGATATTCTAGTGAAAGATTAACCAAGAAAAGCACCTCTAGCACGGGAGAGGATCGAAGCAAAGGATCGAAACGATGTCGTCGAACGGCGAATTCTCGACGATGTCGAGCGGAGAGGTGCCATCGTTGCCCAAGTCGCTGCCGTCGTCGCGCGAGGCTACGGCCGAGGGTAATTCGAGCTCGGCCGGTAGTTACATGCCTCTGCGGGACTTCCTCGATAGGTTCTCGTTGCCCCGAGTGGTGAGGCTCGAGGGCAGCGCCGGCCGGCCAGTGCTCCTCTACAAGCAGCAGCAGCGCTCGCTCAGGGTCACCGCCACCCTCCTCATGCATCGTTATCGGCACGACGTCAAAGTTGGACCAGAAATCGTTATTCCCGAGGGATATCCAGGTGAGTTTACGATCACGTTCTATCCGTACATTTCACCTCGAGCTGATATTTAACATAAGCTAGGAGCGGTAAAGCTATTATTGGCCGATATTGGCTGTAAAAGAAAATGGCACGGTTCGCCAGACGATCGTAAAGTTTAGGAGATTCTACCGTCACAATAATTTACTTGGCTTTATGTTGAAAAAAGAAACAGAGTTTTTTTCATCGAGTCTATTTTATTTTTTGGAATAGTCTTTTCTTTTTTATTTTTTATTTTTTTTTATTTTTTTATTTTTTTTTTAATTAAAAATTCATTGTGTAACGTAAAAATAATTTATAATTTCTTTCTTAAATTTGAACTTTGAAAAAAAAATGTTAGTCCTTAAAAACGTTTATTATTATTTTAAACACATGAAATCAAATAATCTATACCATTTTATCGATGTTTCCGAAACGTTACGTAAATGATAAAAATCAATACAATTTTAATAGTCGATTTATGCTTAGAAATATAACTAGCGTAAAAACTAAAATATTAACTAAAATATCATTTTAATTTATTATTGTGTTTAATAATAGATTTACAAATCGAATTCTATTTTTATGAAAAACATTGATGAAAAAAGAGTAAGAAGGAACACGCCAATCATTAAAAATTTTTGTTTTATATATAAAAGAACAATGTTAACAATAAGCTTATCCAATAAGTCATTTTTATTTAGAAATAACATTTATTTTTCAAATTTAACTTATCTCAAGTAACTTTTATCGACAAATAATACTAAATTCGTACACTTAAAAAAAATTATAAATAAATAATGTCAGTCGCAATTGGTAATCATAATTGGCCCCGTTTCCGCTTAGTGAAAAAAAATAAACGATTAAGGTTTAAAATAATGGAACAATCATTCTGCGCTACGATACAATACAACGAGCAACTGAGTATACTGATAGAACGCTATGTAAAATAATCCCCAACGTTCATAGTAGCGTTTACCGAAGTTCACTGTGAAACTTTGATCGCGATGTTATCGTAATTTGTACTGAATCGTTTTCTTATGTCATTTAAATGGTTAAGAAATGATTGGAATGCTATCAGAAATATACGAATTGTGTTTCGTAGTGACTATTGAGAAATTTTTATCTATTGTTAAAGTGCAATAAGAAAAAATATCGTTTAATTTAAAAAAATAAAATATATGCGAACGACTAGAGATTTTTAAATTATCTTTTAAAAACTCTTATGCAATCGTATAAATTGAGATTAAATTATGTGATGACATACAATTTTTACATATTATAAAATGCATTTTCTGCTCTAATAAATATTGACCTAACTTATCTTTGAAATGAAATAATCTCGTGTTATTATTTTGACCACTTGATCGAACATAATTTAAAGTCTCGGTAGAGTTTTGAAAATTTCATTGCTTTTTTTCGATTACTTTGATTCTGAAAGTCTTTCAACCTGTTATACCTACTATTGAATTATTTAATCAGTTTTGAGGCGTATCCCACCCATTTCACTTGACTGGCGGTATTTTTTTCACGCAAACTTTTACTTCCGTCTGACGGAGAAGAGAAACTTAAATTATGCTGATGGCAAGTTACAAGGTCTCGTTATTTATATTAACGCGAAAGTATTACGAAACAGCTCCGCATGCAGATGACCGACGTAAGTACACGTATTTCGAAGAGTCATCAAATATATGTTTTACAAAAGTGCATAGTAACTTGTATGGATAATATTTTTAATATACCAATACTGTAAATAATCCATGACTCTCTAAAATTTATTTCTATTATTAGAGAAATTGCTATCTACGAGCCATTCATTTCAATGGCTTAACAATAAATTTCCATTTCTAGCACTTATTTACCAAGCGTACTTGCTCGATCGGTACTGCGTTATTTTACATAACAACGCCAACTCAATTGCCGTATTTTAAATATATTTTTTTTCGAACTGCTATATTAAAATTAATTGTGAAATTTATTTCCTTACTCGTTCCAATACCGGATCAGGTTAGAAAACGAGTCTCAATGGTGCAGAACAAAACTTTATCAGATTTTCTTTTAATTGGCAAGCAATATAAGAAATGTTACTCGATTAAAGATTATCAAAATACCTAGGAATATCAAATTAGCTATACAGGCAATCAGGATATGCCAAACTATCTGATTCTTATTGCAAATAATTTAATATTAGCATTTTAAAGCATCTTTATATTTACGTCTAATTAATAAATAGTTTAGTTTCTACACATAAACGTCCTTTATAAAATATTGAATAAAAAAAAATTCGCACTTCATTGATTGCGCTGTAAATTTTGCAGTAGGAATTTTGATTTAATAAAAATTAATGATATTTAGATTTTTCATATAACTGTATAATATTATAAGTGAATTACAATGATTATTAAGAAATTTTTTGCGCATATCAATGATAAAATCAATAAATATTCGCGCTTTAAATAGTTTAAAAAAAAAATAATTATTATTAAGCATAATTTATGTAAAATACAAAATACGACATGGTTATTATTTAATAATTCAGAACAAACTGTTTGCTGTATCAAAATTGTTACCGCGTTTAATGGTTACAAGAAAAATATGTCTTTAAACGAAGAAAACAAAGAGAGCAAAATACTTTTGCATTACTCCACAATAGTGAGAAAAATAGTTAAAACCGATAGATTTGCAGATAAATCGTAAGTGTGCTGCAAATAGTTTTGACCTAACGCAATATGAGTTACAGAAAGATATATATACGTCGCACTCGTGGGTCATAAAAAACGATCATTATCATCGTAGCCGCGGCACAACGGCAGCACGGCAATTCATCCCCGCAAAAACGCGCAACGGTTTTATCGGTCTCTCTCTCTCTCTCAGCACGAGATACACTCTCGTAAGAATGTGTATATAGATACCACCCCTTCTTTTTTATCGAGCGATCCAACGGATTTTTTTCTCGCTTTCCGAGTCTTTGCCGTTTATCTATATAGTTAAAATATAATAATAATCAGTTTAATGGACCGGTGAGTTTCCGGATATGAAGTAAGCAATTCGTAATGCGACTGCCGCACGCACACGTCGTTGCAGTGGCTCCGCCCTCAACCGATATTCCGTTTATTACCGTAGACGCGAGAAAATATATAGAGAAAGACATTTTGTATTGAAAAAGCTGCCTCGATATAATGCACTCTTCTCCTCCTCCTATCTCTCCATTGCACGAAGCTTGCTCTTTTCCTCCGTTAAGTCCCTCTATGTTGCTCACTCTCTCTCTCTCTCTCTCTCTCTCTCTCTCTCTCTCTCTCTTTCTCTTTCCTTCTGGCTTATCTCCTCTTTTAAATCTACGTCTTCGTACCTTTTGCTCTTTCTCCGTTTCCTCTGTTTCTTTTACTCTTGCTGTCCTTTTCTCTCTTTGCTAGCAGATTACTGGTCGATGCGGTTTTCCCGGCAACAGCACATCTCTCGCGATTTTGTTCTCGCTACCAAGTTTATGGATACGCATATATATATATGTATATATATATATACAAAAGTGGCCAACAGTGACGACAAAAAAAGGGCAACTGTGTATCGAAAATGCTGCTGTGCCTTATTCCGCTATTTTATTCTTGTTGAAGTTAAATACGTTACGAATGACCCGCTCAAAAAGGAAATAAAGAAAGAACGGTAAAGAAACACTAATTTTCAATGGTTATAAAAGAGTTTCACAAATTTTCTTGTAACCTAATAGATCTGTTACATCGTTGCTATAATAGTATCGATTACAAATTAATCGAAAAAACTAGGAGGAAGTTATTATTAGAATAAAAATGTATAACTAAATTGAATCACGAGATCATTGAAATAAATATTTTTTTATAGTTTGTTTCCAAAACATATTTAAACTTTAATTCTTTCACGCACATAATGGTACAGGAAATGAAACAAAAATATTTTCTAGAATTATATAATTATACATTTTTCTTTATGAATTTTATAAAATAAATTAAATAACATTGGAAATTCTAGATAAGGTACTATTTTTAATTTAAAATAACCCATTGACGCCTGAAACATCGATAATACCAGTTTAATTTTTTACTCTAATTCTCATAGGTAAATAAAAAAGAGAATAATACCTTATCTAGAAAAAAAAAATATGACGGATTTTTATCACAAAAACGTGAAAAAAGTTGATCAACTATTTTGATTCGAAGCAATTCAGAAATTATAATGTTAAAATAATCAAAGGTACATTATAATTATTAAACTTTTCGAAATTGCGGCAGAAAAAGAAACAAATATGAGTTAATTTGTCCTACTTTTAACTTTGATTAATTTTGTGATTGAAAACTGTATTTTTGAAAAATTAAAAAATACAATGTTTACTCAATCTTCCTAATAAAATACTATTTTATATTTTTTTCAAAATTCTCAATTTTTGGAAGATCTGTCCATTATAGTGAATTCATCATTTTGAAGTATTGAAATAAAAAAAAAATGCGTTTGAAAGTTCAACTATCTTGTTGCCTTTATTTGAATTAAGAAAAGATTGTTTAATTTAAAAAATAAATATGTCACTCTTGAAGTTTCATCATCAAACTTTTATATGAAATTTTTCCCTTTGCATTACACAATGTATATTTTAATTAAAAATATTATACACACAATTGAATTGTTACTCAAATCGTTAATTAGCACGACTTCAATGAATCACCCGGCATTTTTAACGGCACTCTACGGCTGTTTTTGTTATTTTAAAGTTACATATATTGTATTTTAAACAAACGGTGGTTGCAGAAACATAGACAATTCCTTTTTTTTTAATCTAATTAATTGCATTCATAAAATACGAAGTGCTTTCCGTTCAGAATTGGGGCGAAACAATCATTAAAAAATACCTCTTAAATAATAATGAAGTAAATTGTATGATTTTTTTTTTGTCTTGTACAATGTATCAGCGAGATTGCCATAACTTTAACCAGCGAGGAAATAAAACGTAACGTAAAATTGGTACATAATACTGACTTCTTTCAGATATCAACCAAGGCAGTTATTAACTAATTAGAATTTATCGTTTGCGAGCCGCGAGAGATGCCTCGAAATCAACAACTCGTTGAATTGCGCCGTAGATCATGAATTACGGACTGAAATGACTGAGCTATCGCACGGTAGCGCATCATCGATTTCCTGAAAATGTTTTGTTTTTAAAATAAGTAATTTTTTCCGGTATTTATCGAAAATTTGTGTTTTATTTCCTTGATTAAATATGCAGATACATATATAGTTTATGATTATAAGTAATATTCAAAAGCTAATTCAAAAATGCACAGTTATAAAAAGCACGTATTAACAAAATATAAATCATCATAATTTTAATTATGTTAAAAAAACTAAATTTTTTCACTTGATAATAAATAATCTTTATATATATATATAAAGTAAAATCTGATAGCCTTTAAATTACCCAATTTCTATTAAGATATTCTATTATAAAATCATAATGAATTGTAAAACATTAAGTATTCCTATTATAAATGAAATGATTAAATTTCATTCACCATTCACTTTTAAAACGCTGTCATCATGTTTATGAATTATCAACTGCGTTGATGTAATAGATCATAAAGCAGATAAAATAATACAATTTTCCTTTAATCTATACAATATATTTGCTTTATCTCGTGTTTCTTTAAAACCCGCGCTACGTTTCTAAATTCAAAATGAAACCACTATTTAAATATATGTAAATTGGCCGTAAATGTGTAAAGTGGAATTCAGGATCCGTACACAAATATCTTAACTAGAGACACTTATTTTTACGTATGTGATATTCTTTCGAAAGTCGTCGTTGTATACACGCGAAATCAATATCAGGACGTGAGTTTTTGTTCGCCATCAGTTATTCTAGAATAATAGCTAAAGAATCTTTGATAGTGAGTTTTTAGTAAGTAACACAATTGAATAAAAATTGCGAAGAATTATTTATTTGAGAAACGGTAATCCATTATATTATGAAATAATAGAAAACGTTTATTTATCAAATAATAAATACATTTATGAAAAAAAATGAAAGAATTTACACTTACTGATTTGAGGTCAAGAAAGACAATTTTTATGGCTTTAACGTTAATTTTATTTAATTCGTATAATAATTTTATTATTTCTTTTACTATATCTACTGCCAGGCTAAGTAATGACTATAATCATCGGTTACTTACATGAAAATAATAAAATACGATATAATAATCCGCATAGGATAGTTTTTAAAATCATTTAAAAACAAAACTTAATCATAAAAAATATTTTTATACTCAAAAAAATGTTTAAAAATATATGATAACTTAATAAAAACCTATCATATAATGCATAGTTACAACTTGTTTTTTCTGCAGATATAATTCACGCGGTTGGAATAAAAATTTCGAGTTCCTGTAGTGTCCTTACGAGATTATAATAGCTCCTTTTTATCTTTCTACAATGCGTTACAGTAGCATCTGTATCTTAATTCATTATATTTCCATAAAGCGTACGAGTGCGCTTATCTTTGTACAGGCTTGTCCTTTCATAGCCCATTCAATAGTCAGCGGAGCTCAAAAAAGAGCATCTCAACTCTTCGATACATAATATCCATACTGTACAAAAGCCCCTTCACCACAGCGTTGTATTTGCGCACAGGACATATATTAACACAACGAAAAGTCATACATCGCACTTCCTTAAGAAAATTACCGAGCGAGAGCCTGGCACGCAACGTTTAAGCGTGACAAACGCGGCAATCGTTTTCAGATACGAGTATCCCGTGTGCATATACACACTGCCGTTACGTGCGCTGCTCTCACCGAGCTGCGTGAAAAAAGCACGGGAGGAGTGCGAAAAAGTAAACGTCAAGTTTGTGTATGTGAGTGTGTGTGCTTTGCCGCATCGAGCGTCCATTAGCGCAACTAACGGACAAAGCCCCGAGATGCTGCAGATCTCTCCAGAAGTTGCGGCGAACGCGAGCAACCGCAATGCATCTTACAATGGATGTGCTAGAGTGAGTCATATACGAGTCAGCCTCGATCTATTTGACACGCTCGATTACCGAGACTTTCAATCGCTAGTTTTTTTTCGAATGCTAAGTTCATTCGCTATGTTGATTGTTTTTGGTCGGTAATGGAGTGGAAAAGATAGTAAATCTCGTTCTGTAGCAGGATGCTGCTGATTTCGTTTGATTTAATTGTGGGAATGATTAGCGCTTCGTGCGTCTATGCAAAGACTTGAGAGGTCAATCTCTCTTCTTTCTCATTGCTCCATTCTTTGAAGATTGAGGATACAGAACACAGCCCGAATTCTTGCACACCCATTGTTCTTTTTGAAAAATACTTGGGAAATAGTTTTCTTTTGGTGTCATTATTTTAGCTGGTGAAAGAAAATATAAAAATATATTATATAAATGAATTTCAACACGCTTTTATTTTAGTACACTTAAGCTTTTCCTGTTTCTTAAAAAAAATCCCACAATTAATCTTTACAAAAAAAAAAAAAAAAAAAAAAACACTATCACTAAATCTAAAAATAATAATCTGTTTACATTTGTTTGAAAAAAAAAACATTTAAAAAATCATATCGAAACTTATTTTAAAGAAAATTTTATATTGACGACGATAAATATTTTTAATATTAAACATCTTGCAAAGATCTTAATTAAAAATTTTATAAATTGCTATTTATAGCAAGTAAATGTTGACTTAACTGAAAAAAAAAATAATTGGAAATTTTATATTTATTGCATTTTTATTGCAAGTAATGTTAAATTTACTACACAAATAAATCTTTTTCAATAAGAATTACTACAATATAGTCGTTAAGTAAGAATGTAAATCGATTCATTGCCAAATATGGGGATCCGGCTACAGTTTTCGCCACGTAATCATGAAAGTATCTTGCAAGGATAAAGATAAAAATGTCTCTGAATTGCTCGAATTGATTACAAAAATACTGCGTTATAATTTTTTTTCTTTCATCATCGTGACGTATTCGTTATGAGTCAGTATTTGGAATATACGTAAAAAATAATCTTTTATTTTCCGTTATTTTAATCTAAACTGATGTATTTAAATTTTTACTTATAAGACAAGTAATATCTACAGAGGAATATTGAAATAACTTAGGAAATACTTTAGCTTCAAAACTGGTTTTCTGAACTTCAATGACTGCATTTTAATTTTGAAGTTCTTATATAGTTAATTAACGAAATTAAATATGCAGCAAAACGCATACAAAACAATTTTACAACTTTCAATAATCCTAAAAAATTAACGATTTTCCAGATTGATTTAACAAGCTGAACTATAAATTGCGTGATAAATTCGTAAATAATCTTACGACCGAGTATAAAAACACCTAGCAAGAGATGTTTAAGTACCGACTATTGCGTTACTGTAATAAGCACAATTAAAAAATACTTTTACACCGGAAGATAACACTTTTCGTTTACGCGACTGTATTTTTCACTTCAAGTTCTACTGATAACATACATTATGACTGACATGTTCAGAATAATACCACAATTTAAATGCGATTTTTTATTTGTAAAAAAGTTTAACACGAAATAATATTATCATAAGCAATATTGCAACATAATTAAGTGAATAACTTTTTTATGAACAACGAGATTCCATATTTACGCAAGGCATTGAGTACTTTATCGTAAAGAAAAAAAAAAAAAAAAAACCGACACATTCAATACCGAACGCAAAGAAACTGCTTAATCATTCGCTAACCAAAATTAAATAAATACACGCACGTACAAAAGTGAGAACGCAAACACGTAGCTCAATTCCAAAGCCATTCTATTCTGTCTTCCACGGATAATACGGCGGTCGATGCGGAACTGCCGGTACACAGTAGCAGCAGCCGCAACAGAGTCCATTCAATTACCTCGATTTATTCGTTGGAAGAGAAAGAGAGAGTAAGAGAGAGAGAGAGAGAGACCACAAACACATATATACACGTCGTACGACGCGTGGATCTCGGTTTTACCTTAGCGCAGCACGCACGCGGATCGTTTACGAAAATGTGTGCAAAAATGACGCGGGAATCCCTTAGGTAGGGATAATAGATACATGTGTAATGAGGGCTTCGGCTACTTTACAGCTAATCAATGCCCATCAATGAGCTCGCTTTAACTCTGGGGAGTATACTCCTGCGTGCGTGTGTGTGTGTGTGTGTGTGTGTGTGTATAAGTGCCTTAAACCACGGAGCACAAGCCAAGTCTGAGATATTACCTGTAGTCGCAGAGCCAGAGATGAGAAGCACAAACTACAGCCTACAAAGGTCCCTTCTTTTTGCCCTGCCATCTTATTTTCTTTCGGAATGAAAACGAAAGAAAGAGAAATGCAGATTGTCGGATTCTGTCCGTAAGGCTTACTTATGCTTTAATGAGTAATGGATGACGGACTGGCGGTCGACTAAGTGCTGTCTTAAATACTCATCATCGTCTTTTCGATCTTTTAGCAGTGAAGGAGTCTTGACAAATTTTATTTTCTTACGAACGGCCTTATCTATAGCAAGTGTCATCTTGTCCCTTTTACTAGATGATGTGATATATTAGGTGACGGTTTTGAAATATTTCGATCAGTCCCAAGGAATTGAAGAACAAAGATATTTCGAGATTATTTTTCCTTTCGACTGGATTATCAATGCTTTGTATATATTTTTTCATCATTTCGTTTATGATGTAATAAATAACTTGTCCCGGCGCTATTGAAATGTAGATTTTTTAACGAATTAGGTATGCGTAAATTTATTAGGAAATCAATTTAAAACATTAAAAAACGATTTTAATCTCGTCGGGTTCACAAAACTGTTTTAATAAATACTTTTAAAATTTAAATTAGTCATTAATAATACAAAAAAAAACAACTATTAATTTCGATGCTAGTTTCTTATTGTAGTTTTTATTTTACAATATATTATATTTAGCGACTAAAATCATCGTTAATCGTTTAATTATATTCTTATAAAAAGTCATGTTAAATATTTAAAAAAAAAAAAGAAAAATTTTTAAAAAATTAAATAAATTATATCTTTTTATACATTTGTCAGCTAAAATAGAATCAACTCGTTCATTCATGCATATATACATGTATTATTTAACTTTGTAGTAAAAACTTTTTTCAAGTTAGTCCTCCATAATTCATTAATGATGTTGACTATTTACATACTCTTTTTATCATTTTTTAATTAAACGAGTTGAAATAAAAATATTTAATTTAATCATATATCACTTCAATGCGAAAATTGCTATTTTTATAGCTATTAAAATATGTTTTTTAAAATAAGAATCCTAATAACTGAAAAAATATTACTTTTTATAAGAGCATACCTTCTTCTTAAACATAAAAATATAAAAGCAGAATATCAATGTCCGAAAGGAACTGCATAATAGTTATGAATACGTCTTAATTGAACAGCTATATACTATATGTATAAGTAAACGTTTCCGTTCCAAAGTTGCTATGTATAATTTAATTCCAAATGATTCAGTCGATTAGAAAATAAATGTCGATTTTGACAATTTTTTTAAACATTCGAAAAATGTAAACTTGACTTAGTTTAGGTCTCGAAAAAAATTCTTTCGTAAAGTAATAAATTACAAAATTTAATATTCTCAGAGATTATTAAGTAGTTATCGAGACAAATTAATATGTATATGAATATAAAAGGAATATGGAAGAAAAATGTAAAATAGAATTGCTAAAAAAGTCGCAGATTTTAGATAATTCATAGCACGATACCTACTAAACCTAATAATATCAAAATTTCATCTTTAGAACCCAAGAAGGCCAAGAAGTAAACGATGATTTTACGTAAATTTTGAAATATATATTTGTAACCGATTCTGCAAAAATAAAAAAATAAAGAATGCTTTTGAATTCCTAATAGCAAACCTTGTAAATAACAGCCTATGCTGCGAGAAAAAAAATGAAAATTTTTTTTCGAAGTGACCAACCTTACTCCCGTAAAAAAAAATTCATAATCTTCGACTGTCAATATATGTGCGAGTTATAAAAGCCTAAAACGATATTGAATTTTAAATTCCTAAGCCCCAAAGGTTTTGAAAAAGAAACTCCCGTTGTAGACGGACGGACGCTCGAGTAAGCTTATAAAGGATTATGTTTTGGAGTATAGAACTTTTATGAAATACTATAACTTATTAAAAAATGAATTTTTTAACCTTTTTTTTGAAACTAATACAAAGACATACGAGTAAAAACTCGGTAACTTTTCAAAAAAATTTTTCTTATTGTTGAATTAAAAAAACTCGATTTCAAATTACTCAACCTATGAACAGTTGAGCTGAAAAATGTAAAGCTGACCATTTTTTATATCTTTACTTTTTCGGGATTACATTTTACAAAAGTGTATAAAATAGCGTTAATTACGTGCATCTAAACTTTTAAAAAAATCTACATAAAATCATTTTACCGGGGAGCGTTTTTAAAATAAAAAAAAAAAATTATGCTTAGTATATACTTTGTTGCGGTGTAGTTCATTTTGTGAGTAAATGATTATTAATTTCAAACATACATACATTGAAAAGATATATCACTGAATATCACTGAAAGGATAAATAATTAATTCGCAGTAATTATTGAATTTAGAGACTATCGATTTTGCGATATCGTTCCATCATTCTTTTCTTGCACATACTCATAGTAATTTATCTTGATAATATCTCAATAATTTTAGGCGCATTTCATTTGGCAATTAAATTTCTTTTAAATAAATTTTTTCGGTACCTTAATTGACTTTTTCATTTATGTTTTTTAAACCTTTATAAATAATTGTCAAAAGAGGTCCGTATTTAAGTTCCAGAATTTTAAACAAATCATAATTTATTTCCTCGTCGACTTAATCGTACAACAAGTATATATAAAAAAAAAAAAAAAAAAAAACATAATTGTCATGTATAAATGATAAAAAGTACAAGGGGTGAAAAAATGAGAAAAAAAACTAAAATGACTTGACATGCTTCAGGCTCACAGCAATTTCGAAGACTAATTGTTGCTTTGAATGTGTTATCAACGAGTTTTAAAATAAAAATGCTTTTTCCGAGAAAATTCTTTGTCAAAGAGGTCACTTCTTTTGTTTTATTTTTTTTTTTTTTTTTATTGTTTTTAACTTTACTTGAACTTTAACTATTGTTTCTTAATTTGACGTATTTTTTTTTCTTTTTTTTTTTTCAGACCATATTTAGAAAGTGTAAACATCCGTTTTTCGTTTCAGTTACTCTTCTTTATCTACTAACAGATAAATCTTTTGTACATCGCTTGTAAAATACATCTCAAAAGCATGCAAATTTCACTGTAATATGCAAAGAAAGTAGATATTATTATTTTCAAAAAAGGACAATGTAGATTGTTTTTATATAATTTTATATGACTAATATAATTTTTTTTAGTTTTTTAAGTTTAATAATTTATTTATTTTCATATAAATTTTTTTAAGTTTTATAAGCAGAAATTCATGGGTATCATTTTGTAAATTGTTTGTATTTTCAATTTATTAAATAAAGAAAATGAATACTATGAATGAATACGGATAAAAGAATTAACTTGATTCAAGTAAGCAAATAGTTTTAAACCAAGAAAATGGTTATAAAGAAAAATGTCTCAAGCATTTCTATTCTTGATTTTAGATATTCTTGCTTTGCGACAAAACCATTGGTTACAGGTTTTCTTTTTCTACATGAGGATTTGAAAGCAAGAATTGTATGAATATATAATATTTTGTACTAATAACTTTATTTAACGTATCGATTTTTTCGAAGTAAAATGGCCGACTCTGAAACCAAGAGCAGATTTTCTTGAGACAAATATACATTTATCTTGCTTAAAAAGCATTCAATATTCGATTCAAAAAATAAAAATACTTCGTTAAATAGTTAGATTCTTGAATGAAAAAATTCTTAGCTTCTTCAAGTTATCGAGTTAGTTTCTTGAATTAAGAAAATTGAAAAATTTGAAACAAGAATGCCATTTTGAAGAATACGTTTTATTGATTCAAGTAATTTCTTCTATCGGTCTACTAATTTTACAATAATGTATTGATTTTGTTTTTTTGTTTTTATTTTTTATTTTACCTTACGTAATTGAATATTTCAATATTTTCTTGCATTAAGAAGCTAATAACCTATCTTGAGAACAACAATTATAAGCAAGACAATAAATAACATGGTATTTAACTGGCATATTTTAAATCAGGCAAATTTAAAAAAAAAGGGGCATTTCGAAGCATGAAACAATTCCAAAGGCGTCATTGTACCAAAGGCAATAAATATAGAAAGTTTTGAAAAGTAAAAAAAAATTGTGCAACCGCAGATAATGAAGTGCACCCATATGGAGAAAGAGAGAGAGAGAGAGAGAGAGAGAGAGAGAGAGAGTGAAAGAGAGACAGAGAGGCGTAAGCTAAAACGCATACCTCGTGCGTGCAGCAAACATCGGTAAAACTCCCGGCAAACATTTAACGCTCGCTTGTGCTCGTGAGTGCGATGACTGACTCGAGGCAAAATGCATTCTCTCTTTATCCCTCTCTACTTGGCCTCAAAAGGGCTCGGGTTTAGCCTAAGCTCATAAATTAAAACCTCGAGTCGCCGGGGTGTCGCGCTTAAGGCGTGCCGCGAACGCGACTTGTAAACGCAGGTTATCGGGACCGCGCTGCTAACAGTAAATCGAGCACGAAAACATTACTCTCCTACTAACGCCTACGAATTCCACGCAACTAAGGGAGCGACTGGCAGCCGTTGCCTCTGCCTCACCGCGCATATACATATATCCGTGCGCTAATCCACACCGCATGTACGTATATATGATTCAGGTGGCGTATACATATACCCGCGCGCCAACGAGAAGATATGTATCACGCGCGCGAGCGCGCACTCGTCCGGGTGTTATTGCTCGGAGGAAGCGAGAGCGCTTATAGCGAGTCAGAAGAGGAATATATACCGGGTACCGTTTCATCTGTCCCACCTGGCAGATTCCGCACGAGAAATAGTACTGCTTTCATATTCTCTCGTAGTGGTTCTAGTAGAGTAGTAGCAACCGAGCGAAGTACCGGCGCGAGCATATTTTCTCCTTCTCTTGTAACTTTTTCTCCTACTCTGGTACACGCTATCTCAAGTGGCTTTAGCGCATGATCGCGTATTTGTTCATTTACCGCGAGATAACGCGGCGCTGTAGCTGCAACATGTATGTCTATGTATATATATATATATATTATACCTGCTAGGTGAACAGATACGGATGAGCATCGTCGTTGCAGTCGTCGTCGCTCCTTTTAATGTCCTTGCGTCACCCGAGGCAATCTACGAAAACGAGTCGCATTCCCGCTTATGATAATGATGATGATGATGATGATGATGATGATGACGACGAAGACGACGATCTACTCTCCTCGAGAGTGTCGTCCCAGTGGTGTGAGACAGGCTGCTTTACCGAGAAAAGAGAGGAGCAGGTCTCTTCGATTTGGCGCGCAAACATCAAGCGCGGAATGCTGACCTTGATCGCGCACTCCCTCTCCCTCTATCTCTTTCTCTCTCTTTCTCATTCTCTTTCGAAATTCCTCGATCAACTTGCTGACTCGTAGTACTATAGTAGTAGTATTCCCGTCTGTTTCTCCCCCTCTTTCAAGATGTTATTCTTTTCCAAGAAAGAAGGATCAGTGTAGAGCGATTCCACGACGCACGGCGCGACGTGACTTTTTTGCTTCTCGCTGCTGCTACTACACATCGTCTTCATCTTTTTTAATTTATCGTGAATTTCGAGTGTTCATTTATGAGCTACGTGAATTTCGTAGAGATATATTGACCGCGAGAAGGCTGTACGAGGCCATTCAATTAACTTTTACGGCTAATAATTACTGTAGATCGGGATATTACAGGTTTTCTTGCATATATCGAGAATATTTTTTTCATACAAGCGCTTGATTTATCGTCAACCCCCTGTAAATCATTTAAGGACGAGTTTCAAATTCACGTTTGCGAAGAAACGATCGCTGATCAATATTAGTTTTTTGATTATCTTAATTCTCATACTTGACTCTTCAAATGTAATTATTAAGATAAAAATTATAATCTCGATTACATTTGACTCTTTCTGTGGCATTATTGCATAAAACTTTTAAAGTACATGAAAAAATAATTGTTACGGCTTTCAATCTCGTTAAAATACTTAATTAAAATTTTTTTATAATCGTTATACAGAGAATATAAATCATTTTCAATATTATTTTCATTATTAATCGTTAGCTCTAAAATTCACGAAATAATACTAACCTTCTAAAACCGTCGTTGCGTAGAAATTTTACGTTAAAACAATTTCAACTAGAAATTGAATAAATGGAAAAACCAGTTTTACATATGCATCCGAATGTATTTGAACGAATGCTCGACGATAAGGGCAATTGTGTATATATAAATATATATACATTCAAGCACAAAATCGTTCTCGTTGAAATTCCTCTATATTAAATAAACAGCGTCTCTGAGATAAGGAAAATAGGATGCGTTTGCAAATTTTCCTTTAATGAGTTGAATTAGATACAATTTTGAAAACGTAAATTCTTTAAACTGATAAGAAAAAGTTTAATAAAATTGTTTGTACACTGTTAATTTACGCGTACGAAGATAAAGATAAATATTTATTGCGAAGGTTCATATAATAAATTGAAATTAATTCTAAAAATACCTTTAAAATAATATTTTAATTTTATTTATCTAATTATACTAATTATTATAAAAATTAAGTTTTAGAAAAGTTTTAATATTAATATGAATTTTAGATTAATAAAAATGTATTTAGTAAAAAAAAGATTTAAATTATGCAATAATTTTAAATTGGACGTAAATACTTTAATTTAACAATTTAAATATATTTGAAACTATATGTATTTATGTGATTCCAATATTATACAGTTCAATTCGGGAACTTTTAATAAGCGCATTTATTCAGTTTCTTGAGCGAATCTTACGGAACTAGCTGTCACCACTTTAACTACTGGCATCGAGAAGCAGTCTGCGTCTTTACCTATCAATAAGCGAGTGAAGCTAAGCGAAGTTTTAAAAATTATTTTAAATGCATATTATATGATTTAATGATTTATTTACAGAATATAAATGTAGCATTTTGCATTCTATTAAGTCGACATAAATTTTTTTATCGTACTAAGTTCTCTATTGGCATAAATTTTAATAAACTTATTTAATTTTGATAAAACGGTAAAATTCAACAATAATACTTAATTATTGATTGCTGCAACATATTTATATATAAATATTAAAAAAAAAATCACAAATATATTGTATTAAAAAAAAATTCTTGTTACGTTACTAGGATGACTGATTTTATTCTACTATTTTTATACTTTTTTTTATAAAATTGAAGCATTTATTCAAAAATATTCTTAATTTTAAAGATCATGATCCAATTAAATTATATTTTAGTTAATTTTAAAAAATATTAATAAGCGCTGAGCTATGACTATTTATTCGTTTTCCGCGGTCGCAAATATTAACATGATTAACATGAAATTTTAATCGGTTTACATTTTTCTTTTCCAAGACATCAAAGATTTTCTCTTTGTGTTAAAAAGAAAAACTCAACCTCGCGGCAACGATGCAAACTTCATAGTTGGCACTTGATCGAAGAAGCGCAGCAAGCGCTAGTTCGCAAGAAGGAACAAGGCAAAATGGAATCTTCGGGCAGCTCGAAACCTCTCGCAAGAGAAAAAGAGAACAACAAGCGGGATAAAATAACCAGGGAAAGATTGAACCAGGCATCCGATTCCAACAACCGATAGGCGCAAACGTACGATATCGCACAAATCACCAGTTCTCTCTCTCTCTCTCTCTCTCTCTCTCTTTATCTCTTTCTCTCTCTTTCACTTTTACGTGTGCAATCTTGCGTTTTTTAAACGATGATCGTGCAGAAGCATGTGAAGCAGAAATCAAGAGAGAGAGACGTAGTTGGATCCAGTTTATACGGTAATTTATTAGACGCGTAAAACTGGTACCAGGGTTAACGTACTCGAATCGCGGCCGGCTGCCGCAGATTTTCTTCTCTTCTTTTCGTCGCGAACCGTATTATATAATCCCCTTGCCCCCTCACCCCCCCCCCCTTTTCCATCTAACTCTGCATATGCGATACGCGGCGTGGTACGCTCTGATATGCATGTACGTCAGAGGAGAAAGAGAGAGAGAGAGAGGAAAAAGGAGAGACACTCTGATCGATATACGTTTTATGCCGGCGCGCGCCATTATCGATAAGGCAGCCTTGCAGCTTTTTCTCGCCTTTTCTCTTTTCTTCTTATTTTTTTTTTTTTTTTTTTTGTTCTTTCTTCCTTCACCGGCGGCGGGTTTCCGCGCAACGTGTGATAAAGAAAGCCGTTTGAAAAATTGTTAAATATTTGAATGGGCAGCCGTTGCGCGAGCGCCCGTGTACGTATGCTCGCGAGCTATAGGCGAGCCTCTGAATTAAGGCCATTAATTTATTCTTCGTGCGCGCTATACGGGGGAATGTATTTACAAGTGAGGAATTAATTGCGGCCGCCTCTGCATCCCTCGTTCTATAAATATAACAGAGAATCATGAATTTTAATGATCTCTTCGTAAGATCCTAAATGCACTTTCTACGCTGAGCTGCGGTTAAATGCAGCTCTCCTGTAAAATTAATAAAAAGTGTAAAAATGTATTAGCATTTATTTTATAACGAAATGGAAAGCCAAGAATCCTTGCGTTAACCTTTGCGCGTTTCGAACTCTTTTTGTTATAAATATTTAAGCTAATTGCTTGCGATTAGTTTTAACAATTTCTTTCGGTTATCGACACTTTAATGGAAAATATTTTTTATAAGAATTTTGCGCTCACTATTGTTAATTGCGCATTTTTTTTTTTTTTTTTTTTTTTTTTTTTTTTTTTTTATTATCCTTTCGATATAATGCATGTAAACGATCATTTAAAGAATGTTTACCTCGAGAATTTTAAGAGATGCGAGTATTCGATGCCTTTTAATTTAAGATTGCAGACCGAAGTCAAAGATTCTTAAAGACCTAGAGATTTTACTTTTTTAAAAGTTTATGATCAAAGTTGATTCGTGATCTTCCGAACTTGATGTAGATTCTTCTGCAGATATCTACCCTTTTAAAATTCTTTAACATCGAACGGTGCGGTAATAAAAGAAAATTACTATCTTATTATAATAGTATAGAATATTCATCGTACACGATCTGCGAAGTAGAGTACCGAAATTTAAGATTATTTAAAAAATGATAAGTAATTTTTATTACTTAAACTTATTAATATATTCTATAAAAAAAAAAAAATAAGAATAGCTCATCAATTAAATTTTAATAACGGCAAACGTACCAAAGTAAAATAATCTTTTGGTCGCATTAAATTCGACTCATAAACCCACGTTAGTCTAAGAGAAGAAAGCCACTTCACTATTGCTGCTATTGCAATTGTATAACAGTCGCCGCTAAATTATCAAATTATACAGCCCATACGTAATAATCCATAGTTTTTTGTCGAGCGGTAATAACCACGAAAATAACATAATCGACATAGCGGACGAGTGTAGCTAATTACTAATCATAAAAAAGATTTGGCTGTCGTGTCGATAATTTCCGATGACACTCAATCAAATTACGAGCGAATACCTGAAACAGCTTGTTCTAGTGTGTGTGTGTGTGTGTGTGTGTGTGTGTGTGTGTGTGTGTGTGTGTGTGTGCGCGCGTGTGTGTGCGTGTGTCACTCGATTGTAATTAAACGAATAGGTCGCGGTACGAGCTCAGTGCTTACTCACATTTCGCGCTCTTAGTAACCCATACAGGAATATTTATCGTAATGGAAAGTCTTTAAGGCGCATCGTTGCGATATTGTATCGCGAAATATTAGCTCTCAAGCGTTAGAGACTCTTTCTCTCGCATCCTTCAAAGATTCTCTCTACGAATGTATCCGACGATCTCATGAGAAATCTTTTCAAATTTAAGAGAGGAAATAAATATTTTTTTTTGTTATTGTTGTTGTATTAGTACTTACCTTTGTATCTATACACAACAAGATGCCGACATACGTATGTTGTTCCGCCCATTTTAAACTCATACGGTATTAAAGTACCCCATTAAATTTATTATCGTTTCTTTACATCTTAGACGGAAAAAATTTTTCTCTTCACGGATTATATATCGTGTAATCGTGCATTTCGTAAGTGTATCGTTTTTGTGAATAAGGTATCTTCACTCGTTATTGACGTTTTTTAGTTTCATGAAGAATATCAATATACCGATTAGTATCTTTTATGAGTAAATTTGTTTTTTATCTTTCTTACGTTAATAAATACGCATATTGCCTATTATATTATTAAACACTTTGTAAAAATAACTTATCTGCTTATTGCTTATTTATATTATTTTTAAGCACAGACCGAAAAATAAAAATAATAATTTGTTATAATGAGAAAAGGAGACTTGTACGATATGCATTTAAAAATGTATAAATTATAGTCGACAGATAAAACATTATTATTTGCACATAATCAAAAACGTATCAGTGGAGTAGAGATGCACGTGCGTATTATACTATATGGTTCAATTCATAATTTTCTTCGCGGCCTTTACTAAGGTCGCTCGCAAGCACAATCGCAAGCGTGGCTTAAAGGAATATGCACTATATTATATGAAGGTGTGTGTACATTTTGTGTATATATATATATATATATATATACACGTATACTAGTAAGTTATTCCACATATTAAACAGACTCACGAAACCGCGTTGAATTTCCAGAGCGACTGCCTCGAAGCGTCTCGATACTCGATACTCGGCTTATAGTATCAATGGTGAAAAAGAGAAAGAAAGAGAAAGAGAAAGAGAGAGAGAGAGAGAGAGAGAGACCTTCGGAGAGATCGCGCGTGCAGGCAAAGGTCCGAGAAATTATAAGCACTTCATGCACGTGGGATTTTACTATCGCTCAGTATTTTTCTTGTAGCGTCAAGTGTGCATTTTCTACGCTTTAACGATTCTCATACCTACGTGATTTTTACTGCTTTACACGTTGCTTATACGGTAAAAGATTATCGTGATACTAGATATATAATTTAACTCAATTTAAAAATAAATGTGGAATTTTAAGAAAAAAATTTACTTATTAAAATTATGCAAAATATTTTAACGTATATAGAGAGTCGAAATTTTGTTTTATATAATTTTTTTATTCATCAAACAATTATATGATAGAAGAATTTCCAACTTTTTTTTTTTACTTTGAATTTAAACATTTTATATTTTAACCGATTTTTATGATTTTAAAACGCTAAATTTATATTTAAAAATTAAATTAATTAAGCATAAATTCAAGATAATTGGAAATTAGAATAGATTTATAATTTATAACAAAATATTAGATCAAAGCAAAGAAGAAATGATAATTGAAATGATTATTGTTATTACATAAAAGGCCATTTCATTAAGAGAAAAAAAAAAAAAAATTATAAATTACAAAATATTAAATAGAAAGTTTTTATAAATTAAATAAGAAAATACATAAGACGATAATATTTCGGAATTTTTTAAAACATTATTATTATTTAACGTAAGATTTAAAAAAAAAAAAAGAAGGATAATTTAAGATACTGTAAGCTGAAGTATAAAGTATCAAGTAGCAAACCAGTGCAGCGTATCACCAGCAATAAATACCAAATATCCCACACGCGTATTATATATCTGAAAATTTTTCAAGAATGAATTCCTTCGTGTATTTCAGCAGATCGAAAACACCGTTCGGTCACAAGTGATATCGAGATCAATCCGAGGATGTTTAGACGCGCGTGGGTTCATCATGAGCCCACTCGTCCTGTCTACTCGGGACACAAGTTGAAGCTATCTCTCTCTCTCTCTCTCTCTCTCTCTCTCTCTCTCTCTCTCTCTCTCTCTCTCTTATCCAAGTATACAATTCTTACTGCATCGCAGACCCCCGAAGCGTCGCGTGTGCTGTCACGGCCGATCAATTTAAGGCCCCCCGAGAGCCAACGGCAGCAAAAACGGCAGCAATACTACCATTGCTGTATATAGTACCAACAACCATCATCGGAGAAGCTGAAGAAGATGAAGAAGAAAAGAGGAAGACACTCGCAGGCGCGCGCGCGCGCGCACGGCGATATAAAGTTTTGCGAGTTCAATGACCCCTAGTGTGTTAAATCGCGAGCGAGCTCCGAGGAGCTTCAGGTCCTATATATACATAGCACGCACCGGCACAGCATCTGTCTGAAGGGGAATCCCTTAGGGACCTCTTACCAGCGAGCGAGAGTGCATTGTCCGCGCCGGCGAGCGAACTCCTCCGTACCTGTCTATAGGTGCGAGTACGCGCATGTGTATGTGTGAGCCGCTCACGTACACGCGTCGTCCCATCGGGATGTATATATGTAAGCGTACGTGTAGACGTGCACACATAGATGCACGTATGGGTATATGTATGCCGAAGGGCTCGTCGCGAGCGCGATTCTTTCCAAGAGAAATCGCGACGACGGAGACGCGGAGGTTGCGCCGAAGAAGAGAAGAGAATTCGAAGCCGTGGCACGAGGATTATAATTTCCTCCTCGTCGTTCGTCATCCACCTCCTCCCTTTTCCATTCTTTCTTTCCTTTTTGATTCTTCTGTACCTTTCGTCGTCGTCCACCAATACACGTTCCCATCCTCTCTCTCTCTCTCTCTCTCTCTCTCTTTCCCGCTCGTTTAGATGTTGTGCGGTGTATACACGCTTTAACGCGCAGGTATCATATAGGGACAGCTGTGCAAGCGGATAATTCAAACTCCGGGTCGAGGTTGAGGGCAAGTCTCGCCTATCTGTTGGTATTTGTTGCAAGCGCTTTTAATCCCAAGTGTAGGAGAGAAGACGGATGCGGGTCAGAGGACGCGAGGATCGCTCCTTTTCGTTCCTTGAGGCTCTGCTCTTTCGCTTTTTTTTTTGTTCCTTCTCCGCCGCCTTCTTCGCCACGACGATGCGTATCTGCTTCATCGGCTGCTTCGCAATTGAATATCTCTCTTTTTTATTGAACGAGGTTGAGGTAAGGAGAAAATACGTACACAGATTCGAGATACAGCTGGCTGTTTTGTAAGAGGTTCGCGCTTGCGTACGAGTTATGTAACGCTCGCTCCTTAGCCTTTTTTTCCGTGGATGTCTTCTGGACACCATGGGATACTTTTTTTGGGATCGATGAGAATTGATAGCTTCGGAGATAATGGTGGTGAAATTTTAAAAGGTGTCGGGAGTTGCTTGTTCCTTTGTGTGAATTAGTATTTGATCACGAGGTGTTAAAGAAATAATAAACTTTCATTATATAAATTTAATCGAAATAAAATGTATTGTCATCAATAATTTATCTACTTTGATGTTCAAATTAAATTTATACACACACACACATATATATATATATATTAATACAATTTTAAATTTTCCGAAATTAGTAACATTTTTTCAAAGGAATTCGATTTAGATTCGTTAGAGTAAAATCGACTACAAATAAAAAAATATTAATTTTTAATAAAAATAAAATAATGCGAATCAAAATATACAAATACTTTTTCATTTGCAATTGCTCAATAATTTAATGTTTATTCGTAAAAAATAAAAAATATATATATTTACAAACAATTTTTGTTTAATATTGAAATAATATATTATATTTTCACTTTATTTCAAAAATATAATTACGTAACTCACAATATTTAATACATATATATTACATATATGTGTACAACAATTCAAAATCATGATTGAACAACCAAGCGCAAGTAAGATTAAGATTTCAGTTTAATAATTTAGTGATGTTTTGTCCAAACGAGTCACATATTTTCGTTACATTTATCACGTCAAAAATTTAATCGCATCGCCAAATGTTTTTTTTTTTTCTTCATCTTACAAATCCAAAATTTCACGTTGTAATTAAATACTACTACATAACGTTCGCGTCCAATGATTAATGATCGAAATATCTCAAGGCTAAGAACTATCTCAAAATCATTTTATATATTCAATAACTTATTGTTAATTACAATGTGTCCGTTCCATTAATTCCGTTTTACGCAAGCTAGTAAGTCTTATGTTAACTTTTCCTGCATTTTTTAAAAATATGTAATTGAATTTTAACAAATTATTATATCAATACACGATCGTATCACAAATAAATTACTATACGTAAACTCAATAAGAACACATGCAAAAATTACATCACGTATACGCACTCGCTCTAAAATGGGGAAAAAAAAAATTTCCGGACAGCAAAATGAAAGTAATTTTTTTTTTTCCATTTAATCGCTTTCACTCGCATATACCTCTAGTCGATGTCGAATCGTGAAAGCCTCCGCCAGACTCGCTTTTTCTTCGGTACGTATATGTACACAAGCTGTCGAAAGAGAGCAAAAAAATGAAGCGATCCAACACCTTGGACCCGTTGCTCGTCATACTTGACGATGTTCTTAAGAATGGTGTATTCGTTCAAATGCGCTCGTAATACTTGTAAGCCCATAGATCTTATCTCGCTTCTTTCGAAGATGTTGATGTATTGTCCGCGAAACGCCCCGAAAAATATCACCTCTCTATCTTCTCTTTTATATGTATACATATATATATATATATATATATATATATATATATATATATATATATATATCGAAAGATCGAGAAGAGAAAAAGATAGAAAGAGAGAGACAACGACGACAAGTCGACGACGACTCTAATGCTATGCCGCTCACGACGCGCTGGTCCGCGCAACACCGTTCACGTCTTACCGAGAAGACATATATATATATATACTTATACACTGTGCGCGTCGGCACGCTCCAGAGTTGACAGAGATCGAAATCGAGGCTAATCGAGCAAGATTATCAGAGAAAGTTTTGCCGTACGACGTTGTGCTTGCGAAAGGGGGAGAGCGCATCGTTTGATGGAGCGTCGAGACTTTTCACGAATAATGCATGCGCCAACTTGCGCCGTACTTTTTGCAAGAACGCTCGGCATTCTTTTATGTGTATACACATACTTACGTTCACACGCGCACAAACAAACAAACATACATAAATGTGTATACGGAGAGGTGCACAACCTGAGATGCGCGGATTCTTAGAATGGCATTTTTTATAAGCGAGGAAATGCTTAAAAGTATTGTACCTTTATGAATTGTATGCAAATTTAAATATCCCATGGATTAGTGTCTCGCTCTGCTCGATGGATCTTTTTGCATCGTTATTAAATTGAACTAATAGAAACGAAATTTTACAATATTATCTAACTACTATCCGTGCTTTGAAAGTTCTATTCACCTAATAAAGGCGGGTGACGATGGGAAAATGATTGGTTTCCGATGCCTAATTCTGTGTACGATTATATTATACATGATATGCGATAGTAAAATATTATTTTACGATATATACTTTTATTTGACTAAAGTAATAATAATAGGGTTGGTTTCGAAAACATCTATGAATTGTTGAGTGAAATTTTTCCATTCGACCGACGTTGTAATAAAGATAAATATAAAATTAGTGTATTAAAAATGGCTCGTTCGATGTATTACGAAAAAAAAACCATTGCAATTCTTTAAAAAATTAAATAAATTAAATAAAAATATTGTGCGCAATATATCAGAGAAGTTGGAAATCTACTATTTCTCGAACTTATAGCAAAATTAACTATTTAATGCATGTACGGAAATTAAATATTATCGTACCTATACCCCGAGCGCAAAGAGCACATTCCCCTAATTGTCTCCGATCAGAAATAAAAGACAATTTTATATTTTAAAATGTTTTTCATAAATAAAAATAAATATAATAATCGCTTTGAATATTATAATAAATGATCCGATAAAAAAATAACTTTATAATTAAAAATGAAATATATATTTGATTACACTTAAAATATGCGTAAAATAAAAATATAATTTCAACAAATCACAAACGAATGCATTTTTCACTATATTAAAAATGTGAATTATGTTATATTTCGTGAGTAAATACCGCATCGTCGTTATATAAGGGAATTTATTCGAACGCATAATACAAATAATAAATACATTTTCTCATATAACACACTAATTTCTGATTGCACGCATAAAAGTTTAAGTGGAAAGAAAAAAAAAAAAATTGAAAACAACACGCGCATAACACACGCCTAAAATCAAGCGAACATTATATCTTATATATATATATATATATATATATATATATATATATATAAAGATTCTTCCTTCTGTGTGTATATATATATATATAAATTCAAGAAAAATGAAATTTATCGGAAGTACGGAAGGGTACGCAATTACATCTGACTACGTTAACGAGTAAGAAGCGTGCACTTAAATACGGAGCGAAAGAGAGAGGCGGGAAAAGTAATAAGACCGTTAATATATCCATTGCATAACCGCGATTATTCGCTCGGCAAAGGCACCGTACGCCTGAAACTCGTAATATACAAAGAAAGCGCGGGTTTCGAAGAGAGCGCGCAGGATTCTCATACGTGCGGGGCTATGTGCATTGTACGCGCGTTACAATGTTACATTGCTCTGTACACGCCACGCGTGGCGTAACAACGTATGCGATATATTGTACATTTTCGAGGAGCGCGAGCGCTGTGTTACACACGACCGCACAAGTCCTGCGTCATCGTCCTTCTCTTCCTTTAAAAGCATCGAGATTTTCTCAACGGATACAGTGCGCGCACGCGTGCGCGTGCGCACTTCTAGATCCTTGCTGCTCTCCCACTAATTGTATTATCCTCCAAAGTTATGGAGTTCTCTCGGTGTGTTGCGCACATATACGAGTATAGTGGGACGAGCCTCGCGAATTAAAACTCGCTATCCCGCGGATCGCTCGCGCGCGTGTGGCATGGAAATGGAAAGTGAAGGAGGAAGGCGCGAGTTAGCCGTCGTGGCTACTACCGCTTTTGCGAGCTGCTTTGCTCTCAACTTACGTAATTCGAGAGCACGGCATGCGTGTATGTATATATATAAGCATATATAATATATAAACACATATATTATATATATATATATGTATATATATATACGCGGTCGCGAGCAGTCAACTGCGTGGCACCGTGCGTATAACGCGCGTCGCTTTCTCGCGCTCGCGCTCGGGCGCGTGATTTTTGGCGCGCCGCGACGACGTATTTTAATTGAACGCATGCGCGCGCCTCGCTTAGTAGAAGAAATTATTAAACGATCCGCTTCATTTAGGAGACATTTATTACATTATACGCGCGCTCGTTGCGCTTGCATGTAATATAATATTAATGGGGCACATAAGTTGCCTTCTTAAAAATGTTAAAAGTATTTTTGATTTTGATTAAATTTAGCATATAGACCCGTGCATTTAAAAATGTGTAAAAGGTATTCAATATTATTTGTATATAAACATTAGCATACATATATATACACAAGTGACTATTTTGGCAATTGACTTTTATCGCTTCATTTAAAGCGATATTTATATTGTAATGAAGAAAAATTAAACATTTAATTCACCTAACTCGGTCAAATTTGCAAATTCTCAGTATGAAACTTTATTAATTCTTATTAAATATGTTAAAAATTTTTATCAATATTTTAGAATTTAGATTATTAAAATTGAGTTTAGCGAAAAAGTTACCAAAAAATATAGAATTTATATAATACATATTTATAAACTCCATTTATTTCTCGGTACATAAATGAAGAAACAATATAAACAGTAACAATAATCAATTTATTTCGTGCTTCTTTTTACATTATAAGTGCAAGAATAAATTTCTTAAATAACTTAGAATCAAATATATATAATGATTGTACTTAAAACTACTTGAGTACAGCGAAAAAGGCTTTAAGCTTTCTATCAAAAAAATTCAAAGAATAACTTAATGACATACAAATGCTATCCAAGTTTCTGAACTTCTACTACAATATTGTTCACATATACTAGTATATAGACTCCTACGTTCCTGATTAATGGATAATTTGAGCCATAATAACAAATAAATGTAATATAAAAATTGTTATATTATGAAATTGGTACGGTAGTCTTAGCTGAAAAAAGAGGAAGTTAACCTAATTTTTTGTAAACGACTAGAAGGACAAACGTACCATTAAAAGTCTTTTTAAAACTAATGTGCGTACTTGAGGTCAAACGTTAGGAACAACCTAAAAACATTAGCGTGAAAAAGACTTCTTTAACGATGTATTCTTTGTCCAACTAGTCATTGAAAAAAAAATTTTTTTTTTGATTCTGTAAAAAGTTTTCCTTCATAAAATACAAATTAATCGAAACGATTTAAAATATTTCTCATCGTTTCAAAAATAATCACGGTATGTATTTATTTTTAAGACACTTAATATATTATACAATACTCAAATATAATACTATAAAAGTGTTATTCAAACATTTTAATTACACAAAACTCAAAGAATAAAATATTTATCTAATTTTAGTAAATCAGATAAATAAATTTTTTTATAATTATAAATTATATGCAAATTCAAAAATTTAAACTACAGCATTGTATGAGAATCAAAATTATATAATAATTTTAAAATATTGTAAATTTAAATGTACATTATTTGCACACCAAAGAAAGAACATTAAAATTATCATTTTAAATATATTGCTAAAAGTAATATATATATATATATATATATATATATATATATATATATATATATATATATATATATAGAATTACGCATAAACTTAAAAAAATATTAGTTATTAAAATAAATATCAGTTATAAATATATTTTTCGAAAAAAGTTTTGTATATTTACAACTTATTAAAATGCTTGAAAATATGTATACGTATATGCATTTTAAATTTCAAATAAATATTTAATCGTACACGTAAATAACGTCTTAGGAATACGCGTCGTCTAACAATAATAGTTACGAAGAAATACATACCTGTAATTCCGGTCGGATTGGCACATAAAAAAAAAAAAAAAAAAAAAAAAAAAAAATACGAAACATCTGTACGGTTGAAGATGATTGCGATTCGCAATACGATGCAACTTAATCCTCTTGGAATAAATATTTTTTTTTTTAACGACTCGTTAGATTAACTTTTTTCTTGGAAAATACATTTCAGAAAACTCAGAAAATTATAAGCATTGTGAGATACATTTTTCATACATTTTATTATATACATCTATTTGAGATATACATTTTTCTACGTGCATTGAATTTTCTTTTTTTTTTCTTTTTACCGAGCTACATATTGTACTTTTTTTTTTTTTTTTTTTTTTTTTTTTTTTTGTAATCAATTACTCATCATTACATTTTTTAATCGAATAATCCTGTTTGATACATGTTATTAATTTTTAATTTTCAAATAAAAAACCTAATAAAAATTTATACAATCTCCGATGAAATCTTAATTAAAAAGTTAAAGTTAATACCTGTATCGAAGATTTTTACTGTAGCTCAATCTCGCTTTTAATAGAAAAAGAAAATAGTTCAATAAGTTTCAAGTATATCTACAATAAAATTTGGCCATAAAATAGGAAACGAATATTTATTGGAAGGCATAAACACATCTCGCGGTAGGAGTCGGAGTTTCAACAACGTAATCGAATCCCCCAAAGGATAAAACGAGTATTCGCAACAACCGTCTCCAAACAAGTAGAAGTTGCAATTTTTTTCTCAAAGATTCTTTCGAAAGCCAAGAGTAAGCTACCACCTAAGGTTAATAAATGAAGCGAAGCTGCCGCTTCTCGCTCCTCTCGATTACGACGAGAGGACTAGTCTTTGAGTTGGCGCAAAGCTTAAAGAAGCAGATGACCTTCGAATGATCGAGGATCGTCGGGCGGGATCGGCAGGTTGAGCCTGTCACCGTGCGTCTCTTATATATGCATTCGCTCGGCTCCGTAATCTCAAGGGACTCGATGATAGCCGGAGATGTCCTTTTTTGCTTGCTTGCTTGCTTGCTCTCCTCTCCTCTCCGCGCGTTTTCGCCGAGAGACGGAGATGCGCGTTACTAGAAGCTGGCTCCTTCGGCCCGGCGACCACCAACGAACGTGCTCGACACCACCGAGCCGGAGACGACAACCGCGTCCTTGACTCGTCCAATTATCCAAGCTATCTTCATCGGCGATGCCCTCTTTCTTTACCTCCTTCCATTCGGATCATTCGTGCACTTGCTCTCGGTTTGCGATTCGAATCTCTTTCCCTCCTACTCTCTCTCTCTCTCTCTCTCTTTCTCTCTCTCTTTTGCTTTCTCTGTTCTTCGACTTCCTTTCTTCATTTATTTGCTTGATCGAGAAAGAGGTAAATAAAAAAAGGGGCCCGAGAAATGTTTATTTCAACCGATGGCTATATCGAATTATATTTCAAAGCAAGAATTCTTACAAATATACACCTACAAGTTCGTTCTTCCTTTTGTTTCTCTACGATGCGGAAGTACAAAAATAAAAGAGAATCTTCTTATCTGATTTCATGAACCTTCAATTAACTTGTACAGCTTTAAGACAGCCGATGATTAAAGATTTGTTAAACCTGAAAATTGATGGACGTACACCTGCGTTGTGGGCGTAAAAAGTTCGGCACCTTTTTTTTTTTTGTAACAAAACTAGACTGCCATCATTCACATGGAATATACCCTTATACACATTGTAACGAAATCTTTGATAATTATTTTAATTTATCAAACAAAATGCATGCAAATAACTGTACGTTTATCGATCGCTGCTTTTCTTTTCATTATAATAGCTCTCTGTAAAATTTTTTCATTATTATTATACTATTTTCATCAATTTTCTCTAATATTGGTAATTGAATGCAAATAAGCAAAACCGGTTATACTTACCTATTGTATTTTTAGAACGTTAAAAGAAAATTAAATTTTAAAATTAAGTAACTTTTCATAGTTTATAATATCATAATGAATTGATTGAAAATATATTAATTTAAAAAAGCAATGTAGTGCGTCAGTATAACTTATTGCATTAAATTTTTAATAATAGATTTTAAAATTGGTGTATTTTTTTTTTTTTTTTTAAATGTATTTTAACTGTATCGTTAATAAAATTTTAATTTCTAATTTTTTATGTTTTTGTGCAGTAAGTATCTTATTAAAACATGAATAATATATGATTAACAAAAACACATCAAATTTCAGATGAAATATTCTCTTTGAAATTAATCATTTTATATTTTTCTTATTTTATTTTTCTACAATATTCTTTAATAATTTTATATAATAAATTATTAGCAATGCCCGTGTATTGTAGAAATAATATTACGTAATAAATTATCAACGCAACATTGTATTATAATAATATTGAGGTTATCTAATTTATCAATGATTAAAAATTAAAAATGAATTATGCAAAATTAGCGCCCTTATAACTTATTATTGAATTTATAGTTTTAGCTTAACCCTTTCAATTTGATATAAAATTAATATCTTCGATAAAAATTAATGTAATTGCATAAAAGTAAGTACACATTCCTTCTGTACTTGACTAAATATTTTGAGTTATTTAAATTATGAAATAACATGTTAAAGAATGATAAGTTTTAAAGTCGAACTTATAAATAAATGCTTGCAAACGTCGCGTGATTGAGGCTCATTTATTAATTAAAATTTACTCATGCAGCCTTAACTATCTGTAATAATGCAAACAGCGATTATCGCTCTATAATATCACACAATCTTTATAGATCTGTAAGCTGAGTATATCACGAGGCTCACGAAGATCCATTTACTTAATAGCTCTATTCTCTTAATTTTCGTAGCAAAGTCATTACATATATTCGAGAAAACAAAACGTTATAAAAAATGCACATTCATAAAGTACTAGTAAAATACATTATTTATAATTTTATTACCTAATTATTTTGGCGAAAAAAAATAACAAATATTAATTATGAAATCGAAAAATCTCCTTGCGCTTTTTTCTCTACTTTCACATATTTGAATTTATATAAAAAAAAAAAAAAAAAAAAAAAAAAAAAAAAAAAAAAAAAAAAAAAAACTATCGTATTCTTATTGTATTCTCAATTTCGCGGTAATAAAATTATTTTAATTTCTAGCGGTATTTCATATTTTTTTATCACATATATGCAAGTTTTTTTTATTCATATCATTATTCAACATAGATTATATTTTTTATTCGACCGGGTAATTGTGAAAGCGCGTTACGAACAATTAATATTAACATCACACTTACGTAAAAACATCGTTGAATTGATTAACAATCGATACAGCGCTCGAAAACACGATTATTCCGATGTACGCAAAATTAAAATACGACGTTATAAAAATGATTAAGGAGTGATACATTATAACCAGTGCCATAACAACACGCACGTATCTCGCAAGCCAGGTTAAATTGAAAAATTTAATCCAGTTCTCTTAATGGTTTATACATATACGCATGAGTATAAAATCATAAAAATTAAATATTTTATTAATGAGGATGCAGATAATATAAATCGTGCGTGAAACTAATTTAAAAAAATGTCAAACATGTCTATTTGTATATATAAAACTAGAAACTTAATGTAAATTCAATATTACATGTATACATATATATATATATTAGACACACGCGCACGTATTGTATAGACTGTCTTGAATTACAATTTACAACCTTCCGTGATCATTTGCAGGCTGGTTCTCGGTGATATCTGGAAACGGGACGACGGGCGGTGCAAGGGTATATCGTAGAGTCGAAACCCTCGTGCGTGCCGGTGTCCCTGCGTTTCTCCTCGCGGCGCCTCTCAGGGCATACATCCTCACGCATTCGAAAATGGGTAAGTCCAAGCCACTGTATTCCTAAATATTTTTACATATCTGTGTGCGCGCGAGAGCATGCGTTAAATGAACTATCCTCGCGAGCACATGATTTATTTATATAGCATATCGCTTGATTAATAGCTGTAAGAAAAGATATCTTATATTTCTTTTATTCATCGATTCTCTTCGATTTTTTTTTTCCATTCTTATAAAGAGAGAGTTTTTTTTTTTCACCGTTATTAAACAATCATAGTTGTGTATGAGTATTGTGAAAATAATGTATTTAGTTATCATGTAAATTTGAATTTGAATTACAAAATTTAAAATGTTAACAATACATTATAACCTATTATATTAACTTTACACTATAATTATCCATTATTCATTCAAATATTAATGAATGTTTGAAACCATAATCATTTGCATTACATAATACCTTGATTAATTCCTTCTTTTTTTTTTTTTTTTTTTTTTTTTGTTTATATAAATATTCGCAACAAATGCTTAAATTATATTATTTTATAAAAATGTCTTTTTATTTTGTTAAGAGTATACATTTTTAATTCGTTATTCAAAAAATTATTCACTTTAAAAAATTTTTAAATGTTTATATGATGCAATTTTTAATTTGTCTCGATATTGAGAGGTTAAAATTTTAATTGAACGACAATTGATAAACAAGTTCCAGTAGGAAGTCTATTCATTTTACACAGTGAATTATTAACATACATTTTTTTAAGTAAATAGTTTCAATCGCTACATTTTTTTTTTTTTTTTTTTTTTTAGTATATATTAAACACACGAGAAAATATTAAAATTTGTATACGTTCACAGTGATGTTGATGCACTATATATTTTTGAAAGTAATTTTATAAAAATTTCTGGTTAATGTTTTAATTCTTTTATAACAAAATTAAGCATTAAAAACAAATAAATACACATCAAAGTCATCAAACTAAACAAAGTTTTGATCTGATTATACACCAATTTAAAAATTAACTTGATTTAAAAAAAATGTTTTCTTGACTCACGAATTTTTAATCTTGGTTTTAATATATTTGAATATATTAATATTAAAACTAAGAGCAGAAATTGTTGAGTCCAAAAAATATTTTTCTTCATAACTATTTTTCTTTAATCAAGTTAATCCTTTTATCCGTGCACATACACATGTTAAGTATAAAATTTCGGTGAAAGATATTAAAAATAAAATAATATTCTAAAATGATAATGCTAATTTTATTAAAATTAAAATCAAGCTTTCGAAAAGATTATCTTATAATAAATTATAAAGAATAATCATTTTAAAATTACATCTAGATAAGCTGATATACTAGAAAAATGAAAGTGATTTAAATTATACCTGTGCGTTCGGTTATTAGATTACGGACTATAAATATTTCTCAACATATCCAATAAAGTGTGTACATATGTATATGAGCTTGTGTGTAACTGTGATCACATAAAATTTAAAAACGATCGACGACACTTATCTATAGTATTAGTATTTAAGAAAATCGAGCTTAAACGAGAACAAAGCAAACATCTGGATAGCTTAAAGATTTATTAGTTTAAGAAATTTCGGCATATATGCGTGTATATATATATACACATATTTATGCCTTTCTTTCTTTCTGATATGCGCTTCAAAGCCTTTATATACGGGAGCGGCATTGCAATCGGTATTGCGTCAATTTCTCTCATCACGAATCGTCGCTAGAGCCGACGTAAACATTCACAAAACTCTCACGTGTATAACTATATGTATTCGTTCTCGTTTTCGTCTACACACTCTACTAAGATACACTAAAAAAAGAAACAGAGAGACAGATAGAAGAAAAAATATCAGGCACACGACTGGCGCGCGCTCGCACACACAAACACACACATACATAGACAAATATGTATTCGAGCGTGCGCGCGATCGAAAAAGGCAAACTGCGATCGATTTCGCGATCGGGTGCGCACCGTACATACCTGCATATGTATATATATATATATATATATGTGTGTGTGTGTGTGTGTGTGTGTGTGTGTGTGTGCGCGCGCGCGCGTGTGTGTGTGTGTATGTGCATGTATTGTACATGAATGTATTGAGAATGTCATGCCGGTGCCGCAATAAATGCGCGCGCCGCGCGGTCTTGACCCGAATGCATGTAACTCGCGCGCTCGCGGCGAATATAATCGATCTTAAATACATACACATATACACGTATCGTGTGTAATACGGAAGAGAGCTGAGTCCGCGGGGCTCATGGAGAACCGCTGCACCGTGAAATTGGTCAGAAATGTTCGCGCGTATGATCGGTACGCGACACACGTTTGCGTCTACATGTATATATATATATATATGTGTGTGTGTGTGTGTGTGTGTGTGTTCGCCCGAGGGACCGCCTACGCAACGTAGATTTGCGACTTCTCCGTTTCTCTCTCTCTCTCTTGCTCTTCCTTCTCAATGAATTTCGTTTTTCTCCTTTATTTATGAAGTCTATGAGCAGAGGTTTTCTCCGACTGGCTTATTCAATATGCAAGCGACTGTGCAACTGAATCTAATTATGAAAAGCCCGCGCTGTTTATAGCTCGACGCGCGTTCATTATCTCCTTGTTTTCCATGTTGCGTTCCATGTACGCAATGCACTTATGCACACACGTCTATATATCTATTCGGGATGATGGCTTTATTATTTTTCTTTATTATTTTTATTTTTTTGTGCAATATGCCAGTTTATAAAAGTGCGTTTCTGGACGTTGACAAAGCCAAATGCGTGCGTAAAAATTTATCGGCAATAGATGTGTGGGGCGATGAACAATGAGGCGAAGAATTAAGACTTATAGCGGTAAGCGAGTGGGAAATTATTAAGCTATTATTGTCCTTACAACGGTGCACTTATGCTAATACTAATATTCATGAGGATTGCATTAATTTTAGGTAAAGATAACTTACAGGGTGCTAACTTTTAAAAGATATTAGTATCAGCCGGTATCATTGAGCTAAAGATTATAGTAATGTTTCTTACATTTCTTTAGGTATTAAAATGCGCGTACATCACCGATATTCATCCCATCATTTTAATTTGTTCGTTTTATAACTTTGCGTTAAAAGACAATAAACGTATTTTAAGATAATTAAAAAGTCGACGTGTAATTATCAAAATCGTGTATTAACCCCGTGGTTATTAAATTGGATTAACGACCCTTGTACCATAAGTTTATATATAGCTCTCGGCGTGCTCGAAACTTTTTTCAGTGGTGTTTGAAAGGTTAATTTAAATGATTATAAAGTATGGCCCACTTGTAAAGAAAAATAAACTTCAAATAATT
This sequence comes from Chalcis sispes, assembly GCA_949987625.1. Lineage (NCBI taxonomy): Eukaryota > Metazoa > Arthropoda > Insecta > Hymenoptera > Chalcididae > Chalcis > Chalcis sispes. The sequence continues at coordinate 49,455,626 of OX465098.1, read as the reverse complement.
TGCCTAGTTGCAATGCTAACTTGAAATAATTTAATCTTCTTTTCCTATATTTTTTTAACTCTCAAATAAATATAAATAAGTGTACATTTTTAATAATTAAGATTTTTGAATATCATATGTATAAAAAAAATATTTATAAAAATCTATCGAAATACATAATATAATGAAATACGCATAAACTTTTCTTTTAATAAATTAATAATAATTACAAATTATAAATATTTATTCTATAAATAATGTAATATTATTATGTAAATTAATTTACCATTAATTTGTTAAATTTTTTTTTTTTCAATATTTATATAAAAATTATGTATACTTATAAAAGTTATAGAATCTTCATATAATAATAAAAATGCTACATTAATGCGCACATAAATAAATTGCAAAATAAAATTTTCTATTTAAAAATTATAATAGTAAACAACATATTTCTATAGAAGCTTACATTTTGAAAGTATTTTCATTCTAACTTTTAAATTCTCTCCCGAAAAAAATAAAATAAATCTAAAGATACTAGAAAATAAAATAGATATACGTCAAATAAATGTATATATAAACCTAAATTTAGATCAATGCGTATAAGTCTACTTTGATTCTCATAAAACACATTATTATTTTTTTTTATGACAACAATTGAAACAGTTTCTAACTTAAAAAATATCAGGCGATTGTAGTTTTCCATTTTGATTTATCAACAAAAAAATTTATCAAGATCTATGGTAATTAAATAGATATATTCATGCGCAAATCTAAATATATTTAAATGTATAATATAAAAGGTCTAAGGCAATCTGAAGAAATATAAAATATTTTATAATTCCATAAAGTAAAGTAAGAAATATATGTATTGGAACACTTTTTTACTATGTTTATCTTCGAATATTTTTTAATTAAACTTGTACGTTTGGAATGTTGTTGTATGATACATTATGAATTACTCGTTAACCAGTTGGCCTTGCTTTCTTAATTCTAATCCCCGCAATGAATTGTCTTTTTGCTCTTTATTTAGTTTTTCTCATTTTTATAAAGAAACCAAAGAAGTTTTTTTGCAGCGATAATTTCTCTATACCTATTAAAAAATTTAATTTGTTTAGAATATAGGTTATTGTAATTTTTTTTTATAAAAACATTTTATATCAATTATTAATTTTTTTAATTCTCTTACGGTATAATATTATTCATTTATTTTTAAAAGATTATATGAATTTTGATTATTAGTGTTTGAAATACAACTAAAAATTTCACTTTTTTTTCCTAATATACGTAAGTTTTTAAAAATATTGATATATATCTACTTCGCACTTGAAATCTTTTTTTTAAATAAACTAAATGTCGAAACATTTTTAAGAAAGAAAGACTCGTCTAAGAAATATAATAAAAAAGGTTTAAATTCTGCCAGGCGTCCAAAGATGCACGAAATATTTCCGAAAAAGCACTACTTTTTTTAGAAAAATTGTAATCTTCCATAAAAATTCGTTCGGTTCGACGCCATTAATGTAAAAAACGATATACCATTAATATAAAAACCAATAAATATCTTATACTATAATATATTAAAGTTTATATTAATTATCGAAATGCAGAAAACGGCAATCTACGAGCCCATTACACAAAGACGACAATTCGCGCGGGGGAGGTGCTACGATTGGTGGCGATATTCCAGGACACGCGACGCTGCAGCTCCATGTCCTTCAACATCGCAGGCAACTCATCGGAACGCGACCAGTACGCGCAATGTCTCGATGCGCACGGACGCGAGGTTTTCGCGCCGTTGTCGGCCCGAGGTGAATTCTATGCCGTGTGCCAGAGCGAATCGTCAAACATCGACACTGGTAGCGACGCTCTGCTTTATAAGGTAAATATTTTTTTAAACAATTTTTTTCTTTTTTTTCTTTATTAAAAATGTATTTATTTTCGATGAATACTATTACATTTTTTTAATCTAAATTTATTTTGATAATTAAGAAAAAAAAAAAAATTCTATCCCGATTATCTGCTAAATTGTCAAAACTGGGTTACTTATTAAATAAGATTTTATTATTACAACTTCGTTATTGTATTTTTAAACGAAAATTTAAAATGGGACCGTTGACTTTAGTGAAAATAAAAATAGGTTGTATTAGTTTAAGTTGGTTTAAAACTTAGCTTTTATTTAATTAAAATTATTATTCTGTAACTCTCTTAGAACAAAATAAACTTTCTATTTAAATGAGTGACTTAATTTTTTTCTTTTTTTTTTGTTTTTAATTTAATGTTATGATGAAATTTGAATTGCTGAACTGCTTCTTTTCGCTTATCGAATCTCGAGTTTAAATCGTACAAGTAAAAGTAAAATATCATCTACATCAGCATTCAGTTCTTCACACCTTGACTTCAGTCATTGTTTGAGATTAAATACTTCATGATCCTTTCTATACTTTCAAATTATTGAATACATAAATTGTTCACGAAATTCTAGAATTTTAATCTTTTGTAAATTATGTAACTAAAATTGTTGAAATCCTTTAAGTTCTATCGCTTATCTCTTCATTTGTCAAATGATCTATGTGAATTAATTTTAATTCAGTCTACTTTAGCCAATTAAGCTGTGAGCAATACACTGTGACAAAAAAGTATCCGGAAATTTGAAATAAAACGCAAAAATATTAAACTCTTCAATATTTATTGAATCTCCTTCAAAATATGCTCCATTTGAAGCTATACACATGTGCCAACGTTTTTTCCAATAATGAAAACATTTTTTATAGGCGCTTTCAGGGATGGCCTTCAGCTCCTTCTGCGAATTTTCTTTTATGGCGTCTATGGAATCAAATCTGGTTCCCCGGAGCGGTAATTTCAGTCTGGAGAAAAGAAAAAAGTCACACGGAGCTAGATCAGGCGAATAAGGTGGCTGGTCGATGGTATTTATCGAGTGTTTGGTCTTAAAATCGTTAATAATCGTGGCTCGATGAGATGGTGCGTTATCGTCATGCAAAATCCACGAATTGTTTTGCCACAAATCCGGCCGTTTACGGCGAATATTTTCACGCAAACGTCTCAAAACAGTTAAATAGATGTCCTTATTGACCGTTTGACCTTGCGGAACGAATTCATGATGAACCACACCACGAATATCGAAGAAAACAATAAGCATCGTCTTGATTTTCGAACGACTTTTGCGAGGTTTTTTCGGTTTCGGCTCATTTTTTCCCACCCATTCCGATGATTGTTGGCTCGTTTGTGTGTCGTATACATAGACCCATGTCTCATCACCAGTTATGATCCGTCCCATGAACGTGGGATCAGAATTTACACGATCCAGCATGTCTGCAGCTACCTGCATCCGGTACTGTTTTTGAAGAAAATTTAGCTCTAACGGAACGAGCCAAGCGGCGACGCGCTGCATGCCCAATTGGTTCACCAAAATCAAACGAGCGGTTTCACGATAGATGTTGAGATCACGAGCTATCTCTCTAACACTGGCATGACGATTTTCGAGCACAATTTCCTTGATTTTTTTGACGTTATCGTTTGTTGAAGAGGTTGACGGTCGTCCTGAACGAGGCAAATCTTCGACGATCTCCCGACCGTTTTTAAAGGCTTTGTACCATTCTTACACTTGGTTTTTCGATAAAACAGAGTCTCCATAAGCCTTTTCCAGCATTCGCAACGAGTCAGCACACGAAATTTCGTTCAAAACACAAAATTTGAGACAAACTCTTTGTTCAATATTTTTTTCCATTGTAACATTTGCAGACTACCACTGAGGTCGACTGGTTTCAACAGCTGTCGTAAACAAACTAGTTGACAGACCGCACTCATGTTTGGCATAGTAATTACGGACAGCCCTACCAACATACAGAAACTTCAAATACTTAAAAATACTCAACGCGGGCAATTTAAATGAGAATTTCCGGATACTTTTTTGTCAGAGTGTATACAATATCATATACGCACGTGTCGTTAACGATGTTTATTTTATAATTACAACATAACCCATGTAGGTGCATCACCTGGCAAAACGGCAACTACCTTTGCGCGTGAGGTTGATAGCGGGGCCGCTGCCGGTGCCGTTGCCTCGGGAGTACGGAGGCCTCATGCAGCTCGAATCATCGACGCGCGGATCTATTGTCCTCGGCTGCCTGGTGCCCGAAACACCGGTTTACAATCCCGAGATGCTGGAACTTCTAGTTACGGGAAATGGCGCGCCAAGAGTCAGGCGAGCTAGGCTCGGCTATCCATCCGAAGCGAGGCTCCTCGCTTCCCCCAAGATGCAGCGTCTCTTAGCCGCTTGCAGGTATGCTTATACTTGTATAAATATAACAAATTTTTTTCTCAACTATATACGATAATTTTAACTATTTAGAGGTTGCTTGCCCGTTATTTATAAAACATTTGAGATATCGCGGTGAAATTTTATGTATTGGTAGTTTGTAAAAATACATGTATCCCTTACAATAAATAATACACATTTATTTTTCATAAAATATTTTCAATTAAGAAAAAATACGTATGTATTTGAGCTTCCATTTTAATAATTGTATAAAAATGAAAATTGAATTAATTATTATAAGGTAATAAAAAATTATTCAAAAATTGCTTAAAATTATATATAAAAAATTTTTCTTAAAGTCAATGTACTTATATGTACTTTATATCTAAAAAAAATACTTCAACATCCGATAACGCATTAAATATTAAGGAAAAAAAATAAATAAATAAATAATAAGAATACTTAAAGAGAGTTTTATAAAACACTGTTTTTGCGGGCCATGTTTCTATACTCACCTACATTTTAATGCTTAATATTTAAATCACGTACGTTAACTAAATTCAAATTCTCGTTCGATACTTTTGTATTATTTTGTATGCGCGTGTTATGCTGCATGCATAAAAGAAAGAAATCCTCTCTTGTGTTACTACGGAATTTTTAAGCAGTAGGAAAAGTAATATGTGTCGTTTTCGAATTTATTTGACATGGATCCGAGTAAAATTGACCGTTTTACTTTCTATGCAAAAGAAGTCGGAGCATCGTGAAAGATAAATTGGTTCCGGTTGAATAAATTGTATCCAACTATGTGCCTTGACATTTAATTTAAGTTTTTTTGGTTGAATAAAAAAGTTATCGACTGCATATAACATAAAATATTTTCCCTTAACTTGATATGTGTACAAAATATTTAGTAATATCGTTTTATTCAAATTGAAAATATATATACAATACAATCGATTATAAAGAAATATAATAAATACTTTTGTATATTGTATATATTTCGAATTGTAAAAATGAATAGAATGTAAATTGCGTAAATTAAACTATAAATAATTTTAAATTATAATACAAACTTTTATTAATTTTAATGATAAAACTATAAATTTTATACTATAATAATAAAATAATTTTTCAGTTTATGCATTATCATACAATAATCAAAATTTATTCAATTTTTTTTTTTTTTTTTGCAATCGTTCTTAGCTTGTCTACATCTGTTCTTAACTCTACAGTGCCATATTCAAAGTACCTTTATTAGATTAACATTTTTAAACTATTATTTTATTTAAAACTTCACAACATAACAACGATATTCTTTTTAATAATATTTATCGAATACTTTTTCCCAGTCGAGCTGTCGGTGACCGGGCGACGGAGCCGCGTGTTGCACCGCAAAAACTTCATTCGGAAGATGAGAATCTCAAAGAGATGCACTTGAAAAAAATCAAACCCAAACCCGAAACGAAGCCCATCCTTCAAAGCTTGCGCGATGGCTTGGAGCATCTCAAGAAACCGAATAACAGCGCCAATAACAGCATGAGCAGCTCACGGGAGAGCAAAATCGAAAGGACGCGAAGTAACAGCAGCAATAATCAGAGCAGCAACGGTAACAGCGGTAGCGGAGGTTTCCTCGAGCGAATCACCAAACTTCGTCAGGCCAGTAGGAGTCGCAATCCCGCGAAAAAATCCGCTTCTTTTACGTTCGCTGTGCGGCCGGAAATCGCGATGAAGGCCGCTCAAAAGTACTCGAGCCTCGAACCATCCGAGTCTAGCGGCCAGAGCCATTCGGGCGCCTCCTCGAAACAGCCGGTCCAGCGCTCGATTTCCACGAGTGTCCTCGAGGTGCCGACTTCCTCGCCCGCGTCCTCCTCCTCCTCCTCCTCCGATTCATCGCGCGTCGTCGAGCTCCAGCCCGACTACTCGCGCGTCAGAGACAGCCTGTCGCCGCCCACACCGACGCCTCCGCCCGTTAACGCGTCTTTACCTACACCTGCGCAGCCCGCGAAACCTGACGAAATTTACGCGGAAATTTGCGAAAATCACGTGCCAGTGATAATTCAACGTCCCCCCAGTCCAAATAAATGTCCGGGTAGTCATGTAATGGCAAGGATAAAAATAATTGTCAAGGACGATCATCATCGCAACCGAACTTACCAGGAATCCGTCAATGAAATGCTTGATAGTCGTAAAACCGACCGAAAGTACGTGAACTCGATATTTGTCACGAGCAGCCACAGTCACCAGGTGGACTCAATCGTAGGCAACGAAGATGACATTATTTACAATACGGTCTTCTGACCTATTTGGAAAATCGTATGCTGTCTGTCAAGTGATTCTTTTTTTCTTACATTGTGTTATTTCCACGTTGCTTGTACTTAACTGTTACTGCGATTATTACAATACGCAAGGTAAAACTTATTTTTATTTTTACTTGAAACAATGATTTTATTATGACGCTGTATTGGAAAAATGTCAACAAAGATAGGTGAATGCGAAATAAAATTATTACTGTCATCGAATACTTTGGAAAAATCCAATTAGTAAATTAGTAAAAATACATATAGCTTTATTTACACACGCATGATATGATAAAAAGTTGTTTAACAACGAACGATACGATTCATGCGAAAATAAAAAAAAAATTATTTTTTAAAAAATATTTATGCATAAAATTTAAATTTCAATACCTGTTCTATTATTAATCTTGTTTACAGTGATTAAAAAAATGTACTTGATATTCTTTTTATAACCTGTTAGTAAACGACTGTCTTTGTTTTGTATTGTAATTATGTACATGTTACTAGTAATTCGAGATTAAAGCAAATTTTATTTCTTATAAAAACTCAAAATAAATTTCGAAAAGTTAACAACTGATATATCATTTTTATTAGTAAGTTATATGTACAAACTTTACATGTAAAAAATACAAATGTAAAATAATAAATCTTTTAATAATTTTAGTATAAAAACATAATGTAACACCTGTATTATGGTGATTTGTAAATATTCTATTGTTACAAATACTAACAGTTTGAGAAATTCTTTGTCTTATAATATAGATTACTAAGTTTATAAAGGAATCTGACAAAGGTTCAAGTGAATAAAGAAATCAAAAGCAATTTATATTTTTTAATTCATTTTAATTTCTTTTGATGAATTTTTTTATTTTTACCTAATCCTTTTTTTAATGCAATATTTTTTCTTTTATGAATAACTGACTTTTTTTTTAACGTTGGATAGTCGTCTATAGCTTTTTTCATTACATCTATTGCTTTTTGAGAATTTTGATCTAATGAAAGCTCAAGAGAAGTATCCAAATATTTTCCAGAAAAATTTTTTGGAAAAAGTGGTTTTTTCAAAAGACTAGCTAACAAACTTCGTTTAGCCTTTAACGAACGTTTTAAATCTGACAGTTCCTCGTCTTCCATAGCACCGTTACTAAAATAAGAAAAAAAAAAATTGTTTTTATGAGAATAAGATAATAAAATGGTTAAATTATTAAATCATCATTTTTACAATTCTTCATCATCTAATAAAATATCCATGTCTTTTGCTGCCTTTTGTAACCATCCTTTTTGAGAATTATCTCTGCGACAAGTTAATTCAAGTTTATCTATTTCTCGAGCAGTATTTACTCGTTCTTTCACAGCAACAAGCAAACGATCAATAACAGGAAAAGCAGGTAAATCTTCAGCTGCAAAAGACGATTAAAAGTTTTAAATTCTAAAATGAAATACAATTTTTGAATCACTTACTTCGATTAAGTGTTTTGCAAATTCTACTATAAAATTGTTTTTCTGAAGGTTCCATCATTAAAACAGTAATGCCTTCTTTTTGAGCTCTAGCAGTTCTTCCACTTCTATGAACATAACTCTGTAATGTAATACATTAATTATACTTTGATTAAATATATAATATTTAATATACTGACATGCATACCTCTGATGTTCTAGGAACTTGATAATGAATAACATGTTCTATACAAGGTATATCTAACCCTCTAGCAGCTACATCTGTTGCTATCAATAATCCGCAGTCATTAGCCTGAAATCTTTGAAACTGAATTACATTTTCTTCAAAAAAATATTATAATTAATTTTTAATGATTTTTTACCTTTCAAGATTCTTTAATCTTTGACGTTGAGGCATACTAGCATGTAATGGTAATGGATTACAATTTAATATTCCAAATAAAGTTGTTAATCTTTTAACGCATCCTATACTATTACAAAACACTAAAGTTCTTCCTGGATGTCTCTTGAGAAAATAATAAAGATAATAATCTTTATGATCAATTGTACAAGCTATTCTGCATTCTGTTAAATTATCAGCAGTACCTACAATAATCAAAAAATGTGTATTATTTAATATATATGTTATGAAGATATTTTAAAGTATTTGAAAAAATATTTAAAGTATAAGTATACATATTAAATAATAAATATCTTTATAAATGTTATAAAGATATTTACTATACATAACTAAGTTATAGTTTACTATACATTACTAAGTATACATATTAAATAATAAATATCTTTATAAATGTTATAAAGATATTTACTATTTAATATGTATACTCATACTTTAAATAAATTACCTGTGCCTTTTGTAACATCAATAATTTTTGGATTTTTAACTTTTAACATTTCTATAACTTTTTGTAATTTTTGTCCAGGAGTAAGTTTAAAAATTTTACTTTTTGTATTTCGGATTTTTTTTTTCAGCAAATAATCGGGAATGTCATGTACCAATGTAAGTGTGGCAGAAAATACAAATGTTTGACGTTTTAAAACTTTAGATTCTTTTGCATTTATTCTTTCTATAATATTATGCAACTCTTGAAAATGCCCCTTTTCTAACATACGATCAGTTTCATCAATTACAAGATATCTATTAAAAATAAAAGCATTAGTAACTAAAAGTTTTAAAGTACATAAATATTTTTGTAAATTATAAATTTTATTTTAATACTTTATTGAATCTAATTGACTCAAATGAGAATTTCTTTCATCTATTAATTCCCATAATCTGCCTGGTGTAGCAATAACAATCTCTGGCCCTTTATTGAGTATCCTTTCTTGTTTTACAGCTGCCATTCCTCCAACAACAACTGCAATCTAATAGTAAAAAATTTTAACTATTTATATACAGTCAAATGAATGAATATCAAATTTAAAATAATACCTTTATATCTGTATATTTTGCTGCTTTTGTTAAATGATCTTTTATCTGAATTGCTAATTCCCTTGTAGGAGTTAATATAAGAGCATATAATGGTTTGGTTGGTTTTTGAATATCAGAAAATTCTTTGAATTTAACATCATTGATAACTTTCACTAAACCAATACCACTTTTATTAAAGTTTTCTATTTTTTCTTCAAGCGGAGTTATTTTACTATCTTCTTGGTTTTCGATATCACTATCGTTATCAAGCTCATCTTTATTTGTTTCCTTAAATTTACCACTAGAACTTATAATTGTTTTTCCATTTTTTTTCTTCAGCTCTAAAATACCATTTAAAACTGGTATCCCAAAAGCTAATGTCTTTCCACTTCCAGTTTCCGCTGCACCTAGAATATCTCTTCTTCCAAAAATTGCTGGCGGTATAGCTAAAGCTTGTATTGTTGTTGGAGTATGAAAATTTTGTTCTAATAAAGCTTTTATTATAATCGAAGATACTCCCAAACAATTCCAAATTTCAGAATTTTGCAGTACTTCCATTTTTGTAATTTTATGTAATAGATTAATTTTTAAAAGTTTTTACATGTTATTATAGTCATTAAAATCTAACCTATTTCGAATGATTAGCGTATCAACCACGTGTGTGGCGGCAAAGAATATCTTGACGTCTTCATTGGTAACTGTTGCACCAACCAGAAATGAATAGGGAGATTGCCAGAGACCCGGAAAAGAGTGAGGCAATTCCTGTGCGCTAGGAGGTGCTGCCGCCTAGTAGTCTAGCAGCCGAAGTAAACGCATGTTAGGCAGAGAGAGAAGATACACACGTTTCGTGTAAACGCACGATAATGTGCACAAACTCCGTAAAGCGGTTTTGAAGAGTCAGGAAAAATGGAATTTTTTTGTAACAAAATCGAAATTAATAGCATGAAAATTTATATTTGTAACTTAAATAAAGTTTATGTTTGCAAAAATATTATAACAAAACTTATAATTGTAAAAAAATAAAGTTTCAAATTTTAAATTAAATAAATAAAAATAATAGAATAAACGAAACTTAAATTTAAAATTTATATAAAAAATAATACCCGATACATAATATGACGTATAATCATATCATGTAAATAATAAGTTATTATCATTTCGAAATAATTATTTAACCTATAAATACATCAGGGGACCACTAAATAAACAAAATAAGGAGTTAAAATTAAATGGAATTTTACTATCTTTTACAATTATCACATATGTATACACAATATACGTAATTGTTGTTGCATTAACTTATTTTGTTTCATGTTAAGGGAAGGTTTACCTTTTTATTGACCAAAACAACAGTTTTTTTTGGAATTTTTTTTTCATAGAAGGAAATTAATAAACAACTCAAATTGTTTGCTACTTGTTTAATACAATAAAAAGTACAAAAAAAAATTTCTTTTATGACAAAATATCGTCACGGTAATTAATGGCACGCCCCGTAAAGTGACCATCTCCAAAAAAGGTGGCCCGCTGTTGGTCACTAGCACCTGCAAAAATGAACGAAAATTAAAAATCGAAAAAGTTTTATAAAATATATGAGTGTAGTCGGCATCTGACCTACAATCATCGCTAAAAATCAAAAATTAACAAAATGGCGGGCATTTGAATTTTTTTTTTCATAATTGAGTTTTTTTTCACTCTTTAAAGTACTCTAAAAATAAAAATAATGCATATATCATCTTGATTGTAGTCCACTTTCCGATAAATACTTTAACAATTAAAAAAAAAAAAAAAAAAGGCGATCCATTGAGTAGTTTTTTAGTAATCGTGGCCAACAGTTCGAAAAACGTGGTTTCGAGAAAAACGCGTTTAAAGATTTGATTAACGATTAATCTGTGTTAACGTCGGTCTCGTTTTTGTTCCATAGCTTTAAAAAAATATATATATACGACCAAACGGTTTTGGGAATATATTCTACACGTAATTAACTACAAAAAAATGTAAAAAAAGAAAAATCGATTTTTTGGTTCAGAAAAAGGTAAACCTCCCCTTAATTTAAAGTACCTATTTTGCTTTTTCTTTCCGTTTTAATTTACCTAATTTTAACTGCTTATTTTGTTTATTTAGCGGTCTTCTGACGCATTGAAGGGTAAAAAATAATTTAAAAATAATATATTATTTTTAAAAGAATAGTTTGTTGTGTCAGAGTTTTCTTTATATTAATTATTTAAATTTAAATTTAATTTTTATTTATTCAATTTATAAATTTAAGTTTTATTTTTTTATCATTAATGGATTTTTTTATCTTTGAAATTTTTTACTTTTTAAAGGGTCATTTCATTATTTACAAAATTATTTAAAATTATTTTTTTTTAATTATTGTTAATTATAATACCATATTTTAATTGCAAATTAAGAAACAAAATTTTCCCTTAATTAAATTTAAACAGTAGCCTTAGCGATGAAAGAAAAAAATCTATGTCGATTCAGAAAAAAGTTCGGAACTTTTAAGTAGCCGGGCAGATGTTCAAAAGCCCGATTATACGTTTTATAAGAATTACAGAGTAACATTCGAATAAAATAAAAATATCGATTTTTTAAACTTAAAATAAAAAAAATGTGGCTCAAAATAAAGCCTTTTACCCTAGGCAAAAATAATGTTAAAGAAAAAAAATGATTTCTTATAAACAGAAAATCAAAGTATAAGCGTTACATCGAAAAATCCTGAGAAGAAAATTTTCAAATTGCAAAAATTTTTGTTCTTAATAAACAAACCAAACAATAAACTGTACACTATATAACGCCAAGGACAAAAGATTTTTATTGCAAAAGTCTTTATTACAAATAAAACAAACAAACCGTTACACAACTCTACACGAAATAATCCTGAAAACGAAAGTTTTATATTGTAAATGCTTTGTTATAAATAAATTTATCAAGCTATAAGCTTCACGCCTAAAAACCCTGGGGAAAAAAGTTTCAAATTGCCAAAGATTTTGTTACAAATAAAAAAAAACGAACCATAACCATAAGCTTTACAATAAATAACCCTGGGGACGAAAGTTTTATATTGCAAAAGCTTTTTTATATATAAATTAATCAAACCGTTAGCTCCACACCTAATAACCCTGGGAACGAAAGTTTTGAACTTAAAAGGCTTTGTTATGAATAAATTAATAAAGCAATAAGCTTTACACTTAAAAATCCTGGCAAGAAAATCTTCAAAATGCAAAAGATTTTGTTATAAATAAAAAAACAAAACAATAAGCTCTACACGTAATATCGCTGGGGCAAAAAGTTTCAAGTTGAAAGAGATTTTGCTATAAGTAAAAAAAAATAAACTATAAGCACTATAATAAATAATCATGGGGACGAAATTTTTTTTATTGTAAATGCTTTGTTACAAATAAATTATTCAAACCGTAAGCTTATAATACACCTAATAACCCTGGGAACGAAACTTTTATATTGCAAAAATTTTTATTATAATTAAATTAATCATGCTGTAAGCACTACACGAAATAACCCTGGAGACGATAGTCTTAAACTTTAAACGCTTTGTTATAAATAATCGCATGTTTCGTGTACGCGATAATGTGCGCAATCTTCGAAGAGCAGTTTTTAAGAGCCAGGGAGATTGACATTTTTTTTATAAAATCGTATGTAAAAAAATTCCTGACAGCAAAATTAAAATAAAACATATATTATATTTGAAATTAAAATAAATGAATATTTGCATATTATTATGTAAGCGCATATTGTTATTAACTTTACTAGTTCTGTTTCTTTTTACATGTTTATCACTATTTATTTTAAGGTATAACTGTAAAAAAAAGTGAGTGAGAAAAAAATTTTAATCAAAATTTTTAATTTTCATTCCACTTGAAATTTAAACAACTCCATATATAAGAATCCATGTAATTCCATATTAATTTATTAAACTAGAAATTATTGAATTAACAGCTGATTGTTTTTTTAAGAATCTAGCTAATGTTGAATTCCTTTTCGATGCTTTAAGAAGCAGCTAAAGGATTATTATTAATTTTAATCATCTTAAAGATATTTTAATTATTTAATGACTATGGCTTATTAAATAAATAAAAAACATTTAATTATCACACCTCAATATTCAGCCCTCAGACAGAACTGTTTGTTTTACAGTTTTTGTTCATATTATGTACTTCTTTTTATATTACATTCTATTATATCCAATACTTGCATAATTCAATTTATTGACTAAAAGTTTATAAGATTTTTTACGAAAAAAATACAAAACTTAAACGAGTATTTGGATTAATAAACGTAAACAAAATTTTAAAAACTAATAATTTAAAAAAATTTTAATCGTGTGTTTTTTACTCTAATTTTATTTAATAATGTTTTTGGTAAAAAGCAAATCAAACTTGAATTACTTCTTACATGAGTACTTTTTCTTAATTTTTTTTATTATTATGTTTTATGGTAAAAATACGAGAACTTTTAAAATTTTACTTAAATAAATTAAAATAATTTTTTTTAATGCACGCACACCAAATTATTGGTTTTAAATATTTTGAAATTTAATTTTTCTAAAAATTGAGATACAGTATAGATTTTCATTTCTACCGTGGCATAAAATTAACCCTTAGCGCTCCGTTGGCTCCGCCACGGAGCCGTCCGTCATTTGGTATAAAAACGTGCGGAGCGCTAAGGGTTAATATACAACTTTAAAAAGTTGTTTTTTTTTTTTTGAAAGTTTGAATCAAGGTCTACATGTAAAAAAATTGGACTCGTTTAACACGTTCCGTGCCAAGCCATTTTTGCCTGACTTGTCGTTCAGGCCATAGCGTATTGAATAAATATGACTGCGTGTACCACCGGTGGTACACGTGGCCTGACGATCAAGTTTACCGTGTACCACCGGTGGTACACGTGGCGCGGAACGCGTTAAGGAAAAATTAATTTTTTATTTTGAGAATAAAAATTAAAAATTGAGTGAGTACGCTTTAAAAATGTCAAAATTAAGCTATTTAACCCTTTCGTTACGAGCGCCGGATATAGCCGGCATCCACTCGATGACCTCTGTGTATGAGCCCCGGATATAGCCGGCGCCAGCGTGATACCGCTTACCCAACGGCCCCGCGATACTTTTATTTCTTTCGTTCGTATGCACGTAACACGTAAAGAAGAGTATGATCTGGAAAAAGACAAGGTAACGTTAAAAGACGTAAGTCCGAACACCAATTTCCCGACTAACAATATGTACATTTAGCGGAGTAGCTCTCCGTTCAGTGGCGCTACTTCGGCGGCGCGGTGCCCCGTTTGGTGGCGTTATTCCAGCGGAGCAGAATGCCGTAACGAAAGGGTTAAACAAACAGTACGGCAAAGTACTGGTTTGAAGCCTCATAATTCGAAAATTACTCAATGAAAAAATATTTTATTAGTGTTTTGGAAAGATCTCGAGATAACCTACAAGAATACGTAACAAGAAATAGTAGGTTCCATTTAAGAAATTTAAGGTAACCTTCATGTGACCTTCAAATTACTGTTTAAGGTCAAACCAATGGTACCATCTTATGCCCCCTTCGAAACTATACAACTTTTGTCTGAAATATTTTTCTGTATCTGGCTTACCAACGGAGAAATTTGGGTGGCTCACTTAAAATGGCTCACCCTGTATAAATCATACAAATTGGTACATTAAACGAACTTTTGCTTTTGTAAAATTGTTTGTTTACTTTGAAATCAAATATTATTTCGGTTGAAGATCGTGCGAAATTGGTGTTCAGATTTTTGAAGTTAGCCAAATCAAAGTAAGCACGCAAAAGTTGTATTCTGAATATACAGAGCTGTTATTCGGTGACGGAAGCGTTTGAATAGTCATAGTTTTTGTTAAAGTTATATTTTTGTAACAAATATTAACATGCCAAGAAAGAGGAGCTGGGTATGGCCTATTGCACTAAGGCCAATGACGGTTTAAATGCAATTTGCAACATTTGTGATGAAAATTTTCAAACTAAAAGCACTACGTCCTCGTTGAATAAACATCTGCGCACGGTACACGAGCTCGATGATGGCGATACAAAACGAAGAAAACAGCAAAATAGGTAATTACAATAAGAATAAAATAAATTAATTAATAAATACAAGAAAAATAAAAGCAAAAGTTAATTAAAATAGATAAATAAAAAGTAGTTTTTCTCAGAAAATTTATTTTTAAATATAAAATAGTACACCTAGATTTCTATCTAGGTTACAATTAAAGTGATAATGATATGGATACTACAAGTGATAATCCAGAAACTGCACCACAAGATCTGACTGCAATCAGCTTTCATGCCAATGATGTAAGCGATATCAGTCAAGAATTATTAACCCTTTGCGGTCGGTGTCCCCTTAGCGGGGACATTTCTAAATCGTCGTACAAGTCGACGTCCCCGTAGCGGGAACATTTTTAAATAGAGTAACTGTGAAACGATAGATTTGCTCCGACCTACTGGTACTCCCAAAGGCGCAGTCTGCCGACCGCAAAGGGTTAAGTGTGTCTGAAAATACAAATAATTTGCCAAGCGGTTTGTAGACATCGACACCAGTATTTTGCTCTCGCCGCATATTTAAGGTAAAAAGAGTATTGTAACATTTGTATGCATGGTCTAAATTAAATATTAATAGATAAATAATTTTTATTGTAAATGTTATATATTCTTATTTCTGTTATTTCTGCTACATTTTTTTAATATTGATTTTAGGCAAGAAGAAATAAAAACAGAATCTCCATGCAACAAAACTCAAACCAAAAATATTCGTCAAGCTCTTTCTAAACTTATTGTAATGAACATGCTTCCAGTTTCCTTTGTAGAGTCTGATGGATTTAAAAATTTTATGGCTGTAGTAGAATCAGGATACAAGGTTCCATGTAAAGAGACAGTCATGAAGAGAATTGACCTTCTTTATGATATCACAAAGGTATTATAATGCATATTTTATTATTGATTTTTACTAATTAAACATTTTTATATTTTGTATATAGAATTATGTATTATTTATCGTTTTTCTCTACATAATTCTTTATATAATTTATGTATTTATCGTTTTTTATATAAGAAAAAAATAAGAAAGGAATTAGAAAGTGCATCTTGTAAGTGAAACAAAATAGCGACTTTTTAGTCAAAATAAATCAATATTTTACTATTTTTATACTGAAATTAATAGTAATGAGAGAGAATTTTTTTGGTTTTATGAACTTACTGAACAAAAATCATGTGTTTTTTAAGATTGCTTCATACTTCACCTGTGATCGATAAAAACTTATATTTCATCTGTACATAAAAAAAACTTTTTATATACATATGTCTACGTATACACATTTACATATATCAATTTTTTATATAATTTTCCGACAATTTTTTTCTCAAAATTTGATGATTTTGTTCTTTTAAAAAATTCATCATTCAATACTCAATCTTAACCCTTTCGTTACGAGTGCCGTATATATCCGGCATCCACGTGACGACCTGTGTGTACAGGTGCCGTATGTAATCGGTGTCCACAAGACTGCGCATCACGGTGCCCCGTTCAGTGACGCTACTCCCGCGGAACGGACTGCCGTAGAGAAAGAGTTAAGCACTTGATTTTTGTCTAGTAAGTTCATAAAACCAAAAAAATTCTCTCATTACTATTAATTTCATTAAATTAATATTAAAATAGTAAAATATTGATTTATTTTAACTAAAAAAGTCGCTATTTTGTTTCAATATCACTTACAACCCTTCTCTGTACTTTTTTAGTTAAAAAAAAGCTTTTTAAAGTAAATAGATACCTTTATAGTCGTTTAAAATTAAAATAAAGTTCAAAAATTGTCTTAAAATAGACCACAAATAAAGTTAAAAATTTTGTCGAACTTTAAACAGACGCCATTTCGAGAGAAAAAATCGCACAAAAGAAAAAAAGAAAATCAAAATTTGAAGTCTAAAAACACGTTTGATGTTGATTTTGATAGCGACAAAACTTTTTTACCCTGTTTTTTTTTTGCAAATTAAAAAAAAATTGATGTGATTTTTTGCACTTTTGTTTGGATTGTTAATTAAGAATTAAAAATCAATTTTTTCGATTATTTTAACTATGCCTTAACTTATTGGGTGTACAACTTTGCTTCCGCCGTTTTGCAATAGATGGCTGTAGCGGTAAGTGGTAGTTGAAATAAATAGATCATAGATGTCATACAATAAGCTTAGGTATTTGTAAACATAACGCCATCGAAATATTAGTCGATTTGTGTCTGCATCATAAAGTTATTCTCGATTAAACATGTCAGCTTACGAGCCAAATTCTCGTCATTTGCGGGAGGTTTTAATTTTCTGCTTTAATATGAAGAAATCTGTGACTGAGGCTCATCGAATGCTCTGAAATACCTATGGTGAGGCCGCTATTAGTGAAAGAATGTGCCGAGAGTAGTTTCAACGCTACAAGAACGGCGATTTTAACGTCGAAGACCAGCATGGCGGTGGAAGAACGAAGGTTTTCGCAGATGCAGAATTGGAGGCATTACTTGATCAAGACTCGTGTCAAACGCAACAAGAATTGGCAGCATCATTGGAAGTGACGCAACAAGCCATTTCAAAACGCCTGAGAGTCATGGAAATGATTCAGAAACAAAGAAATTGGGTGCCGTACGAGTTGAAGCCGAGAGATGTTGAACGGCATTTGTGTGTTTGTGAACAGCTGCTTGCAAGGCAAAGACGGAGGAGATTTCTGCATCGCATTGTGACTGGGGACGAAAAATGGGTTCACTAAGATAATCCCAAGCGCAGAAAATCATGGGGATATCCCGGCCATGCCTTCACGTCGACGGCCAAACCGAATATTTACGGTTCCAAGATCATGCTCAGTATTTGGTGGGACCAGCTCGGCGTAGTGTATTATGAGTTGTTAAAACCGACTGAAGCAATCACAGGCGATTGTTATTGAACGCAATTAATGCGTTTGAGCCAAGCATTGAAAGACCAACAACCGCAATACAACGAGAGACATAATAAAGTGATTTTACAGCATGACAATGCTTGACTCCATGTTGTGAAAGTGGTCAAGACATACTTGGAAACTTTGAAATGGTAAGTCCTACCCCACCCGCCGTATTCTCCAGACGTTGCTCCCTCGGACTATCACTTGTTTTGATCAATGGCACACGGCCTGGCTGACCAGCACTTCCGGTCTTATGAAGAAGTAAAAAATTGGATCGATTCGTGGATCGATTCAAAAGATGACTAGTTTTTTCAACGCGGGATTCGTATGCTGCCCGAAAGATGGGAGAAAGTAGTGGCCAGCGATGGACAGTACTTTGAATCATAAATGTATAACCAGTTTTTCACAATAAAGCCTCGAATTTCGGAAAAAAACGGCGGAAGCAAAGTTGTACACCCAATAAAAAAAACATTCTGTTTGTAAATACGTTATACAATTTTATCTTTGAATACCTTATTAATAATTGAAACCATCATTTAAATACAATTATTACATTTTTCTTTTTTTTCGATAAATATCAACAGCAGTATTGTGGTTGTGGCATTTTACATTAAGTGCTCTGCGATAAACAATTCAACGTATTTGAGCAATAAATCGATCGATTTGACTTTATAAAAGTCATTTGATTCAGAATATTAAGAGCTTTATTATAAAGTTATAAACAAATAAAAAACATTTTTGCAATAATTATCGGTATTGCAAAAAATATGCGTTTTTTATGGTTGTCTGTTTTTTGCATTAACTGTATGACGAAACATATCGTATCATGGCTTAAATTAATCTTATAATTAACTACATTTTATATTCAAAACTTATTTATCTACAAAGCTGTCATTGACGTTCAGAAACAAAAATTCTGTTTTCACTATCTTTGGGTGCCGGCTTTTTTTACGTAGACAAAATTTGAGGTTCTACTGAGTATATGTATTATTTATGAAGTATCGCCTGTAACTGGGGATAAGTGGCCTCTGGTATTTAATTTGCGCGCGAAAAAAGCTTGTTTAATTGGACTAATTAGTTATGATTAAAATTAAGGAGAATTTTTATAGCATGACATACATTAGAATCCGTATCATTTTTATTATCAACATTTGTATAAAAGAAATTGTAGTTTGTAAACTAATTTTTTTAAAATCGGATTTATTAAAATAGATAATTGGATACATTTTAATGAAATGAATTGTAGATTTATAAATGAGATGTAAGAGGTTAAAAATGTACAGTTAGTTTTTCAAATATTATGCTTAGTTAAACGTAATAACCTAAGGATTGATAGAATAATCGAAACAAAAAATTATTTAAATTAAATCAATAAATTAGTATTCTAGAGTATCTATATTATTTAAATATTTTAATATTAGAAAATAATTCTGAATAATATTTATAATAGTAGAATTATTTCAATAGGAAATGTGTTATTACGAGCCTGGAGTGTTTCTTCTGCGCGCACTGTAGGACTGTGTCGTCTTCATTTTAAAGATGAAGATTTTTCGAACTACGAGAACACGCGCTTATATACTCGTATATATATATATATATATATATATATATGTGATGTAAAGATTGTGCTGCGGTTATATATTATAATTAATTTATATAATAAGCATTATAATTCATTATTCATCATTCGTAAGAAAAAATTTTAGCGCAATTCAGGGACTTTAATGAAAATTAAAACTACAGAGGTAAGCCAATATATTAAAAAAGAAAACGTTTTATTGTGGTCTGCTTTATTTAACCGTTTGAGTCCCAAGCAGCGCGATCGCGCTGTTGAGATTTTATGTCGAGAAAACCCAGCGTATTTCGAACATTGTGAACAACTGACGGTGCGTTATCGTTAATAAAACAAGCGCATTGCGCTGCTTGGGTCTTTTCGTACTCATTTAGAGAAAGCGCGGTTGCGCTATTTGGGATTCTTCGACAGTGTTTTTTCAATACCCCCTGGGACTCAAAAGGTTAAATGTATTGTTAATGTTTTTAGATTCTTCTATTTTCAGATGGGGGATGGTATTGGTTGCCTTCCCGCTGGTACCCCCTGAAAACAAATGTACTTGTCGTTTTGATTGATTGAAAATAGTTTTATTTAGTGCTCCAAAATTATATCCTCTTTAACGCGTACTTTTACAATTGAGTCCATTTTTACATTTGGTAATTAATGAAAATATAATTATAATATAAAATAAATACATTTAACGTAAGTATAATAATAATAATAAATTAAATCAAATACAATAAATAATATTCGTTATCATAAATACTCAACAATAAGTGCATTTGGCCGAACAACCAATGATATTTACTGCTGCAATCGTTAAAACATTCTTAAAACTTTGCTGACCGGTGACGAGTTAACTCGTCTTTTCATGTCCAAACGTAGTTGACCGGTGACGAGTTAACTCGTCATTACACTTGCATTATCTATTTCAATTTATGACACCCAGGGCGATATAGAATATTAAATTATTGGGTTGTTCAATAATTAATGTCGTTTTCATGTTTTTCAAAGTGAATTTATTTATATTAACAACAAACAATCAATGCTATTGACCGTTTTGTTGGATGACCTTTTGCCATCTTGCGGTAAGTTAAAAAATTCCATGTTCGAAGGAGCCTTGGTTTTTAGAAGCAAAGAACTAGTCCAACTCATTTTTAACAGCCTGATCGGAATCGAAAGTTTTACCATTCAATTGGTTTTTAAGGGAGCGAAACAAATGATAGTCTGATGGTGCTAAGTCAGGGCTATAGGGTGGATGTGGCATCAGTTCCCAATTGAGCTCCATTAATTTTTAACGGGTTATCAAAGAGGTGTGAGGTCTGGCGTTATCAAAGAGGTGTGAGGTTTGGCGTTATCATGATGTGCGATGTCTTTATATGACAATATATTAGATAACATTCGAAACTAAAACTTGGTTCAACAAATATATTTATTTAAATAAATGTAAAGTAAAAGTATAGTACAAATTTTGATACAGAGTAGTCTATGTCGTTGTTGGTTGTATAGTCTGAACGCTTTCACGACACCGGGCAGAGTCCCGACGCGCTAACCTTTGCATATAGCGTGCGCTCACACCTACTTGCACGCACACATCTACCGAGGCGTCCGCTACGTTTATCCATACGCGCTTACAGCTGGCTCTCATACATTACATGATGGAACATCACACCTTTGCGATTGGACAGTTCAGGACATTTTCTGTTGATTGCTTTGTTTAATTTCGATAGTTGACGACAGTAGACATTCGTATCAATAGTTAGCTTTCTTGGAAGCAGCTCAAAGTAGCCTATACCCTTATAATCCCACCACACGGAAAGCATAATCTTCTTTTAGTGAATATTGGCTTTGGATGTCTTGCTTGATCTATGATCGTTTTCGGACTACATTATCGTACACAATCCATGTTTCTTCACCTGTTGTGATTCTTTTTAGAAATGGATCGTTTTCGTTACGATTCAGCAAAGAGTCGCATATGTTAATGCGTTTGGTGAGGTGGATTTCCTTTAATTCGTGAGGAACCCAAACATCCAGTTTTGTTCACGTAACCAAGCTGTTGTAAGTAGAAGTAAACGGTTGAATTCGATATGCCGAGCTTCTCTGCTATCTCTCGAGTTGTCATATGCCAGTTAGTTTCGAATAACGCCTTTATTTTGTCCTCATCAGTAGTAGTTGGACGGCCAGTAAGTGGTGCATCTTGCACATTAAAATTTCCAGAACGAAAGCAAGCAAACCAACGCTGACACTGGCTTTCAGTAAGGCAGTTCTCACCATAAACTTCACACAATTTCTTCCGAGCTTGCACCGCATTTTTGCCCTTTCGGAAGTAAAACAATAAAATATGCCGATAATGCTCACTTTGATTGTCCATTTTCAACTTAATTTTTAACCAACTTGTTATTTAATAATTACGGTCAGTTTTTGACAGAAGATAGTGTACAGTCTAACCTTTATAATAGTATATAATAAATACGCCACGCAACCGCTACTACATGAAATATGAAGTTCACACCATCTATGAAAAAAAGCGACATTAATTATCGAACAACCCAATACTTGGCGTATCGTGTTTAGTCGTGTCCACTTTATAACAAAAAATTACCTAATATACCCCAGCCTGCAAATTGTGCATTTTGCAACAAAAAACCATGCCAAATTACGTCTTTTAATTTGCACATTTCCGTTATGCCAATTATTTAATTCGCACACTTATCATATATTTTTTTTACAAAAAACACAAATGGAACATATGCATATTTTGAAATGACGATATCTCAAAAAATATGATCTCTTTTAATTTGCACACCACGTTAAATCATTAATTATTGATCACTTCAATTTGCACACTCATAAAATCGCGTAATTGTTAATTATTATAGAAAAAAGAGCGTAGAAAGAATTTTTACCAAATTTTGAATTATGCGCATACGCACAGACGTATGTCTACCAGCAAGCTTGCGTTGAAACGCGCAAAAAATATAACATTCAAATTTTTCAATAACAAAACATGTTAAATAAACTAAAATAATTGTTAAATCAATTTGCACACCTTCTAAAAACGTTCATTAACAATTATTACAATAAGCACATAGCCTAATTGTTATTAAATATTCATTATTAATATTTAAAAATCAAATGATTGTTAACAGCTGATTGCACGGCGATTATACCCCGTTTATAACATGCGAATCATCCCTATACAAACAAGGAATAGTGCAACATGCTAAATAAACGAAAATAATTGTTAAATCAATTTGCACACCTTCTAAAAACGTTCATTAACAATTATTACAATAAGCACATAGCCTAATTGTTATTAAATATTCATTATTAATATTTAAAAATCAAATGATTGTTAACAGCTGATTGCACGGCGATTATACCCCGTTTATAACATGCGAGTCATCCCTATACAAACAAGGAATAGTGCAACATGCTAAATAAACGAAAATAATTGTTAAATCAATTTGCACACCTTCGAAAAACGTTCATTAACAATTATTACAATAAGCACATAGCTCAATTGTTGTTAAATATTCATTATTAATGTTTAAGAATCTAATGATTGTTAACAGCTGATCGCACGGAGACTATGTCCCTTTAACAACGTGCAAAAATATCTCTATAGAATCAGGCTAAACAAACGAAAATAATTTTTAATTTAATTTGCACACGTTGCTAAATTAATTAAAAACAATTATTTTTATTAGCACATAGCTGGAATAACAGTAAATATTCATATTTGTTATTAAAAACTGAAATAAGTCGACAGTTTATTCACAGCTGATCGTACAAATATTAAGCTCCGTTTACAACACGAGAGAATATCAGTGGAATCAAAAACGTTATTTAAGCAGCTCAGCTAAAAACAGCGAGTAAGCAATATTAAATTATTAATAATATATTGTAAAGATAATCATTAATATAGTTTAGGCGAGGTGCGCAATACAAGGTGGAGCGAAACACAAGGTAGATCAAGCAATTGCGGAACACATCTGCCATCATATCTTCGCACAGACTAGAGCGATTCTAAAACGCAAGTTGAGTCTTAAACGATGAAAACATCTAAATGACTATTTTAATAAATTAATATTACAAAATTTATTAACTATGTTATGAATTAAAATTACATGATATAATACTGAAGAAAACGTATAGCCGTCTTCCACAATCATTTGGAATCTTATATATTTTTAATCACAATGATTTACTAACATCGTACATAATTGACAACATATTGAGTATAAATAAACAAAAACATTATAAACTTAACATTTTAAAAGTGCTTTTTATAAATACAAAAATTCTAAAAAAATGATCAATATAAAATGACAACCTATAAGCTTCAAAATAAATGCTATTTTAAAAAAATAAATAGAAATTTTGAAATTTTTATATAATTTTCAGTTATAAGACGCTCAATATACTAAAGCAGCTAAATTAATAGTCTATACTGTAACAAAATTTATGAATATAACACATTCGAAAATCACAAAATCAAACAATTTATAAGTCTTTTCCTCCTTCAATTTATTCACAAATTTGCCTGCTACATCAATTGCATTTTATCAATCTTGATGCAAACGTTTTCATTTTTTCCTTTACAGTTGCAACTGGTAGAATTAATAAAAAACTGCTTTCCGTCCATACTCGACATAGCATATTATAAAAAGCATCTTGAATTTTGGTATACTCTGCATTAAACGTTTTCAAAAATCCTACTGAATATGGTTCT
Source organism: Chalcis sispes (assembly GCA_949987625.1). Taxonomy (NCBI): domain Eukaryota; kingdom Metazoa; phylum Arthropoda; class Insecta; order Hymenoptera; family Chalcididae; genus Chalcis; species Chalcis sispes. The sequence goes on along the minus strand of OX465098.1, from coordinate 49,430,987 downwards.
GCAGAAATGATAACGATGCAAATTGAGGAACTTGCATGGATTGAATCAAATTTATATTAAGGTGTCAATAAACTGTTCCTAAAACAACATTTTTTTTTTTTAATTTCTATTTGCAAATCGTATAATATTAGTTTTCAATAAAAATCGTACCTTCCTCTGCTGATTTGTTTTGCCCAACACTGCTCCAGGTGTACATAATATCCATTTTGTTTAAAAGTGATGTATATCGTAGTAATAATTCGGAGGCATCAATTACATCTCGTGAATATTTAAAACTTTCATTTTATCCTAAAATAGTTATTTTTATGTGATTAAATAAAATTTACAAAATTTGAATCGAAATAAAATTTTTAATAAAAAACAAACTATTTAGTATACCTGCATAAATCTCCTTCCAAAATTTTTGGTAATTTTTGAACTATATAACCTGCCTATTGTGATTTTAAAAATGTATTAGTTACATCCTGTTAAACACACCATGTGTGCTCGAATCACTTCACAGTACAATCTTACATTTGAATAATTCTTAAGTCTTTATAAAAGTTTTTGTACCAGGGTTCACTATATTTTGAACAGCACCTGGCGCAGAAATCATTTTTTATTTTAAATACTTTTTTAGTAAAATAATATCAAAAACATTTAAATATATGCCTTACCAAAACATGAATGTGGACCAGTTTCGAGGACATCGATAAATGGAATATTTAAATAATATTATTAATATAAAAAGCCTTGTTAATCTGTTCATCTGAAAAAAATATTATAATTTAATAATTTTAAAACATTTTTTCTTATTATATAAATATTCTAATATAAATGATTACGATATTAAATTTATAAATCTTAAAAATTAAAGTACCTGCACACTTTTTGTATGAGTTTTTAATTTTTTTGAAATTACTGATAATCCCAAATATTCAAATTATGATCAGTATCTTCAATGCGTATCCTTGATTTTCAAAGATGTAATTAAATGATATCAGAATGATTCGGCATGCCTGATGATGTTGAAATTAATACAGCTATAATATGGCAGTCGTGCTAGAATTAATATAAATGTAACATAAATTAACTCAAGTAATAAAATTAATTTGTTTTAAAATATTATTATTATTTTGATACTAGTTTTTAATTATAAATTTAAATTAAATTGTAAAGAATATAAAAGAACATTTTTAGGTATATTGATAAATTTTAAGGAAGATGCAATAATTAAGGAATCTTGATTATTCAGTATTTCAAACTTTATTAAATAATATTAAATGAGTCACAATGATTGAGAAAATAACGCGACAATATAAAGTACGTCTATATAAGACACGACGGTTTAACTTCTGATGTATATTATTTGGAATGTAAATTTCGACTGACTCGTGTCAACAAAAGCAGAGGTTGCCGCACCGATAGAATTAGTTCGTTTTGGACATCAAGACAATATTTATTATTGCCTCTAAATTATATATACACACACAAGTGCGTATTGCTGCGCGGAAATAAACGTGAATATTTCCAACACGCCCTCTCAATGCGCACGTCACTTACACACACTTAGACCTATCCCCTCTAAGCAATTTTTGTGACTTAAACTATTTAACGGTTTTGTCAGTATATCCGCGATCATCTGATCGGTTGACACATGCTCTAGCGCTAGCACACCAGTATTTATTGTTTCGCGCACAAAATGATGCTTAATATCAATGTGTTTTGTACGTGCATGAAACACATGATCACTTGCCAAACACTGAGCTCCACGATTATCCACATATAACACAATGTCTGTCCAATCGTCTAAACCAAGCTCACATATTAAACTGCGCAGATAAATGGCTTCTTTTGCCGCTTCTGCCAAACTGACAATATTACACTATGCTTACCCATTGAGGGCGGCGTTCGAGACTTACGCCGCACCCTATTTCCCTAAAGGGATCAACTGGCAGGAAATAAACTCCCTGAGTGTTGCTCTGACGGTAAGATGGCACCAGAGGGTCGAGGGGTCGAGGGGCCCATTAACAACCACGTACTTCGGCGCCCCGAGATACGTGTTAGTGGAGATGGGGCTGGAGCCAGACAACACCATAACTGATGAGTCTTATCAAGGTTACGGGGGTGGATCAGCTGTTAACGGCCTCGATCAGAGGTTTGTAAGCAGACGTATGGCCAGGCGTGATCCCGCTATCTTGCTGGGCAATTGGGGTAATATGGCTAGTATAGCTATTGCCACGGGGTACGCCACTTTCGACACGAGAAACGTCGAAGCCAAGGACGCTACGTTAGCAAGGTGCTACAGCGGCGGCATTGATAGGACGAAGAGGGGGGAGTACCTTCGGGCTGCCTTCGAACAGTTTAAGCGGGCAGCCGCGCATACGGGAAGAATAGCCTTCCCGGGTGAGGTGGAGCTGGCCATGACATACGGGCCGGGTATTATAAGTAGGCCAAACGGCGCAGGCACTACTGTTGAATGGTTTGCGGAGAGCGTGATTACTCCCCATGTCGTATGGAATTGGAACATGAATGTGGCCCCCGGAGCAGGCGGGGTCGGTACACTGACCGGGACTAGGACACCGTCCTCCTGGTGTCGGACGAGCATCAACACAAAATGGTCCAGTTTCAGCATCGCTGGCACGGGTAGACCAGGAAACGATACTTATGCGTTCGATGACACGCAACAAAGGTGGACGTTCAACCACTACACCCAGTTCGGGGCGGGGGAGGATGACTGGCAGCTGGAAAAACTGCTAAATAGGCTAGACCTGACACACGGGGTCGACGGGTGGGGGTTGAAATACCAAACACACCCGAGGTACGACCAAGTAAATGGGTTTGTGTTCGTGGTGGACTCGAGTTACGGGGGTGTTATGGCTAGGCAGCTGGGGTGGATAGAGATGGGCAGCGCGGAGCCCCGGGTTGATAAGTGGGGATGGGGTCTGCAAGTAAGGATCAAAGACCGCAGTGGAAGCGTGCTGGGCCCATAACCTGATAAATTTTAAGGAAGATGCAATAATTAAGGAATCTTGATTATTCAGTATTTCAAACTTTATTAAATAATATTAAATGAGTCACAATGATTGAGAAAATAACGCGACAATATAAAGTACGTCTATATAAGACACGACGGTTTAACTTCTGATGTATATTATTTGGAATGTAAATTTCGACTGACTCGTGTCAACAAAAGCAGAGGTTGCCGCACCGATAGAATTAGTTCGTTTTGGACATCAAGACAATATTTATTATTGCCTCTAAATTATATATACACACACAAGTGCGTATTGCTGCGCGGAAATAAACGTGAATATTTCCAACATATATTTAATTTTATCTTTAGCAATTGCAATATAATATCTTTATAATTTACATATTTTTATTATAAATAGTTATAAAATTTCATCCATAAAAACAATATAATCTATAATAAGCAGCAAAAACTGTAATTTAACTAGCACCATAACCTAGCATTTGTATAGCTATGAATAAATTGGAAATAATTTTAAAACTAATAAATGTGTATGTTTAGCAATCAAATAATTAAATTAAAGAACTAACTAACTTATAAATTAAATTATTCGATTAAATTAAAATTTAATACTTACATATGTAAGCTTGGTTACTGCATTAGCTAAACATGCATGTGATTTGACATAAGCTACACGTACATTGTGTGCTATATATATTTTATATTTTCCGCAATAAAGAAACTCAAAATAAACAAAAATTTTAAAAATACTTAAATTAATTTATATTTATTATTATATTCGCCGAAATTGCGATGTCACCATCGAAGTTCTATGTCGTCAAAATAATGTCACGGCCTGCAATAAATTTGCCAATGACTGCGTATGACGTCACAACTCGTGCATACGTGACAAGCAAACGTAATCAAAAAACATCGAGCAATAAATACAATATTATAATTGCACGAGTTTCAAGCACAATTATTTAATAAGTATTTTTTATTGTAAATTGCGCGATTTTTGAACGGAATAATAGGTATTATTTTTCATTGTAATTTGCACGATTTTCGAACGCAATAATAAGTATTTTTTTTTTATTGTAAATTGCGCGATTTTCGAACGCAATAAAATCTGTTATTGTTAATTGCTTGTACAGCATTTTTTGAATGCAAATATACACTTTTTCTGAATTTGTATAATTTGTATAAAGTTTTAAACGTATCTTGCGTATATTATTAAACTCATTTTAATCGATGGAAGTTTTTTTGCAAACAACATTTTTTTTTCTTCCATAAATCGTTTCGTATTTCCCACCAATTATTCAAATGGCGACAATATGCAACATAATGCGATATTGAATTTTTTATTGGAGCTTCAACATGCTCAATCACGCCACATAAAACGTAATTATTATTTTTTATTACTAATTTTACTGGTAAATCACTTAAATTTGATGTCATACTATATGTTATGTATTATTATTTTTATATTTTTTATACATGGATTCCGTGTATGCGTCATCAGTGTCAATGCATAAATATGGGCCCAATTTATATTTTAAACATGCAGTACTGTTTGCGCATGAACTGTAATACATGTACTTTTCTTCAAAATATTCATTTAGCTTCTCTTGTAGATTTTTATATTGTTCTTGCAATACAATTTTTACATTCGGTATGGGTACTACATATTTTTTATTACTTGTGATAAATTTACATATATCGCAAGTTATTGTTTCATAAATACTGTCATAATTTTACATTAACATGCTGAAAATGCGACTCACGTTTTCTTCACAATTAATTGTGCCTTCCTTTACGAGTAATAATTCTGATAATATACACGCTCTATTGGCATAAATTGAATTATTTACTCCGGATATTGCGTAATCTATTATAGCAGATGCATAGCAAGAATATTTAGCTGCTTTAGCATTTCTGCTATTTTCTATGAAATTTCTGCTGTTACCGTTTTGAATCACACCTTTTCCTTTCATTTTAGTTTTTCTTGGCTTTTGTAAGACCAGCTGGAATTCAGGATTTGGAGTAACGTATTTGCCTCTTATTTTATTATTTTCTTTATTATCAAAATTAATTTCTTTTTCTTTCTTTTCTAGGTTACTTTTATTTATGTGGGTCACTTGCTCTTTAATGTCCACATTCTCATAATAAATATCGCTATTAAAACTTATAACTTCGGTTTCTGTTTTCTCTTCTTTTATTTTGTTACATGAATCTTCATTTATTTTATCGTCTATTATTGAAGAAATTAATATAATATTTGCTTCAAAATCAGAATAATTTTTTACCTCATCTGTGTGGGTTTCTTTTTTTATATAACGGCACGTGCTCCTCGGGTGCTCGGGTACACCCAGCTCTTGTTGAGTCTTCGGCAGAACACCCATATCGTACGTGCTCGTCGTACTCGAACGTACGCTTGCGGCCCGCCACGATCCTTGTGCCGTCGGCTAACGGTGCGCTGGACTCAGGGGGGTCTGCTCTGAGCAGTCCCTAACTCCCCGGTCGACGTCGGCATCTGAGTCGCTTTTGAGAACAGACTCAAAGAGAGCAGAAGCTCTTTCAACTCCTTAATTTCATTCCTGTTCTCCTTCAGCTGACTCATGACGAATTTCCACTGCTCCGCGCCGACGACTACCGTAGCAGATTGCTGCGGACCCGAATTTGGCGGTGGCGTCGACGCAGGGGCCGCTACGGTCGAAACCGGGGCCGCCGGGTGCGCCAATGACGCCATTCCCGCTGAAATGCCTGTGAAAGGTGCCGTCACGCTTGTAATAGCGAGCGGCAGCATGACGGATGGTTAGTGAGGCCCCTCCGCTCTTCCACTCTCCATCCACCTAGGCTCCAAAACTCTCCCCACACTGCTCCGAGCAGGAGTGCGGGCCGTGTCACCGATCCTCAAAGAGTTCAGTGCCTCAGGCACCGCCCAATTCCCTGCGTCAGACTCTCCGCTCGTGAGATCCTCCGAGGTACTCTGCGTTGCTCGACTCACTCTTCGGGACCACTTCCTGGTCTCCCAGAGTCGGTTACACGACACTGGGATCGGCGCGGATGAGCTGCAGGGTCGGCGTCGTAATCATCATACCACGGCACCGACACGCTCGGATCATCATCACGTACAATCGCCCTAAGAAGTCGCTCGCGCAACTCCAAACCTTCTCCCCTCGTCCTAAGTCCGCGCTCTTCCAGCCGTTGGATGACGTCCTCAACCGGAAGAGCGCCGATCTCTCGTCTCGCTTGGCGGGCCGCCCAAGACCTGCTCAGCATACGAATCATTGATTGTTCGTAATCCGCCATCTCGGTGTCCTGCAGCAAGCGAGATAAAAAAAAAACAAAAAAAATGAACCACCAAATCCTCCTTAACACCCCCTCCCCCTTGACTGGAAACTAAGTTCGAATCAGTCGAAAAATCGGCTAAGTTCGAACGTGCAAAATTTCGACAAAGTCCAGTCGGTCGGAAAAAAATGATTAAATCCGAATTCACGAAATCTGACAAAGTTCCCTCGGCCGAAAAATGACTAAGTCCAAACTAGTCGAGAAATCGCCTAAGTTCGAACGAGTCGAAAAATCGACCAAGTCCGAATCAACCGAAAAATCGACCAAGTTCGAACGAGTCAAAAAATCGACTAAATTCGAACACACGCGCTTTCGCTATAAGTGCTGGGTGCACTTAGTGCGAGCGCACTCAACTCTCTCTAGGCTGGCAATCGGCCCTTTCTCTTTGTGCGTATCTTCGTCACGCGAGTGGGCCGACTGTCTCTCTCGCACTTACGCCGCTTGAACAATCACTTTCTCAAATAATATTTGAGAAATTGTACATCGGCAAGAAACTCGCGCGCAATGTTTACATTAGGCAAGCTCATCGATGTACACCGCGAGGACCCGGAATTACCAGGGTCCTGTCACGGTCGCCATTTGTGACGTGGGCACCACGTCGTAGCCGATTTAGCTACGTGCACCCTGAGTGCCTTGAACAAAAATAATATGATAATTGAACTAATGTTTTAATCTCTCTCACTCTCTCTCCCGCTCTTTATGACGCGATGATGCAGGCCGGCCACCCGCGACTGTCTCCCAGCCGACGGAGGCCTATCGCTTCCCCAGGGCAGGGAAGTGGCAATCCCTCGTCACCCTCACCGCAAACCCGCTAACGCACACTCGCCCTCTCTCTCTCGCTCTCTATTTCGCGCAAGTAAGTGAGGACACTCACCTTTGCGGTTTACGAAGCTCGTCCACTGGCCGTTGAGCTCCCGGCAGCTTCCTTCGGCACCGCTGCACCTAGCTCCTGCGGCTCTCCCTCTGAAAAAGGGCTGCCGGACCTCGCTGTGAGTTCGCCTGCACGCTAACTGCCTCCGTCTCACCCTCGGCTTCAGATGTCGCGGTGGCAACCTCTAGTCGCCTCCCGCTGACACTTGATCTCCTCGTCCCACGGCTTACTTCCTCGTCTTCGCTCTCCTTCGCACTGCTCTCTCGACTTCTTCCTCACTCTCTCTCACTCTCTCTCTCTCGCACACCTTCACCCCTGGCTTCACTTGCGACGCTCACTCTAATCAAAGAGGAACAAAACTATGTTCGCCGCGGGACTTAACACATCGTTCAATAAGTCCCGAGACTAACAACGAAAACAACATTTTTTTTCAAAAATCATTTTTATTCATCAATATAATCTTCTTTTAGAGTGATACAATCTTTCCAACGCCTTTCCAACATTTCTATACCAAGTTTATAGAAGGATTTATCCTTTGCTTCAAAATAGGCTTCAGTTTCGGCAATGACCTCCTCATTCGAGCCAAATTTTTTTCCCTGGAGCATTTTTTTGAGATCAGCAAAGAGCCAGTAGTCGCTGGGGGCTAAATTTGGCGAATACGGGGGGTGGGGAAGCAAATCAAAGCCCAATTCGTTCAATTTTGCCATTGTTTTCATGGACTTGTGGCATCGTGCATTGTCTTGGTGAAAAAGGATTTTTTTCTTCTTCATGTGCGGTCGTTTTGCTGTGATCTCCTCCTTCAAACGTACCAACAAGTCGATATAATAATCACTGTTGATCGATTTACCTTTTTCCAGGTAGTCAATCAAAATCACGCCATGTGTATCCCAAAAAACAGACGCCATGACTTTGCCAGCAGACTGCTGCGTTTTTGAACACTTATTATTCAAACTGTATCGTTCACGTAAATCCATAATATTTTATAACAAAATTTTTAAAACAATTGGATAATAAAAAACTTGTTTATGTCATCAATTTCTTCATTTGTTTAAAATAACCTTTAATTATACATAATAAAAAATAGTTATATTTAAGGAAAGGAAGATTAAGAATTTTTCAATAATATTAATAAGTTTATTCTTATTTTCTGTTCAATAATCATAACGAACATAACGTAAAATATTATGAAAATTAAATGATTTAATTTCTAATTTAAGTTGCATTAAAAAATTTTTTTTTTTATTTACCCTTATCATATACGTATATTAAAATAATCTTTTTAAGTATTTTTAAAATTTTTGTTTATTTTGAGTTTTTTTATTGCGGAAAATATAAAATATATATAGCACACAATGTACGTATAGCTTATGTCAAATCACATGCATGTTTAGCTAATGCAGTAACCAAGCTTATATATGTAAGTATTAAATTTTAATTTAATCGAATAATTTAATTTATAAGTTAGTTAGTTCTTTAATTTAATTATTTGATAGCTAAACATACACATTTATTAGTTTTAAAATTATTTCCAATTTATTCATAGCTATACAAATGCTAGGTTATGGTGCTAGTTAAATTACAGTTTTTGCTGCTTATTATAGATTATATTGTTTTTATGGATGAAATTTTATAACTATTTATTATAAAAATATGTAAATTATAAAGATATTATATTGCAATTGCTAAAGATAAAATTAAATATACCTAACAATGTTCTTTTATATTTTTTACAATTTAATTTAAATTTATAATCAAAAACTAGTATCAAAATAATAATTATATTTCAACCCTTAGCGCTCCACACGTTTTTATACCAAATAACGGATGGCTCCGTGGCGGAGCCAACGGAGCGCTAAGAGTAAAAACAAATTAATTTTATTACTTGAGTTAATTTATGTTAAATTTATATTAATTCTAGCACGACTGCCATATTATAGCTGTATTAATGTCAACATCAGGCATGCCGAATCATTCTGATATGATTTAATTATATCTTTACAAATCAAGGATACTCATTGAAGATACTGATCATAATTTGAATATTTGGGATTATCAGCAATGTCGAAAATATTAAAAACTCATACAAAAAGTGTGTAGGTACTTTAAATTTTAAGATTTATAAATTTAATATCGTAATCTTTTATATAAGAATATTTATATAATAAGAAAAAATGTTTTAAAATTATTAAATTATAATATTTTTTTGAGATGAACAGATTAACAAGGCTTTTTATATTAACCCTTAGCGCTCCGCACGTTTTTATACCAAATGACGGACGGCTCCGTGGCGGAGCCAACGGAGCGCTAAGGGTTAATAATATTATTTAAATATTCCATTTATCGATGTCCTCGAAACTGGTCCACATTCATGTTTTGGTAAGGCATATCATTTAAATGTTTTTGATATTATTTTACTAAAAAAGTATTTAAAATAAAAAATGATTTCTGCGCCAGGTGCTGTTCAAAATATAGTGAACCCTGGTACAAAAACTTTCACGAAGACTTAAGAATTATTCAAATGCAAGATTGTACTGTGAAGTGATTCGAGCACACATGGTGTGTTTAACAGGATGTAACTAATACATTTTTAAAATCACAATAGGCAGGTTATATAGTTCAAAAATTACCAAAAATTTTGGAAGGAGATTTATGCAGGTATACTAAATAGTTTGTTTTTTATTAAAAATTTTATTTCGATTCAAATTTTGTAAATTTTATTTAATCACATAAAAATAACTATTTTAGGATAAAATGAAAGTTTTAAATATTCACGAGATTTAATTGATGCCTCCGAATTATTACTACAATATATATCACTTTTAAACAAAATGGATTTTATGTACACCTGGAACAGTGTTGGGAAAAACAAATCAGCAGAGGAAGGTACGATTTTTATTGAAAACTAATATTATACGATTTGAAAATAAAAATTAAAAAAAAAAAATGTTATTTTAGGAACGGTTTATTGACACCTTTTTATAAATTTGATTCAATCCATGCAAGTTCCTCAATTTGCATAGTTATCATTTCTGCAGAACCATATTCAGTAGGATTTTTGAAAACGTTTAATGCAGAGTATATCAAAATTCAAGATGCTTTTTATAATATGCTATGTCGAGTATGGACGGAAAGCAGTTTTTTATTAATTCTACCAGTTGCAACTGTAAAGGAAAAAATGAAAACGTTTGCATCAAGATTGATAAAATGCAATGGATGTAGCAGGCAAATTTGTGAATAAATTGAAGGAGGAAAAGACTTATAAATTGTTTGATTTTGTGATTTTCGAATGTGTTATATTCATAAATTTTGTTACAGTATAGACTATTAATTTAGCCGCTTTAGTAAATTGAGCGTCTTATAACTGGAAATTATATGAAAATTTCAAAATTTCTATCTCTTTTTTTAAAATAGCATTTATTTTGAAGCTTATAGGTTGTCATTTTATATTGATCATTTTTTTAGAATTTTTGTATTTATAAAAAGCACTTTTAAAATGTTAAGTTTATAATGTTTTTGTTTATTTATACTCAATATGTTGTCAATTATGTACGATGTTAGTAAATCATTGTGATTAAAAATATATAAGATTCCAAATGATTGTGGAAGACGGCTATACGTTTTCTTCAGTATTATATCATGTAATTTTAATTCATAACATAGTTAATAAATTTTGTAATATTAATTTATTAAAATAGTCATTTAGATGTTTTCATCGTTTAAGACTCAACTTGCGTTTTAGAATCGCTCTAGTCTGTGCGAAGATATGATGGCAGATGTGTTCCGCAATTGCTTGATCTACCTTGTGTTTCGCTCCACCTTGTATTGCGCACCTCGCCTAAACTATTGTAACCTCAGTATCTGGTTATAAGAAAAAATTAAAATAAACAATTTTATATATATTAATAAATATAGAAAAATTTATATAAATAAAATCGACAATATTATAAGCAAAATTAGAAATAAGAAACAATTATAAAATAGAGCGATAGGATTAAGAAATTGAAATGTAACATAAATTACGCGAAACAACAAGGGCATTGAATTTCAAGGTCGCTACAATCGGCGTATATTCTATATTATACTAGTTAGACTAATGAGAAATCAAAGTAAAGTTTAAACATAAAAAAGTAACAGAAAAAAGGTGAAAACCGAAATAATCTCATATAGAATAACAAATAACACATTGGACAAACAAATAGAAAAAAGAAAAAATGTAAAATTTAAATTAGGAAACAAGTTATTACACATAGAAGCTCATAGAACATTTGTACCTCGAGAGAGTCAAAATTCTATGATGTTCCATGAGGTTTACTGGATGAATAAAAAACAGAATAACAATAGATTTTATAAAAATACATAGATAAAGAGAGTGCACATATCGTGACTGAAAAAACAATCAATGAAATAAATTATTTGTACATAAAAAGTGAAAAAGAAAATTTAAAAAACTTGTAAACAATAAAAAAGGCTCGAAATTTGCGAAAATCACGATATTGTTATACATGTAACGACGCAACTACATCTCAGCTAGAAAATAAGAAAAAAACATTCTCGAAAATATTATAAACTATTAAATAATTGACCATGGAAGCCCATAGAACTTTGCCTCAATCAAGGAGCGGCGAGAGTATATAAAGCCGAGTTCGACAAGGCAGAAGACACTTGATTTCAGACTATCAAAGAAGACAGTCATAGATTAAGCTTAGCCAATGTAAGAATCATTCGTAATAAATTTTAAATTTAACATTTAAACTGATTTTAATTTCTTATAAATGTGTGAAATCAAGGCAAAGTAACAAGAGATTTACAAAACCTCCAGTCGATGGCATTTTGCAAGTGCTGCAGATGCCTAAGTATTGGTAACATTGTAAATTTCATACTCAAGGGTTTTATCCTTTTTTAAAAGAGATAAGATTCTTGAGTAAACCGAAGACTTTTGGGTACATCGACACTGTGTTCGAGTGCACCGGGGTCGGGTGTTAAAATATTAAAAAATAAAAAATTAAAAAGAATAAACCGCACACGATTTCCACTATCGAATGAGTGTGGCTGGTTTAAACACCTATGTATTAGTCTGCTGGGATAATGCATTCTCTAGCAAGTACATAGGTATAGTCTTCCTGAACGTTAAACTCTTTAAAGGCCAAACGTAAACATTGGCCGGTCAACGACCCTCGCGGCGTCTCTCTCTTAAATGTCACGCAGTGTCGTATGATTTAAAATTTTTTGTATTTAACTGAAATAAAACTGAAACGCCGGTAAGACACTTGTATCGGAATTTAATTTATAAAATACACAATTGTTAAAAAGAACACAAATAGGATTTTGGTTGATCATGGATAAAATGTAAATTGTTAACTTCTTTAAATTCGATTGAGATAAAAACACACACACACACACACACGGGAAATGTCAACGAAATCGGGGTTCAGCACTCGAACGTGCACACATAAAATAAATAAAATTATAATACAAATGAATTAACATACGCTTTTGTTAATTTTGTTATAACGTGAGAATTCGACACGTTACACTATATTAATGATTATCTTTACAATATATTATTAATAATTTAATATTGCTTACTCGCTGTTTTTAGCTGAGCTGCTTAAATAACGTTTTTGATTCCACTGATATTCTCTCGTGTTGTAAACGGAGCTTAATATTTGTACGATCAGCTGTGAATAAACTGTCGACTTATTTCAGTTTTTAATAACAGATATGAATATTTACTGTTATTCCAGCTATGTGCTAATAAAAATAATTGTTTATAATTAATTTAGCAACGTGTGCAAATTAAATTAAAAATTATGTTCTTTTGTTTAGCCTGATTCTATAGAGATATTTTTGCACGTTGTTAAAGGGACATAGTCTCAGTGCGATCAGCTGTTAACAATCATTAGATTCTTAAACATTAATAATGAATATTTAACAACAATTGAGCTATGTGCTTATTGTAATAATTGTTAATGAACGTTTTTAGAAGGTGTTCAAATGGATTTAACAATTATTTTCTTTTATTTAGCATGTTGCACTATTCCTTGTTTGTATAGGGATAATTCGCATGTTGTAAACGGGGCATAATCGCCGTGCAATCAGCTGTTAATAATCATTTGATTCTTAAACATTAATAAAGAATATTTAACAACAATTGGGCTATGTGCTTATTGTAATAATTGTTAATAAACGTTTTTAGAAGGTGTGCAAATTGACTTAACAATTATTTTAGTTTATTTAACGTGTTTTGTTATTGAGAAATTTGAATGTTATATTTTTAGCGCATTTTAACGCAAGCTTGCTGGTAGACATGCGTCTGTGCGCATGTGCACAATTCAAAATTTTAGTGAAAATTCTTTTTACGCTTTTTTCTGTATAATTATTAACAATTTTTGAGATTTTATGAGTGTGCAAATTGAAGTGATCAATAATTTATGATTTAACGTGGTGTGCAAATTAACACGTTCCGTGCCACGTGTACCACCGGTGGTACACGGTAAACTTGATCGTCAGGCCACGTGTACCACCGGTGGTACACGCAGTCATATTTATTCAATGCGCTATAGCCTGAACGACAAGTCAGGCAAAAATGGCTTGGCACGGAACGTGTTAAAAGAGGTCATATTTTTTGAGATATATGGTTATTTGCATACATGCATGTTTTCCATTGGTGCTTTTTGTAAAAAAAAAAATATTAAGTGTGCGAATTAAATAATTGGCATAACGAAAATGTGCAAATTAAAAGACGTAATTTGGCATGGTTTTTTATTGCAAAATGCACAATTTGCAGACTGGGGTATAGTAGGTCAAAAAATTACTTTTCTTGGTATTTAAGTTTTAGTATAAATAAAATTTATTGAAGTTTACTTAGAACATTTTACTTTCATTTTCAATTACAAAAAAAATAGTCGGTGACATGACATAGTTTCTCTGTAAAATTGCTGGTCAGCAAAGTGTTAATATTGATATTTTAATTTAATATTTTTAGATTCGAGATTCTGAAAATACTTTCGGGTTCAAGAGGGTCTTGTTCAAGACAAAGCTACTGACGAAGTGGCCAGTATCTATCAAGATGCCTGTCAATTGGCACTGTGCAGCCTACTACCAGGATACTTGTTAAATATTAGCACCGAATAGACAGATATACCGTCGATCTCGTCAGTTTAGACGGATAATGAAGGTTCAGCTTTTAAAATCCGTAAAATTTAAGAAGACGATTCAACAAGCGGATTGTAAGAAAGATTTTCAAGTATTTTAAAATACTTATGTAAAGAAGACCAATGACACTTTAGTTAGAGTTCAGACACTTAGTTTTTAAAAATTAATAATAGAAATGATAATATTCCATACTATCTAATACTATTACCATTTCAAAAGCTCAGCTATAAAATAAACCAATAGTAAATAAATAATATATGAATATGTGTATGCGTCACCTTTTAAACATGTAGTAGAAGATTGTATAAATCAATAGTTTTTGTAAAAATTGTTATAAAAAAATTGTATAAGAAAGAATAATTTGTAAACCCGAATCTTTATAAATTTATTATACATTTTATTAAGCAATAAAATAATGTTTGATTTTTTTGTAATAATTATTTTTTATTATGTGATTTAAATTTGACAAGTCTACTTTTTTAGGCTTTTTATCCCCTACAAGTGCTCTGAACATTGAAATTATCAAAATCTAAAAATTTTCTTGATATAATTAAACATGTGATTTCATCATACTATTTGTTTCTTTGCTATTATTAAGCATTAAAAAATCAATGAATCTCTAAATGAGGTATCTTTTCTTTCATCAGAAGAAATACTTTCAACAATCGAACGCGTTCAAATATTTACAACTACTTTTTCATGATTTTTCGACTAGATTAGCCAATTTGATTTGTTGTTATCGACGTTTTTCGATAATAAATACTCAAAGAATAAAAAATACATGAATATCTCATGAAACGGTACAACAGAAAATTTATACTTAGATAAATAAGATGATTTTTTTCTGTGATTTAAAGCGAATGGTTTATTATAAAAAGAAATAATTGCGACATTGTGAATAATTTAAGATTTATAAGAAATCTATTCATTATGAGGTGCATGCATTATTTATGCAAATACTGATCCACAATCAGCTTGAAATACACTATAAAATCCCTTCCGCTCCAGTCCTGTTTTAACACATTGTACGCCGGCCCCGCGAAAACGCGGGATTCCAAGTCTATCGCTCGAGCGCCGGCCCCGCAAAAACGCGGGATTTGAATAAATAAAAATTTTTGATTTTGCTTCTATTTTTCGTTATCGTTAAATTGTATATGACGAATATGGAAACAAAATATAGTGTTTTACGAAAATGTACAAAATTTTAAATATTATTGTCACGTACTCATTGATTGTAAACAAGCGAATCATGCCGGCGCCCAGGTTTTACAGTCTGTCAAGTAAGAGCGTGGTCGACTTTACCGACAGGTAATAAAAGATTTCGCTCTAATTCCTTCGCGAGCCGATAGAGGGAAGCTTTGTCCTTGATTCATTGTCAACAAAGATTCAGTTGTCGTTGATCTTTTGAAAGAGAATCACGTTAAACGCCATGAGTGCTAAGTACGCGTCGCGCTACGAGGCTGTGTTCCTTTGCATCCACCCGAAAGGTCCCAAAATGTCGCAATCAGCGGCTGCTAAATATATGAGAAAGTCGAAGGCATTTGTACAGAAGTGGATACAGCGATATAAAGTGGCTAAAAATGTCGATGATTTACCAGAACGTGGCTCGATACGAAAAGTGAACAAAAAAGATGAAAAAAGAATAGTGAATCTGTTTTCGCGGAATCCTGCTTTAACACTGCGGCAAGGACAAGCAAAATTAATGGCAAAAGGTTTAGATATATCCTACGAAACTATCCGAACCCATCTTCGTACTCATCATCTGAAATGGCGCAACACAATGAAGAAGCCTCTGTTGACTGAAAAACATGTGACTCGCTTGGACGCATGAGGATATTGATAGAGATTTTGAAAATGTCATTTTTACTGATGAATGTTCTATATGGGCACGTTCTGTCCTCACGCGAGCCTGGTCAACTTCCACCAATAGGCTTGTTCAGCGGACCGTAAAACATGGAATAAAGGTGCATTCTTTGGGGCTGCTTCTCAAAGCAGGGATTCGGCACTTTGCACCTCTTTACTGACAACCTAAATGCCGAGAAAATGATAAAAATCTACAAAAAGGCCATCTGCCAAACGATGGTTCATCACAAAAAATGAAGATTGGATTCTGCAGGAGAACAACGATCCTAAACACCGCAGCAAGCTCTGTACTCAGTGGAAGACTCAATCTGGCATCTTTACATTGGATTGACCGTCGCAGTCGCCCGATGCAAACCCTATTGAAAATGTGTGAGCATATATTAAACGGAAGCTTCGTGGAAGATGCACATACACTTTGAAGCAGTTGTCTTACGAAATTCGTCGGATCTGGAGATCCTTGCCACTAGAATACGCCGTCAAATTAGTAGAAAGCATGCCTCGGAGATGCCAGGCAATTATCGACGCCGGTGGTGACTGGACACATTATTGACCAAATTGCATCATTGTTTGTAATGTGTACAATGTATATATAAATATGAAAGTTTCATCAAATAAATTTTTTTATAAATTAACACGACCACGCTCTTACTTGACAGACTGTAAGCGGTCGATACGGTGCCGACGCTCAGTCTTTAAATGTCTCAGATGCCACCGGCGTACAATGTGTTAAAATGAACAACGCTTACGGTTATCAATATAAAATTTCCGTCCCCCTAGTTACTCCGTTCTGTTTTAAATTCAACTCCTAATTTTAACTCTTTATTTTATTTATTTAGTGGTCCCTAGCGTATTTATAGGTTAAATAATTATTCCGAGATGATAATAACTTATTATTTACATGATATAATTATACGTCATATTATGTATCGGGTATTATTTTTATATAAATTTTAAATTCAAGTTTCTTTTATTCTATTATTTTTTATTTATTCAATTTAAAATTTGAAACTTTATTTTTTTACAAACATATGTTCTGTTATAATAGTTTCTGCAAATATAAATTTTATTTAAGTTACAAATGTAAGTTTTCATGCCATTAATTTCGATTTTGTAACAAAAAATTCCATTTTCCCTGGCTCTTCAGAACCGCTTTACGGAGTTTGCGCACATTATCGTGCGTTTACACGAAACGTGCGTATCTTCTCTGTCTAACATGCGTTTATTTCGGCAGCTAGACTACTAGGCGGCAGCACCTTTCGGCGCGCAGGAATTGCCTCACTTTTTTCCGGGTCTCTGGCGATCTTTCTATTCATCTCCGACTAGATTGTCCTCAGACCTTCGACAGTACAGAATAGCACGCGACATCTTCTACAAACAAATTGAATCAGCCCGGTTACTTTACTTCCAGGATAGACTTACGAAACTTACTGACCCTAATCACCTATAGAAGGAGCAACGCCACTTGGGTCTCTGCTCTTTCCCTACTGACTCTCCACAACTTTTCTGCTGATGATCTAAATAATTTTTTCGGTAGCATAGCATTTGACTCTGGCGTACCTATTGTTGATTCCTTCCTGGACTCTATCAATACCGGCATAACATTTAATCTTCAGCTTCATTTTTGTCCTGTTACCATTGATGAGGTGAGAAGTGCTGTGCATCATTTTTCCTCTCAGGCGCGGGGCTATGACGGAGTCCCACAGTCCATAATCGTCGCTGCCTTTCCAGTGATAGGCCCAATACTGTGTCGACTATTTAATGACTCTCTACGTGAGTCCTACATACCCTCAGTTTGGAATATAGCGCTGGTAACAACCATCAACAAAGTTGCCTCTCCTCGCAATATGGGTGAGATTCGACCAATCTCCCTTCTTTCGTACCTGTGAAGTCTTGGAGCGTCTGGTTTATCAACAATTGTACAACCATCTCCACACCCGTCAGTTCATCGACCCTTTTCAGACTGGTTTCCGACCATGTCATAGTACCCAGACTGCGCTTGTCAAACTCACGGATGACATTAGGACAGATATGGATAGACGCTGGGTTACCTTACTTCTATTATTTGATTTCAGCAAAGCATTTGATAAGGTCTGTCACGTCGCTCTATTGCGAAAATTATTATACTACGATTTTTTACCCTCAACTATTCGGTGATTCGCCTCTTATTTTACTGGTAGGAAGCAGGCAGTGCTGGATCGAAATGATAATCCATTGTTTGTTAATCTTAACACCGATATCCCTTAGGGGTCAGTGCTCGGGCCATTATTATTCCTAATTTACATTAATGATGTATCCAGCAGGCTTGACACCACTGTCTGTCACTTAACATATGTTGATGACCTCCAGATTTATATCCAATTTCCTCTGGCCGACCTTGAAACGTATGTCGAGCTCATTGGTAGGCAAGCTGATCTCGTCATGCAATGGGCTGAAGATAACCACCTCCATCTTAATATCACTAAGACAAAAGCCATAATCTTTGGCTCGTATTTCTACATCAATAAGCCCTCTGATATGCAAATCAAGGGTGTTCAGATAAATAACACTCTAGTGCCATTTGAGAAATCTGTGCGCAATCTTGGTGTCTACCTTGATGCTAAGCTTAACTGGAAGAAACATGATGCTTATATCTGCCGTAAAATAAATTCTCTGCTTTACAGACTCAACTTTTTCCGTCAGATCACTAACTTTGGCCTCCGTAAGCACCTAATTGAAACTCTCCTGTTCCCTCTAGTTAACTACTGCTACGTCGTTTACTGTGACATATCTGGTGAGCTTGATCTTAAGCTGCAAAGAGTCATCAACTCTGGTGTTCGTTATGTCTATGGTGTTACTAGGCGCGAGCATATCGCCCCGTATAGGGTTTCTCTTAACTGGCTTACCTTCTCTGATAGGCAAAAATATTTTATCATTACTCTGCTTTGCAAAATATTTAAACATCATGATCCATTTTATCTATTTGAATAATTCGTATGGAACCAGTGGTCTGCTACTGAGTTTCGTGATAGATCTTTTCTTGTTTATCCTTCTCGTCTTTGGAACTGTCTACCTTCTTCTTTCTACACAGTATGTCGGAAAAGTTCCCGAACTTATTTTGTAGCGCTTGTACGAGTGGCGCCACCTCTTGGACGACACCGGTACTATGTTGCTACATCCCTCTGAAGTGTCGGAGAAATTTTTTCATCAGTATCCGTTGATTAGTTGCCGAGATAGACGTGCTTGAGTGAACGTGTGTTTAGTACCCCGGTGCAAGCTCTACATTGGATGAGAAATTTGAACATCGTGGCGCAATTAAATTCTGCTATAAACTTAAAAAAACTTTCGCGGAAACGAAAAAAATGATCGATTTGGCTTACGGTGAAGGTGTAGTGTCGCGTACAACTGTTTACACGTGGTTCAGTGGGTTCAAGAAGGGTAGAGAGTCGTTAAAAGATGACGAGAGAAGCGGCCGGCTGTCAACAGCTGTTACCGACGAAAACGAGGCTCGCGTGCGCGCGCTACTGAAGCAGGATTGCCACATGTCTCTCAGAATGTTGGCAGACGAACTGAACATGAGCAAGGATAGCGTCTGAAGCGCCGGATTAACCGCATCAGGCCCGAGTACAAGGAACCGGGATCGTGGAGTTTGCTAGATGACAATGCGCCTGCTCATTCTTCGAACATTGTGAAGCGTTATCTCGCCTGAAATCAGATCCCACGCATCAATCACGCCCTATACTCGCCAGATCTGGCTCCAGCCAACTTTTTTCTATTTCCCAAACTAAAAATGGCCTTGAAAGGACGATTTTTTGAAGATGTACCGAGCATTCAAGCGGCTTGCACCGAGCGTCTCACAGCGATAACTTCAGAGGAGTACCAGAGAGCCTTCGAATCACTCATGGAGCGCTCAAATGAGTGTATATCTAGGGAAGGGGACTATGTTGAAAGTTAACTGGAATAAATTTCTTTAGATGTAATTTTCGATTTTTTATTTCAAAAGTTCGGGAACTTTTCCGACATACTGTGTATGCGTAGATTTTTCACAAAATATTCGCGCGAAAGTTTTAACTCTCTAGGATGTCAGAAGTTTTAGATGATATGCTACAAACATGTTTTAAGTGTACTTCTGCAAAAGGTCCCCTTCATATTTTTATTCTTTTTTTATTAAAGAAGTACAAGATTTTCATTTTTTTTATAAAGTTTTTCTTTTTTTTAACCCTTTTAGTGTCGGAGGCCGATATATCGGTTCCTACTGCACTAGCGAGAAGTGCCACACCTTGTAGCGTTTTAATATGCACATTGCGGGAGAACTCTATCTCAAAATAATATAGAAAAACTAGTGTCATTGTTTTGTTCTCGATTTCGTCCTTAATACACTGCTTTTTGAATTATGTAAATGTTTTTTGTTTTGTTTTTATGAACCTTTTCCAAAACCCTAGTAAAAACGTGAAATTCACCCGGTTATTCTCGCATAGGCACCTCTTTTTCACCCGGCACTGAAAGGGTTAAGATATCCGATTTAACATAAAATTTGTTCTTTCTTTTTTTGTTTTAAACTACGTGAAATGAATTGCATTTTCGTAACCGAAAATTAATTTTCCGTCAGACGTAAACATTTTTTAAAATGTCATTGTTTAGGTATAGAAACTAAATAAGAAATAAAAAAAAGAAAGATTGTTTATTGTTCTATATTTAAAATTAACTTTTACAATAAGACATTGTGATAATGAAATTTTATCAAATATTGATGTTTAACAATACCTTTGTCGAGCAAAGAGTCGTAATTAACAAAGTATTTTGTATGTACCATTGACAATAAGTTAGTCGGTAATGGGTTCATATTATTCATTGTTAGAGAGTTGCTCTCACTGAGTATGACGTCAGAAAATTGATAATCATAAGAAAAATGTAATTAGAAGAAATAACTTTTAATGTATTGATGGGAAATATTTTAATTCTTATCGCATAATTTATTAATTATTACGAAACGAATATTTCATACGAACAAGTACAGGTTACAAAAATCAAATCGATTACCAAATAATTTTCTATTCACAAATATATTTTCAATGCGAATGACAAATAGTATATGAGTGTTTTGATAATTAAAAACAAAGATTTTTGCTGGATATCCGCAAATACCCATTTTACAATGAGTACTTCTAATACTAACGACGCTAAACCATTGATAAATGAGGCCGTGGCTGCTAAGCCAAAGAGGTCTTATAGATCAAAAGGTAATAGAGCTCGTGACGCTAAGCGAGCCGAAAGTAAACGTGAAACTGAGAGCATTAAAACTGTTGAAAAAGTTAATTCTGAATTGGATGCTAAATACCTTGTTGCTAATAGAGAAGAGCTTGAAAAAGCACTTCAACGTAAAATTGCTTATAGACAGCAAATCCAACAGAGTTCACGAGGAGTTGGCTTGACCATTCTTTCAACTTGTGTTACCATCCGGACAGCCAAAACTCCACCTCCACCAGAAACCATCCCAGTAAATGTTATGTATCGCGTCTTTTTGGCATGTTATGAGTCAAAGATGAGCCATATCTTCCGCGCAAATGCGCCTAGTCTACGTGGTGAATTATCAATCCGCGAGTTTCGTGTCGATATCGTGCGTGATGCAGCTCTGACTGCACTAAAATATGTTCCTCGAGCTTTAGCTAGTTTGCTCGAAGGTTTAGGCACGTTCACCCATGGTGAGATGGAGTTTGTACCAACCTTTCTCCAAGAACGTATACATCATGATGTTTTGATGCCTGAAGCTGGCTCAGTTCTCTACTCAAACCTCCGTGACGTCGTGTTGAGTATGAGTGACCGCAACGTACCCGCTACGTGTCGAGCGCGCTTCGTAGCTGCAAATCCCATTCCAGGTGCTGAGTATAGCAATCAAAACCTACTAACCAACTCTGACGTTATTTGCCCTGCCTGATTATTACAACCATCTACCCGATGATATTCGGGCAATAAATTTGTTCTTTACCCGGTTTCAAAAACCGATGCAATGGATAGTGGAGTGTCCAGACTTAACTACCAGCAAGGGCAATCCATCTTGTTGCGTTGGGTCAGAACGCACTGGAAGAATACCACCCGGGGATGCGGCTGCGCTATTGCGCTTGGGTTTCCAAACCGAAGCAGGAGGACATTTCTACAGTCCTATATCATTGAAAGGAAGCGAATGGTTGCGTGGTGTTACCGCGCTCTACAGGGAACCGCCATCCTATAACCCTGACCGCTATCCCTTCTGGGATGGAGGAGGACCTAACAGCTGTCCTTATGGCTTAGAAGCCAATATAGTGACTGCATATGGTACTATCTTTGAAATGTACATATAGTGACGTCGCTATGGTAAGTCACGCATGAGGATGACTTAAACTACCCTTATTGGCGATTATTCGCCCACTGGCCACGATGAGGGGGATGGCCTTAACTACCTCCAAAGACCACGCGGTGGTCTCGGCTTGTATGGCTTATAAGAAATTATATAGTGTATTTAATGAGAATTTGAAGTAACGTTTTTGTTTAAATTGATTTTTGTATTTCTACAATATAATCATAAATAGAATAAAATATATTATTTATCGTCTCCAATAATTCTTTCTACATGAGTATGTTTGTCATAGTTGTAAGTTGTAATTAGTTTAACAAAAAATAATTTTTAAAATATTAATATTTTGAAAAACGTGTAATACGATCAATATTTAATATAATTCAGAAACATTTCTTACTTTAAAATTTTATTTCCATACATTAAAATTAAAAAACTTTATATTTTTATAATTTTGTTATCAAACTCTTTCATTTTATGAAATTTTGACCAATTTTATTTTATTTAAAATACTATAAATATTGTAGACGTTGAATTTACATTAATTTTTTCAAGAATGTTTTTCAATTATACTAGGTTGTTCAAAAAGTTTTGAAAGCGACATCTATAGAGCAGTAGAAGAACCAAAATTTTTACGCCATTTTAATATTTTATCTTTCATATAAACATACCCAAAGTTTCATTTCAATCTGTCAATTCATTGTTTGTTTACAAGCCATTTGAAGTTGACGTGTCAGTGTATTTTTTTTACAATGGAAAAAACCGAATATCGTGCAGTGATAAAATTCTTTGTTTTGGAAGGTTTATCAGCAACGGAAATTCATACAAAATGGTGAAAGTGTTAAAGGAATCTGCTCCTTCATTTCCAACTGTGCATCGATGGGTTTTAGAGTTTAGACGTGGTCGAAAAAGCGTTGAAGACGATCCACGCTCAGGACGTCCAAAAAGTGCATCAACACCAGCATTCATAGCAAAAGTACAGGATATGGTTTTGGAAAATCGTCGATTGACCGAGAGAGATTTAGCAGAGGCCCTAGACATCTCATTAGACAGTGTGAGTCATATTTTAAATGAAGTTTTGGGTTTTAGAAAGCTCTGCTCACAATGGGTGCCGCATTCGCTCACAATGGAACAAAAACACGTTCGAATGCGACTTTCTGAGCAACATTTGGAGCGTTTTCGAAAGGATAAAAAGGATTTTTTGCGTTGATTCATCACTATGGATGAGACTTGGGTCTACCATCATGACCCTGAATCAAAACAAGAGGCTAAAGAGTGGTGTCAACCAGGCACTTCGGCACCGAAGCGAGTTCGTGTCCAGAAATCGGCGAAGAAGATGTTAGCGTCAGTTTTTTGGGATGCAAAAGGGATTTTGTGGGTGGATTATCTCCAAACTGGCAAAACAATAAATTCTAAATATCATTGTAACCTTTTGGACCAATTGGATGAAAAAATTAGTGAAAAAAGACCCGGTTTGCACAAGAAAAAAATCATTTTTCATCAAGACAATGCACCCGCTCACACAGCTCAAAAAACCATCACTAAAATAACCGAATTAAAGTACGAATTGTTGCAGCATCCACCTTATTTGCCTGATTTAGCTCCCTCTGACTTCTGGCTGTTTCTACACCTCAAGAAATTCCTTCGTGGGAAGCATTCTTCATCAAACGAAGAGGTTATAGCCGTCGTAGAGGAGTATTTTGCAGGCCTTGCAGAAAGTCACTTCCATGATGGGATCAACAAGTTGGAAGACCGTTGGACCAAGTGTATTGAACTTATGGGAGATTATACTGAGCAATAAAAGTGATTTCACCAACAAAAGAAGTATCTTCATTTCCGCTTTCAAAACTTTTTGAACAACCTAGTAGTATTCCAGAACTGAACAAATAGACAGAGAAAAAGAAAGAGAACGAGAAAAAGAAACAGAACGAGAACACGAGAGAGAAAAGGAAAGAGAACGGGAGAGAGAAAAGGAAAGAGAACGGGAGAGAGAAGAGGAAAGAGAACGGGAGAGAGAAAAGGAAAGAGTCCGCGGAGGCAGCACAGGCCGCGAAAAACAACAGTACAAATTAATATTTATAAATAAATTTTTTCTATTTTTTCGTATAAGAAGTAGAGAAAGAAAAGGGGAAATGGAAAGACACAGAAGGTATAGATACTACGTAGGCCGTGAAGGTCGTGGAGACCAGAGGCCGCGGAGGCCGTGAAGGTCGCGGAGACCACAGGGGCCGCGGAGACCACAGGGGCCGCGGAGACCACAGGGGCCGCGGAGACCACAGGGGCCGCGGAGACCACAGGGGCCGCGGAGAATACAGAGGCCGCGGAGGATACAGAGGCCGCGGAGGATACAGAGGCCGCGGAGGATACAGAGGCCGCGGAGGATACAGAGGCCGCGGAGGATACAGAGGCCGCGGAGGATACAGAGGCCGCGGAGGATACAGAGGCCGCGGAGGATACAGAGGCCGCGGAGGATACAGAGGCCGCGGAGGATACAGAGGCCGCGGAGGATAAAGAGGCCGCGGAGGATAAAGAGGCCGCGGAGGATAAAGAGGCCGCGGAGGATAAAGAGGCCGCGGAGGATAAAGAAGCCGCGGAGGATAAAGAGGTCGCGGAGGATACAGAGGTCGCGGAGGATACAGAGGCCGCGGAGGATACAGAGGCCGCGGAGGCAGCCCAAGCTACGAAAGACAACAATACAAATTAATATTCATAAATAAATAAATAAATTTTTCTTTTCTTTTGTTTTTAATTATATTTAGTTTTCCTGACGCGTGTGGGATCGCGTCAGGCATATATAGATATAGTAGAGTTACGCGCGAGCCCGCGTAACTTAAACTCGATTAGGCCGCGCGAGTGCGAGTGAGAGGATCGATCTCTCTCTCGCACTATCATAGAATAGGCGTTCGAGTAAGAGAAAGCCACTCTTACTCGGGCAACCTGCGAGCACGCAGTTGAGCGAGAGGAACGAGCTCTCGCTCTCAACCATAGACGACAGCACCGAGTGAGAGGTAGAGCCGCTCTCACTCGAGCAGCCACGAACTACGGCAGTATAGAGGGGGAACTGCTCTCTCTATATCTGCAGTCCATAGACTACACGTGTGTGTAGCTGCGCGGAGCGATAGGGTGCGAATGCGCAGTGCGCACCTTGAGAATTAGTATTGCGCGTGAGGCAATACTAATTGCTCTTCGCACCAATAGACCTCTCCGCAATAATTCGTTGCCTTTTGCATTGTAATTGTTATTTTTATTTATTAAAGCAACTATTTTGCACAAAGCTGGTGCGTTTTTATTTATCTTCCCTATAGCGTCCCTATCCCGAATACCGCCGCCTCCGCGAGTGTGCCAACCGATCGTTGGCACACATACTGAGCAGCCGAGCCCGGTGGGAGCTGCACCGGTCGCGGGGCCTTAGGCAAGGCCCCTCACACACACCGAGAATAAAGCAGGACCAGAAGAAGGTCCTGCGTTGTTAACGGGTGGGAATAAATTTACCCCGTTACAAACTATAAATATAGACGACAACTGATATTTTGCCATAATATAGCGGCATAAAAATCAATATATTTAAATGTTCGAAAAATGTTTATATTTTTCATTAAATTTAAATATTGTATTTAAAATGTCAAAGAATAATTTCAAATATTGCATTGTGTTATAATACAAAATTTGAATAATTTTATAAATTAATTTTTAAAATAAAGAATTTTAATAAAATTTAAAATAATTTTTTCATAATAATTAATAATTTTTTAAATTATTGAATATAATAAATAAAAATTATAATTTTGTAATAAGAAAAGAAAATCGTTTGATTGAATGAGAAATCGCTATCTGATACGTATACACATCTAATATACGTATTGCGGCTGCACGTTCTTGTATGTATTTCGGCTGCAAGTAATACACAGACGAAATCAGGTAGCAGGCACGATGATTGGAATAAGCGTAGCTCTCCGTTGCGCGCGCATATGATTAGTCGGCATGCATGTGACCAGTTACCGGACTGTTAGCCTCGCAATTTTGCTCAACACGTGCTACCGCCATTGCAAAGAGGTTGAAAAATGTCTATTGGCTAAAGATGCTGGCCAATCACAAACGACCGTCATCGACGCCCTTACATTTTGTTCTATCACTTGCTACTATTTTTCGTGCAAGAAGACAAAGAAGGTAGGTTGGTTATTTATTGTGCAAATGTATTATTGAATTAAACAAAACATTATAATAAATTTGCAGTTTTTATTTAACCCAAAATAAATCTAATTTTGATTAAAATTAATAATTTATTAATATTATTTTCAAGGAAAATATGGAAAAACTTCGACATCGACGTAGAACTGTAGACCAGGGGGATTAATAAACAGCGTTTTTTGCTAATCTTAAAAAACAGAAGCTGGTAAATCCATTTGTAAGTATTTATATATTTTTTAATTTATTAAAATTAGTAATTGCGTTGCATTTATAAGTATTTATATATTTAATTTATTAAAATTAGTAAGTGCGTTTACAATTTAAATTTATATTATATTTCAATTAGTTTGTTAACTTAATATATTTATTTTAATTTCAAAACAATTAATTTTCTAAGTTACAGAATTTAAAAAGAATAAAAAAATTTGAAAATTACTTTGCATAATGCATGATTTTATTACAAACATCATTGACATTGTAAGCTCATAACGAGACCTTTAACACGTTGACTGCCGTGGGGGTCACCGGTGACCGGCACTCGACTTCGCTACAGCGCCGTGGGGGTCACCGGTGACCGGCACTCGACTTCGCTACAGCGCCGTGGGGGTCACCGGTGACCGGCACTCGACTTCGCTACAGCGCCGTGGGGGCCACCGGTGACCGGTGGCGCGGTCAATACATAAAGTACCGAAGCATGATTATTTCAAAAAAAAAGAAAATCGTAATAATTGCCTACAGCGCCGTGGGGGTCACCGGTGACCCCCGCCACGAAAAATGCTTCAAACATGATTTTATAACTCATATTATTTGCTGGAAACAATATTTCATCATAATATGCATCTCTTAATGAAAAGTTAATGTTGGCGCGTCGGACAAACCATGGAAAATCCGTCTGGCAGTCAACGTGTTAATTTGAATAAAATATTAGAATCAACTATTGTTAAACTGTATTCAAAATTAATTAGAATAAATTATGCATCAAAAAAATGATATTCGTTCCGAGAAAAATCTTGATCAAGATATTTGAATACAAAATTAATTTTTAGCACACGTTATTTGCATGAAATAAATAATGAATAAAAATAAAATTTTAGAAAAATTATTTCTATAAATTTAAATTACTGAGATACATGTATATAAACGTTCAATTTACCTTTTCGTATCTTTAATTGTCAATGTTTCAAATTGTACTCAAAAGTATAATAAATAAAAACTTAAAATTCCGAAAAGCCCCATACGATAATCGAGCTGTAATTTTTCACAGATATTCCTTTCAATATTCTAAATGAATCCTCAAAACGATTTTTAGCGACTCGCAATAGTTTTCGAAACATTGAATTTTTAAGTTATTTATTTTACCACGCTGTAGCTATATCTATTAACAGCTACATGGCTGAAATCCAGTCGATATTGATCTTTTTCTACACATGATAGCCTACAATAAAATTGAAGTGGCTCAATTTCAAACCCTAAACCCCATACCCAATAACCCAATAACCCAATAATCCAACAATCCAATAACCCAAAACGAACTCAATACATATCGCGTAATCGCATTCTGCGCTTTGTGCGAATCTTCGTCACGCTAACGCATCAGCTAAGAAGCAAAGTGGGGAAGCTTTTCCCGACTTTGCTCTTTAGCTGACGCGTGGAAGGAAGGTCAAGCTCTTTGATATTCTTGATTACGCTGTCCGTTTTATTCAAATATTCGTCAACCTTCAACAATAGTTCTGCTCTTCTGTTATAGACCTGGTATGAAATCTATTCTTATACTTTGCTATTCACTGGCTGCTATACTCTCGCACATACAGGTGAATTAGACTATTGTATTTTCGAAAGTTTTTGATCTGCACCATGGATGAAACATACAATCTGTACAAATTATTCACGATTTTAAGCAATCATATACGAACTCTGCAATGGCTTCGTGATATCGGTTTAATTAATACCTCCTTCTCGATTTTGCTTCAAACATAAAAAAAATATATCTTTATATGAAAACAAATTGGTCGTTGGCGAGTTTCGATGCTATGAAAGCAAAGCATATGATCACGTGGTTACGGTGGCAGAGAACACGTGGTTCGAAAGATGTCGTGTATCAGCTGAAGCGTGCATCTTAATCACGTATTGTTTCGCCACCTGCATGACATTTGAACAAACAATTCGAGAAAGCTCGATTGTTAAAAACCAACAAATTTCTAGAGAAACGGTTGCCGATCGATTTTCTTTTTGTAGGGAAGTATGTATGACTGCCCTAGATGATGTATTCGAATCGGAAGGTCTTTTGGGGGGAATCGGAAGGTCTTTTGGGGGGAATCGGAGAAATCGTAGAAATAGATGAATGCAAGATTGGTCGGCGAAAATACGAACGAGGGCGTTTTGTCGATGGCCATTGGGTACTTGGCATGATTCATCGTGGTCATAGTGACAATTATCGGTTGGAGGTATGCCCCGAAAATAAAAGGGATGAAGATACTCTCATCAAATTGATAAAGAAGCATGTTGCACCAGGGACAACCATCCATACAGATTGTTGGAAAGGATATATAAATCTTAATTTACATGGATACAAGCACGCCACAGTAAACCATACTATAGAATTCGTTGATTCAACAACTGGGGTCCACACCCAAAATATTGAATCCTCTTGGAGATGGATGCGCCGAGAATTATCGCGTGGCGGCGTTTCTTCCGACTCTATCGCCGACCATATGTGCGAGTTCCTGTGGTAGCGTCGTGTTAAAAAGGCGAATAAGGACCCATTCGCAGAATTACTTAAAGATATTAAACGCGTCTATCCAGGTAAGCAAGGGAGTAAGTATAAAAAAAAAAGTAGAAAAAAAAAAAATAAGTAGAAAAAAGAAAAAAAAAGTAGTAAAAAGAAAAAAAAAGTAGAAAAAAGAAAAAAAGTAGGAAAAAGAAAAAAAAAGAAAAAAAAGAAAAAAAAAAAAAAGTAGAAAAAAGAAAAAAAGTAGGAAAAAAAAAAAGTAGAAAAAAGAAAAAATAGCTTTAAAAAAAAGTGAAATGTAGAAAAGTAAGAATAAGAGAAAAAAAAATGAAACAAAAATAATTAGTTTGTTGATTTCAACGATTTCTCCAATTTGAGGTGGTTAGATTTAAGTTTCGGTTTACTGAAAAAAATAAAAATAAAGAAAAAAAATTAAAAAAAAATTAAAATGAAAAAAATGCCAAATAGGAAACAAAAAAAATTCATTCGTCTATTTGAATGATTTGCCCAATTTGACGTAGTTACTTTTGCGTTTGGATTTATTTAGAAAATAAAACAAGAAAAGAAAAAAAAGAAAAAAAAATAAAGACAATCAAAAAAAAGAAAACAAAAAATAAAAAAAGAAAATAAAAAAAGAAAAGAAAAAAAGGAAAAAAAAATAATAAAGAAAAAAAAAAAGGAAAAAAAATAATAAAGAAAAGAAAAAAAGGAAAAAAAAATAATAAAGAAAAGAAAAAAAGGAAAAAAATAATAAAGAAAAGAAAAAAAGGAAAGAAATAATAAAGAAAAGAAAAAAAGGAAAGAAATTATAAAGAAAAGAAAAAAATGAAAAAAATAATAAAGAAAAGAATAAAGAAAAAAAAATAAAGAGGTACTTTTTCGTTATTCCCCCCCCCCCCCACTTTTTTGGGGTTTTTTTGCCAAACTTTATAAAATATATTGCATAGAAGTAATCTGCTAAAATTGTTACAGAGAAATAGTTTTTTAATCACTTTTTTTTGGGTTATTGAATTGTTGGATTATTGGATTATTGGATTATTAGGTATGGGGTTTAGGGTTTGAAATTGAGCCACTTCAATTCCACTGTAGGCTATCATATGTAGAAAAAGATCAAAATCGACTGGATATTATACTCTTCTTCGGTAATGTAGCTGGTATATATATGGCCTCAGCGTGGTAAAATAAATAACTTAAAAATTCAATATTTCGAAAACTATTGCGAGTCGCCAAAAATCCTTTCGAGCATTCGTTTAGAATATTAAAAGAAATATCTGTGCAAAATTACAGCTCGATTATCGTATGGGGCTTTTCGAAACCTGACCCAAAACTTTTGAAATAAATTAAATCGTGTAAGAAAAAATATCAATATTTAGTAATCAATGCGTCTTCAACGTTTAAGGTTACATATAGTAAAAAAAAAAAAAAAAAATTGTTCCCTTCTGTAATATTCTTATTATACGGCCCTGACAGACAAGTCGATAATACAGAACAAGAAATTTTATTTTTTTTATTTTCATCAGAGGGCGCTCGAATCAGTAAGGCCACTTTTTTTTCGGCGCTACGGTCGATTTTAACTTCCTGTTTTGCTAAGAGTAAATTATTAATAGCTGAAAATAAAATTAAAATGATGCGCAGAATGATTAGAACGGAGCAAAACAAAAATAGTCGTCTGAAAAAACGTTTACAAAAAAATAAAACTAACTCCGCGGTTTAGATGATTATTTAGAAGCCAAAGATATCCCTGCTATGGCTAAAACAATGATAAAGCTCTAATTACATAAACAATAACCAATGTATACACATGAAGAAACGGATTCAACAAAACAAACTTATTTTCATTCAGCGGCTTCCTATTCCAGATTGCGCAACTCTGGATTAGTTTTACCAGCTGAATCGACGGTTCGATTCTGACTGTCAGAATACGATATCAAACCGGGAATAAATGAGGTGATTTTTGAAACAGCAGAAGCATTTTTTTAACCCCTTGACATACGAAAATGCTCGTTGACGCATCCGTAGAATACCATTTAAATTCTTGACAAATAATCCAATAATGTACTGTCCGGTATTTGCCGAAGAGATTTCTTGACGTCTCGGAGACGTCAAAGTCTACCATGGCATATGAGATACATGACGTCACAGAGACGTCATTGTGTGTCAAGGGGTTAAGTACTCTTCCTCCACGACAGCGACTATGTGCTCTAAAAAACTTGATGAAATGTCGATTCGCGCGTTCGAAGAATATTCTAAAAAATATGACTATTGAAAGTCTCGTAGATATGGGAGAACAAAATAGAAGTTCGGAAATAGCAAAACACGCGTTATTTATAATCGATAGTATTGATGCTAATAAGTGGCATCAATTAGCTTTTGGATTTAATGAAAAAGGCGCCAGTGTGGAAAGTTACATGAAATTGTTCCTAAAATTATATCTAAGTTACACAGTGTATGAGCAAATGTTCGCTTAATTGTATGCGATCAAGGTTGTAATAAACATAAGTTATTTAAATTATTAAATGTTACTTCTAAAAAACATTTCTTTTTTATTCGATAAAGATTTTTGCAACTTTTGATTAGCCACACCTAATTAAAAGACTTATAGCGCAATTAAGAACGCATGATTCAATATATATTGAAAATGACAAAATAATATCTTTCTGATTTAAAGCAAACCTGAGATCTCGATCAATCTTAGGGAACATCAAATTTTATTGAGCTTTATATCAGAAAATCATTTTCATCCGAATAGCTTTGAAGCGATGAAAGTTAAGCTCGCTTTTCAGCTGCTGAGTAATCGCATGGCTTGCGCTATAAAATTAGCCGGCGCAGACAGCCAAGCAGGGTTATCTTCGAATGCATGGCAAGCGTCGGCTAATTTTGTCGGAAAAATCAACGTGATCATCGATGCATACTATAATAGTATAATACTTATTCATTAAATAAAGTAAAAAAATCAAAGCACCCGCTTTCTGAGAGAAATCTAGAAATCCAGCAGCAGCTAGAACAATAGATTATAAAGAAAAATGGCGTTAATAATAAGCTGCCTTGTTTTTTAAAATTACCTCTGACTGCTCGAGCTCTAGTTACTCTGTATTTGAAATTTTAAAATCATTATTTTCTCACTTTCAATTAGCAACAGGTCTGTATAAACAAGATTCTGTCGAGCATGTTCATTCGAAAATTCGCGGTAGAAGTAGGTTTAATGTAAATCCTACCTGCAGTATGTATCTTTTAGCTTTTAGGCACATTTTGTCGATCGATTTTATCCATATGAGCTTAAAAGGAAACACAAATTGTGAAGAAAGCTAATCTTTATTAGATCTAGATCGAAAATCACAAATGAAAAGTAACATAAATTACTTTCAATGGTCTGAATATAATTTGGACGAAATGGATAAAATATCTACACAATTATAGATGCTGCTGAATTTATGGATCTACATTTAGAATTAAAATCTTATAGCATGGCAGATGTGAGAGCAAAATTAACGTATGAAAAAAATGCCATTACGCATTTCGTGGGTTACGTAGCGCGTGAATTACTGTCTGAAATGTGAAGTATATTTTATGAAAGATGCATCGGAAACAGGAAATAGTAGCGAAAATTAATTTCAGAGAATATCCTCATTCCGATTTAGAATCTTTTGCAGACAGATACAATTCGATCAAGGGAAAAATTTGTAGATGTTGTTAACTACCAGTTAAAATCTTTCGAGAAAATTTATTTAATGTTTTGGCATCGCGAAAAACTTTTATTGATTTTATGTGAAAATGTAGAAGCTTACACCAGCAAAAAATTTCCTGATTGATTTGATCAAGATAACGAATGCTACGAACATAGATACGATACACTTTAATTTTTATTGCTAATCAAAGTTTACGCGAAAACTAGAGAGTAGTTTATTTTGCAAGTAGTGTAACTCGTGCCGTTTTTTTATCCTTTCATCCTAAAAAGATTTCTGCCAGTAAGTATAACTAGAAAGCCGATGAGACAATCTAGTGCGGGCCACCGGTGGTACGCGCTGGCGTGAATGTGTTAAATAAATTTAAATAATTTTTTTTTTGTAATGCACGCACACCAAATTATTGGTTTTAAATATTTTCAAATTTAATTTTTCTAAAAATTAAGATACGGTATAGATTTTAATTTCTACCGTGGCATAAAATTAATGCACGACTTCAGTTTTTTTTTTTTGTTTTTTTGGAAGTTTGAATCAAGGTCTACATGTAAAAAAAAATTGGATCGTTAGATCGTGGAAAAATTAATTTAATTTGAAAATAAAAATTAAAAATTAAGTGAGTACGCTTGAAAAATATCAAAATTAAACTATTTAAAGGCTTCTCTGACAGTGTTATTATTATATTGCATTTAATTAACAATACATAAATAAGAAGTTTGTACAATCTTAAAAAAATAAATTTTATGTTGCAAGTGTTCTTTTCTGTTGAAAGACTCACAACTTTTTAACTTTAAAATAGTGCAGAAAAATTTTCTTAATAATTATAACGAACTAAAGTCACAGCCCCAATATTCAAAGATATTTCAATGAAATTTATAAAACCGTGATTTCACTAAAAAAATTATTTCGTGTATTTTTATTAATTAAATAATATGTAATCAATGATATATCATTAATTAATATCTTTTTTATATTGATTTAAAAAAAATATATTTCTCTAGTATTATTAGTATTTAAATACATTGTAAAAAAAGAACCTCAATATACCGGTGTAGTTGAACAATCTTTCCTGAAGAAGCCAGAACTTGGACGCGTTCAGTTCCAGTAGTTGAACAATACGAAAGATTGATGCTTTCGATTCAAATTATAGTCTAATCAAACTAGCTTTTTTGGCACACAAATGAAATAAGGTAAAATACCCAATACCGGTACAGATTTTACAGCATGAAGAATATAATTGAATCTTATTTTAGTAATTTTTATCAGTTTTATTAGCTGGCCTGAATTTTGGCCTAGACGTACGCTCAGTCCCGAACTACACCACCGCATCCTTAAAAGAAAAGAAAAGCAAAGTTCCTTCTCTCCTCTGCTCTAAGCTTGACTGCTTAGGCTCAAAAAGGCACCGACCTGTTAGCGTTGCATCAAGTTAACGCATAGTAGCGTCGCACCCAACGTTACAATGTGGCTGGTTTTACATCTATATATTAGTCTGCTGCGATACTGCATTCGTTAGCAAGTATATAGATAAAGCTATCCTTAAATTTAAAACTAAATGCCAAACGTAAACATTGGCAGGTCAACGACCATAGTCGCGTTTTTCTCTAAGACGTCACACATTGGCGAGTTTTTTTTTCGATTTTTTTATTTTTGGCAGCATTTGAAAGTGAAAAACGTGATTTTTGCTGAAAAAATTTCGGTAAATTTGTTATTATAAAATTGAAGAAAATGGTAAAACAAAAAAAAACTCTGATTACCTGTTGATTTATGTGTAGAAATAGTGTTCAAAATTTCAAAAGAATCGGTCAAGTAAATTTTGAGTTATAATGTTCACGAACTTCAAAAATGACGTTTTCGGGAAAATCAATTTAAAGTTTCTTATACTCGAACATCAAAAATAAAGCATCAATAAAAGGGTATAATTTTTAATACTTACACAGAATCATCAATTCCAGCTTCGTACAGTGAAACACTGTCATTCAGGATGTCCAATGCATCTTTTAGCTCTTATCTACGTTGGATTCGACCCTCTTTACTTGTACGTGCAGCTTGTTCGTTCGCTCTGGTTATTCGCAGTTCATCAGATGCGCGCGCCCATTGGTGAGCACTTGGGCCTGTAGAGATGCCCATTGCCTTCAAAAAGGATAGCAATGCAAAAGATCCTTCATTGAAAATGCATGCTGCTACATTTGCTGCAATTTCGACAACGATTGTAGTACCGCTCACTGATTTTGGAGAGATTTTGCAAATGAGTTGATTGAGACTCTCGTTGTTATTGTGCGTGAAACCTCTAAGACATCGCTGCAAAAGTGCGTCCTTGCTCAAGTCTTCGTAGATTGGCTTTATGGCTTCTGTAACATATGTAGGAAGACCACTGTAACTGTGTTTGAATGAATCCAGAGTGTTTGCATCTGCCGCTTTTTGCCATTCCTTACCCGCTCGGGCATTTGTCGTGCTGTGGTTTCTCGTCGCCTGATACTGTTAATTCGTTAGTATTTTGTACGTTATTCGCTTTGCATGTTTCCTCTTGCTCTTATTTTACAGCAGCTGCAAAAAATCTTTTTGCAACATTTTTTACAGCCGTATGTATCTTCTGTACATGCGTGTTATAGCTTGGTTTTGATAAGAAAGACTCCGCTAAATCCATCAAACCGCAGAACTTATCACATCCAGCTAAGCCTAGGCCTAACACACGCATGACGAAAGCAAAACGATGATTCACTTCAAAATACGATTGCCTTGCCCCTTCTTTCACTCTTTCACTAGACGAAACATACCAAGGCTCTTTGCATTTTTTCACATAAAATTTTGATTTTGAAGGCTAAACCTTCCATTTTGCAGGTGCGAAAAGACATTTTTCCATCACACTCAACGCGCTTCACTAATGTAGCGAGAGTTGAAAATACTAAAAAGAAGTCTATAATTTTGTAATATTTCTCTAAATCTTGCTCTACACTTTCAACAGCACTCAGTTTTATTTTTTTTTTGCGATGCGCTGGACGCTACTACATCATCATTGCTGCGTTTTGGGAAAGTTTTTTTTCTCGGTCGACCCAAAATATCACCACTTTTCCTGCCGATCTTGTCTTGTCACTTTTTTAGCATTTTGCAAATAAATAAATAAATTTATCACGACACAACACAAATCGAGCGAAAATACACTGCTAACGAACGAACACAAACAAAAATCAACGGAAAACTACGATAAAATTTTAGCGTCTCTTTACACAACCGCTCGGCAGAAAGTATGCCTGTAAACTGATTTATATACGATATACCTTGATCGCTTGAAATGCTGCATCTTCATTAGTTTTGCTCCGATTTACTTGGAATTTTGACACAATACCCTCGACATGATGTGCATTCACAAAAAAAAAAAAAAAAAAATGCAAAATAAATTTAAAACCTTGCCCCCCCCCCCCCTTAAGGACATGTCAGGACCGTAATGTTATTAAAATTTTTTCGGGCATTAATTATTTTTTGACCATGATACACTTCTAGTTTGTTTGTAAATGATTAACTTTATTTTATAAATAAAGGTTTTCAGAGAACAAAACTATAAAACATTATATTGCATAATATCGAAAATTAAACAGCACAAGGAAAATACGAAATGAGTCACAAATAGAATAAAAATATCGAAATCAGAACTTCCAAAAATAAAAATGAATTATGTAATGTATGTTAACCCTTTTCGGACGCATGTTTACTCTCAGCCCAAAGCCTTCTTACTGTTCCGGTCATATGTCAAAAACATGGCATTAGAACATATTGTATAAACATAAAACTGAAGTTGTCCAAAGAATTAATAAATCTCATTAATTCTTCGTAATCTTGCATGTTAGATATCACTGCTTATGCAATGCAAATTAATTCCGACCAGTACGAAACCCATCTCCAAATTGAATACGTCCAAAAAGAACTAAACTTGAATGAATAATGAACAGCTTCTACCGTTTTTCACGTAATTATGTAAACAGTGGCTCTAACATCGCGACGAGATTGATCGCTACATATATGCATTAGACTTATGTTTTCTTCTAGCGGGAGGGACAGTTGGGGCGTCGCCACCTGGCGATGGCGCTCTGTATTACGCGAACTTGAGGGGAGGTTCTTATCTAGCGACCCAAAAATTACGTGATTTTCGCGATTTTTTTTTTCATGGAAGGAAATAAATAAAGCAGTCAAGTTTTTTGGTACTTATTAAGTATGTTATTAACTACTTTTACAAATTTTTTTGAACAAAAATACCGAATAGTTTATTAGTTATATGCATTGAAAAATAGTCATCGAAAAAAAAGACACCTCCACGGGCGGCAAGGTAACTCATCCAATTTTTGTCTGAAATCAAAAAATCAAAATTTATTATAAATTAGAAGATATTTGCTGGATCTTGAACTAAAATCACAAAGAAAAATTAAAAATTAACAAAATAGCGGACTTGCAAAAAAAAAAATATTTTTTTGCACTTTTTTTTGCTCTAAAAAGTGCAATAACAATAAAAATAATCATTATAAAATTATGATTTTAGGTCAAGATCCAGCAAATTTAATTACCTTTAAAATAACAAAAATTCATCTCGATATCTATAATAGTTTTTGAGATATCTTGCCGCCCGTCTCAAAAAACATGGTTTCGAGAAAAACGCGTTTAACGGGTTACCCCCACTTGCGACTTTGAAAAAATCGATTTTTTGTTAATTGCATTTTTTTGAAGTATAAGTATCTGAGAATATGACCTGGAAATTTTAAGTCGATCCGAACAAAATTGACTGAGATATGAGCGTTGTAAGAGAAGAATCCGTTGTGTAAACAACCGGCAATTAAAACTTTAAACGCGTTTTTCTCGAAATGGCATTTCTGAAATCGGTGACCAAGATTACTCAAACGCTAATAAACCGATCTTCTTGAAATTTTGCACGCTTATTTAATACATAAAAATGTAGTTTTTAATCGTTCGATTTTTTGTTTCGAAAAAAATGGCCGTTTTATAACCAAAAAACGGCTGTTTTTTTTCGTTAAAATCAAACCATTAACTTTGACTGTCCGCCATTTTGTGAAAAATGAATATTTTTTTAAATCCTTCGATTAAAGACTAGTTTATACTTATATTTAACTAAATCTATCCACATTTTTTGTTTCAAATGATCCACTTCGCCGCAATGTTGGTCACCGCAAACCGTATAAATAAAAACACTATTTCATTGGCGGCCATTTGCCACTTAACAATGTAATATTTTGCAATAAAAAAATTACTGAAAGTTCTTCAAGATGTATTCTTTAAGATAATATAATAATCGTTTAAAAAAGTTTTGTAGTTTTCTTTAAAAAAATTCATGAAAAAGGCCTTTTTTGTTGAGCTACAACTGGGGGTAACTCCTTAAAGTTTTAGTATGCGATTTAGTACGTAAAAAGACGACTTCGGTTTTTTGACTATAACTTTAAAAATAAATTGAATTCGGCAAAACGGGTTTCACGAGCGTATTCTACGAGACATTTGCCAACTTTTTAAGCAAAAAAAAAAAATCGATTTTTTGGTCGTGCTTGATGAGAACCTCCCCTTAAAGCTCTTTACGACCGTCGTATAACCAGAGATAAAAATACAGGATCTAATATAATTACTTCATAATATTTATATAAATTATTCAAGTTAGATCGATAGTAAAAATAATGTAAAAATACTTGACTTTAACAAAATAGCATTACAAGAAATTTTAAAAAGATAAAACACCATCTGTTAATTTATAAATTATTATTCATTTATTTCAAAAATTGTTTTTAAAATCATAAAGGTGTTTGAAAATAAATAATATGTATATAATTATCATTATAAAATTATTATTTTACATTAAAGTATCTACGCACACTAATCTCCCTCTAATTTTATAAATGACAACAAATTTTTATTTTTAATATATTTATTTCTTTATTTGAAAATTCAAATAAAAAAAAACATATAATACATTTTAAATATTTTTTTTAAATTTTAAATAAACTTAAAAATAAATAAAAACTTTTTTTTTAACATTAAAATAATTATTTGAATTGTTTTTAATACAATATTTTATATATAATAAACTTAAATTAACTAAATTAATAGCAATAAGCTCAAATTAAAAAATAAATATTTTTGAATTTAAAAACGCAATCTATAAAAAATAATATTAATTAATATTATAATAAATATAATATAAATATTAATTCAATTTTGTCATTGGCTTTTAAAATTCAATTGGCTAGTTTTTTAGCGCGCCACATACATGATCAAAATTTTTTAAAAAAAGCGAAATTTTTTTAGCTTGTTTAAACTCTGTTTATTTTAAAAATGGAATCGATATTTCCTGTCCTAAATGAATCATTCCAATAATTTCCTAAAAATGTTAATAATTAAACAATTTTTCAATTATATATAAATATAAATGTGTATATTACCGTGTCTTTATCCAAGTGTTTGTAAAAGAAAATGTTAAAATGTATATTGAGTTCACTTTGAAATTAATACGGAATTAATACTTATTTTATCATAAAATCAATAAGAATTCAGATCTAAACTGTCACTAAAAATGAAACTGTAGTTGCACTTCACTTTTCAGAATGAAGTCGGTCAAAAATCAGTTGAAATTGCATATTTCTGTATTACAAAAATGAGAGTAAGAACATGCTGATTTCATCCTGAATTCAGTATGGTTTTAACATTTAAATCAGGTTGCGTTTTCAGACAAAATCTATTGATGTTTTTGACAAGATATGCAATGGTCTTACCACCGTTATGAATGCAGCTGATTATTTTTCTTATTATACTTAAAAAGTATAAAAATTTAGCTGCCCAAAGTTCGTAAAATATAAAATGATTTTATAGTTGAGAATTTTAATAAGATTCATATACGTGACTGACTTACACTCCACTCTCTTCAATATAGTTGTTTATTATTTTTTGAATAAATATTATCTCAAAAATTATCCCATAATTTCTTTTAAACTTTTATATTGTTATTCATCTTTAGCTCCACTACGAGTGCGAAGCCTGACGATTATTTACCTGATTATAGAATATTAAATACAACAAATGAAATTTATTCGATATAAAATTTCTTGCATAAAATAATGAGATCGCCAATAAGATGCTTTGACTTTTTGAATATTTTAAATACTAGTATAGCTATATTATTTAATTCTATATGTGTGGAAATTCAATTGTAATCTATCGTCATATGACAAAAGTTTTTCCAGCAACCAGCTCCAAGCAATTAAATCGGATTTATCATACAATATAAGATAACTTCATTTATTTTCTAAACTAATTTGCTTATAAAATTAATTATTATGATATAGGTGTTTTTATTTATAATAATTTGCAGTCAATGATAAATACATAATTTACAGAAATATCGTTTCCGATCTAAAAACTGAAAATTCACCACATTGGCGTTTCGATCGCAATGAAGCTTGCATAGTTATTTATTTTCAGGTTATGTCATGCGGCTTGAATTTTGTTTATGTTGCAAATCAGCTATCTCAACAGTTTTAGATTAGCATTAATAGGTGTGATATAAATTTAAAATTGTAAACAATGCAAAGTTGTTGTCTTGAGGGTTGTGAAAGCTATAAATATAGCTCCAAACAAAAAATAGCTTATTTCAAGTAAGTCTAAAGAATTTGAACTATTTATTTTTAAGGTTATTATTTTTTAATATATATAGTTTTTTGTATTTCTTACTTTTATTGTATAACAAATTTAGCCTTTGCACTCCAAGCTTTTTTTCTATGGGGGAACTAGCAATTCTGCGATATTTTTAAAGAAAAATAATTTAATTTTAGTTAACAAGATATATAAATATTCTATTTCTAAAATGTAAAAATGCATAAAATATACAAATAAATTTATTATTGATTTTAATATTCAACTTAAGAAATAAGATTGGAATTCATGTAAATTCTTATAAATTAAGATAGTGAATGATACTCATTGTTGGAGTGCAAAGGATTAAATTATTGACTTTTTCCAAATAATCAAGTTAAATAAATTTTATAGATTTCCTATCCATAATAAAGCATTACTAAATAAATGGTTAAATCAAATAATGATTCCAAATTGGCAACCTTCAGAAGAACATAAAATATGTAGTACTCATTTTCATGTTGATGATATAGATTTTTCAAACAAGAATCCAAAATTAAAAAACAATGCTATACCAATGATTTTTCCTTTAAAACATTTTCAAACTGTTTATGTGAATGAAATATGTTCTGATCCTGTAGAAAGTATTAAAAAAAAAGCTAATATACCAAACAAAATCCAATCTAAAAAAAGAAATAGTTTAGGTAATTCTGAAAATATTCACCATAATATTAAAAAACCTTCTTCAATGGTTTTATTATGTACACCTACTAAACAATCTGGTAATATAGCTGATGCACAAATTAATTCATTAACGTCATCTAATTTATGTATGAAAAAAATTCCTCTAAAAAATGAAAATGCTCCAGATAATAAGTCAGAGCTAACTGCTTTGAATCCTTATATATTAATTATATCTGATAATAAAGAAAAAAAAATACCAATACGAAGAGCTCCTGTTGTAAAGCAACAAGCCATATTAAGAATTCAAATTGATAAAAAAATTGATGATATAATTTTTGATGAATCAGAAATAGAATCTGCTGACGAACAAAGTGATTGTGATCAAATTAATGTAATAGATGAACAAAATACTAATGGAACTAATCATGTAGAAGAAGTTACAGTAGATGATGTTTCATGTTCCAAAATAGTAGTTTTTAAGTTTGATACATCTACTGGAAAAATATCTGTAGTAAAAAAAGATAAACTAAAGAAAAATAAAAAAAGTGCATTCAGAAAAGAATCTAATTCTAGAGAGCAACCATCAGGAAATTTGAAGTAAGTATAAATGTGTATACTTTTTAAAAATTATCATTTTTACAATTAATTATATGCATGATATTTAATTCTTATTTAAAATATCTTCAGATCTTTAGAAAATAATTCAACTAAAAATTTCAAAACAATAGAAACCACTAAAGAAAATTCAATAATTCAGCAAAAAAATACAGAAAATAATCCAAATTCTAGTATTATACAAACTGTAAATAAGAGTGCAAATAACGATGCAAATGAAATTGAAATAAATTCAGAAAAAAATGATAACATAGTAAATTTAAAAACTCTTTCTACCAAAGAAAATTCGACATCTCTAGTGAAAGATAAGATTTCAAATTCGAACTTAAGTCCCCTGACAAATAATCTCGGACAGAAAAGACAATCTGATGTCATAATAAATGTAAGTGAAGATGAATCAGAAAGATCTGCATCAGAAATTAAAAAAGGAAAACTAGATGTTAAAAACATTAATACGATACTAGAACAAAAAAAATTCTGCACTTAATTATGCAATTGATATAAATAAATATTTTAATTTTAAAATACCAAATATATTATAAACGTTTATTAGCTAAAGCTTTAATTTTTAAATTTAATATAAATAGTAATAAAATATGTAATACCATGTTCTATTTTTTTTATATCGAATTTTTGATATATAAAATTTAAAATTTTTCTAATTATATTAAATTGTAAATAATATTCTTATTAATGTAAAAATTTTTAACTGTTATCAAATTATGTATTTTCATGTATTAGAAACGTTATCTGTAGAACTATTTTTAACTGTCAAGTTTTCTTCATTTTGTATCTCAATTAAAAAATTTTGTTGATCAATTACATTAGGGTTTATTTCCTTTGTATGTACGTTATCGATTTCCTTAATTTCTTGAGTTGAACTTTCGATATTAGATTCAGTATCAATTATGTCTTTAGAAGAAATCACATCAGATAAATAAAAATTCATAGAAATATTTTTGATTGGCAAAAGAGATTCCAGAGGTTCAATTATAAATTTTTGATTTAAATAAGTAATTTCCTACAATAACAAAATATAAGTTAAATATAAAATAATAAATTAATTTTCATTAGGTATGATTCATTAAAACATACTTCTTTTTGTAAGTGACTAACTGAAGTTCCAAGATGTGCTGCTACTTGATTAGGTGGAAATAAAGCATGTATGCAAAACTGAATATAGGGAATTAATTGATCACTAAAACACTCCGTAAAT
Organism: Chalcis sispes; assembly: GCA_949987625.1. Taxonomy (NCBI): domain Eukaryota; kingdom Metazoa; phylum Arthropoda; class Insecta; order Hymenoptera; family Chalcididae; genus Chalcis; species Chalcis sispes. The sequence continues at coordinate 49,387,762 of OX465098.1, read as the reverse complement.
CTTACCATATTCTCTCTATCAGCTGGAGTGAAATTCTATAAAGTGAAAGTCAAAAATTTTATGAAAAATTTATACTCTTTTATAAAATAATTGTTTAATTGCATTAAAGTACCTTTTGCCTCTTTTTATAATAATAGTACATAGTTTTAGCAACATTATATAATGAATTCTGCAATAAATAAGTAAAGGATTGTACAAGTGCTACTGGAGTATTCAATCTTAATTCATTGAATACTGCTATAAGTCCATTACAATATTCGGCAAGAGGATAATAATCTACTAATTGTTCAGGTGGATTTTCCTAAAATACAAAATCTTGTAAATATATTTAACAAAGTATATCGTTCATTTTTTTATTTTTATAACAATATTAATTTAAAAAGTTGAAAAAATAACTTACAGAATTAACAACTGAATCAATTTTTATTTCAGATTTTTGATGTTTATGAATCAATGTAAAGTTTTCTATATCTTTTTCAAATTTTTTAGTAGTTTTTAAAATGTTATTTTCTAATTTTTCGTTTATTACTTTAATAAATATATCTGACATACGGCCTGTAAAATCTGCTCCAACACGACCAAAAGATAAACCAAAATATGTACACTGCCCAAGAATAGAATCAATAGAAGTTACACCTGGTAAATCATGTTCCAAAATTTCGAGAAATTGTGAAATCTTATAACAATACAATGTATAAGTTGAATTTTAAAGTTTATTTTATATAAATATATATATATATATATATATATTATACATTACTACCTTTTCTTCGAGCCATTGATAGAAAATTGCTGAATTATTAATTATATTATCTTTTCCAAGAATTAAGTGATCATCATCATTAAACATTGCTTTGTATTGTGTTATAGTGTTAAACAAATGTATTCGTGATAATTCAATTGTTTTAGTTAAATGAATATTAGCTAACAAATAATATGTAGTTTAAAATATTTTTCAATATCAATGAATAATAATGAAATATCTTACAGTCTTCATTAGGAATTGATTCCAGAAGTGCTTGAAACCAACTATCTCGTGCAAGAATAAATTTAATTCTAAGTTCAGATTCTGTAAAAGCATCCATTGAACGTAATAATCCAATAAGTTGTAAGCATCTTGGAAGAGGCAAATCTTCTTTCAAGGAATTAACAACTTGGTTAACCATTAACGACCAACTATTTTCAATTTCATTCACTATATTCTGTAAAAATAATAGTAATAAATTTATTAATAATAATCGATTTTAAAAAAACAAAATATTAGTATTGATTACATTTATGATTGATATATCCCCATGTTTTGTTTTTAAATGTCTTGCATATTGTGAAAGTTCTAATGCTTCATTGTAATGATTACTTCTTAAGCAAGACTCCATTAATTGGGGCAATTCTAAAATTTCAAGAATTTCTGCATTTTTACTCAACGTTAAGCTATTAAGTCTTCTATGTGTATTAATATCTTTTGATGTATCACAATAAGATTTACATTTATTTAAAAATTGTGGAATCTTCTCTAATAAACTATCTAATTTTTCTTCAGTTTGATTAAACTAAAAAAATTAGTACATTAAAGTTTTTTATTTTTTTTTACTTATAAATTATAAATTTATTTACTTCTCTATAAATTTCACGAGAATTTTCAGCTGTACGAATAAATGTTTTATAGTTTGAAAAAACCAACTCTTTTGTATTTTGTTGAACTGTATTTTTTTCATCTACTAAGTGATCTGGTTCTTTATCTGTAAAATTAACATTATATGAATAAATGCAGCTTTTTATATTATATGTAAATCATCTTATTAAAATGCTAGTGTTGTGATAGTAAATACACATAGTACTGCTCTTCTGACAATTGAAATCTCTCGAACGTATTTACAGAATAAATTGATTGAATATCAATTAGTTGATAATTGGTTATATTGAATTTTCCATAAGATATTAGACGAAAACATAATAACTTCAAAGAATAAATAGTTGTAAATATCTGTGTATAGTTTATTTTAACATGAAATAGAATACATATATTAAAAGCACAATAATCAAAACAAAATATCTCACATTTGTCTCCTCTAAAATTTCTAAAACTATGCAGACAACTCTAATGCAATTATAATATACTTTCTTTTATAGCCTTATAGTTTTAATTATAAAACAATTGTTTGGTATTGGGCTTATACAAAAATTATTTCAATATATTACAAAGATTACAAAATAACTTGTTAAAGATAATATATTTAATGATTAATTAAATTATTGTTAAACATATTAGATAATTATCAAAGATAATATAATTGTAAAATAGATCTAAATACAGGTAATTATTTATTTCAAATTTATGGTTTAAATATGTATTTAAATGAATAAAAATAACTATTTTATTTAAATGAATAAAAATAACAGAATTATAAGACATTTAATTTCTACTTACTTAATCTATCTACATCGTATCCTCCAATTTTTGATAAATATTGGTAAAAATCTGGATCCTCTACCCAAGATTCTAAATAAAATTTAATATTTTTTAATTAATCTTAATAAAAACAATAAAACATAAATTAATTTATTAAAATATTAAGTTTACCCGGAATTCCATCTGGAAACAATAATTCAATAACTTTTTCAGTCTCAATATCCATTTTATTATTTTTATTGCATAGAAAAGATTTACTAATTACTTAATACTATATTGCCTAAGTTTTTATTACGTACAAAAATATTTGAAAATAATTTATTTCCATATTTAGGAATAACCAATATTAAAATGTATTTATATAACTAATATGATTTTTCTATTTACATTATTTCACTTAATCTTTTACCAATAACTCAATTTTCTGTAGGTTATGTATAACTGTCAACCAGAGTTGGGTAATGACAATATATGTCAAACATATTTTATGACATTAATGTCAAAAACGTGTCATAAATGTTATTAACGTAAAAATATAAAATATATTCAAATTTTTTTAATTAATTTACAATTTCAATGCGCGTAGTTTTAAAAATTTCTATAAATTAATATGAGATTATACAAAGCATTATAGTTAGCATTTTATAAATATAAAAATGAATGTTAAAAAGTATTTAAATTCAAAATAAATATTTACAATATTTAGAAGCTGGGAGCAATAAGGGGATTTATGTTAGAAAATTATCAACGTGTCAAATTTTAAAGTCACAAATTTTTAAGATACAAATCAATCATAATTATGTACACAGTATGATTATAATTAAGTATAGTAATTATTTAATTTTAATTCTTTTTTGTTATCTCTTGTTTATACACTTTTACTTTTATTATCACTACGAAGAAATATATTTAAATATCTAAATGTATATGAAAAATAAAAACATAACATAATTTGTTAGGTTTTATAATATGTAAGTTTAAAAAAACATGCTGAATGATTCAGTTCATTTACGATACGCGCCTTGCTGAAAATGACGGATTGAAATCGATAAAAAAGTTTGAATCAATTTTGAGGCTAATTTATCATCCCAATTTTTACATTTAAATAAGATTGAATGAAAAATTTACGATTAAAATCAATTAGAATGTATAAATTGTGGTCGATTAAAAAGTATTCAAAACAATTTACTAATTACACCAGCCAATCGTTTTGAATACGCTATAAGAGAATTAGCTATAATCGATTTTAATAGAATTATACTGAATTATATTTTTAATCGATTCCAATTGCTAAAATTTGGTTTAAATTTATAATTTTATTTATAATATAAATTTAATATACAAAAACCATGGTATTTATTCTATCAAAAAATAATTTATTTACACTTTGTGAAATATAATGTGATTAAAAATTTGAAGCAGCAAATCCAAAATTATATTTTTTATAGTAAAATTTAATGAAATTTAATAATTATTCGTTATGTTTCAAGTTTAATCTAGTTTAATGGATCATCTAATACATTAGTTACGTCTGAGAGTGATTCATCTCTCTCTTCTGACTCTATAATTTGAGAGAAAATCAATTCGATTTTGTCTGTCATTTAAAATTTGAGTAATAACTTCTGCAGCTTTTTCCTCGTCTTTATTAATAATTATGGGTACTTCGCCTTTATTATACTTTGATATTTTTACATCAACTTCTGATCCTTTTTTTTTTAGAAAATACGAATAGTATTTTATTATTAGATTATATTTTTAAGTAAATATATTGGATAGTTTAAAAAGTATTGAGCCTTTTTTTGTCATTTTTCAATTGAATATTTCTTTTATTTAAAATGGATTTTGTTTAAGTACATATTGTCCATTATTATCTATGACCTTTTGCCATTTTTCGGGTAGAGCCATTATTCCATCTGTGTAGAACTTCTGTGGTTTATCGTCGAAAAACTTGGCCAAGTGATTTTCACAGTCCCTTTTTGAAGTGAATTTCTTTTCATTAAGGAAGTTTTGCAGAGACCGAAACAAATGGTAGTCTGATGGTGCAAGGTCTAGACTATATGGTGGATGCATCAAAACTTCCCAGCCAAGTCCTCTGTCAATTTTTGCCGGGTCATCAAAGATGTGTGTGGTCTGGCATTGTCATGATGAAAGACAGCGCCCATTCTATTGATCAATTCTGGCCGGTTTTTTTGAATTGCTTGTTGCAATCTGGTTAATTGCTGACAGTACAGAGCCGAATTGAGTGTTTGGCCAGGTTTTAGCATCTCATGATAAACAATTCCCTTCCAATCCCACCATACACAAAGCATAACCTTATTTGGTGTCAATCCTGGCTTTGAAGTCGTTTGTGATGATTCATCTTTTTTTGACCATGATCTTTTTCGAACGACATTCTCGTATCTTACCCATTTTTCATCGCCCGTAAAAATTTGCTTCAAAAATGGCTCGATTTCGTTGCGTTTTATTAGCATTTCGCAAATGGAAATTCGGTCGATCAAATTTTTTTGTGTTAATTCATGCGGCACCCAAACGTCGAGCTTCTTTGTGTATCCAGCCTTACGCAAATGGTTCAAAACTGTTTGGTGATGGATATTCAGTTCCTTAGCAATATTATGGCTGCTTATGTGTCGGTCTTCTATTTTTTGTAAGATTTCATCGACTTTTTCAGTGATTGGTCGACCTGAGCGAGGTGCATCTTTGACATCAAAATTTCCCGAACGAAAGGGAGCGAACCATCTCTTGGCTGTGGCTTTTGATAAAGTATCTTGACCGTAGATACCACAAATTTTTTCACGAGCCTGCGATGCATTCTCACCTTGATCGTAGTGGTATTGTAAAATATAACAAATTTTTTCAGAAATTTCACTCATTTTTAAATGAATACAACTTTTGACACGAATGACGAAACACAAAACTGTCCATATGAAAATTGTAGACTGGAATGTCACCTTTGAAACGCATGTTAGTTTGACTGAATCTGATTAGTATTGCCCGATATATGACAGCGAACACCATCTAGTGACAAAAAAGGCTCAATACTTTTTAGACTATCCAATATATATTAAAATTTAGATATTTTTAAATTTATTACCTGTGCGCACATCTACGATAACTTTGTTTTTCGATGGCCTTTTAAGGTAAGAAATTTTTTTACTGACATATTTGTTAAAATCAGCTATATTGCTTCAAATTTATTGAAATTTGGTTTTATTGTTACGTATTTTGTATCTATCCAGTGTAAATATAAATCTGTCATAAATCAAATACAATTTAAGCATAATAATTTGCGAATCAATAATATTTTAACAAATTAATTAAATTAACAAAATTATTTAAATTTATTTACCATGATAGACAGATAGAAGTTTCATCCAATTTCCTAAATGTAGATAACTCTTGATTCGCATTTTTATTTTTTTTTCCAATAGCTTTATTACTTATTTTGTCAGTTTTAGTACTTTTTACCAGTATTGGAATTGTGAAAATGGCTGCAATGGCATTTCCGACACATTGTAATAGAAATTTGGAAAATGTCGATGTATGCCAAAGATGGCAAATATTTTCCTCGACCAATATGATACTACAAAATTAATTCAATTTATTTTAATAATGATTGTGATAATTATCAGCTGAAATTTGATAAATATTTTAAACCAATTACCTGGTCTGTAATTTTATTGTACTTTCTCTTACGACTATCAAATGAGGTAGCATCTTCCACAGCTTGCAGTTGTTTTTTAATTACTACAAAACAAAAATTATTACATTATCACTACTGCATCAATTTAGCAGTATATATATATATATATGTATGTATACTAAATTGATGCAGTAGTGATAATGTAATAATTGTTATATATTTACTACACGGGCTGAAAAGTCTCGGGATTTTTAATGAAAACGAGCATTTTTTGGGCAATGTTGTATTTATTCCTCAACATACACATGTTGGTGTACTTGCCACCGGGGCGCTACCGCGCCCCTTGATTTATTTAAGCTAGGACGAAAAAGATCTTTTATAGGTAACAACACAGATTTAAATAATAATCAACGAAACGGATATCAAGACCTAATTAATGATCGTTTTCATTTTTATAAAAATATATTTTATTACAAGTTTACATTCCTTAAATAATTTAATATTTAAGTTACTGATAATATTAAAATTTAACTGATAATATTACCTTTACTGAAAATATTACAATTTTTAGAATATAATCTAGACATTTGAACAATTTATTTTAAAGGAATTGATTATCTTTTGGATCCTTGACGGTATATTACACTTTTTTAAGACACAGGATTATATTGAAGATTCTCCTGCAATTTTCTAGGATTATAGGTATATTAGAAAAATACAATCACTATGGAGAAATGAAACCAAACAACTTCATACATATAAAATTCATTCTTTCTAATGAATATAAGCTACCAATACAGCATGAAATGAATAACTAACACCACAAGCAATATATGTCATATAAAATTGTCTTACGCTATATATTACATTATAAGTGATGAATTTAATAATGATTATTAAAGTTCTTGAATTTGTAAAAGCTGATAACAGATTCGTAATCAGCGACCCAAAAAAAATCCCTGTTTACTGACTTTCATAGAAATTGAACAATTTTCGAAATTTTTGGTCGCCATCTTGAATTTGTGAAATCCGATAGCGGATTTATAATCAGCGACCCAAAAAACTCCTGTATACCCATTTCAATAAACATTCACCATCAAAAAATTATTTTATTGAAAAATATGAAAATAAGCAAAAAATTTTCGGTTTTAAGTCGCCATATTGGATTCTGCATCTTGAATTTAAAAAAAAAACTATACATGGACGTAAATTTACAAATTATAAAAATCTAACGACGGTTTCAAGGAGAAAATTTAAAATGAAAAATTTTTGTTATTCGAAATTTTGTATTTTTTTTTAAATAAACAAATATAACTTTGTTAATATGCATTTTTTTCAAAATTCTGACTACACCAATCGAAAGTTCAGACAATTCTACATTGGACGTGACTTGTCTCAATTTTTATTACCGTTAGATTCATATTTGAAATCGCGGTTGAAAAAGGCATAAAAAAATTGTTCGTTTGGGTCTTAATGGGTTAAAACTTATTTTATACAAACTTTTCATAAATATTGAAAATTCATTAGTTATAATAAATCAATACTGATATTTAAATATTTAGTTATAAATAATTTAAACAAATTTTAGAAATAAAAACAATTTTTTTTTTTGGGTAGGTAGGGAAATTGCATTATGCACCTGGCAGGAGACCATCAGAGTACCGGATTCGCACCGGCTAAAAACCCTCCTAGGCCTCGTGGCTTGTAAACCACTTCGGCACCGCCGTCAGGCATTACTTCGGGATGGTGCCACTTTTGGGGTCAGACCTCGACCCCAAAACGACGGGTGTGACCCGTTCTCTATTCGTTAGACGACACCTACGCCCCCTGGGTGGAAAAAAAAAAATTAATTGATACAGAGATTTCAATAATGTCATGATAAATTTTTTTTAGAATGTAATATATTAAACCTTCAACACCCAAAATCTTTTAAAGTAAGCCCTTACAATATTTATTTTTCGATAACTTTAAATAAAGTAATAAATTTTTTAACTAAATTTTTTAAATACTTATAATTTACTTTAATAAATGTTTAAAATATTTATAATAAAACACATATATTAACGTTTGACTTTAAACTCTGTAAATATCATTAAAAATAAATGCACTATTTATCTAAATCTATAAATAAATTCAATTACCTTCGTCTTTAAATTTGTCTATTATTATGTTCTGAAATTTTCAATTTATCTTCATTAATTTTTGCTTGTTTTTTTATTTCTTCCAAATACTCATTCAAATTTTTAATTTTTTTAAGTAGTTTATTGTTATCCTTTGTAAAATCATTCACTTTTGTATTTAAGTGTTCATTCTCTTTTTGCAATTTCTCATTTATTGTTTCCAGTTCCTCAATCTTTTTATTTAATATAATCTATAAGTAATAATTTACCGTATAAAAAAATAAAGTTTATTTTAAGTATAATTTTTATTTGATATCACATAAAAAATGAAAATATGTATAAGTAAAATATTATACATATAACATTCAAGCCACGCGTATACTTTACATAAAAAATTAGATCAAATTGTACAAAATATAATATTTCATGTACCTTTTTAGAAGTCTGATCCATACCTGCAACGTCACCTTTCTTTTCCTCGTGCTGTAATTGTTTATAAATGCTTAGTTATTTATTAGTTTTTTATATTTTATTAATAGTATTAGAATATTATTTATGTAAAGCATTAAGCCCTTAACTTGTACGCTCGAGTTAATTCGAGTGCGCTAAACAGGCTAAACTGTGCACACTCGAGATAATTCGAGCGGCGTTGTATTGCGTTGTATATAAAAATTGGTTTTTTTTGGCCTGTTTTTTTAAAAAAAAACTGCGTTAAGGGGTTAATTTATTTATGTTAAGGATAATTAAAGGATGATGCATACTTTATAATTTAAATTCAACATACCTTTTTACCTGATATAAAAGATCCTGCTTTCTCTAGCTTCGTATTTAATATACTTTCATATTTTTGTAGTTCTTGATCTTTCAGTTAAAAAAAATGACAAAATTTATTATAAGAATTACTTTAGAAATGTTTAAAATTAAAAAATAATGATTGGTAGTACTTGTGTTAAAGTAGATGATTTAATGTAAGATCGCATACATTTTTGCAGGTATTATTAACTACAGAATATTATCATCACTCGATTCTGTTTCCAAATTAATAGCCGGTGTTATTTTTGACCGAACATTTCTTACCTTCAATTCCAAGTCATGATCAGAATCTAAGTTATAATTATTATATAATTAATATATATAATACATAATATTTGAAAGTTATAATACTATATTGTTCATATTATACATACATACTATCTTCAATAAAAATAACTTGGCATTTGTAATAATTCCTATTTTTATGCTCAACAGAGTACTTTTTGTTTGGTTGAAATTATTTTCCATTGATTTTCCATTGATTCCATTTATTTTTAAATTTACTTGTAGAGATCTTCATTTTATAGGAGATAGAATAATACAGTGAGGTGAACTAAATGTCTGGGTTGCTTTACCAGACTAAGCTACGCTTAATAATATTAGATAGTAAGCTTGGAAGGATTCCGAGTGTAAGAAAATAGAAATTTTATAATGAGTGATATAATTTAAGTGTCTGGCCCGTACTTTCAGACCAAGTTACACTTAATATTATTAAATAATGGAATTAGAAGAAGGAAGATATAAATTTTATAATAATATATGGCGTAATATAAGTGTCCGGCCCGTACTATCAGACCAAGCTGCACTTAGTGGAATCAGAGATGTTAGTAATAGAACTTAGATGGAATCCTACTAAGGTTGCCGTGAAGTGAATTTGATAATTGGATAGTGTTGTCGTATTAGGAAATTTGAAGTTTTTATGAGTTAATTTAGTTAGTTTTAAGTGATGGGTTTAGAATGTGAATTTAAAAACTTAAATGCCCAGCCCTTATTATCAGGCCAAGCTGCACTAAGCTATCGTAAGGTGATTTTGGAATATGTGTATATACAAGATTAACAGTGGATTTGAAGTTATAGACAGAATAGACTTATGTGTCCGGTCCGTGTTATCGGACTAAGCTTTACTGAGTCTATCCTCGAAGGTTTGGAAATTTTAGTAAATAGAAAATGTTGAATTTGAAGTTTAAGGATGGATAAGACTCATGGGTCCGGCCCGTATTATCAGTTCAAGCTTCACTGTGCTTATCGAATGGTAAAATTGAAATATGTGAGTAGGAAAGAAAGTTGAATTGCGAAATTAGATAAACTTAACACTTTACCGACCGCTAGCAGTTCAACAGCATACGCACATCCGATCGGCCGCTCAGCCACGGATTCTCCCTAGCACCGACTCTGTTTCGGTTTAGACTGTCGCGCGGGAGTGCCTGTGTCTGTTCATATAATAATGACTGTCTATCGCCAAGACAACCGATTAATAGGCTATCGGTTGGTAAGCGTCGGCTACAAAAGCCGATTGATCGGCTATCGGTTGGTGAGCGTCGGCGACGAAAAACCGATTAATTGGCGGGCGGTCGGTAATGTGTTAAGTGTCCGACCCGTATTATCAGACCAAGCTTCACAAAATTTATCGTCGGATGATCTTAAAAAAATTACTGAATCTGTGAGTTGAAAATTAGGATTTGGAAAATGGACTTGTTAAAAACCAAATTGTATTGCTCTACTGATAGTAAGGTTTAGGAAAACCTAAAGAATAGGTTTAAGTTAATATTATTTTTTTTGTGACTTACTTTTGCTGCGTTTCAGATATAGCTAAATCGAATGACGTGAGAGGATAGTTGTTGGGCTCCTTGGCACACAAAGAAGATAGAGAACTGGATATTTTTCAAGCACAAGTTTATTTAAAATTGAATACTTCACTACACAACAGCTTTCTTTAGATTGACAATTTTTACTTCACAAAAGTTTAGTATAAGAACGATGCTTTCGGTTTGAGATTATGTTACAGGATAATTCTCTGCCAAATTTTTCGGGCCTTATATATTTTGTGAAGAGTTTTTGGGAGTAAGGGCTTATGGCGCAGTGGTCGGGAGTGCAAGACGGCCTATGTTCGCCCCGTGTATAATGCTATAGTTGTTTAGATTATAATTATTCTAATAAAATATATTATTTATATGCGTGTTTAAGAATAAGTTCTTAACAAATTTTATCGGCGGATCCTCTTTTATAATTAAATATATATATATATATATATATATATATATATATATATGTATCGCATTTGGAGATTGATTTAAAATTGAGAACATTTTTAGCTTATGACTATCTTAAATAAAATTATTTTATAACTAACGTTCATCCTTCTACTTTAAATTGTTAGTTTGTTTAATTAATTAAAACCTTTCAAAAAAGGGGTGTAATTATTATAATTTTTGTGTAATTATTATAACTTTACCGATTAGAAAAGTTTGTTAAATAAAAAAGAAGGTTTTCATGAAAATTTTTGTATCTTAAGGTTTTAATTTATAACTTCTCTAAAAGCTTTTATACAAAGTTTCTGTTAACAATAAATTTACATAATAAGATTTTGCGTTAAAAATAAGATTTGTAATTATAATTATAGGAAGCTAAAAACTATATAAATCAAAAGAATACTTTGTTTGATTTGTTTATTGTTTCATTTAAGATAATTTATAAAGAAGGTTTGTTTGATTTAATTAAATGTAAAATAAGCTTATTAATAATTAGTTTTGGAACTATACAACAAACGGTATAAGATTACGTTAAATGGTTATAATGTTATAAAAAGTCTTCACTAAACCAAGTAAATTTATTTATTACTGTTTAAAGTTTTATTAAGAATAACTTACAATTTACCCTTGAATTTATTGGTAAACTTAGGTTATAGATAACAAATAAAAAATTAATTAGTTGTTTGATCCAAGCCTTCTCGATATTCTGTGTTGAAGAATGTTTATTGAAAGTTAATTTTTAATTTAATCTATTGTTAGTTGTTCAGTTTGTTTGTCTAAAAGAACAAAAAATATACGCGAGAAGCCTGTTAAAATATATTATTTCCTTACATAAAATTGCATAATGGACGCCATAGTATTTGTTTTAATACTTTCACGCCGGCGTGCATCACCGATGGGGCACGCTCGACTGTCCCATCTGGCGGCGTACATCACCGGTGGATCACACAGGTGAAAAACATGAAAATCGGCCCCGGCGTGAACGTGTTAAACAACGATACGATTTAATATAAAATATTTGTATAAATAGTATTGGCAACGTCGGAGAATATCGCGGATAACCAGAAAGAACAAAGAGTTTTCCAAAAATAAGTATATATTTAATATCCTTTTACTCGTGTGTCGATTTTTACCTACTATACCCCAGCCTGCAAATTGTGCATTTTGCAATAAAAAACCATGCCAAATCATCTCTTCTAATTTGCACATTTCCGTTATGCCAATTATTTAATTCGCACACTTATCATATTTTGTTTATAAATAAAAAGCACAAATGTGACATATGCATATATTGAAATGACGATATCTCAAAAAATATGACCTCTTTTAATTTGCACACCACGTTAAATCATTAATTATTGATCATTTCAATTTGCACACTCATAAAGTCTCATAAATTGTTAATTATTATAGAGAAAAGAGCATGAAAAGAACTTTTACCAAAATTTTGAATTGTGCGCATACGCACAGACGTATGTCTACCTACGAGCTTGCGATAAAACGCGCGAAAAGTATAACATTCAAATTTTACAATAACAGAACACGTTAAAAAAATGAAAATAATTGTTAAATTAATTTGCACACCTTTTAAAAACGTTCATAAACAATTATTACAATAAGCACATAGCCTAATTGTTATTAAATATTCATTATTAATGTTTAAAAATCAAATGATTGTTAACAGCTAATCGCATGGAGATTATGTTCCGTTTACAACGTGCGAAATATCCCTATAGAATCAGGTAATAGTGCATATTATATATTCGTTTATTTAGCGTATTGCAATACGCTAAATAAACAAAAATATATAAATAAGTAAAAAAAAATTACAAAAAAAAAAATGTAAAATTAAAAAAAAATCTGATAAAAATAATAATGAGAATTTTTTTTGTTTAAAAAGTAATAACGTTCTGTTGCAAAATAATTTTTAATGAATCGATAGAATCAAAATATTTTTATAATAAAGCTTTTTCTTATCTTCTTATCTCCTATAGCCTTCATCTAATACCTTGTTAAGGTCTGGCTTATCTATTTTAGTCCGATTCGAATGGTAACGGTATTTACCTGAATAACAGCCAACAAAAAATGGTAATTCATAGGAGAACCAAGAACCAATGACTAAAACAGATGTCAGCGATAACAGGGTTCTGTCAAAATATCACGATTGTCGTAGATTTTCGTATAATAACCAGCGGCACCAACGGCTTCCAACGAGGTCTTTAGATGCGTACATGTAAGTTAGGATCAAAGTTTTTTCGGTCAACAATTTATAGGTACTGACCGCACGTCTATACTGAGTCAACTTTACCGATCGAGTTCACGAATACACGAACGCAACGTCACGGGTCTCCTCGCTGTTATAATATATATAGCATTTTAATTTTCTATATAAACAAATGTTTTTAAAATATCTCGATACGAATACTTAATTTCCTAAATTATATTAATTTTAAGGAGTTGTATTACTTTTATAAATAGATTAACTCATATATACATATGTCATGCAGATAATTTTTTACATGTTAATAATTTTATGCAGCAATTACTGCATTAGAATTGTCAATTATATGTCAAAAGGCTTTTACGATTTTTAAATCATTTATTAAAAATAATGAAAAAAATATACAATAATATACAGTACAATGACACATTTATTTTATAATAAAGCAAAAACTTATATTACAATTGAAAAATAAAATATTGTAATAAAATTCTTATGTAAGGAATAAATAAGGAATTCAATGGGCTAGAGTTACGAAACTCCCCCCTCCGATTGAAGTAAAACTTGGTGAAAACCTTCATTTTGGTGTTATAAAAGAAACCCTAAAGGGATTTTTGGCGCATCGAAGTAGTTTTCGAGATATCGATTTTCAAAATTAGCAAAAAAAATTTGTTTTTTGTCAATATCTCGAAAAATATTAGTTTTTCGAAAAAATCACATGAGTAACTTTTTGTTTAAAATAAAATTCCCTATAAAAAATGATATAGAAAATGCTAAATAACCCAAACCAACCAAAATCGACCCATATTAACCCAAACCTGAGCAACCTACACCCAAACAACCCAAACCAAAGCAACTCAAACCCCAACCTAAGCAACCCATACCTAAACAATTGCAAAAAAGAATCGATATGCCCGCTCCCACCCCAGTACTTCACACATACCTCACAACCATGTTGAGAGAGAGTACAGTGCCCACCTCCCCCTCTCTCTTTATCAAGCTGAAATTTAGCGCATACCTTCATTTTATTAGTATTTTAAGGCAGCCCTTAAAAAGATTTTTGGAAATTCAAAATTTTGGGAAGTTGCGTTTTTCACTGCTTCTCTATATCTGTATACAATACGTTAGCGCGCTCTTCCTCACTCCGTTATCTGTTATCATGCTCTCCGCTTTGTGCGGATCTTCGTCGAGCCTCGCGTTACTCCTTCCCCTACTCTGCCATCTACTATCGCGTGGGCATACAAGTAGAATAATATAGAACTATAAAAAGTTTAAAAAGTTAAAAAAAGATAAAAAAAATAAAGTTTTAATAAAGTCACACAGTATACGTCGAGCATCGCTATTAAGCAGACGTGTTTACAAATAGTAGTGTTACTATATGAGCATTAAATCATCATTACTCGCACCGGGAATCGGCCTTCGTTACCGCGCTATACGCGTGTGCCTCGAGTGATTCGAGTGTTTTAGTGGTGGGTGTACCATGGCTTCACCATCGATAAGCCCATACACACCCAAGGAAATACCGACCTTCACAATCAACTCAACAACCGACTCCAGCTATGCTGCGATTGCCCAAAAGAGTCTTACCCCGAAGAGGGACCAAGCGATTATTATGGACTGTGTCGAGGACTTGAACTTGACTGATTATATAAGTGCTATAGCCGAACTGACACTTCCGGCCAACATCATATCTGCGTCAAGAATCTCCAACAATAGAATATGCATGTTCCTTTCAAGTAAGAAAATTGCAAACGATCTCACAGAAAAATATAATAGCGTAAAAATAGGCGAGCATTTAGTTACTGTTAGACCACTTGTCTCGAATTTAAAAAGATTAATTTTCTCAAATGTGTCCACTGCTATACCTAATTATGCAATAGAAAATGTTCTAGATAGCTTAGAAATTCAACGAGGTTCACCTATAACCACACTTAAAGTAAATTCAAACAAAGATAGTTTCAGTCACATTCAAAGTTTCCGAAGACACAGTTCAAAATACGACAACAATAAATACTAACTTAAATTTAACCTCTCCGATAAACACAATATATGACACACAAAATAACTCTTCAAAAGTAAATAATATATTACTGCCCTCGGTCCCACCTGTAACTTATGGCGAAAATAAGCGAATACACTCAAAAATCAGTTCAAACTATTCCCAACACTCTGCAGACAGTATCCCAAATGAAAACTCGAAAACAAAATCAAAAGTTGAAAAAGTGCTTAAAAGAGGCAAAATTACCGGCGACGAAAACACGGAAAAAAACACACCCAGTAATAGTCAAACAAATTCTAGTACAAACACTGACGAAACAACAAAAGAAAACCTTTACGATGACGAATTAGACAGACAGTTATTATCAATAAAAAACTATTTAAATGTAAGCAATAGTCTACTAAATTACTTGCAATTCAAAAATTTATTAGAAAATACGCATAAGAATAGAAGACCGTTGAACGTTATCCTGCAATACACAGACGACATGGAGGCCTTTAAAAAATTTATAAAAGAAGATGTATACCCTAATGTCAGAAATAGCTCAATAAAAAAGCGATGCACCAGACTATTAAATAGCATAAAAGAGCCTAATAAAGATTTTACCCCAGCAGCTACGCCTACAAACTCCGATTCTGAATAGCTTAATTTAAACACTATTCCTAAGCATCGACCTAATGAAAATAATTCAGTGGAATATAAATGGCTTTCACAATAATTACGAATATTTACAGGAATTAATAGCCAACGAGAATGCAAACATCATATGTTTACAAGAAACAAATTTTAAAAACCATGAATCCATCAGCATACAAAATTTCTCATGCCATTATAAAAATAGATATGATTGCCTTGCGGCTAGTGGCGGTGTGTGCACCTTAATAAACAATAAGCTTTTCAACGAAGAAATAAAACTATTAACAAATATTGAAGCAATAGCCTCCAAGATTATGATTAACAACAAATTTATTACCATATGCAACGTATATTTAAGTAACAAATATAAAATAAATGCTAGCGAAATCGATAAATTAATCGCTCAACTACCACCACCCTTCATATTATTAGGCGATTTCAACTCGCACAACCCTTTATGGGGTTCATCCAAAATTGATAACAGAGGTAAAGTAATTGAAGAAATTCTTATCAATAATGATTTAGTATTACTCAACGACCTATCACCAACTCACTATAAGATAGCTACAGGAACAAATAGCGCAATTGACCTATCACTTTGCAGTAAAAATATTGCTACTACACTCGAATGGAAAGTTCTTAACACTCCCTTAGGCAGTGATCATTTCCCCATCATATTAACCGCTGAGGATTCTTACAATACACCAGAGCCACCATCATGCCATTGGAAATTCCATAAAGCCGATTGGACTAAATATAAATACTCAATTGAAAACAAAATACCTAATTTAAAAAACAGTTTAAATGAAACCATAATCAACGATAACATAGACATAAATAACATTTTACACCAATTCAACGAAATAATCTTGCTCAGCGCTGAAGAAAGCATACCTAAAACCATTAATTACGCTCCTAATGATCAAAAAGCATTTCAAATAAAACATACTCCATGGTGGAATCTTGAGTGTGAACGAGCCATAAAAAATGCCAAACAAGCTTACAACAAGTATAAAAGGGCAAACACAGAAGCAAATAAAATCGAATTTAAAAAACAAAAAGCCATTGCTAAACGAACCATCAGAAATAGCAAAAGGAACAGCTGGATTGCATATCTGAGCTCGCTAAATAACATCTCGTCAACAAAAGAACTGTGGAATAAAATTAAAGCCATCGATGGAAGAAGAAATACTAGTAAAATAACATCTATCATCGTAAATAAAAAAATACTAAATGACCCATATGATATCGCAAACACCTTTGCCCAAACCTTCGCCGACAACTCTAGTGACAATAACTATTCAAATGAATTCCTAGCTTACAAAAACTCGTTCGAAAATACCACTCTTCACCCCGATGAAGATTACGACAATCCTATAAATAATAACCTAACCTTAAATGAACTACTATCAACCCTTCAATCCACCAACAACACAAGCCCAGGGCCAGACAAAATTCCAAATATTCTTCTTAAACAACTACCCAGATGCGCAATAGACTGCCTACTTGAAATTTACAACATAATCTGGAATAAAAAAGTATTTCCTGAAATATGGAATAAAGCGATAGTAATTCCAGTTCTTAAACCTGGGAAGAACAAACTTGATAAAAACAATTATAGACCGATTGCCTTAACCTGCAATATGTGCAAAATCCTCGAAAAAATTATTAACAACCGATTACGGCAATTTTTAGAATACAACAACTTATTAAACAAACAACAAAGTGGATTTCGAAAAACTTGTAGTACGACTGACTGCCTCACCTTCTTAGAATCGCACATCAACGAGGCCTTCGCTCAAAAACAACATGTTTTAACAGTATGTCTAGATATGTTGAAAGCTTACGATTTAATATGGCGGCGTAGAATAATGGATATATTAGCCAAAAATAAAATAGTAGGAAATATTTTTTATTTCATACAAAATTTTCTCTGCAACAGATTTATCCAAGTAAGAATTAACAACACGCTTTCGGACGAAGTGAACATTGAAAACGGAGTGCCTCAAGGCTCTGTAATCAGCGTCACGCTTTTCATTTTAGCTATAAACGACATCACCGATTATATTCCCCCACCTACACTATTTACAATCTACGCCGATGATGTAACACTATTTATCAAAGGTAAAAATATCAAAACAAGCGAAAAACTCATGCAACACACCCTAAACAACTTAAATAATTACACATCTAAAACCGGATTTCAGTTCTCTACAAGCAAAACTCAAGCCATTGTATTTGAAAATAAGAAAAAAACTAATCATGATTTGAAATTACTCATTCGAGAAGAGCAAATAAAAATAGTTGATGAAATTAAAATATTAGGGCTTATCTTTGATAAAAAATTAACATGGAAATCACATATTGATAACATTAAACAGCAATGCATAAGACAGTCAAATATAGTAAAAATACTATCGGCCAAAAACTGGGGAGCCAACCAGAAAATACTAATAAATACTTATAAAGCTATCATTCAACCAAAAATCGATTACGGGTGCATAGCGTATGGATCAGCTAATAAGCACATTCTAAATAAACTCGAGCCCATACTCAATTCAAATATGAGAATAGCTCTAGGAGCCTATCGAACTAGCCCCATAAGCAGTATCCTCAGCGAAAGTCACATGCTGCCCTTAAGCTTAAGAAGGGAAAAACTATTGCTAAATTACACTACTAAAATTTTACATTCACCTACAAATCAAATACATCCACTCATAACCAAAAATGACCACGGCGATATGTTCAACAAACCTCATAATAAAAAACCCTTTTATTTCCGCGCAAGCAGTCTATTAAGCAAATATAATATCAATCAAGAAGATTTCCTCATAAATACCTTACAATATCTTCGACCGTATAGTTGGATAACTCAAGAGCCAAATATAACCACAATAAATACAAAAACAGAATCCACAGAATTTTTTAAAAAATTCCACAACTACAGCCATATTTATACATCATTCCACGTTAGCAATACCCACATAGGAGTTGCAGCCATCCTAGACTCAAACGATAAAATTCTTTTCAAACTGCCAAAATGGTTTGGAGTTCAGACATCATTAGAAACTTTAATTCTTCATATCCTTGGAAAGATAAATTTACAATGCAATACAATCATCCACACGAATTCAGTAAAATTAATAGAAGCAATTAACAAAACAAACAGCTCTGAGTCCCTCCTTATTTCAAACATCTTAAAACAATGCACACTTAATATAGCAGTATGCCTCTCACTATACCCTACAGACAAATCTGAACAAGCATACAGCGTAGCTAAAGATGCCAACAATCTCGAGAAGAACTGCAGCGGGTACAAAATCAGCATTGAAACTGGCCTCAAAGAAATCAGTAGAAAAATTAATGAAGAATGGCGCAAATACTGGGATACACATGCAGACAAAACCCAGTTAAAAAAAATAAAAATAAATGTTCACGAAAAACGTCCTGCATCCCTACTCAAGAGAAGAGACCAAGTATTAATAACTCGATTAAGAATTGGTCATACAGCTCTCACCCACAAACACATAATAAACAACAATAGTCCACCTCTTTGCGACACCTGCAATACAAACATAAATATCGAACATATTCTATTACATTGTCTCAAGTACACAGATGAGCGACGCAAACACAAATTAAACAACAACCTAAAACAACTATTAAACTGCAAAAAAAATTGCGAAAAAGTTATTAAATTTCTAAATGATGTAAACCTATCGAATTTATAATAATGTAACAACCGGATACTCACGATCAATGCACTACACACCATATTGTAACATTAACAAATAACCGTTATATTACTATTTATTATGTTATATTTATACTCATGTAATATTTATACTCATGTAATATTTATGTATTGAGATGTTAAAACATGTAAGTTATGTCGCTAATACCCATACTGGGGGATGCGACTTAAAATAAATAAATTAAAAAAAAAAAAAAAAAAAAATAAAGTCACAAAACGAAAAAAAATGTCAAAAAAGTTTCAAAAAAGTAAAAAAACTAAAAAAAAGTTCCAATAAGTATAATAACTTACAAGTTTTAAGGTAGCTCGTACCTTGATTGCAATTATTTAACAACCCTTTGAAACTTATATAAAATGATTCTCCAGAATTTTCTGAGCAATTAAAAAAAAAAAATGTGTATGTTGATGGACAAAATACCGAGAAAAAGCTTTTCAAAGTTTCATGTTTTACATGTGTTCTTATGGGAGTCTGTTATTTTTCGTTTATAACTTTCTGTAAATATCTTACACAATAAAATAAATAAGCGTTCTAGAAAGAAAAAATCATCAGTTTTTAGATAGCGCATTGAAAATATAGAGTTTACGAGCGTTCTAAAAAAGTATTGAACGAAAACAAAAAAATTCAAGGAGTTTCTAAATAGGTTACCGGAAGATAAAAATTTTAAAAAATGGCATGAGATTCAAAAATGTGCATTTGTAACACTTGTTTATAATCGTTAGAATACTTATAATTATTAAAAAAAAACATTTTAATGATAATTATATATTGTTAAATAATTAAATATAGTGAAATGTATAAAAAAAAATATTTTTAACAAGTGAAAAAATAAATTTTAATAATCATTATATATTAAAAATGATCTAATATATTTTTAACAAAAAATAATATAACGAAAAAATAAAAGACAAGATATACATTTTTTAAAAACAGTTTTTATTCATAAACAATGATTATATCATAACTTGAAATCTTAATTCATAATATCCCAACTTGAAATTTCAATTCATAATATCACAATATTAACTATTAATTAACAACATAAACATTAAATATTAACTTATTAAAATAAATTAGCTAAACTACAACATAATTATTTATTTGGCACTGACTTAAAGCATAAATTTAATATAGGTATTATACATAATACATTTATGATTTATTATTTGTCTTTGTTTACGTAATACTAAATTCTTCTTAAAATATGTAAAAACTTTAATTAACAAGATAATTCGTATTTTTTTTTTCCTTTACTTTTTCCTCTTTGTCCTTTAAGATTATATCTTTCACTAATTTTATAAATAATGAAAACTGTTATTAAGGTTATGTTATGCTTACTGCTAGAAATTAGCTACTGTCTGCACGACTGTTCTTTCTGATCTTTCAAACAAAGCGTTTGCGCATGCGCTCAACAGGAGGAAGAATTACACTAATTAAAGGAATCATAAATGCATACATTTTTTATTTTTTATTTCGATTTTTTTATCTAACTAATGATGTTTAATATAATAAATAATAAAGTAGTTTATTAAAAAATCAACTTTCTGAAATTTACATTTATAGCATACATTTAACTTGGGATTCGGGTACGAGCTACCTTAAGTAAGTAAAAACATTTGCAAAAAAGTTTTTAAAAAGTAAACAAAGGCAATAAACTTAAAACTAGGGAAATTCGTGTATGGTTGGATTGGTAGTTTAGGTTGGCGCCTTGTGCGTGTGCGTGCGTGCGTGCGTGCGTGTGTGTGTGTGTGTGTGTGTGTGTGTGTGTGTGTGCGTGCGTGCGTGCGTGCGTGCGTGCGTGCGTGCGTGCGTGCGTGCGTGCGTGCGTGCGTGCGTGCGTGCGTGCGTGCGTGCGTGCGTGCGTGCGTGCGTGCGTGCGTGCGTGCGTGCGTGCGTGCGTGCGTGCGTGCGTGCGTGCGTGCGTGCGTGCGTGCGTGCGTGCGTGCGTGCGTGCGTGCGTGCGTGCGTGTGTGTGTGTGTGTGTGTGTGTGTGTGTGTGTGTGTGTGTGTGTGTGTGTGTGTGTGTGTGTAACCCCGGCGAGATCAAGGGGCAGAGCCACTTGTGGGGGTGGAGGAGCGAAGCCACCCCCGGGGAGTTGGGGGATGTATTATAATATATTCATAACGATTATATTCATCAGCGCACGAATATCAAGTATACAAGTGTACTTGGTTTATCGATTGGTTTGGGTTTGGGTTGCTTGGGTTGGTTTGGGTTGCTTGGGTTGGTTTGGGTTGCTTGGGTTGGTTTGGGTTGCTTGGGTTGGTTTGGGTTGCTTGGGTTGGTTTGGGTTGCTTGGGTTGGTTTGGGTTGCTTGGGTTTGGGTTATTAGGTTATTGGGTTATTTAGCATTTCCTATATTATTTTTTATCGGAAATTTTATTTTAAACAAAAAGTTACTCTTGTGGTTTTTTCGAAAAACTAATATTTTTCGAGATGTTGACAAAAAACAAATTTTTTTTGCTTATTTCGAAAATCGATACCTCGAAAACTACTTCGATGCACTAAAAATCCCTTTAGGGTTTCTTTTATAACACGAAAATGAAGGTTTTCACTAAGTTTCAGCTCAATTAAAGGAGGGGGGGGGGGAGTCCGGAACTTTATCCATTCAATGTAAAAAAGTCACTTAAAATTCAATCAGCTCGATAATAAATTCTTAATTATTACAAAAACGAGCTTATTTTTTTTTCGGTAGCTCCACGTACTGTTCGATCCAGTCGCGGTATTTGTAAACGTCCATGTAGACGCCAGGATAGTAGGTGGAGCCGCAGTTCTTGCCGGAGGACACGACACCGGCGAGCTTGCTGTCGATGACACCCGGGCTGCCAGAGTCGCCCTGGCAGGTGTCGGCCGAACTGTCCCCTGCGCAGAACATCGTTTCCGTTATTGGATCCTTTCTGTATTTGTGCGCGCACAACGTGTAGTCCACGACCGTGACGTTCGCCGTTAGCAGATGCTGGGAGTAGCCCAAGTATTCCTGACAACGTAGAAGACATTTATTGTAGTTTATACTTTCATATGAAAAAGCGAGTTTGAATCAATTTAATTTAATTTATTAATATATTTTGTTTAATAATTAAAATTTTTTTCCTTAATAACATTCTTATAATACATTTAAAACTTTCACAACGATTTTTTATGAAAATTCGATATTTTTAATAAATGAGACTATATTAGTTATTTATGTACCTTAGGCGAGCCTCGCGTCATTACAGCTTGGGGCAAAATATGTTGTGGATGGATAGAGGCGCCATCGCTGCGCTCGCGACTAAGGCGCCTCTATCCATCCACAACATATTTTGCCTCAAGCTGTAATGACGCGAGGTTCACTCATGGTGCTTAAAAAATTTTTCAGCCTCGTAACCCGTACGAAAACTCTTACTTAGTTAACAAAATAATTAATTTTATTTTGTTGCATATCAATAAAATGCAATTTCGAACCCATACTGACAGTTCGTAAACTACAGATATCATCTGCTAACGCATGCGCATTTTGTACACACACGCGTACATGTACATGTAGGGTCAAAAAGTGACAGACAACATAATGTAAATATAAATATAAATTATGAAATTAAAAAAAATATTAAATAGATTCATATTTAAAAACAAGATTAATTCTTGAACAATTATTATTTATTAAAAAATATAAATTTCTTGAATATATTTATTAACTATTTATATAAAATAACATTTTTAACAAAAGTTTTTTTTATAAGATTTTAAGGCTTGTAAATAATATTAATACTATTATAATTAATATAAATACTTTCTTATGTTATTTTTATCATAACAATACTATATTTGTTTAACACATTACTTGTATAATACATGAATTTTAGTCCCTTATTTAACATGAAAAAACAGTAACTTTTTTAAATATTTTAAATTTAATTTCTTCACACAAGAAACTTTTTAATCATTTATCTAAATCACAAACAAAATTATAAACTAAAAAATTATCACTTTAAAATAACTTATTATTAAATTTTTTAATTTTGCGGGATTATATTAGACTTGGCTTTTTCTATTAGTTTATTTAATTCACGTTTGCATTCTTCATCACTGACACTATCACTCGTCCTATTTTCATTATTTAATAAATCGTCCATTTTTATTCTTCTTGTCACACATTAAGAACGAACATTACCGGCACAACGATACACTATACTGAAAGAAAATAAAAGAAAAGCAGAGCCCCGTGGTAGCTTGAATATATGTTGAGCGAAGGAGAGAGCGAGACAGAGATAGGGTGGTCACGTGGGAGCAATGGTGTGCGCGCTCTTATCGCTATCTCGTTCTCTCTCCTTCGCTCAACATACATAAGTCGTATTACGCGTTACGAAAATATAAGTCTCGATGAAGACTCACATGCTAAGCTATATGAAGCGACAAATACATAGCGGTGGCGCTGTTAACGTTTTTTTCTCCTGGGACGTATAGAATGTCTATACAGCCTAGGAGGACGTATAGAAAAATGTTAATACGATCGAGGAGGCGCTTGCGCGTATGGAAACCATTTACATGCTGAGGATGCTCCGTAGGTAAGAATCGCCGTACGGGTTAGTAGGCTGAAATAGTTATTTATGTACCTTGTGCGAGCCTCGCGTCATTACAGCTTGAGGCAAAATATGTTGTGGATGGATAGTAGGGCCGCAGTCGCGAGCGCAGCGAGCGACTAAGGCGCCTCTATCCATCCACAAAATATGAGCCGAAAGCTTTAATGACGCGAGGTTCACTCATGGTGCTTAAAAAATTTTTCAGCCTTGTAACCCGTACGAAGACTCTTACTTAGTTAACAGAATAATTAATTTTATTTTGTTGCATATCAATTAAATGCAATTTCGAACCCATACTGACAGTTCGTAAACTACAGATATCGTCTGCTAACGCATGCGCATTTTGTACACACACGCGTACATGTACATGTAGTAGTGTCAAAAAGTGACAGACAACATAATGTAAATATAAATATAAATTATGAAATTAAAAAAAATAGTAAATGGATTAATATTTAAAAATAAAATTAATTCTTGAACAATTATTATTTATTAAAAAATATAAATTTCTTGAGTATATTTATTAAATATTTATACAGAATAATATTTTTAACAAAAGTTTTTTTTATAAGATTTGAAGGCTTATTAATAATATTAATACTATTATAATTAATATAAATACTTTCTTATGTTATTTTTATCATAACAATACTATATTTGTTTAACACATTTTTTGTATAATCAATGAATTTTAGTCTCTTATTTAACATGAAAAAACAGTAACTTTTTTAAATATTTTAAATTTAATTTCTTCACACAAAAAACTTTTAAATCATTTATCTAAATCACAAACAAAATTATAAACTAAAAAATTATCACTTTAAAATCACTTATTATTAAATTTTTTAATTTTGCGGGATTATATTAGATTTTGCTTTTTCTATTAGTTTATTTAATTCACGTTTGCATTCTTCATCACTGTCACTATCACTCGTCTTATTTTCATTATTTAATAAATTGTCCATTTTTATTCTTCTTCTCACATATTAAGAACGAATATTACCGACACAACGATACACTATACTGAAAGAAAACAAAAGAAAAGCAGAGCCCCGTGGTCGCTTGAATGTTCATACTGAGCGAAGGAGAGAGCGAGACAGAGATAGGGTGGTCACGTGGGAGCAATGGTGCGCGCGCTCTTATCGCTATCTCGTTCTCTCTCCTTCGCTCAACATACATAAGTCTTATTACGCGTTTCGAAAATATAAGTTTCGATGAAGACTCACATGCTAGGCTATATGAAGCGACAAATACATAGCAGTGGCGCTGTTAACTTTTTTTTCTCCTGGCACATATACAGCCTAGCAGGACGTATAGAATGTCTATACAGCCTAGGAGGACGTATAGAAAAATGTTAATACGATCGAGAAGGCGCTTGCGCGTATGGAAACCATTTACACGCTGACGATGCTCCGTAGGTAAGAGTCGCCGTACGGGTTAGTAGGCTGAAAATATATATACAATGATATTAAAATTACATTTTAAAAGAAATTGAGTTTCTTTAATTTATCAGAGCATCGGTTATCGTTATCGTATAAATGTTACATTAAATATTATTTTTTTTATAATAATTGATACATAAATAAACACAAAAGTAGATATAATAATATTGGAATATTATAGATCTAATGTATTAAATTAAAAGTAAATGAGAAATTACTTAAAGTAACTTTTTTTGCCCCGTCGTTAAAGTTTCTAAGGTTATTGTAATACATGGAACTGCCTGTATTTATATGTTATTATATATAGTCTCGAAAATCGATATAAAATATATAAGCTACTGAATTTTAATTGAAATACTACGACGAAACTTACGCCTTTCTTTCCAAATCCAGAAATTACCATCGTATCGTCAATTTTAGGTGATTTTGTCGAAAGAGCTATGGGTTGTTGTAGTTCATTGAAAATAATTAGTTTTTCCAAATAAAAATTATAAATATTTAAAAAACGATTTCTATATATACAGGGTGTCCCATTTTAACCTCCCCACGCGAATAACTCTGAAAATATGTCCTTTGGAAAAAAAGATTTCAAATAAAAGTTATAGGGTTTTAAGAAGGACATCTAATGGTGACGTTTACTGTGACCTTGACAATGACCTTCAAGGTTATTTGAAGGTCAAGTTAGTTTCTTTAAATGGAAACCCCTACTTTTGACTCCGGAAATAGAAAGAGCGGAAAATTTTACGTCTGACTACGACCTTGACCATGACCTTCAAGTTCATTCAAAGGCCAACAAGTTAGTTTTTTTAAATGGGAACCCGTAATTTAAACGCCGGAATTGGAACAAGGGAAGAAATGGGGTCCGCCCATTTAAGGGAAGTATCTCAATACCTAGCCGGTCAAAGCAAGGCATGGAGTCCACCCAGTTAAGGAAAGACTGTTAATACGCAGCCAGCCAAGGTCAAGGCAACGAATCCGCCCAGTCAAGGGAAGACTGTTAGAACCCAGCCAGTTAAGGCAAGGCAACGAGTCCGCCCAGTCAAGGGAAGACTCTTAGAACTCAGCCAGTTAAGACGTCTCTTAAAACAGATGTTCAATTAGTAGTCCATTTTCTTGAATGCAGATATTTATTCTTTGACGGAAACTCAGACGGACCCTCTAATGTTTCAACCTTGATAGATTCTTGATAAAATGTTCCACTCTGTCTATCTCCACGTTTAAAGGTAGGGTTTTCCCATTAAAAAAATTAACTTGTTGGCCTTTGAATGAACTTGAAGGTCATGGTCAAGGTCATAGTCGTATTCGGACGTAAAATTTTCTGCTCTTTCTATTTTCGGAGTCAAAAGTAGGAGTTTCCATTTGAAAAAACTAACTTGACCTTCAAATGACCTTGATGGTCATTGTAAAGGTCAAAGTAAAGGTCACCATAAGATGTCCCCTTTGAAATCCTACAACTTTTATTTAAAATATTTTTTTCCAAAGGACATATTTTCAGAGTTATTCGCGTGGGGCGATTAAAATGGGGCACCCTGTATTATATCTTGATGTATGTTCATAATTATTTTATATACCTCTATGTTAACAGAGCAATGTAATTGTCAGTGGTGGTAAATTTATATTTGGGATGAGGAATAATTCGTTGAATTACATAGTGATTACCTTTCATTAATACATCATCTGATCCAATACGTATTGAAAATTCCTCAGTAAATGATTCTCTGAAAAAAATAAGTGTATTTCAATTTATAAACTTATTTATGTTTCAAATAGATAATGTCAAATCCTTACGTGTAGTACTTATACTACTGTGATCAAAAAGTAAGGTGAAATTGTCATTTAAAACTCCCGTGCATTAGGAAGGCAGGTAAATTTTTTTTCCTAGGTTGGTAGGACTGTCTATAATATTTGCCAAGCGTCTGTTTGTCAAAAGGTTTAATTATCTTCGAGTTACACGTGTTTTTGTAAACAACCAAAAGTGAATTTTTCGATTTTTACAATGGGTAATTTTGTTGAGCAAAGAACTTGCATCAAATTTTGTTTGCGGAACAAATATTCTTGTGCGGACACGTTGAAAATGTTGCGGAAGGCCTTTGGTGATCAAACTATGGCACAAAAAAACGTTTATAAGTGGTACAACGAGTTCAAAGCGGGCCGAGAACGCGTTGAAGACGAACCGCGCTCTGGACAACCATCAACGTCTACCGACGAGGGCCACGTCCAAAAAATCAAAGATTTGGTGCTTGAAAATCGTCGATTGACAATTAGAGACCTCGCTGATAGTGTTGGAATATCATTTGGCTCAGCCCAAACCATTTTGAAGGATGTTTTGTGTCTCAAACGCGTCAAGTCTCGATTGGTGCCAAAATCGCTCAATTTTTTGGAAAAAAAGCGTCGCGTTGATGTGTGTGAAACTTTGCTGTCTGACTATCAAGATCACTTGAAATGCATCATTACTGGAGACGAGACTTGGATTTACGTAACGACCCTGAAACCACCGACCAATCCAGCGATTATCGTGCAAAAGGTGAAGCAAGACCGAAAAGACCACGGCAAAGTCGATCGAAAATCAAGGTCATGTTGACAGTTTTCTTTGATTATCGTGGTGTGTGTGTGTCGTGCACTATGAATTTCTTCCGCCGGGCCAAACTGTCAACAAAAAATATTATTTGGGCGTTATGCGTCGTTTGCGTGAAGCTATTCGTCTGAAACGGCCGGAATTATGGGCGAACAACTCTTGGTTCCTTCATCACGATAATGCACCATGTCATACTGCATTGGTTCTTCGCGACTTTTTTACCAAAAACTCAACTCATATCGTTCCGCAACCACCATATTCGCCTGTTTTGGCTCCGTGCGACTTCTGGCTATTCAGCAAACTCAAAAGGCCAATGCGGGGATGCCGTTTTGACACGATTGAGGAGATAAAAACCGAATCGAAGAAGGTCTTGAAGGCTATACCGGAAAAAGACTATTCCGACTGTTTCGAGGACTGGAAAAAGCGTTGGCAAAAGTGCGTTTTATCGGACTGGGATTACTTTGAAGGGGATGAAATTTATTTGGAAGAATAAATAAAGAATTTACATTTTATAAACAAATTCACTTTACTTTTTGATCACAGTAGTACATTTACATATTACTTACTCTACGCAATGGGCAGCAGTAAGAAGCCAAGTAGAAGAAATAATCGTAGCTCCACAAATGTATGAACCATTGTGCAACAAGAGATAAAAATTAATAACAAAGAAAAAGGCACAATAGCTTCATCATGAGCGCAGAGTTAAAAATAATTTCACGATAAATTTTATATTGTTGTTATACGTATATGTATTGATACTTCCGTCTAAGCATTGAAATAAAAATAAAATGTAAATTTAGATCTGTACAATAGCTTCATCATGAACGCAGAGTTAAAAATAATTTCACGACAAATTTTATGTTGTTGTTATACGTATATGTATTGATACTTTCGTCTAAGCATTGAAATAAAAATAAAATGTAAATTTACATCTGGATATAAACATGTTTTTTGACTATTATTCTTTTATCTAATCAAAAAATCAACACAAAATTGTAAATTAAATTCGAATAGTTTGAAGTTAAATAGTTAGAACACAGTCAAGTAAAAAATTTAAATTCTATAATAATATTTAATTTTTATCTGCGTGTTTAATTTTTATTTGATATTTGCGAAATTCTAGAACTTACATCGATTCTTGATAAAAAAACATACATATATATATATAAAAACTGATAATTTATTGGTTATACATATTATTTAATGTGTAAGATAAATATAAAATGAAATAAATTCTATTGGATAAATTATACAATATCTATATTATTTATATATTTGACAATTACTGTTATTACTGTTACAATTATTGAAATATCAACAACGAAAGTCAATTAAAAGTAAAATTTTCTTTAATTGAAAAAAAATATGCTTGCAACAACGTATAAACAATAATTACAAAAAAGTATAGGCGCGTAAGAAAAGCACATAAACATTTACCAAAACATTCACACGACATAAATAATCATCTCTCGGGATTCATATCGTACACGCGTAATTTAACATACTTACACGCGATTTAAGTTCTAGAATTTCACAAATAACAAACAGAAATTAAACACGCAGATAAAAATTAAATATTATCTAGAATTTAAATTTTTTACTTGACTGTGTTTTAACTATTTATTGATTTTTTGATTAGATAAAAGAATAATAGTCAAAAAAACAAGTTTATATCCAAATGTAAATTTACATTTTATTTTTATTTCAATGCTTAGACGAAAGTATCAATACATATACGTATAACAACAACATAAAATTTGTCATGAAATTATTTTTAACTCTGCGCTCATGATGAAGCTATTGTGCCTTTTTCTTCTTATTATTGGTGTGAACTCTATCTATATCAGTAAGTGCTCTAAATTTTTATTTCTTAGTGCACATCGGCGTTTCTTTGTCATTACTAAAATGATCTAATTTTCAAAATTTTCAATAATTTTTACGCAGATGATGACGAAGCAGTTAGTGGCATGAGAGCAACGATAAGTAGTTCACCGTATCTGGTAAGTTTCATTGTGAATATTTTTTTTTGTAATTAAGATACAAAGGTTTTAATTAAATCTTTCAAGTTTTAGATCAATAATAAATATCATTTTATTCTTCAAAAAAATTCGTAAAAATTGCTTTTTTCTATACGTCTAAATTAGAATGATCCCTTAAGGTTACAGTCTGTCAAGTAAGAGCGTGGTCGACTTTACCGACAGGTAATGAAAGATTTCGCTCGAATTCCTTCGCGAGCCGATAGAAGGAAGCTTTGTCCTTGATTCATTGTCAACAAAGATTCAGTTGTCGTTGATCTTTTGAAAGAGAATCACGTTAAACGCCATGAGTGCTAAGTACGCGTCGCGCTACGAGGCTGTGTTCCTTTGCATCCACCCGAAAGGTCCCAAAATGTCGCAATCAGCGGCTGCTAAATATATGAGAAAGTCGAAGGCATTTGTATAGAAGTGGATACAGCGATATAAAGTGGCTAAAAATGTTGATGATTTACCAGAACGTGGCTCGATAGGAAAAGTGAACAAAAAAGATGAAAAAAGAATAGTGAATCTATTTTCGCGGAATCCTGCTTTAACACTGCGGCAAGGACAAGCAAAATTAATGGCAAAAGGTTTAGATGTATCCTACGAAACTATCCGAACCCATCTTCGTACTCATCATCTGAAATGGCGCAACACAATGAAGAAGCCTCTGTTGACTGAAAAACATGTGACAAAGCGACTCGCTTGGGCGCATGAGAATATTAATAGAGATTTTGAAAATGTCATTTTTACTGATGAATTTTCTACATGGGCACGTTCTGTCCTCACGCGAGCCTGGTCAACTTCCACCAATAGGCTTGTTCAGCGGACCGTAAAACATGGAATAAAGGTGCATCTTTGGGGCTGCTTCTCAAAGCAGGGATTCGGCACTTTGCACCTCTTTACTGACAACCTAAATGCCGAGAAAATGATAAAAATCTACAAAAAGGCTTTACTGCCATCTGCCAAACGATGGTTCATCACAAAAAATGAAGATTGGATTCTGCAGGAGGACAACGATCCTAAAGACCCAGCAAGCTCTGTACTCAGTGGAAGACTCAATCTGGCATCGTTACATTGGATTGGCCGTCGTAGTCGCCCGATGCAAACCCTATTGAAAATGTGTGGGCATATATTAAACGGAAGCTTCGTGGAAGACGCACATACACTTTGAAGCAGTTGTCTTACGAAATTCGTCGGATCTGGAGATCCTTGCCACTAGAATACGCCGTCAAATTAGTAGAAAGCATGCCTCGGAGATGCCAGGCAATTATCGACGCCGGTGGTGACTGGACACATTATTGACCAAATTGCATCATTGTTTGTAATGTGTACAATGTATATATAAATAAAAAGTTTCATCAAATAAATTTTTTTATAAATTAACACGACCACGCTCTTACTTGACAGACTGTAAATAAAAAAGAAATTTGAATTATTAAAAAAAAATCAATATTTTAGTTTTATAAATGAAAAAATAAATTAATAAGTGTTTATGCAGAATAACAATTATACTATAAATAAAGAAGATTAAAAATCGGACCTAAAAATTTAATTTTAAAAATATTTCTATTTTTCACTCTCCAATAGAATATTTTAAAATTATTTTACAAAATTTTTAATAAGAGTAAAATATTAAAATTTGAATAAATCAAATATGAGTTCAAATAAATTAATCTCAATTTCATATTGTATGACTTAATGTAGTAAATAATAATACAAAATATATAATAAAAGCCAAATGAATCCTAGAATTGAGATATTATTTTCGATTTTTGATAGTATACTAAATGAAGTAAAACATAAATAATCATATCAATTTTAGGCTCAATTGCTGCACAATGGTTCATACATTTGTGGAGCTACGATTATTTCTTCTACTTGGCTTCTTACTGCTGCCCATTGCGTAGAGTAAGTAATATGTAAATGTATAAGTACTACACGTAAGGATTTGACATTATCTATTTGAAATATAAATAAGTTTATAAATTGAAATACACTTATTTTTTTCAGAGAATCATTTACTGAGGAATTTTCAATACGTATTGGATCAGATGATGTATTAATGAAAGGTAATCACTATAAAATTCAACGAATTATTCCTCACCCCAAAAATATATATACTACTTGCAGAGACATTGCTCTGATAGAGGTACATAAAATAATTATGAACATACATCAATATATATATATATAGAAATCGTTTTTTAAATATTTATAATTTTTAGTTAGAAAAACCAATTGTTTTCAATGAATTACGAAAACCCATAGCTCTTTCGACAAAATCACCTAAAACTGGTGATACGATCATAATTTTTGGATTTGGATTGAATTTTGTAAGTTTTGTCGAACTATTTGAATTAAAATTCAGTAGCGTATCTATTTTATATCGATTTTCGAGACTATGAAAAACGGTATACAAATATAGGCAGTTCTATATATTACAATAACATTAGAAACTCCAACGACGGCGCCAAAAACGTATAACTTTTATAAATTTTTCATTTACTTTTAATTTGTTAAGGTCAATGTCTAGCACAGCGTAGATAAGGCCAAATTAATTATTGGATTCACAACATGGCTAAAAAATAAGGTTCACGTGTTTTTTTATTTTTATTGTTTGTAATAAAATTGTTCAAACAATTTTTTTTGTTTATTTACTTATTTATTTATTTATTTTTTTTTTGCAAAATCCAATGGCGCCATTTGATTTTGCCGGATAAATCACAAAGAAATCACTAGTCACGGTATTTTTTTTAAATTTTCTAATACGCGAAAAAAATTGCTGACAATTGCACTTTTTTGGTATTTTTTTGACCCTTTTTACATAAACAATTATGCATCATTTTCATTGTTGCTGAAAAGCTTTATTACTGTCCCATTCACAATATTGGTATATAAGGTATGGTCTGAGACCATTTTTACACTAATTCAGTCTTTATTTTTATAAATAATTCAATTGGTTTATAAGAAAATTATTGATATTTTCATAAAAATTTTCATAAAAATTTGTTGTTAAAGTTTGTAATGTATTACAAGAATGTTATTAAGGAAAGAAATTTTAATTATTAAAAAAAATATAATAATAAATTAAATTAAATTGATTTGAACTCGCTTTTTCATATAAAATTATGAACTAAATCTTCTACGTATATTCTGCTACAGGATCCACGAACGGCGAACGTCACGGTTGCGAAATACGCGTCGTGCGCGAAAGACTTATATTTTCCAAAACAAAAAGTAAAAGGGACGTTTTGTGCGGGCAAGGAGCTTCCGACCGGGATGTTCATAAAGGACAACGGCGGCCCGGGTGTCATCAACGGCCAGCTTGCCGGTATCATGTCCTCCCCCGACCATCCCGGCATCTACACGGACGTTTACAAATACCGCAAATGGATCCTTAAGTACGTGCGCTACCAAAGAACTTTACCGGTGAGTGCTCTAAATTTTCCTTAGTGTATATTGGCGTTTCCTTGTCATTACTAAAATGATCTAATTTTCAAAATATTTCAATAATTTTCAGGCAGATGATGACAAATGCGACAAATGCATCCAAAGTTCGAGAAAATACCGAGTAGAAATGAAATAAACTCGTTCTTCGCAAGAATAATGAATTTATCTTTTGTATCGATTTCATTTATTGGTTGAATTTTAAGCGATTTTTTTTTAGTGATAAAAAGCAGGACAAAAAAATGAATACATAATACCCATATATTGTTACTATTATTTTTATCTTATACACTCTGACAAAAAAGTATCCGGAAATTTGAAATAAAACGCAAAAATATTAAACTTCTTCAATATTTATTGAATCTCCTTCAAAATATGCTCCATTTGAAGCGATACACATGTGCCAACGTTTTTTCCAATCATGGAAACATTTTTTATAAGCGCTTTCAGGGATGGCCTTCAGCTCCTTCTGCGAATTTTCTTTTATGGCGTCTATGGAGTCAAATCTGGTTCCCCGGAGCGGTAATTTCAGTCTGGAAAAAAGAAAAAAGTCACACGGAGCTAGATCAGGCGAATAAGGTGGCTGGTCGATGGTATTTATCGAGTGTTTGGTCTTAAAATCGTTAATAATCGTGGCTCGATGAGATGGTGCGTTATCGTCATGCAAAATCCACGAATTGTTTTGCCACAAATCCGGCCGTTTACGGCGAATATTTTCACGCAAACGTCTCAAAACAGTTAAATAGAAGTCCTTATTGACCGTTTGACCTTGCGGAACGAATTCATGATGAACCACACCACGAATATCGAAGAAAACAAACAGCATCGTCTTGATTTTCGAACGACTTTTGCGAGGTTTTTTCGGTTTCGGCTCATTTTTTCCCACCCATTCCGATGATTGTTGACTCGTTTGTGTGTCGTATTCATAGACCCATGTCTCGTCACCAGTTATGATCCGTCCCATGAACGTGGGATCAGAATTCGCACGATCCAGAATGTCTGCAGCTACCTGCATCCGGTACTGTTTTTGAAGAAAATTCAGCTCTAACGGAACGAGCCGAGCGGCGACGCGCTGCATGCCCAATTGGTTCACCAAAATCAAACGAGCGGTTTCACGAGAGATGTTGAGATCACGAGCTATCTCTCTAACACTGGCATGACGATTTTCGAGCACAATTTCCTTGATTTTTTCGACGTTATCGTTGGTTGAAGAGGTCGACGGTCGTCCTGAACGAGGCAAATATTCGACGATCTCCCGACCGTTTTTAAAGGCTTTGTACCATTCGTACCTTGGGTTTTCGATGAAACAGAGTCTCCATAAGCCTTTTCCAGCATTCGCAACGAGTCAGCACACGAAATTTCGTTCAAAACACAAAATTTGAGACAAACTCTTTGTTCAATATTTTTTTCCATTGTAACATTCGCAGACTACCACTGAGGTCGACTGGTTTCAACAGCTGTCATAAACAAACTAGTTGACAGACCGCACTCATGTTTGGCATAGTAATTACGGACAGTCCTACCAACATACAGAAACTTCAAATACTTAAAAATACTCAACGCGGGCAATTTAAATGAGAATTTACGGATACTTATTTGTCAGAGTGTATGTTACATTCAATTGCTTATTTATTGCTTGTACAAGAATTTTAATACAATATTTTATTTTTCAATTGATATGTATATATATATACAGGGTGTCACAAAAGACCCGGAATGCTGTATATTTCTTAAGGTGGGGTATTTCGAAAAATGGTCAAGGTCAATCCTTAAGTAACTCTCAACGAGGAACTCAATGGTAACCTCTATTTTGACCTTGACGATGTCCTTCAAGGTTATTTCAAGGTCAGGTCATGTTTTTTAAATCAGAACTCCCTTTTATGACATTGGCAATCGAAAGAGCGGGAAATTTTACGATCAAATGAGTACTCAGGTCAAAAGGACATGTTGACCTTGAAGGTCAGCCAAGGTCATCTAAACTTTAGCAAGGTCTGCTTACCTCTTGGCATAGGAATTCCCCAATTTTTTTTAAACAAATGTATTAACATTAACAAGGTTTATGAAGTGATGATTGTAAGTGTAACCTTGACGATGTCCTCTAAGGTCATTTTAACTTTAACTTTTATTTACTTTTAGCATTAGCCAGGAACAACGGCGTGGACGTAGTAAAATCTGTTTCCTTTGGGGTGCTTGATTTCCGTGAGTCCCCTAGCCTCTCACATTTTCTATCAAGACTTACAATTTAGTGTAGATGTTCAAACTGTAAATCTTCAGCTTCTTGGCAAGAAGCTATTCAATTGTAGAAATGTGCAAGAGCATTATATCAATTCTCTGTTAATTGACGCAGCCTCTTGGAGTATCCGATTCCGCAACTCATCTAAATTTTGTGGTTGAGTTGCGTATACTTTACTCTTTAAATAACCCCATAGAAAATAATCAAGAGGCGTTAAATCAGGCGATCTAGCAGGCCACTCGATTTCACCTCTTCTTCCAATCCATCTATGAGGAAACTGGCCATCTAAATATGTCCGAACAAGCCTACTATAATGAGCGGCTGCTCCGTCCTGCTAGAACCATTTTTGATCAAAATCATCACCTGCTAGCTCTCTTATTCTCGGTATAATATGATCTCGAAGCAATTCTTCATATCTATCAGCAGTGAGATTACCATCGATAAAGAAAGGACCTATAAGAGAATCATTTAAAATGCCAGCTCAAACATTTACCTTTTGTGGATTTTGAGTGTAATTCTCTAACACCCAATCAGGATTTGTGTCGGACCAATATCGACAATTGTGCATGTTTACTTCACCTTTCAATGTAAAAGTTACTTCATCTGAAAAAACTATGTTGTATAGAAACAGAGGATCTTCATCGATTCGATTCATCATTGTTTCACAAAACTCTATCCGACGATCAGGATCATTTTCATTAAGCTCCTGTACTAAATGAATTTCGTATGGATGAAAATGAATGTTTTTCAAAACTCTTCGTACTGTTTCATGAGAAACATCAAACTGATCACTGGCTCTACGTAAAGAAAGATGCGGATCTTCAACAAATCCTTGAGCTATTACAATCTGATTCTCTTCGGCTACAGACTTTGATCGATCAGTTCTCTCAAGATCTTTAATAAATCCATGATTCACAAAGCGCTGTACAGTCCTTGAGACAGTTGATTTTGAGATATGACTATCCCCTTCTCTATTACTAAAAGTCAAATTGAATAGATCTCGAACTTGATCATAAGATCACACTCGATCACCCCAACCCCGCATCATTAATAAAGATAGTTTCTCGCTCTGAAAGTTTAACATGCGCCATAATATTTTATAAGAATTAAGCCACAAAGTAAATCGTGATGAACAAGTTATTTATAAGTTGTAATATTTGTGCAAAGAGAAAAAAATAATGTCTTGAATTAGTCAATGACTAATAAAATAAAAACTATTAGTTAGAAAAGCAAAAGACTTTTTAAAAAAGAAATATTAATAATGCAAAATAGGAACTAAATCGAATTATTTGTAATCAACAATAAAACACTTCCTAATCAATCCAAAGTGAATTGACAAACATTAATCAAGGTAATCTAAAAGAAGAGTAGATTCTAATTAATAATAAAATTTAAAATTGAAAAAAAATTGAAAATACTACTATTCTCAAAGGTAATTCGACCTGCATTGAATTTAATGATGATAAAAATAAATTAAAGATGAATTAAATTTAATGATAATAAATAATAAAGGCACTAAATAATAAGGACACAGATTTTAAAGATAATAGATAATCAAGCATTCCGAAATCCGAAAGGACTCACGCAAATTAAGCACAGGCGAAGGGAACACTTTTTACTACATCAAAGTTTTTGATCCCGGGTAATATTAAAAGGAAATAAAAAATAGTTAACCTCAAAATTTCTTTGAAGGTCATGACTAAGATCGTCAAAAAATAGAAAGCATATCCTACGTCAAATGCTCTTGTCTGACCTTCAAGGTCAACGTGTCCTTATGACCCAAGTACATATTTGAACGTAAACCTTGCTAATTTTAATACATCGGTTGAAAAAAAATTGGGGAGTTCCTATGCCAAGAGGTAAGCAGACCTTGCTCAAGTTTAGATGACCTTGGCTGACCTTCAAGGTCAACATGTCCTTTTGACCTGAGTACTCATTTGATCGTAAAATTTCCCGCTCTTTCGATTGCCAATGTCATAAAAGGGAGTTCTGATTTAAAAAACATGACCTGACCTTGAAATAACCTTGAAGGACATCGTCAAGGTCAAAATAGAGGTTACCATTGAGTTCCTCGTTGAGAGTTACTTAAGGATTGACCTTGACCATTTTCCGAAATACTCCACCTTAGGAAATATACAGCCGTTCCGGGACTTTTGTGATACCCTGTATATATATATATATATATATATATATATATATATATATATATATATATATATATATATATATATATATATATATATATATAAGTAATTTTAAGTATCTCATATAATTTTATATAATTATTTGTTTAATTATAATTTTAATACTTAGCTTATAAATTTGATTACTGGTTTTGTTATATAAATACTTAAATAACTCAGTTTACAACGATTGTATTATTTTAATTTTATATGTGTAGAAATTTAATTTCACAATTGTAAATCGGAAAGAGAAAGAAAGTTTACGCATACGTTACAACTTTTATATCAGTTTTTGCATTGATTAACTATGATGAATTTGGCTCAATCGGTTAAGGCATAAGTAACGATAATATTTTTTACCTCCATTACACGCATGGACCAGCATTCGAGTCCTGCAGCATGAGAATATTTTTCAATTTTTTTTTTTTTAACTATTTTTTCTGATGAAAAACATGAAATATATGTAAATAAAATTATTAAATAAATTAATAACGAATATTCAATGATTATTATATTGTATAAATTTGAAGGGTCGCTGTATAATAAAACAAGAAATCGTATCAAGAATCGAAGTTGATAAAAAAAATGATAATATTATTTTTGTGAATGAAAAGTAAAGTCTGCTGACGAAGAAAGTGATTACGATCTAATTAATTAAATAGATAAATAAAATATTAAAGTAACTAATCATATTGAAGAAGTAACAGTGGACGATGTTTCACGTTCAAGAATAGTAGTTTTCAAGTTTGATGCATCTATTGAAAAAATATTTCTAGTAAAAAAAAGACAAATTAAAGAGTAATAAAAAAAAGTGCATTTAGAAAAGAATCTGATTCTAGAGAGCTAGCTAAGACAAACTTAAGTAAAAAGAAGACTATAAATAAAAATTATGTTCTATTTTTTCATTTTAAAATTTAGATAAAGATGCAATATTATTATGATGTAAATTAAATGAAGTATAAATATTTTTATAACATACACTTTTATTAGTTTTGGAATCAAACTTTACACATTGTAATATATATATATATATATATATATATATATATATATATATATATATATATATATATATATATATATATATTAAAATTTTTAATTTTATTTATATATTCTTTATTATTATACAATATTTAAATAAAATAAGAGCTGTATATTTTTTAGAAAGATCTGTATAGAAATTGAGTAAGGAAAAATATATGGAATCAATATGAATAAATGTTTTAATTTAAAAACACCAAATATATTGTTATAAACATTTATTAGTTAATAAATTTTAAATGTAATATAAAAAGTAATAAAATATATAATGCTATATATTTTAATTTTTTACATTAAATTATTTCAGTCAGTAAAATTTAAACACTCGGTTCCATCAATCTTAAATCATTTATTAGAAACGTTTGCACCGAACTTGAGTATATAAATTCGGTAAGTACACTTGCACTTTACTTGTGTATAGTTCGACCGCTCGTCCGTAAGAGGCAGCACTTTCTTGCGCGAAAAACTTGCCACACTTTTTTACAATGCCTTTAGCGATCTCCCTTTTCATCTCTGATTGAAGCCCGTTCGCTCACTCTATGTATATTATCTCTATGGTTTCAATCCCTCTTAAGAAGTGCATAACCTATTTTTAAGAACGTCAAACTCATTAATTTCGTTTATAAACAAGGAATGCATTCATTATTTGTATAGCTGCGTGTAAAAATTTTCATTTTCATTATGGATCTTGAAAAGAGATCCACTTGTACAAAAGATGATTTTTTTAATCGACAAAAAAATTTAATGGAGCAGTTGTGTTCGATAGAAAAAACTTTAAATAAGGTTAATAATCATAAAGATTCGAATGTACCTAAATTAAAAGAATTATCAATTCCTTCATGTAGTTCAAAAAAATTAAAAGGTTTTCGAGGTCGAGAAAGTATATATAAACGATCTGCTGCACCAGCACCTCATACTAACATTCGAATCATACCAGATTATCACAGAAATCCTACAAAATGGACTTGTTATAGTTTAGAAAGTGTATCAGATATGTCAAATGATAGCAATAGTAAAGCTGCTTTTTCAGTTTTACAAGAATTGAAACAAAGAAAGCAGTGCGAATCAGAAAAACAATCTAAAATAAAAGAGAAACTTAAAATTCATCATTCAACAATGGAAATAAACATAAATGCAAATATATTAGAAGATAATAATAGTATGAAAGTAGAAAAAAATATTTTATTTCAAAAACCTCAAAAAAAAGAAAAATCATTCGAAAAAGATAAGCATAAACTTGAGTTTAGAAATAATAAAATTATAATGCCAGAATATGAAGTTGGAACAAAAAAAGCTTCGAAAAATAAGAAACTCCATAGAAATAATTTACAAAAAATTGACAAAAATAAAGAAATGAAATTAGATCATCTTCATGCATATGATGATGATGATAATTAAATAGATGAATAAATTTTATATTTTAAATTTTAAAATATATGTATAATTATAACTTGTAAAAATTATTTTTAACATTAAATAAAGTGATGAGTTTTCTTTTTAGAATTATGGGTATAATTTATCTTAGTTATTCATATCTTATAATTTTAAAAATTTTTAATTTGATTAATTTAACCATTAATTATAATTTTTAATTTTTAAATATTATATTTTTAAGTAATTTACGTAACATATAACCAATTATCAGTTTCTAAATTATAATAAAAATAATACTTCATGAAATAATGATATAGATAATTATTAACCAAAAAAATTTATTTTTGTTTTTAAATTTTTACCACGTGATACGTAACATATGTGTATATGTAGATGTATACTGTATATGAGAATAATACATACCCACGAATACGACTATACGACGCTTATCGATATTATATATATATATATGTAGAGTGTATTTAAAATGTCTGTTACATTAATGGTAAACGTTTTTAAATACTATTTTGAAATCTATAAGTCATAATATTTATTTACTGTAAAAAATATAGGAAATTCTATAAGTTTACAATAAGCATAAAACACTTGGAGCAACATTATAAATAAAATTATAGAAATTTAATGGTATAAATTCAAGAATATATGATTTATTTATAATTAATGCACTTTTGTATTAGTGATACGATAGTTTATTTAAATTAAATTATTTATTCAATTTATATTAAATGATTTTTAATTTTCATAAGAATTTTTCATTTATAAAATTAAATTAATGATATGAAGGTTATGATGGTGTTAGTGTATTGCATAATATTTTATAAATATTTTACTGAAATACATAATTAAGTTATTAATTAATACAAAAAATTTATTTATTTAAACAATGATAATTTGTAATGCAGTTAAATTATTAATTTTTATTTTATAAATAGTCAATGGATGGTGAAAAGCAAAAGGATGAACTCATTGCTTTAGAAAGTATTTATAATGAAGAAGAATTTTCATACCGAATAGAAAATGGTCAATACCAAGTTACTTCAAAAGTGTATATAAATTTACCAGAAAATTACTTTTTTACATACAAAAGCAATAGTCATAGTAATCGACAACCTGAAAAAGTTTTTATTTCTCATTTACCACCATTAACATTATTAATTAAGTTGCCTTTGGATTACCCATCTACTTCACCACCAAAATTTACTCTTAGATCTTCTTGGTTGAGACTTTCATTAATTTCTAAACTTTGTAAAGAATTGGATCAATTATGGGAAAGCAACAAAGGTCAAGAAATTTTATTTACTTGGATTGGTTTTTTGCAATCAGATACACTTGAATTTTTAAATATTCAAAATTGCGTTAATATTGATCATGCATATACATTTTACAAGGCTACCTTAGAAAACGCACAAATAAAACAAGAACTAAGTGATATTAAAGATACCGCAAGTGCCAATCAGAGTTGTAATAAAAATGAATCGAAAGTTAACAATGTTTTAACAGAGAACTCTTATCAAAAAAATAAGAGACTTACGTTAAAAAAAAAATTTAAGAAAGCTAAAAATAGAAAATTATTTGATCAAAGAGCTGTATCTGACATTTTAATTGGCAGAAATCCTATTCAAATGTTGATAGACTATAATGAAATGCGTAATAAAATTGAATTTAGGAAAAATTTTTATTCTTGTAAAATTTGTTATACCGATAAATTAGGAGAACATTGTACACAATTTTTATTATGCAATCATGTGTTTTGTAAAGAATGCATCTTGGGTTATTTTGAAGTGAAAATTAAAGAAGGTACTGTGCAAAATATTCTTTGCCCTGAAGAAAAGTGCCAATCAGAAGCTACACCTGGTCAGGTACAAATGACTTTAAATGTTTTAAACTGTTATAAACAGAAAACTTATTATTAACAATAAATATAATTTATTTCATTTCAGATAAAAGATCTTGTATCTCCTGAATTATTTGCAAAATATGATTCTTTATTATTGAATGTTACTTTAGATACAATGACTGATATTATTTATTGCCCTCGTAAAAGCTGTCAATATCCTGTTAGCAGAGAACCAAATGAAATGTTGGGTAATTGTCCTGTATGTCAATATGCCTTTTGCGTATTTTGTAAAGCTGTGTATCATGGGATTGAACCATGTAAAGTTGATACAGGTAATATTATGATTTATTCATCTTTCTCAATTTGAAGACATATAATTATTAAATTTTTAAATATTTTTAGTTAATAAACAAAATCTTGTCAAAGAGTACCAAGAAGCTTCGGATGAAAAGAAATATGATTTAGAATTACGATATGGTAAAAAACAATTACAAATTTTAGTTGAAAATGTCATGTCGGAAAATTGGATTTATAAGAACAGTCAAAGTTGTCCTCAATGTGATGCAGCTATAGAGGTTTCATTTCATATTCTAATAATAAACAATTATCATAGAAATATAAATATTAAAAAAATATTTTTAAACCAATTATAATTTTTGTTAACAAACATATAAACTATATGATTTGACTAAAAATGAAATTAAAAAAAAAATTAATTGAATATTGTATTCTTATAAAATTATAATTATTTTACAGAAATCAGATGGTTGTAATAAAATGACATGTTGGAAATGTAACACATTTTTTTGCTGGGTTTGCAAAGTAAAGTTAAATCATACAGATCCTTATGCTCATTATCGCGACCCTCATTCTATATGTTTTAACAAATTATTCCATGATTTAATACCTGATGAAGATGATGATAGCGATAACGATGATGATGTGGATTTTGCAGATATTGATAATTATTTTGATGAAGAAGAATTCAATGATCCTGATGTATATTATTTTCACTATTAGTCTTATTTGATCAAAAAATTATTGTATTTAATTATTTTACATTTAAATGTTTGTTATTTTTTTTTTAAACACAAAATTTTGTTATTTATTTTATTTGAAAATAAAATTAAACAGCGATATAATTAAAATAGTTTCATACAAAAATATGTTATTATTGTATTATAGGCTTCATACATTATGATTAGTAAATATAATATAAATAACTAATGTATAGGATCGTTGTTGCGCATTTTGAATAAATTTGTGTCAGTTTTTAATATATATGTTGAAAAAAAATAAATTGAAGTTTATTCAAATAGTTTAAGACATTTATAAAATATTACTTATTTTTAAAATAAACCGTTTGAATTTACTTGCCACAATATCACACCAGTTTTTGGCATCAACCAATGTAAACAATAAAAATTTATCTATCATATTATTGTTTCTTGAATGTTTTATGAAATATGTTTATTTTAAATTTTTAATAATAATAATCTTAATTTTAGAGTAAAATTAATAGTTACAGAAATATTTGATGCAGCTCTATTTGGGGAATTAGTTATTCCTACATTAATTGATGCACATAAAAATTTATTAATTAGATTTAGATCTTCTATTATATTTGATGAATTACACAACCTTGGATCTTTAAATGTTAAAAATATTTTTATTCTTCCTGATGAAGATTATTATGATACAGAAAATTTAGAAAATGTTAATATAAATTATATTACAGAACCTACACCAATTCTCAAAATTAATTTTAATGATATAAATGAATTAAGAAATTTTACTGAAGATAGAATCAAAGAAATGGTAACTACTGTTTATCGCTATAATGGTGTCGTTGATGGCTTAGTAGCC
The DNA here is from genome assembly GCA_949987625.1 of Chalcis sispes. Taxonomy (NCBI): domain Eukaryota; kingdom Metazoa; phylum Arthropoda; class Insecta; order Hymenoptera; family Chalcididae; genus Chalcis; species Chalcis sispes. The sequence goes on along the minus strand of OX465098.1, from coordinate 49,343,325 downwards.
TGGTTTCAATTAAATCTTGATGAAGAAATTGTATTAGATTCATCTCAGGGAAAATGTTGTTGGCAATTGGCAGTATTTCCAGCTTTTCCTCAAGAAGTCAAATTAAATAATAAGTTGAATATAATAGCTCAAATTTTAAATGGAAGATTGAAATATACATATGAATTAAATGAACATATAAATATGCAGGATAAACTTGTCTATTATTTACCAAGAGATATTATAACATTTCTAAATGATAATATATTGGATCTCTAATTCAAGTAGCAAAATCTAAAAAAGCATTGAATATGAAAGTAGTTTTCGATACTTGTCCATTTCCAATTTATGGTTGAAATTTTGTACTAACAGATAATGCAAATTGAAACATTTATTGAAAATATTATGCACAGAAATAATATTAATAAAAAAATTTATTTTATTTCTGACTACAGTGAAGTAATTTATCCATTGAACAATATTTTTGTTCATAATTTTGATATGAAAGGAGAATTAATTGATTGAGGTCAACAGTTATCGTGAAATTTTATCGCCAATTTTTTACTATCTCATTTTAAATAAATTTGTGTCATTATTTAGTGTATACATTAAAAAAAATAAACTGAAGTTTATTTAAATAGTTAAAAACATTTATAAAATATTATTTATTTTTAAAATTAAACCGTTTGAATTTGCTTGCAACGATATCATTCCAGTTTTTCGCATCAACCAATGTAAACAACGAAACTTAACCTATCGTATGATTTATTACAATATTACAATAAGATATTTAAAAAAAGTCTTGCTTAGTTGATGTTATATAAAAGTATATTATGAAAAATTGAGTTTTATTAAAAATATTAATTATTGCAATAACTTATTTAAAAAAAATTCTCATTTAAAATTTTACTAAATAAAAATTATAATTTTTACAACGATGTTTATTACAATAAAATTTAAAAAAAAAAAAAAATTATTTATTAAGTAAATAAAATCTAACAGTGCATTATGCAATATTTACAGTTTCACTAAAAATTGTAATTACTAAATTTAGGATTATACAGGCTATATTTATTGTGTAAGAAGATTTTAAACTAATTTACAATTAACTTGTAAATAAAAATATTCATTAGTTTATTAAACTATTTTAATTAAAAATCAAAATATCTAAAAAAAAAATTTTTTTAAATTATTTGTTATAATTTAAATTTTTTATATCAAAATTATAATGAAAAAAAATGAATTAAAAATCGTAAAAATAATACATTTATTTTTCTTGTTAATCCAGTATATCAATTATTCCTAAATTATGCACAAATATAAATAATATAACTAAAATATTTTAGTATTTTATTAAGTCACAATGCAAGCTGAAATAGAAGAGATCATAAAACTTTCATTGAAAAAAGCTAAAGATCATGATGACAAAGGGAATATAGGTCAGGCTTATGCTTATTATACTGCGGTATTAGAATTATGTCCTTCTAAAAGAGCAGAACTTGAAAAAAGATTTACCACGATTTTATGTATGTATTCATAGAGTGATTAAATGCATATCATTAAAGGTTATTAATTTTTATTTTATTTATAGGTGAATGGGGAATTTATCTAGAACAAAATAATCGTATGCAAGATGTTATCAAATGTTATAAAAACTCACTTGAAATTTTTTCCAAAAATTCAACAATGCTCAATAATTTTGCTGCTCATCTCTTAAAGTAATACATTATATTTCAATACCCTTAAAAACATTTACAATTTCAAAAAATATTATTTTATTCCCTCTAAAGTAAATTAAATCCATGCAAATAATGTTATATAAGAAATTTTTTTTATTATTACTTTTTTAATATTTAAAAAAAAAAGGAAAATAATTAAAACTTTTATTCTAGAAATGGAGAAATTTTAAAAGCAATAAAATACTTAAAAAGATCATTGGAAGCTAATAACAATTTTTTACCAGCAGAAAGAAATTTGTATAATGCTTATAGTATGGCTGTAGAAAGATGGCATTTTTCAATGTTAAATGACAAAACTAGAAATCATGCTTTTGATCAAGCATTAAGAAAAAAAATACTATTAGGAAATGATACTGTTTTAGATATAGGAACTGGTACAGGATTATTAAGTTTGTATGCACGTGACGCAGGTGCTAAAAAAATGTTCGCCTGTGAATATTCACCTGTAATGTATGACATTGCAAAAAAAGTATTTGATAAAAATGATGCAAATAATATTAAACTTATTTGCAAAGCATCAACTGATTTGAAAATTCCTCAAGATATACCTGAAAGGTTTGAAATATTTACTCATTGTTTTATGAAATATGTTTATTTTAAATTTTTAATAATAATAATCTTAATTTTAGAGTAAAATTAATAGTTACAGAAATATTTGATGCAGCTCTATTTGGGGAATTAGTTATTCCTACATTAATTGATGCACATAAAAATTTATTAATTAGTGATGGTACAGGACTTATTATTCCTATGAGTGCAACTTTGTACATAGCAGCAATTGAATCTGAATATATTCGATTTAGATCTTCTGTTATATTTGATGAATTACACAACCTTGGATCTTTAAATGTTAAAAATATTTTTATTCTTCCTGATGAAGATTATTACGATACAGAAAATTTAGAAAATGTTAATATAAATTATATTACAGAACCTATACCAATTCTCAAAATTAATTTTAATGATATAAATGAATTAAGAAATTTTACTGAAGATGGAATCAAAGAAATGGTAACTACTGTTTGTCGCTATAATGGTGTCGTTGATGGCTTAGTGGCCTGGTTTAAATTAAATCTTGATGAAGAAATTGTATTAGATTCATCTCAGGGAAAATCTTGTTGGCAATTGGCAGTATTTCCAGCTGTTCCTCAAGAAGTCAAATTAAATAATAAGTTGAATATAATAGCTCAAATTTTAAATGGAAGATTGAAGTGTACATATGAATTAAATGAACATATAAATATGCAGGATAAACTTGTCTATTATTTACCAAGAGATATTATAACATTTCTAAATGATAAAAAATATATTGGATCTCTAATTCAAGTAGCAAAATCTAAAAAAGCAGAGAATATGAAAGTAGTTTTCGATACTTGTCCATTTCCAATTTATGGTCTAACACTATTAAAAGAAAGCGTTACTGAAATTTTATACTGTCAAACAGATAATGCAGCATTGAAACATTTTATTGAAAATATTATGCACATAAACAATATTAATAAAAAAATTTATTTTATTTCTGACTACAGTGAAGTAATTCATCCATTGAACAATATTTTTGTTCATAATTTTGATATGAAAGGAGAATTAATTGATTGGGGTCAGCAGAGTTATCATGAAATTTATAGGTTTGTATTCAAAAATCAAAAAATAAAATTTCACTAAAATTTTCACTAATTAATTATTAATATATTTGGCTTTAATAGAAGATTGAAAAAAAATGTTTGATATTCATTGTAATTATTTAGTTCTTTGTTAGATTCATCTGGTTATCTACTCCCAGAAAAGATTATTCTCATGGGTCAATTTGTATATTCTGAAGAATTATCAAGAATGGTTTCTGTAAAAGATGATAATTTACAGAGATATAGTAGAACACAATTTTTAAATATTGTAATTGTGAATTCTTATAATTTTAACTCTTAGCTTAATTTCAGTAATATCATTCATTTATTTTATAGAACTCATCTGCATACATTGATGATAATCATACTGATACTGATCATACCGATGATGACGACGAATTTACCAGGACAGAAAATTTAAATTCTAATTCAGATGTTCATAAATATTTCATAGCGGAGTACATAAATAAATTCAAGGTAATTGAAAAGTATGCTTCCTTTTAAAGTACTATTTTTTATTTTTTAAATAAAATAAACAATTATTTGTAGATAAATCAAATTTTTGATTTGAATTCAAGTTTATATAACTATGATGCTTTATCAGATATAAAAGAATTGATTGAAATGGATGGTTCTGAAATGAAAGAAGAAATTATTAATTTTGGAAAAATTATGTTAAAAAAAGGTGGACTTTTTCCAAATGCTTTGATTTGTTGGTATAAAATTGTTATTACTGATAATAATGTACATGAAACTAGAAGAAACAATTCTTTTATGAATCATATGGCAATAGTATTTGAAAATGAGTTACAAGATAAAGTACTAAAAGGTGAAAATATAAATATTAAAATTCAACAAATGTGTGACTTAGTAAGAATAAATATTATTTAATAACACATGTTTCAATGCAGAAAAAATAATTATTTTAATATTAAATACATTTACATATTTTCATAAAATAAAACCATTTTATTAATCACAGTTCCCGTGTATACTTATTTACAATTAAGTATAAAATAAAGTAAAAACCACCTAAATTATATTTTGGTTTACAATTTACTCTTAACATTATTTAAAAATTTTGATATGTGTTCTGATATTCTTTCAGGATAATTATTATGAACATCATGATTTCCAACAACTTCAACAACATTTACATAATTATAATTTCTTAATTCTCTTAACAATTCTTCTTTGATATTGTTAAAAGATTCTAAAGTATGTGAAGCCATTAATATTAATGTTTCAACTTTTATTTGATTGATTAAATACAAGTGCTGATTCATATTAAAAAAAGGTACAACAAAAGATTTTGTTCTAAAATCACGATTGTAATAATATAAGTCATTATCAACTTTAGTGACAGATCTTTCAAATAATGCTTCTGCTGCTTCTTTGGTTAAGCAATTTTTCCTTAAATTCATTAACGCATAGATAATATCTACTTTTTTATATAATTTTTTATACTTTATGTTATATTCTTTGATCGCTGTATCATGTAAATGCCTTATAATTGAAATTATATCTTTATTTGAAGTTGGTTTTGCAACAATACCATCGATTAAAATTAATTTCTGTATTTTATTTGGATAAATTATAGAAAATAATAAACCTAAATGAGCTCCTAAACTATGACCAATATAATATATAGAACTCCATTGTAATTCATCTAAAACATATCTAATTGTAAGCAAATAATTAAAATAATTTAATATTTCTCCAGATGGAAAACATGATGATAAACCATGACCAGGTAAATCAATGCAGACATAATAAAAATTATTTGGCAATTGTACTATTAATCGATCAAATGATCCAGCATTATCCATAAGTCCATGCACCAGTAATACATGATTTTCACTTTTTATATCACCCCATGTTTTTGCTGCAATATGACCCCAAGGTACTTTTAAATTTAACATTGATGTTCTTTTTATTGACATTCTATTTAAAAGAAAAATTATTAAATTTAAATATTTAACAATTTATTTTCATAAATTTTTGTAAAATTAAACATTGAAAATTAATAATACCTTAAAAAAACGTAACGAATTAAATTTATTATTTTGATATATACTAAATCACTTAAAAACAGGTATACATGAAAAGATAAGCATATGTATTTGAAATGTTCAAACTTACTAACCTAATCATACGTATGATGAGTTATGTAGATTAATTTTGTAAAAATCAAATTGGATTGTTTAAATTGTTGCTAACTTAATTAAAATTAATATTATTATATTACTTTAAAAACAAATAATAATATAGAAATAATAGTCACATTTTTAACTTAAAAATGATGTAATTAAAAACAATTAAAAATATATGTATTTATGACAAAACCATGTTTAATACAGAGTATCTTAAAAATTGTCGAACCGGAGAATCATTTCAAGAAAGTGACCAAATCGAAAAATTACACTTTTATGAAAATGTCTAAAGATGAATTCATTGTTGACGTTGAGTTTGACCTTGAAAGGAATTTCAGGTCATTTGAAAATCAACTTTCGCTTTTCAAAGAACAATCTCCATTTTTAACGACGGAATCGAAAAAAGTGTAATTGATTTTATTTTAAAGCAAATGTTCATGACATCGATCAAGATGGCTTTCAAATTTTAGAAAGTCAAGTAACTAATCTATTATCGATTTGACACGATATTTATCATTTTAAACGTTAGTGTTTATTTAAAATTTAGGATTGAAAATTTGGGTTCGTTCTGTATATTCATGCAAAAATTCGTACAAAAATCAGCATAAAAATCAGTATTGAAATGTTTTCCCATCAGTAAATACTACGGGCGCTGAAGAGGAACTCTGTTTTAGTACGAAATCCGAATTTTATATTATTTATTTAAGACAAAATTTTATTTATCGATTTTTTGTTGAATTTCTCATGAAAATTATTATTTATTCTTATTATTATATTGTTTTTTACTAAGTAATAAACAAAAAATTTTGCAAATTCATTATTTATTTTTTGTAATGTAAAAATTTCTTATAATAAACACTAAACAAATTTTTCTGATCATTTTTTACACAATAAATTAAAAAACTAATGTAAATTTTAAATTTCTGAAATTTCATAAATATCAAAAATATTTTGGAAATTAAAAATAATAAAAATATTTTTTTTTTTTTTTTTTTTTTATGAAATTGTATTATTTATAGCATTATAATTTACTAAATGTATCACTATTACTAAGAAAATTTATGATAGAAGACGATAATCTTTCTGGATAATTATTGTGTACATCATGATTTCCATTAATATAAATTATATTTAAATTAATATTTTCTTCAATACTTTTTAACATCGTTATATGATCTGGTGATAAAAGTTCTAAAGTGCTTTTAGTAAGAAAAAGTAGAGTTTTGACTTTAAATTTAATATAAATAGAAACCATTTGATCAAAATTAAATATTGGGCAAAAATAGTTTTTTAAACGTAAATCACGATTATATTTATACATCCCTTCAACTTCAGATATTGATCTTTTAAAAATTGCTTGAGCTGCATCATTAGTTAAACAAAAACTCCTTTTATATTTAAGAGAATGCATAATTTCATCTCTTGTATATAATTGATCTGTCTTTTTCTTTTGTATTTCCATAACTGCATCATGATATGTTTTTATTTGAGTTATTATATTTTCATTATGAATTATTTTTGGAAAAAACCCTTCTATTGTGATTATCTTTTGAATTTGATCAGGATAAATGATACTGTAAAATAAACCTAATTGTGCTCCTAAACTATGTCCTATGAAATAAAATTTTTTCCAGTTTAATTGTTCTAAAATATATCTCAATGTCAGAACATAATTCATAAACTCCAGTGGTACTCCAGGTGGAAAATGAGATGATAATCCATGTCCTGGTAAATCAATAGAGACATAATAATAATTTTTTGGAAGTTGAAATATTAATCTATCAAATGTTCCAGCATTATCTAACATTCCATGGATGCATAAAACTGGATAATTAGTTGGAGATCCCCAAGCCTTAGCTGCAACATGTCCCCAGGGAACCAATAACTGAAGTTCTCTTGCGTCCATGTTTTTGATTATAAATTTTTTAAATAGAAATTCTAAAACAAAAGCAAACTTATATGAAATTTATCTTTTATACTAACCAGAACATATTTTGTATAATAATAAAATATAATAGCAATTTATTTAAAATGGTAATAAATTTAATTGCTTTACCTTTTTTATTCTTTTCAACTTAAAAGTATGAACTTGTTTTCTAATTTTTGCAAAATTGCAAAATTAAAATTTTTATTTACATAAGAAGGTATAAAACAAGTTTTTTTTAAAATAAAATTATAATATGTACATAAAACACACACACACACACACACTATTGCATTAGAAATTATTTGTATTATTTCTATTTATCTACACTCCATTACACATTAAAAATTCATTTGATATGTTGAATAAAAATCTACTTATTAAGATTATAGTTTTTTAATATTCTAAAAAAGATTAAGACGTCAGAATATCTATATAATGTACGGCGTTCGCGAAGTAATTTGAATAGCATATTTAATTCAGTTGAATCAGAGATCATCTCCGGTTGAATATTCGTTGCTTTTTTTTTATTTTTTTTTTCTAAGTTGTTTAGCTTCTTGCGCTAGAAAAGCTTATGTCATTATGAGAAACGTTACCACATATATAATTTTGAAAATATATGGGCCTGAAGTTTGCAACGTTAGAGTACAACGAAATGTGTAAATTATGTTTAAATCCGTATCTGAATATTAGGTTATGTTATAAAACAATGAGACTAAAAAAATATAAATTTTAAATAAAAACAGTTTTTAAAAAATTTCGTTAGACTCCAACGTTGGAAACTTCAAACCCATGAAAATATAAAGTTGATAAAATAAAGAAATAATAAAATTGGTATTTTACGATTTTCAAAATTCACGCGAATATATAAAAAGATATAAAATAATTTTTAACTTAATAACTTTAAAATGCAATTTAATTTATTATAAAAAATATTAGTATAAAATGAACAAATATGTTCTAAAAAAAATAATAAAAATTATATCAACTAATATGTAATAACGAGCTCATATTCGTCTTTAATAGAAAAATTGATTATAGTAAGTATAAATAATAAATTTTATTTCATTGTAGATAAATATGATTATTATTAGTTATAACTGATTTTAACATATTTATAACAAATGTTTATTATGTATCAGTAAATTTTTTTCGATTTAGTTTACCTGCTTAAGTTAATTAAGTGAATAATAATTAAGGATGTATTGATTATACAACCTTAGAAAAAAGTTGATAAAATTGGAAAAAATTCATTTTTATTTCTAAACGAGTTTTAAGTAATATAAAAGTAATGCAATTACTATAATACTTTTTTCTTAATTATTTTTTTTTTCCAATAACTTAGCAATTAATTCTGTAGGCTTTTAACTCTAAAAAAAAGTACAAACTTTTTTTTAGCTTGTCAAGTGTAAAAAATTACTGGCGCGAATTTAAATACAAATAGTTACAATAATAAAATAGTTTTAATAATACGTATTTGTAGATATGATATAAAATAATACGTTCTAAAATTATAAAGAAATTTGGTAACGCTGTTCTATAAAGATTTTTATTTCTTAAATTGCCTACTACAGTACTGATGAAGCACGGCATTCGTTTAACATCAGTATATGTTTTAATTTAATTCAATATATTTAGATAATTATTGTTTAATGTTATTGTTGATTTTGTAAATATCAAATTATTGCATTTTTACTTGTTTTTAAATACAAATAATTATCAGGTTTACTTCATTTATTTTATGTATGTATTATTTTATTTTATTTACGTATTTATTACTTAAAAGAATAAAAAAAGCATATATCATATGATGTTCGAGATATATGTCTCGAACTCTAACCTCTCGGTTGTTACTTGTATTTGCTTGCAAAAATTGAAACAAATATCAAACAACATATATGCTACGTAGTAAACTGCATATTTCTTACAGCCACATTTTCAAATAGTTATAGTTGTATATTTTTATACATTTATTATTTTTCAAGTTTAATTAAGGGGAGGTTCTCATCTAGCGACCCAAAAATTACGTGATTTTCGCGATTTTTTTCTCATGGAAGGAAATAAATAAAGTAGTCAAGTTTTTTGGTACTTATTAAGTATGTTATTAACTACTTTTACAAATTTTTTTGAACAAAAATACCGAATAGTTTATTAGTTATATGCATTGAAAAATAGTCATCGAAAAAAAAGACACCTCCACGGGCGGCAAGGTAACTCATCCAATTTTTGTCTGAAATCAAAAAATCAAAGTTTGTTATAAACTAGAAGACATTTGCTGGATCTTGAACTAAAATCACGAAGAAAAGTTGAAAATTAACAAAATGGCGGACTTGCAAAAAAAAAAAAATATTTTTTGCACTTTTTTTTGCTCTAAAAAGTGCAATAACAATAAAAATAATCATTGTAAAATTATGATTTTAGTTAAAGATCCAGCAAATTTAATTACCTTTAAAATAAAAAAAATTCATCTCGATATCTATAATAGTTTTTGAGATATCTTGCCGCCCGTCTCAAAAAACATGGTTTCGATAAAAGCGCGTTTAAAGTTTTAGTACGCGATTTTTTTGACTTAATGACAAAATAACGTACCTCTCGGCTAATCAGCGATATCAGCCCCATACATTAAGCCTTCCTCGGTCTCATATAACTCTGATTCACTTGCTCGTTCAGCTTTTTTTGATTGTGCAGCTGATCTTGCGACATCGGACATATTTAACTCAGCATTAGAAACTCGCTTCTTGTCGGCTGTTTGACAAAAGTTGAATATTTGATGACCAATGTTGATTCCCAACAACTTCATTATTTGTAAGATAGTCGTGTACCCTTCATTAAAGAGTGAACAACCGATGTATGCGGCAATTTCCACAGTTTTGGCACCACAGTGTAAATGTTTCGGCGCTAATTTCCATATACAAGCGTTAACTGACTCATTCGAGTTTTGGGTGTTACCGCCGGTACATCGCTCTAATAGATCGTTAATATAAAATTCATACTGCACGTCGAGCAAATCTTTTGAACGCGCAAACATTTCCTTGACTGCATCTACCTCCATTTTTCCTGCACTCCCTTTATGATTTGCACTACATGATTCTTCATGACTTTCCTTCCATACACTAAACTCGACAGTACCTTGCTTGTGTTTCCAATTAGCAACTTTGACAAAAAGCAGATTTAACTTCAATATCTAAAACTTTGTTTGTATATTTTCCTATCAATGTAGCAAACCCAAAGAGCGACGAAAAACCCCTTTTTTTCCACGAGCCATCTCTCGAAACAGTTAAATTTTTAGGCTCGTTTCCATTTGCTGTATTTTCACGTATCTCTTCATTTGCAGCTTCTATTGATTAAATTCAAACAAAACTTTTGTTGCCGTGTGTAAATTTTGAATGAAAGTATAGTAAATATTATTACTAAACGAATGTGTTAGATCCAAAACAGAACATAGCATTTTCAAATTTTGAAGACCTCCTCCCATCAGTCGAACGGCAAGCATTAAGCGTCTGTTTATTTCAGAAAAACGATTAACAATTGGATTTGAATCACACGTTCGCTGTGAGCAAGAGCACTCGGCAACTAATTTAAAAGCGACGCCAGCACCAATTGTTTTTTTAAATTTCACTTCACTATTACAATCTTTGCACTTTACACATGTACTAATGAATGAAAACATTAGTTGAAAATGTAATATAACATAGTTCGCATCGGAATCTATGATGATATCATCGTAATCCGCACTTTTTAATTTTTTCGCTGATGTACTAACGAAGTCTGTGTCACATTCTACAGTATAGCGGTTACCACTAAACCTTCTTTTACTTTTTCTAGTTGGATTGCTTCCTTTCGTATTTTTTTTTTTGTAAGTTAGGCATTTTTTAGAATATATTTAACACAATAAAACTTTGTACTTTAGAGCACGTAGGCGACTAACGTTATACTGAAGTTACGGTCGATTTCAGAATACAACATGTACATATGTGTGTGTATGTGTGTGTATATATATATATATATGAATAGACATCTAGCGGCATTCGAGGTTGCTAGAAATACATATAAACACCATGCCATGGTCACAAAAGTGTGGGAAATTCAAAATTAATACCGAAACGCAAATTAACACGCGCTACCGCAAAAATTCGATTTTCGCGTAAAAAGACGACTTCGGTTTTTTGACTATAACTTTAAAAATAAATTGAATTCGGCAAAACGGATTTCACGAGCGCATTCTACGAGACATTTGCCAACTTTTTAAGCAAAAAAAAAAAATCGATTTTTTGGTCGTGCTTGATGAGAACCTCCCCTTAAGCATAAGAGTATTCGTGTATACAATTATTCAAATTCATGCTCATGCGCATACGTACACTCCCAGTAGTAGTCGTTGCTACAGTAAGGAAAATTGTTGCTGTATTCCTACATAGTTGTGACGGTGAAAATCATAATTTTTTTAATTAATATCTCTTTTAATTAAAAAAATGGAGTAAAATTATTTTTTTACACATACGTTAATGAACTCAAAATGATTTGATATACAAAATCTCAAAAGTCTGTTGTTATTTTTTATGTATTATTTTATAGATCAGTGTCACTTTATTATCATTCCTACAAGAGCGCATGTTAATTTTAAATTAACAACTATTTTAAAAACCCACGAATCGTTTTGAAATTTTGCAGACAGTTTTAATCTAACATGCATCTGCATATAAAAATTGAATAGGTTGTACTCATTTTTAATTATTTTTACTTATATTGTTTACTATACTACTCATTGAATTATTTTTATAATCAATACATCTTTTTTTTTCAAAATTCAAACAAGCGTTGAAAAATGATTTTCATTGATAATTGATAATTTTTATTTAAAATCATTTATTCTAAATCATTATGTTTTATAATAAAAATGAATTTCTTTAATTAATGAAATATAATGAATATTTTAAATAAGTCCGCCATGAAGTTTCCGTAGACAGCAGCACCTACGTTCCATGAAACAAGAAATCTGACCTGCTGTGGCGCGCGTGTAATCTGCTTGGTGGAGGGTTGCGTGCGCGTTTACTCGCTAGACTAAATATTCTTTCTTTCTTTCTAACGCATAAAACATATTGCTCTTTCTCTTTCTTTCTCACTCTTATGAACTCGGTACCTATGGTACAAAAATGTTTTTTCGAACGTAGCTGCTGGGCCTGACTAAAAGGAAGCGCATCGTCGTTGTTGTTTTGGCCCTTATAACTTTCATTGTTTGTACTTTACTTTGCTCAGTGTATGTGCTCTGGGTGTTTTTTTAGTAGCGTGTATGCATGGTGCATGAAAGAAACTTTATCGTGTTTCAAGTAAAGAGCGAAAGAAAAAAGGGGAAGCCGCGTCGCGGTTAATATGCCTCTCTTCGGGCGCACAGTCGCTGTTGTCGCCTTCACTACCGCCACTACCGAGGCCATAACCGTACGTGGACGCTCATCCACGAGGTGAGATCTCACCACGGAGTACTTGGTGTATTGCACACTCATGATTATTATGCACGGACTCGGAATGAAGAGACAGACGCGTCGTGAGGAGCATCGTCTTCAGAAGCTGCGGCAGGAGGATCAACGGTAATATTCGGCCCACTGTCATTAGTGCATCCGGGTCACCCGAGAGATAAAGTAAATAACGTTCCTGCACTCAAAGAGCGAGAGAAAGCTACAAGTGCCGAACGAAATTTAAATTGAGACACAGAGGGAGAAGAAAAAAAAGAGCAAAAATTCAGAGTTCGAGAAAAAGCTAATGCTGTATGCTGTTTAACCCCTTTGTGTCATGGATATGCAGACTCCTAATGGTTCGTATGCTTTCTAGCGTGTTCTTCCTGTTTTATAGGTCCTTATCAAATACGCTCTCGTGTTCTCTTGCATTGCTGTCTCCAATGCTTGGCTTTTATTTTCCTCTAATAAAATAGACGTTAACGCTTTATGGATGGATTTTTAAATTTTCTAAATAAAGCTACGTGAAATAAAGAAAAAGGAAGCTAATCAAGATTATAAACATGTGTGAGTATACTTTTTCTGAGATGTGTCGTACGGCACCCTTTTATAATGGTGTCGGGTGGTGGGAGTGCATTGGAAAGAAGGTATGCGATATTATTGAAGGTTAGATAAGGTAATATCGTCGCGGGCTCGCTGGACAGACGCCTGGCGTCACATTCGAAATAACCAATCATTCCACTAGGCGTCTTTTGCATTTCCAGATCATTGTTTTGTACAAAAAAGTCTTAAGGGTAGTTTTTTTCTCTAAATTCATAAATTTTGTGCAATATGTATGAAATATATTTATCAAAAATTATAGTTCATATTTAATTCATAAATTTTTCAATATTTTGAAATATTTATGTTATTAAAAAGAAAAATAATAATTTTTAACTATTTTCAAAATTAATCAATAAGAAAATAATAAAATGTGTAAAAAAATTGTTTAACAATAAGTAGATAAGAATTAAAAAATTAATATTTTAATAAAAAATTTTGAGTTACATTGCCTATTTATGAAGTATGTTGTGTTATATTTGATTTTGTTCAAATTTTTCAATGTAACTTTGCAATAAACAATACTTATAAAAAGTGCTATAAATATTTTTTTATTTACAAAAATTCTATTAGAATTTATATTGATTTTAAAAGATTTTTATTTTAAAATTCATTTATGATATTAATATACAGTAAAAATTGAATTATCGAACTATTTTTAGTTAGAATAATATAATTATTAATTAGTTTTATGAAGAATTAATAAACGTATCTATTGTTTCATGCTATGAGTTATCAAAAAATAATTTACTAATTACATGTTAATAGGATAATATACAAATTATATCTTTTGAATTACAGGTATACATAGTGGTTTATCAATTGGGAAATAAATTTTATTTAATTTTATTGCTCTGTGTTCTTTTATTGTGTAGTTATTTGTATGTAAAAATTTTTTATTTACTGATATACATTGATACAAAATCTATGTGCAAAATAAATAAATTTAATCAATTTGTAGTATCATTAATTTAGATTAACCATTTATATTTTATTTATATAAATAATTGATAGTAATATCACGATGTTTTAGTTTATGCAGCCATTCCAGGCATGCCTGAACTTGGCATGGTCTGGATGAGTGACATGATGGTACATAATGACCCAACACAAGAACTGATGATAGATCCTCGACAAGCAGAAAGTCCATTTTATTCTCATGGACATCATTCCTTTGATGATATAAGAAATCATCAAATTCCACCAACTGCTATGGTGAGATACTTAACTCCACAATTTCATAATGAATGCTCAGAACCAGAGGAGCCTATGGAGGGTGTAGATGTTCAAGATATTCAACAAGTTAGTTTCTAATAATGTTTTTATACGCTTTTAAAATGATACAATATATAAATAATAATACTATATTAAATTTAATATTACTAATAAGCTACTTTTTATTTTAGGAGTATGACCAAGCGGATGGTCAAGAAATGAATGAATATCTTGGTCTTGAAGATTATATGGTAGATGAAGAAAAAGAACAAGTAGTAAATAATGCAGCTACACAAACTCAAGATGTTCGCAATCGTAAAATTAAGCCTATCAAGCATCCAGGCCTAGTTTTAAAAACACCAATAGCTTATCAACCTCATACAGACTTAAATTTTATACCAATTCGTAAAGATGGCATAGGTAAGTTTTGTATATTGCATTTAATTTTTTAATAGTTTTAAAAATTATTATTTAATTATAATTATAATAATAAAATATTGATAAAATAAAAAACAATATACTAAAATCAATAATAAAAGTAAGAAAAATATGATTACAAAATTACAATTAAAATATTTACAGCTGTCTGTGAGAAATGTGGAGCTATTGGTGTAAAACATGCATTTTATACAAAAGAACGTCGATTCTGTAGTCGTGCTTGTGCTCGATCCTCAGAACATACTGCACCTCATGCAGATTCTACTTATAGTCCAACTCATTCTGCAGAACAAAATACAACAGACGTTAATTTATCAAATGATGTTAAACCATTACATAAGGTTAGAAATTCAAATCTAACTTACTGTTTACAATTTTTCAAAGTGATATATTAAGTAAATATTATTGAACATAAATTTAATAATTTGTTTTTTTTATTAGTAAATTTTATTAATTTAAATATAACTTAATTTTATAATTTATTTACATTTGATTTTATTTATTACAAATAATTATAAATTCATTTAATCAATTAAAAATTAAATAAATAATAATTTTAATATTTTCTTGTTATATTTGTTCTGTAGATACCAATAAAAGAGGAAGTTCTTCCACCTAAAGAACATATATTAAAAGAAAAAATAAAAGTGTTGCCAGCTGAGCCAGTAATGCCAGAAGAATTACCAGTAAGAAGAAAACGAACGGCAGAAATGGCTGGATCGTATGATTGGACTCCTCAATTGAAAACACCTGGTTTTTGTGCAGCTCCTGTTTCTTGTTTTAAACATGTTAGTGTTTTTTTTTTTTTTTTTTTTTTTTTTTTTTTTTTTTTTTTTTTTTCATTAATTACACTTTTGTACAATTTATTTTTGCATAAAACAATATTAAATTAATTTTTATATATACGAATAATTTTTTCTAGAATAAATTGATGAGTTTTTTTTATTTTTAGGCACCAATATCAGAAATTTGGGATAATATATCAATTGGCATGAAAGTAGAAGTGGAAAACACTGATTGCGACGAAGTATGTGAAGCATTTCCCGATTCATTTTGGGTAGCAACAGTGCTTCGAATTTCTGGTTATAGAGCTCTTCTAAGATACGAAGGTTTTGGTCATAGTGTTGAAAAAGATTTTTGGGTCTCTTTATGTTCAAATGATATTCACCCAGTTGGTTGGTGTGCCACAATTGGAAAACCTCTCATTCCACCTAATAGTGAGTTTATTAGTAATTAATAAAAAAAAAATTACTTTTTATCACAATTTATATTATGTTTCAATCCAGCTTATTGAATTTAAGTAAATTATAATTAAAAATTTATACAAACATTTATATTTTTAATATTTTGAAAACTAGAATTTCTGTTGAAGTAAATAAATTTAGATTTTTTTAAATTAAGTTCAACAATGAACTAATTGCAAAAAATACGATCTGAATTTTTTTCTATAAATATTTTATTAAAATAAAATTTGTGATCTTTTATTATTATTTTTGCAGCAATCGCTAATAAGTATAAAGACTGGAAAGATTTTCTAATGCGCCGATTAACGGGAGCTCGGACTCTCCCAACTAACTTTTATAGCAAAGTAAATGACAGTATGAAATCTCGTTTTCGTTGCGGTTTGCATCTTGAAGTTGTTGACAAAAATCGCATATCTCAAGTTAAAGTTGCTACTATTCAAAAAATAGTTGGTAAACGGTTGCATGTTCGTTACTACGATTCACCACCGGAGGATAATGGCTTCTGGTGTCACGAGGATTCGCCTCTCATTCATCCTGTTGGTTGGGCTAAACGTGTTGGACAAGCTTTAGATGCGTATTCGGAGTATCTGCAACGTGTTGAATCTGGAAGATTGAGGTAATTTTTTTCTCAATTTAAACAGCCAGTTGTGTTTTTAAAAATTTAGTGAAAGTAACTGGTTAATGCTGAGTTATTGTAAAAATATAAAAATATTATCAAAATAATTTTAATAGTATCGATTATTTAATTATTCAGTAAAGTGTGATTATTTGAAATTATTTAATGTTTTTCTACTTATAAAAGTAAAGTTTAAAGGAAAAGTAAATTTATATAAATCATAAAAAATCACTTAAAATCTTTAACCTAATTTAACATTTTATTATTTTAAGCGAGGACGATGCAACAAATGAGCTTTTCCACATGCCAAAAAATCATTTAGCACATTATGGATATACATTCCGCGAAGGCATGAAAATTGAAGCAATTGATCCTTTAAATTTATCGGCTATATGTGCAGCTACAGTTATGCAAGTTTTAAAGGAAGGTTACATTATGATACGAATTGACAGTTACGACGAGGATGCGAGTGGATCCGATTGGTTTTGTTACCATTCATGTTCACCGTGCATTTTTCCAGTTGGGTTTTGTGCGCAACATGGTTTACCTCTTACGCCACCTAAGGGTTATGATCCAACGACTTTCACATGGGACTCTTATTTGGATGAAACCAACACAATACCAGCCCCAACGGAACTTTTTAATCGAGTAAGTATTTACTGATACAACAAATTTAAATACTAATAATACAATAATGTATATTGAAAACTTGGAAATATTTTACTATTAAATCTAAATTGATATTAAATTATTTTAAAGGAAATTCCTCAACATGGTTTTATTGAAGGAATGAGGCTAGAAGCTGCAGATTTAATGGATCCTAGATTAGTGTGTGTAGCTACAATTACAAGGGTTATCGGTAGATTGTTGAGGGTACATTTTGATGGTTGGGAGGATGAATATGACCAATGGTTAGACTGTCAAAGTCCTGATATATACCCTGTTGGTTGGTGTGATTTGGTTGATCACAAATTAGAAGGACCTCGAGCACTCACAAAAAATACTAGTCCTACTGGTAAATAAGAGCATACATCAATTTAATTTACTCATAATACATAAAATTCTTTAAATTTTCTTTTAATCTTTATATTTAATTTTCTTAAAATTAAAAACTCATAACTATGTAGAAAAAATTTCTTATTAAAAAAGGTATTAAAAAATAATTTGCAATTCTTACGTACAAAATAGTGTAAAATTATATATTATTCATTTATAATACAAAATTTATAGTTTCAATTTTATTATAGTAGATTTTCGATAGTAATAATATATTAAAGATTTTATTTTTACAGTGAAATCACCAAGAGGCCTTAAACGTAAAGGTAAAAGAAAAATAAAGAAAGCAGGTAATAGACCTCACACCAAAAATCTACAACTTCGTCATACTGAACAACAACAAAGGCCAACACGAGAAAAAGAAGAGCGTGATCATTATGAAAAACAGTTAGGCCCTGCCCAAGGTACGAAAATTGAACGCGATCGAGGTGACTTAGAAAGCAGTATACCCGAGCAGGCAGCAGCGAGAGAGCCAGAACCAGCACAAGAACCCGCTGGGCCGGATCAAACACTACCTAGTCCAACAAGTGGACAAGGTCAATCTACAACTGGTGAAACACAAAACGACTTACAGAGTCCTCCATTACCTAAGGAGAGAACCGCTACTTCCTACATAAACGTAAACATACTATCTTACATAAACTTAAATATATGTCTATAAGAAACAAAAAGGACCTTTCATGGAACTAAATGAAAAATTAATTTTTAAAATTTTATTTATTTAAGATGCGAGGGTATAGAAACAAAGGTATATAAACATTTTCCACTTTGCCATTTTTATTAAAAATAATAAAAGTCTGTATCTCCAGAGATGCACATTTATTATTAAAGTTTTATTTTACTATTTAGTAGGCTATTAATGGATGAAAATATAAACTGAGTTTTAACCAAATTCATATTGAAGTTTCGAAATTACTACAACAAGAAATTTGAAGGTTGCTATATTTGTTTCATAAAGATAGTCACCTTTGTTTTTGTAGCTCTCATTCAGTCAATTAAAAATTGAATGAATAACGCATTTTTATTTATATAAATTTAATTATTTTTAGAATTTTTTGTTATTTGATGCAAGATTTTTTAAGTAATGACTTATGATATCTGAATTTTTATTTAATGCTTTAGTCGGTTAAAAAACTTTGAACCTCTTCCAGAGTCCGAACGTACAAATTATATGAATATTTTAACATATTGTTTGTTTTAAAATTATTTTCAGTTTTTTAAAAATATTTAGCTTTTAACTAATAATAATGAGTATTAAATATTAAATACAAAAAAAATATGACTACATAGCAACATTTTGAAATATTTTGTATGGTTAATTTTTATTTTTTAAAATGTTTGTTATTATTATCATTTAAGTTTAGGCTATTATATTTTTAGTAAAATATTGTTTATTAATTATTATATTTTTAGAAAAATTAATAAATGTATTGATTTAAATAATTTAATTATCAAGTAAAAAATAAGAAAAGAATTATTTTAATGTATTTATTATAGGTGACAGCTGCAAGTGGTAAATACATTCCGAGGTTAGCGGATGGACTACAAAAAAATTCTGAATTTGGTGAATTAGTGCCCGCCGAATGGAATGTTTTTGATGTAGCGCAATTTTTACGTGTTAACGATTGCGCGACGTATTGCGATAATTTTAGTAAGCGAAAAATTGACGGTAAGGCATTATTAGCTCTTACAAAAGATCAAATAATCGACCTTACCGGCTTTAAAGTTGGTCCATCATTGAAGATTTTCGATCTTATCCAACAACTGAAAATCAAAGTAAACCCTGCCCAAGAAAGGTTGAAATTAGGATTGAAGAAGATGTTATAACACAGCTAGTAGTATTTAGAGACTATTAGCCAATATTGCAAACCAAAATTAAATGAGATATTTATTTTCTTTCTGCTTTGAATGATATAAAAATTGTTATGTTAATAAGGCTTCTTTTTTCATTTATATTTGAATAATTATTTTCATGATAGTCTTAATTATGATTTATGAATATTTTAGTAATTATAAATTTCTATTTTTATTACAGATAATAATATGCAAATTTAAGTATAAAATTGTACTTTATATACAAATTTTAATAACAAAAATTATAACATAAGATTTATTTGAAATATCTATAATTTTTAACAAAGTGCCTATCACAAAATCTTAATATTAAATTTTATGAACATAAACTATCTTTTTTAATATAAAAAGCAGCAAAATTTTTAAATCACTCAAAATAAAAAAAATAATTTCTTGTTTAGTATTGGTATGCAGATCTGTTACAATATTTTATACAAGTTCCAAGAATACGTAGTATAATATGGATTTACAATTAAGGCTTGCAATTCTTTTTTTTTTTTTTTTTTTTTTTTTTTTTGAAATATTTATATGCGATATTCTAAGTATTGTCTAAAAATAAATTTAGAATAATATTTGAACAGGTAACAACTGCATTGTCAATTGATTGCTTAAATTTTATTCGAATGCATGAAAAAATTATCAAAAATAAAAAGGAAATTTTATTTCAACTTTATTAAACTCAAAAAAATTTTAATTTTTTAGAAGTGCAATATTTAATGATCGGATACATATAGCCATTTATAAGCAATTACTTGACAATCTGCATGTATTCTCATACATAGATATAAAGATGGATCTAAAATATTATTACATAGATTGATCGTATAATATAAGCTGAGCGATTATAAAAATACTTTCCTTATTTTTTTTATAATTTTTCTTATTTAATATGGCCATTATATGTAAATCCATATCTCAAATTCAATCAAATAATGTATGTACATGAAGCAGTTATGCAAATATAAAAACGTTTTTTTCCATCAGGCATTGAAATTATAAAAATTTAAATATGCGAAATACGAAAATATTTAGGAAAAATTTCGAGAATTTTATGAATAGCTAAGCGAATATAAATATTTAATAACTAACTATACTCTACGCGAATGCGTAGAAGAGAATTTTATGTACATCTAGCCTTAGAATAAGTGTAAATAATTGATTTAATGATAATGATTGTCTTTGAATACTGTAAATAATAATACCAATAGAGTTTTTGCAGCTACTTATTTGGATTTAGTAGGAATTATTAAATACATAGAATTAGGACTAACGGCTGATGAATTTCATGTAACATTCAATATGTTAATTTGAAGTTCTTTTATTACAAATTTAAAAATTACAAGTCAAGTTGAAAAAAAATATCGAACAGC
Source organism: Chalcis sispes (assembly GCA_949987625.1). Classification (NCBI taxonomy): domain Eukaryota; kingdom Metazoa; phylum Arthropoda; class Insecta; order Hymenoptera; family Chalcididae; genus Chalcis; species Chalcis sispes. Next base: position 49,322,065 of record OX465098.1, on the reverse strand, counting down.
TGATAATTTACTTTAACAAATATCTGTTGCTCATAGCAATAAAATTTTCTGAATAGTTGACTATTCTTTGTACACCAGTGACAAAATAATGTCAGCTGTTATCTTTCTTCTTTCCATAACATAAACTTCGAATTAGCAAAAAGCGTTTTTCGTTTAAAAGCTCACTATTTAGTTTATATCGTCATTTTTCTTATAAACAAAATGTATCTTATAAGTTTAAGACTATGCTCTTTTTCTGTAAATATAATGCGATAATGCTCTGAAATTCAAATCACTACTTTGTACAATATATCCATGCTTGACGCTACACAAAATAGAACACGAACTGTTGAGGGAGAAACGTCACTTTGAAATTAGAATTATTTATAAATTAATTAAATTTATAAGAAAAAAAAATTAAATTTTTTAAATTAAATTTAAATATAATTAAATAGGCTACTTTTTTCAATATTAACTTAAGTTATTCAAACTTTCATTTAAATGTTTATGATCTTACACTTAATCTAAGCTTTAAATCGTACATGTTCAATTAGCTTATCAATTTATTATTCGATAATCTTTATAAACATATCAGTGTAAGTTTACCCTTAAACATTTCATTTCTAGCTCAATTAGTTTCTAAGCGAACAAAGAGCTTTGCTGTGAAATTCACCAAAGAATCCAGAAATAAAATCTTCTTTATCAGATTGCTTCCTTGTAGTCCAATACTTTGAATTTCAGAGCAATCAACCTTGGCATAAGTCACTTTAAATAGTTATTGAGTTAACTCTTTATTATACGGAACATAGGAGTCAATACTGTAAAAAAAAAAAAAAAAAAAAAAATAATACAAGAATCTTAAATTGCGCTGCATTAAAAAGTTGAAGCTGTAGAAAACTTGTCGCGTGATTTAGCACACACTTATTACAGAAATATGTTAATCCAAAAGTAGTCTTTACTAAACTTTAATTTTTCAAATCGACTTTAATTTTAAAATCGCAAGTTTGAACAGAATATTTTTTCAATAAACGAAATGAAAAAACAATGATCTGTGCGATATTTTCTAATCTTTTATTTGGTAGACACAATCAATCTTTGCTCATGTAATCATTAATTTTTCACAATTACTTCACGAAAAAAAAAAAAAAAAAAAATGAAAAGTGAGAAAAGTGAGAAGTGAATAAGAGCAAAAGAAAAAGATAAATAGAATGATTGGATGAAAATAAATGTTTTGTACGCATAATGTAAAAAAGTTTGCAAATAATGAGGTCTTCTTATTGTTGCAGCCATAATCAAGTCTAGTTTTATCCCTTTTCCTGCTATATTTACTTTTAATATCCTTTGTGCATCTCTAAAAACAAACATTAACATAATTTTCCTAAATATTTTTTATTAAAAATATGGCCATATGTTAATTTAAATTGACTAATGTAATTTAAGTGCAAGAAAAAATTATTGCAATAAATCGTTATTTATTTAATTATATTTATTTTAATTTACTGTAGTATATAATTTATTGCGTAAGAATTTATACAATTTTTTAAACTAATTATTAATGTAGTCAAATAATTATTTTTATAATGGCATTATTTTTTGTTCAAACCTTTTCATTTTATAATAAAAATATATTTTAAAAAATTAATATTTATATGCATTTCCTTCAAAAATTAAACGACGCCGAGAAGAAAAATAATGGTGCAAAAAACTGGACCGACATAAATATGAATGACATTTCTTATGAAATGAAAACTTTTCAAAGCTCTATAACGAATTTAATAATGAAAAAAACAAACATAAAGTATACTCTCATTTAATTATTTGAAAATGATATCAGGAAATGTTTATATATATATATATATATATCATCGCGCAATATGGATGCGAATCCAGTCGACAGTCCTACGACAGCGGCCTTTGTGTAAATAAACTTAAGCACCACCGGTGTCTGGGCCCTAAAATAGCCAGTGGCGCGGACAAAAAGAAGCCGTGAAAAAGTGAGACGAACGTCGGTGTAGCAGCGGCGACAAGTGTATTATACGTACCTAAACTTGCCGCGTGCTAATACATCTAGTACATATATATCTCTCTTTTGCGTTACGTACACGTATAATGCACGAGTACGAGCGATTCTGCATGTATCACGACGTATTGCATTGAATTCCTCGTACGGTACATGTGTGCGCTGGTGCGAATGCGACGCAGTATTAAAGACGCGTTGTAAATTCGCGATGCGGAGTTGCGACCAGCCGTTTGTGACGCACATAGTGTATACATATACACACATTTGTGCGTATATTACGCGCAGTTTGTACGAGCTGATAGATGTATATAATAGATGTGCATCATCCGAGGGTCGCGGCGCTGCATCTGTAATATATATGTACCTGTATCATCGGGCGGTCTTTACGCTTGTTCGGTGCACTCGCTGATACGTTGATTTTCATGTGTTGATAATAAGAGTAACTTTTTTTTTTTACTTTTTAGTAAACCACGAATTATGAATACAGGTCTTACGACTGATCAATTATGTATTTTTTATGTAAATTTCACGCTAAATTTTATGAATTATCGCTAATAGATGTTCAAATGACTCCTGGTTTGGACGGAAAATATTAATCACGTTGAAAAGAAAATTGGTACTTATTATAGGTGCAATATAAAATTTGTTATAACACTTAATTCGGTGGTTGTAAAGCCATAACCTGTGTAAATACCCCTGTTATCTAAAACTATTGCTTTAGAAGTAGGTCTATGATTAGTTTTTGACAACTACAAAATGTTACAATATTTAAAAGAAGGAAGAAGAGTCGCACTGTTTGGCACGCATCAAATTAGAATCCAATTTTGATTTAGAATTGTACTTTTTAATTTGCTAATACGAACGAAATGAAAATTAAAGTGTATTTTATGCACATAAGAAGTTAACAATTTACCAGAATAAGAAGAAGTATATTTTTTTACATTTAACTATTAAAATATATGTACATAATAAATTTAATTTCCTTATATTGGAAAAAATGTATAAACTTATTTAATTAAATTTTTTGTGGTAATTTAATCTTAATTTATGCCTTTTATCATTAGAAATCAATCTGTTATTTAAGGAAAATTGCTACTCTCAGTTTACCTCAAACTATTCATTAGCTGCTAAAATTATTCTTTGTAAAATATAGAATTATTTCTTATAGTTCTTGAAGTTCACGAAGGCGTAGCGAATTATATCACGAAATACATCATTGCAGAAGTACCCTGAAGGTAGAGAAAGAGAGAACAAGTGCACCCATGCACGCCAAAAAGAAGCGCGCAGACATAGCAAAAGAGAAGCGAAGTATATCTGTTGAGATTCTCTACGGAAAAGGGCAGGCGGTGAAGTTGTACCTGTACACACACGCGCGCGCGCAAACACACGTGTACATGTTGTGTGCAATAACCGAGAATCTCTCTCACTGTCTTTCTGTCGTAGTTGAAAGAGAGCGCAAAAGCGAGAAAGAAAGTAAAAGAGAAGGGAAAAGGGAGCAAGGGGGATGAAGTAGCCTGGCGCATTCTATGGGCGGGGCTTCTGGCTATACCAGCTGGCAGATGTTTCCCGCGCGGCGCGTACGCCGAGGCTGCCGGTATATATACATATATATACACGCGTACGGCATTCCATTGGCGTAAAACTACGCGACGGCAAACTAGTCCCCTCGTATTCTACCTTCCTCTCTCTCTCGCACTCTTACTCAGGCGCGATATGCACGCCGTGAGCGCGTCACACCAGCTGAAACTATGTCGATATCGCTCTGTGCACATGTATACACGGATATTATAAATGTATTTTATCTTGTTTTACCTTATAACTCTTTTAACCAATTTTCTTCTTTAATTTTAACGCAACATTCGATTGACTTGGTAATTTTATAACTTTGATTAAAATTATCTAGTGCGGTCTTTATGCAGAAAGAAAGGTGGAAGGTAAAAAAGAAAGAAGACGAGAATCTGGTCTTGTCGGTGGTGAGTCACGTGATTCCATTGCACGTATCTATGTGTGCTCACGCGAAGAAAACGGACTGCTGCTTTTTGCGCGTGTGTATATACGAGTTCAGACGACGACGGCGAGAAGAGAGAGACATATAGAGTCAGACAGATAACAGAGAGAGAGAGAGAGAGAGAGACAGACATATAGATAGAGAAAGAAATTGAACTTGTATTCGATAATACGTATAATGTCTGCACGATGGCGCTACGAGCATCAAACGATGCGAGCATCCACTACACTGAAAGAAGGGAGCGTACTAATTGGCCCACGAAATCCGGCTGAGCAGTGCCGTGGTATCGAGGCCCAAGATCCCTACGCCCGTAAACGTTACCCGGCTGTTCGAACGGTCCGGTTACGCACTCGCACACGCAAACACACAACAAACTGCGTCGCCGCCGGATGATCGGCCAACATAAGCTGGCTGCTACCGCTTATTCGGGACGGCAAAGAAACGTCGCTCTAGTGACGTCAGATTTTGCGTAATTTCCACGAGCCGTACACTATACTATCCCCTTCTGGCGCGGTTTTACGCGCTCATTGTATCGACCTGTTTTACCGACTTCACCACGTTTTTCCGCAAAATGTAAATAATATTGTTTATTACCTCGGTTTTCCCGGCCCTGTTTACTTACGCTCCGAAAGCTGATTTAACTTTTTTGTACGAATAAAAATTTATGTCCTTGCAATGCGCAATGTACTTGTATTACATAACTTTCCATAGAATAAATATAAACTTAATTTATTATTTTTATATTAAAAATTATTGTTCATGATTTTTTATTCTTATACGTATAATGAGATACTATTATTTAATTATAATAAAGTTAAACTATTTAACTATTTAAGTTAACTATTATTTAATTATAATTAAGTAAACTTCATTATTAAATATAATTTAAAATTTTTTTTACATGTACTGTAAATAGCAATTATTAATTAAAAAAAATTTATTTTATAATACATATTTAAATGTTAAAAGGCAATATTAAAATTGTTTAAACAATATCCAACTATTAAAACACTATAGATAACAACCTCCTATAAATAAAATCAATAATTATAAAGTTAAGTATTCATAAATGTAACGAAACAAAGGGTGAAAAAAAAATTTTTTAACAATGGGTTTTATTAACTTTTTAATAACACGCAGGTTAAGGTGTATATATTTGAGACCATTCATGTTTAAGTATTTTTATGTTTTATGAGCGTGAATTTAAAAATGTCTAATTACATTTTTATGATCTGTGATAAATAAAAATAACAATATTTTTATTGAATTTTTACTTTTTTTTTAATCTAAGCAAACATATTTTTTTCGAAAATTTAATGTTCCGAAATTCATCGAGTAAATATAATATTTTCGATACACGCGGTACATCTACTGCAGCATATCACCGGCAGTGTGCGAAAATCCACGTTGTTGGTCCCCGTATTCGGGGGCGCGCGTGAAACGTGTTTTATCCTTTTTCTTTTTTCTTCTTTCTCCTCGACGTCATTTCGCGTAGGTATACCGCTCTATAGATATTGCAGCAGTCAGCCGGGTGAAAGAAAGAGCGAGCGCGAGAGAGAGAGAGAGAATGGGTCTTAACGCGGTATGCGCGCGCATCTGCGTCATTCTCCGTCTTTTTCTTATTCGCGAATGGCGGTAGCGGCGGCAGCGGCGCGGCCGGCGGTACCTGCGTTTCTCACAGTCCATCAGTCAGTCAGCCAGCTACGCTCGTACGCGCGCGTGCGTGTGAGCTTGTACTACTACTATATACTACATCGCCTATACTTCATCTCTCTCGTGTATGATATATTAATGTGTTAAAGTCATCGATAAAACAAAAAGTACGTCGCGATCTTTTATCCGCGCGTGTACCTGTGCGTGGTGTGTGCTGCGTCAGAGTGCGTGTGTGTGTTCGCCTGTGACGACGTGCATATATATTATATATATATGTATGTACATATACATCTGTACAGAGATTCACATAGACATCGCCGGCGTGTCATCTGAGTGCTCCATATATGTGTAAGAGTATATAAAGTGAATAGGTGCCGCAGTTCAGTGAGAGGGAAACGACGAAGAAGAACTAGTCGCGCTCAACCACCTTGGTGAGGAAGTGCGCCGGAGTCGCAGCGGCAGCAGCGAAGACAATATCGTAGATAAACTCAAATTTTCGAAGCTCTGACTTTTGGGCACCCGTGTGCTGTGCAAGTCTAGATTCGCTACGAGAAGAGAGGCGGTGCCGCGCCGCGCGTGTACACCGCGCACACAAGACATCGCCATCCGCGCCTCGTGTGTATGCGCGTTCACAATCGGCGGTTGTGCTTTCTCTCTTTCTCTGTATCTTCTCGGTGTGCGTGCGCGTTTCATATAGCGGGCCGATCGTCGCCGACGACATGGTGCGCGTGTCAGTCATGCCTCGGAGGAACGACCGCCGAGTTTTCGCGTTGGCCCGCGGCTGCTTGAGCCGGTGAAAAAGGAAATAATAATAATACGATAATTTGTCGTGCGACGATAATCGACCACCAACCATAACCTCAACTACAAGTTTCCATAGTCTCTGTTTTTTAGTTTATGTACGTATGTGTTCGGGCGCACGCGCGAGTTAAGAATATCCAAGTGTGTGGTGTTTCCTTTCCCCCCGCTAAGGTTGTGATCCAAGAGAGGTGTAAAAGAAAAGGAAGAAAGTGACGATCTCGACAAGGGAAAGAGGGTACGAGTGTGGTGTAGACACAGCAAGGAATTATTCAGGACGAGTGATATTCAAATAGAAAAAAGGAAGAGGAAGAGGAAGAAAGCAACGTGCACGCACTCCAGGTAGAGTGGAGAAAAAAAATATATATATATCCATATTTTCGACGAGGGGCACCAGCGGCGCCTCGCGAAATCAACGGCCCTGCGACCGGCGGCGGGGTGATACCAGTTCCCGGAGTTTGCGCCCGCGTATGTGTGTGTACGTCTACACATTCTCACTCTTTCTCTCTCGCTTTATTCTATATACAATACACTTGTAGTAGCGTCGACGTCGTCGTCATCGTCGTCGTCGTGGGGGCCCTCAGCTGTTTCCCGCCAAAGCAACGACTGGCCAGCAGATCGCGCAATTACAAAACGCTTCTCCGGGTGTGCACACACATAGACATCGGATAGATACCAGCCTTGGATCGCATCAGAGCTCGCAATCGTACACGAATAAAGCCTATCCGCAAGTCGTCTCGTATAGGTTTGTGCGTGCGTAAATCGCGCGCTCGCGCGTATTCTCGAGTTACCTTCTTACTACCAGCTTGAATTTGGTGATTTTTGTGACGCGTTGTTATACACTTGTGACAATAGTGAGGATAGTACGTAATATAAAAGAATAATAAAAAACAGTGAATAGTTTATTGTTTATCGGTTTATCAATCGAGTGGTTTTTCGTAAGGGGAAGAAGTAAACGCGGTGTTTATTTTCGTCTCGCGCGTCGGTGGCGCGCGGGATCGCGCGTCTAATCTCCATATTCTCCGTCCGTTTAAAAAAAAAAAAAAAAAAAAAAAACAAAATAAGAGTATCCACTAGTAAGGAGCCGGGGATAAGAGTGTCGTCATCTTAACCGCATGGTGGTTAATTATCGAGTTCGTGAAAAAGAAATTATCAAATTGAATCGCGTAACAGCGATAGAGGACACGGGAGATAGTAGTGGTAGTGGTGTTAATCGTAGTGGTGTGGTAGTAGTTTATACGGGAAAACGGCGCGATCACGGGATTATGTCAGTGTTTGCCAACAGCGACCTGCTTGAGGAAATCGTCGAGACGACCGAGGAGCAGGAGGCGGACCTCTGCAGGTGAGCATTTTTTTAATTTTTTTCTTTATTTTTTCTTCTATCGACGACGTGTTCGAAAACTAGTGAAACGTTCTTTTGTTGACGAAATAATTAATTTTCATCAAGTGATTCGTATCTTTGAATTTGAATTAAAAAATAAAATCTCAAGTCAAAAATATTTATTGTTACGTATTCGATAATATTGACGCATAATGACGTAAAAAAAAGTGTAGCCATGTTAAAAATAACTGCATAGATTCAATTCAATGCGATAAAATGTATAACCAGTTTGTTGCATAAAAATGTTTCAGAAATAGAAACATTAATTAAAATTATGGTATACTTTTGTAATTGTTTAGTTTTTTTTATTTATTTATTTATTTATCTATTTATTTATTTATTTATTTATTTATTTATTATTTTTTTTTTTTTCTATAAAGCTAGTGAGTCAACATAATTTTAAACTATGTCAATAATAATAGAAAATATAAAAACATTTTTTTTTTCAAGTCAAGGTTAATTTACGTATTCATTTGTTTATCTATATACATGGCATTTTCTGCATTAGATTGCGACGCAATATATTCGGGACGTAACGTGACGCAAGACGAGGTCAAAAAATTCATTGAAACACACTTTCTTTCAAACATTTTTTTTAACAGCTATTTTAATAGTTTATATAAAAAATAAACGACTGCACGCAAATTTTGTTTTATTTATCGAACGTTTGAAAAACTCGACGCAGATACGACGATCAACTGTATAGAAAGTCTCGTAAGAAACGATTGTGGACAGTTTGTTCGTCGGTCAAAAGCACGTGTGTAACACGATGATGACATATTTATTCGTTTTTCAAGCTTTCTGAGAGCTGCGCAGTGTTCAACTTTCTTTCGACGAAAACTAAAGAGCCGGCCGGTGCGATTACTGCTACAATATTGTCTTGTATGTGTATGTATAAACTCGTAAGAAAGAAAAACGCGCGCGCGCACACATGTAATTTTTAGCACGCCGAGGAAGATATTCAAAACGTCAACATGGACCCCGGCGTGCATGTTATATGATATTTTAGATATATTAAACTTTTATAAAACTATTGGTCGATACAATTTTTGTTATCATATAAAATACTGGAAATCGATATATTTGATTTTAGTAGGATAAATTAGTAAGAGATAATTGACAAAGTGACGAAAAAAAGAGAAACATTGTACGTCACTTTTACATATATACTCTCACAATAATGATAATAATAATAATAATAATAATAATAATAATAATAATAATATTTATTACATACATAAAAGATATTGATTTTTATTATAAAAATAAAAATATGAATAATAAGGGAAATCTTTAATATTTTAAAAATATCTACTACGATATACATTGTTTATCGCTATGTTTTAATCATTCATTTACATAAATTTTTTTTATATAAAAATTTTATACCACATAAAATTTAAATATATACATATTTTATCCACATAACAACCATATATTCAATAAAATGTAAATTTCAAACCGAACAATTTAAAAAAACCAGTGTCGTCGAACTTGTTTCGGAGAAACTCGTTCTCGGAATCACTGTCGCGCTTTCATTTTTTCTTCGACACACTCTCTTTCTCTCTCGTATCTGTTTTTCTTCTTTTTCAAAATCGAAGGTTACACGATTTACCGCGAAATTATTGTTTTCCATTTGACGAGGAGAAACGTTGGTGTACATAAGAGTGAAAAAGAGCGGCGGAGGAGGGGGGATTAGTGAGAGAAAGAGAAAGATAGAGACTCGCCACGCGAGAAAACTCTTCGCTCAGCTGTTTCGTTATACCGGCAGCGTCGCCGGCCGGCTGGTGATCAAGGACAAAGCCGCGATTACGGACGAACTCGTGGTGTGTAAGCACCGCGCGTATACGTGTGCCTTCGCGCGCGTATGTGTGTGCATATGTACGTTCGTCCGTTTTCGTGCGCGCTTCGTTATTCTCCGTATCTTTCTCACTCGTTTCTCGACGATTCGACTCGCGCTCGCGCGCCGCGGGACATAAATTTTTGTACGAGCCGTCGTAGGAGAGAGAATATCTCGAGTTGAGTTATTTGTCTAGATGCGTGCGTGCAATTGTGGTTTATATATTTATACAATAAAAAGTTTTTTTGAAAAAAAGAAAAAGAGCGCCCATGCGTTTTATGATTTGAGAAAAGGCTTTTCATTTATACGACGAAATATAAAGTTGTTGTTGGCTAGTTTCGATACGGTCGTTGCGATTTGCTTTATGTCGCAACGAGTGCGCGGTTATTGTGCAACACAAATTTTTTCGATATTTCATTCGGAGCTATTTTAATTTTACGCTTTTATCTTAAAACGAATCGTTTCTTAATGCTTTGTCATCACAATTTTTAGTGCTTTTTCCAATTGTTACTTCTAATTTTACACGAATCTCGAGTTTATATGAATTTTATTTATCTATTGTATAACTGGTGACATAATTTAAAGAAAAATAATTTTATTTTTTATTCGTACGTAAATATAATATTAATGAAATATATAATTGAATGATTACATAAATATTTGACGTACATTATGAGTGCCTCTTCGTCTTGATTAAAAATAGATAAGGACAACGCTGTTTAAATACACTTATCAGTTTATTCTATAATATACGTATTTACGATTATCATTTCATATGTTTACGGAATTCGGTAATAATTTTTTTTAAATCAAATTACAAAGCATTACAATAACTTTGAAAATTTGCATCTATGGAATGCAATAAAAAATTTTTTTATAAATGATTATTTATATTTTCAATGACGAAAAATGTCGAACTTACGTTTCTATACTCGCATTCTAAAGATAAAATTTGAAAAAATTATTATATCGATAAAAAAGTTAATAAATTTTAGAAATACATCTTATGCAATAATTTTTGTAGCCTCGAAAAATAGTTTTTTTTACTTTAATAATTTATTCTCTCAAAAGGACTAAAAAAAAAAATTAATTTCGAATTCATCAAGCGAATATTTTTTCGCACACGCGCTATACAATCGAAAATTCTTGCTAACTTCCGTTACTCTCTATCTCTATCTATCTTTCTCTTTCTTTTTCTCTATCTATCTTTCTCTTTCTTTCTCTCTCTCTCTCTATCTATCTATCTATCTTTTTCTTTCTTTCTCTCTTTCTCTCTCTCTCACTGTCTCTCTCTCTCTCTACATTTTAATTTTTCGTTATCGTATATCGCCGAATTTTATATCGCCGAACTCGAATCTACATCCGAAAATACACGTGTCCACGATTCATCCGTTCTACAACACGCTAATGAGACACAAAGAGAAGCGGAAGATTATTTTCGTCAGGCGGCAAACTTTGCGATTCTCCCTTATCGCGGACGAAAAAAAATAAAAAACGAGATATACATATACGTCGCGCGCGTACTAAGCGTGCCGTCGGCTATTTTGGAACAACGCCGGCATAAGCCTCGGGCTGTGCTTGCCGTCGGGACGCACTGCGCGCGTGCGTATAATGATGCGATGCTTATTACATTCTGTAATTTTTCTTTTTTCTCTCTCTCTACCTTTTTTTTTTTCGCTACAATGACGAGGTGTTGGTGGTGATACGATAGGATGCTTTTCAATTGTTGTGTAGGATTTACGCTTTTTTATTTTTGTATTTCCAATCCGTGAGTGATATATCGTTTTTAATTAAGGATAAAACTTTGTAGGTTTTGCGTATACTTACGATCAATTAATTTTTTTTTTTTTTTTTTTAAATTATTAGAAATATTTAATAGTTTGCTTATAATAAATTTCACATAAATTTTTCATGCTTCAGAGTTTTTTTCTCTTCTTTATAGCATTAAGAATTTTTTTATTTTTAGACATAAAATCAAAATCTTGTAACTATAAACATTATTGTTTTCAATTTAACATATAATGGATACACATAAAAGATGATTTAAAATATAAATATTAATATTGCAAATATGTAAATGAGCTTTAAGCATTTGTATATTACTAAAACATTTTTCTTTAACATTTCTGTATTTTAATAAGATTATAGAATATTTAAATAATAAAATTGAAAATAAACAGTTTAAGATATAAATTTAAATAAAAGAGAAATGTAAAATGTACTTTTTTACGTATTGTATGAAAAACTCATAATCCATGTCAAAGTTGAGCAGTCAGTGACTACGTTGATTGCAAAAAAAAGATTGACGTAATTTAGGAAACATTTTCTACCGGACATACCAATCGAGAAGTTGTCTTTCCTCGTCAATTCTTTTTTACCCCATTCTTTTCCTTCTTTTTTTTTTACACACTTCGTCGTTGCAACAAAATGGTGTACAGTTGAAAAAAGAAAATAAAATGTAAAAAAGACGCGAAAGAGAGAATCGTTCTGTGCAACCGTTATTTTAGAACACATACGATCAGTCGTCGCCGTCCCGAAACTTTCACGCTCTCTTTATTCGTGCTTCTGTTTCTTATCCATTTTCCTTCGCTTTTCGTTTTTTGCACGCGAGTATGTGTGTGCAATGCGCACCGTTCTCGTTCCTCTCTCTCTCTCTCTCTCTCTCTCTCTCTCTCTCTCTCTCTCTCTCTCTCTCTCTCTCTCTCTTGTGGCGCCACTCACGGCATTCTTGGCTTTGTCATACAGACCGCACGAGGTTTGAATTTAATCACTTACCAAAACGTACGCTCGTCTAAATTCAAATTTCTTTGCATCGAACGTTTCTTTGTTATTAACCCACAATTTTTTCGCTCTTTTTCTTTCGTTAATTACGAGTGTTTTCAGAATTTTGCCGTAATTTATCATCAATTTTTCGCAGAAAAAGAGAAGTCGTTTATTTTTTATCTCATTGACCGTGTATTTAAACAAATGCATTAAATATTCAAGCGACAGTAGAGACTACAAAACATACGATTGAACTTTAAAAATTTCTTATTTCGATTTGCACAACAAATAATTAAAAAGTTAACGGTCAGATTTTTTAAAAAATAAACTTATTTCAAATTCACGCACTCGTAACCAAAATATATTTCAAAACGATGAGAGGTTATCCTAACAACAAAATATAAAAATGCTTGTGTGTTTGTCGATGTTGTCCATTACGACTTCGTCGGGCTGCTGGGCGATTTCGCGTGACGTAAATCTGCTATCGTCTCTGGCCGCATATAAATCCAGAATCGTCTCGTGATCGTCGCGCGTCCGCGTGTATGTGTACATGTATACACGCTTGACTTTCGTCGAACAGCTGGAGATAAAGATATCTGGGGGATTTCCGAGCGGAATAAATGTACGAGCTATGAATAGAACGGCGCAAAAATTGTAACGTTTCGTTGTATATAACTGAGTCAATCGCGACTCGCTTGAATTTTTATAAAATACAGAATTCGCTGCGTATATACAAGCAACTGCGTGTGTACATACACATTTGATCTTGCATAATGCTTCTCATTTCATGCGTTCGAAGAGAGGAAATGTCGCTCGGACATATTTATATATTTTTTTTTCCTCTATTTACTTGCGTTGCAATGTTAGAATGCCCAGAGATTTGTCAAGGATTTTGAAGTTGTATATTTTGTAAGGAATGCTAATAGATCAGGAATTTAAAGAAAAAAAAAGTTATTTAAAAATAGCGCTTAATTTCAAAACAATTATAAATATTCTGACTTTAGAAAAAGCTCCGTGCGGGCGCTTAATTTTCTACGAAGCATAAAACGCGGAAGACGTTTATATTTGTGATGTCATCTACATCATGAGGCTAAAAATGACAAACTAGGGACGCAAATTCTTTCAAGTCGCACGATAGCGATCGTTCAAATATTTACAAACACAAGCAGTCGTCTTTCGCCCAGGACGCTTGCTTATATATGTATATATTAAAAGTATACTCGAATCGCTGTTTTCACGGAAATCGATCTTTGTTCGACGGCGGCTTCTCCGCTTTGATTTTTATTTCTCTATATATCCCCGTTATATCGTTGCCTTTCATCACGAGAGGCGATTTCTTTGATTTGCTCTCCAATATATGGAAGTTCGAAAAGTTGAGTATATCTTATTAAAGGAGCGATTCTTAGCTTTCTCCTTCTCTTTGGATAATAATCGCTGAGTTTGGACAATAAGGCGATTTATCGGCTTTTGCTTCCCTTCCCCCCTCTCCCCTTCTAACACTCTAAAGTACCTCTTCTCTCCCGTTCTTTCTCTCACTGTCTTCCTATACCTCTTTCTATAAACTTGGTTACAAATTAAATTCTCTCTGAAAAGACGAAAACGAAGTATTGTCTCTCTTCTCTTTATCTTTCTCTCTTATTCTCTTTCTGCAATAATCCGCGTGATAATTAGAAAATGGGTAATCGAGCTGGTGATAAATTTTTTGATTCACGTATTATATTAATTTTATCGGAAATCATTTTCAAGGATTGAGAATTTTTATCAGTTCATTGTGTTTACGTATAGCATTATAATTATAACATATTTATATTATACATTTTTTTAACAATATTTCTTTCAAAATTAATACCGATGAAAATCGTATTAAATTTTTATTTTTAAATTTAAAGAGCTTTAAATTTAAATAGCTATATTAATAATACCATAACTATTCTAAAAATTTGCGCTAACAATTTTTATTGAGTCACAAAATTGTGTACTAATGCGTCGCCAATTTAAATTTCTCTCTTAAAATTAAAATATCTTTCGTAAAATAGTAGAAACTTTATTTATTTATTTTTTAATTCATTTTATAATATATCGCTTAATTTAAAAAATATTTCAATTTAACGTCACAAAATAAATTATCCTTCATTTTCTCTTCATTTTTTTTCTTTCTTTCGTGTTTTTAATTCTCTTTCTCACTCGTTTCATCTTTCTGTTTTTTTTTTTTTTTTTTTTTTTTTTTTTTTTTTATTTGAACCGCATTAGCAATGCTAATTCGCTTGACTATATGACTAGTAATATAGACAGAGAAAACTGTAGTTTTGATAATTTGAATAAAAGCGTCAATTAACGTGCCAAAAATATCGCGTGCAAACTGCATACCACCGTTGTATTTTCAAAGAACGTTATATGAAAGTCAATATTATTTTATGAATATGGAAGAAAAAATTGACTGAAAACGATAAATACACGACTGTTAAGAAACAGAAATAATTATTCTTTCTTTGCAAAATAAAATTATGTTTTATGAGTGTGACCAATATTTTATTGATACGCAAGATCGTTTATGTTTGTGCTTTCACAGAGAGAAGAAATTTAATTAAACCGTATTTATGTAGTCATTAAATTATCCTTTTCTACATATTCATTAAATATCCATAGTAAAATTCACTTGCCTGATAAAATATTGTTTTTAACGAACGCGATATTAACGCACGCCGCATATAAAAGCACTAGTAGTTACAAGAAATTTCACCACGCAAACGTTTTAACGGGAGGTAATATTAATCATCGTTTTCTTAACTTCCACACGGTAGCATTTTGCAGGTTCTCTTTGACCGCTGAAAGCGAGAAAACACTTCGCTTTTTCTCTCATTCAATTCTTCAGCCCTCTCCCTTTCATACGTACACATATACGAACTGCAGGAGCAGCGAGCGAGAGCACAAGAGGAACCACCAAACTGTGGCCACTGCTGCCTGCTGCTTTTCTCCTTTGTAGTTGCTTCTTATTCTCTTTGTCTTTCTCTCTATATTCAGAAAACACGATGAAAAGCAGAAGAGTGAGCGAGAAAGGGAGAAGCTCTTAGGGGCTACGCTTTCGAGTGTCTATCCTACGTATATTTATGCTGCGGCACTTTCCAAAAGCAAGCGCGCGCGCGCGCGCGCGCGTGTGTGTGTGTGTGTGTGTGTGTGTGGTGTGCGCGTGTGAGAGAGAGAGAAAGAGAGAGATGGAGAGAGAGAGAGAGAGAGAGAGAGAGAGAGAGAGAGAGAGAGAGAGAGAGAGAGAGAGAGAGAGAGAGAGAGAGAGAGAGAGAGAGAGAGAGAGAGAGAGAGAGAGAGAGAGAGATGGAGAGAAAGAGGGCGAAAAATAAAGAAGAGGGAGTAATGGGTGGTAGAAGGAGAAGAGGAGAGGAATAGAGAGAGATAGACTCTCTTCGTTCTTTGTTTGCGCTCGACAGTACCAAAACACGATTCTCTTTTTACTTTTTTTTATCGCTCTCTCCCATTCTCTTATTTGGTTCTTTCCTCTTGCTCTCTATGTCCGCGTCGATTTTTTTTTTTTTCAAATATCTTTCTCTCTCTTCTCTCTGGGTTTCACGCGTGCACTCGTGATATAGGTACTACGAATTCGAGCAATTCCACACATGCGGTGCGGAAGATGAAAGAAACCAAGACAGCGACGGTGGGGAGAAAAGGGGAAGGGTACAAGAGTTAAAAAAAGCAAGGATTAAAGAATGAAATAGAGAAAGCGAGAGAGAACCACGTCTGTTTTTTACTCTCAAAATTCACTAATTATTTTAGTGCGACACGGCGCCATTGCACTTTAACGCACACTTTGCGCGCATTTGAAAAGTGCACTTTAAAAAAAAATCATTTTTAATGCCTTTTAAATTTTAGTTTTTGTTCTTTGGCGAGAGACTTATAAAAAAAAAAAGAAAAATTAAAGAAAATGTTTCGTTTCGCGTGGTAGTTGATTCGCCCATAACTTAAACAATTAAAAGTTTTATTTTATTTCTTTTTCTTCTCAAACTTTAATGATTATTAGAGCACCCAATGATATAAAAATAATAAACAATTACGTTTAAATTTTTAATTACCGAGAAGGACAGGTGTTCGAATTTAATAAAAAGTTCACTACGAATACGATAATTGATCTTGAAACAACTTTCATCAAAAGCACATATCCATTACGCACAATCTTCCAATTTTTCGTTTTAATAGCGAAACAATGAATATGAAAACAAAAAGACCATCGAAAAAAAAACTAAAATAAAAAAAGAAAAGAGAAAAGTACAAAGGAGTCTGACGAAAAGATAAAAGCATATAAAGGTTTAGAGATAAACGCTGAGAGAAAAGTTTTTACGTGTACGTGTACAAATGATATACAAAGAGCTCTTTCAGTCCATATTTAAAAGACAAGTTAGGGTTGTTATTTTCTTGTTCTTAAATTATTAAAAATAATTTTTTTTTTTTCTTTTTTTTTCTTGGTATAAACGATATTAAGAAAAATCATTTGAACAAAAAGAAAAAGAAAAATTTCCTACATATTTTCATAAAAATAGCATTCTAAACAAATAATCAATGTATATCTTTGATACGTATATATACAATTAACAATAATAATGAAAACACGTAAATCTATGACCTGAAGTTAAACAAAAGAACGATTTTTTAAAGCGTACATGTGAATTTCATTGTTGAAAAAGACGACAACTTTCTCCGATTTCCGCGATCGCCTTAACGGCCGATCCTCGCGAAATTATTATATCCCAAAAATGAATATCGATACAAGTCGACGAAGGCATGCCTTTCGAGACGACACATCGGGTACGACGTTTGGCGCCTCTCCCGGCTATCGCACTCTGCTCAGTTATTCGCAACATACACGCGCGTGTGTGTGTGTGTGTGTGTGTGTGTGTGTGTGTGTGTGTGTGTGTGTGTGTGTGTGTGTGTGTGTGTGTGTGTGTGAGAGAGGGAGAGAGAGAGAGGGAGTATGTGAGTATGTGAGTATGTGAATACGCGTTTACTTCGCATTGTAACTTACCGGTGGTGTCGTTGACGACGCGAGTGAGTAAGAACGTACATGTACGTACGTTGTCGGTGTAGCGCTGCTGGTACATGTGCGTGAGTTACGTAAAAGGCACGTTTGTTGCACAATAATCAACTCCTATAAATAACCCGAAGCGTGCTATCGCTGGCCCATAACGTCGGCGTCGTATGTCGACGTCTATGTGTCGATTTTCTTATTTTTCTTCCTTTTTTTCTTTCATCGTCCGTTCTCCTTTACATTATTTATTTTTCGCTTTCGGCTTCATTCGCGAGGCACTGTTAAGGTTTGCGTTCTTGTTTACATATTTTTCCTTTGTCGAATATTTGTTGTGTTCGACCTTTTGTTTTCTCTCTGTTTTTCGCGCTTGGAATTTTCTTACATTTTCCTTTGTTGTTCTCCTACTATTTGTTTACATAATTTGATCGATGTTGAGAATGGTATTAGAAGACTGATCGTATTGTTTTTATCAAGTTCTATTTCTTGGTTTGTTTCTTCCTTTTATTAAATATTATTAAAAATTAAAAATTTACTTTATTTTACATTATTTGTTTGAAAATTAATATTTATTTTGCACAACATAGGATACGAATATTTAATGGGTTACCCCCACTTGCGACTTTGAAAAAATCGATTTTTTGTTAATTGCATTTTTTTGAAGTATAAGTATCTGAGAATATGACCTAGAAATTTCAAGTCGATCCGAACAAAATTGACTGAGATATGAGCGTTGAAAGAAAAGAATCCGTTGTGTAAACAACTGTCAATTAAAACTTTAAACGCGTTTTTCTCGAAATGGCATTTCTGAAGTCGGTGACCAAGATTACTCGAACACTAATAAATTGATCTTCTTGAAATTTTGCAGGCTTATTTAATACATAAAAATGTAGTCTTTAATCGTTCGATTTTTCGTTAAAATCAAACCATCAACTTTGCCTGTCCGCCATTTTGTGAAAAATGAATATTTTTTTAAATCCTTCGATTAAAGACTAGTTTATACTTATATTTAACTAAATCTATCCACATTTTTTGTTTCAAATGATCCACTTCGCCGCAATGTTGGTCACCGCAAACCGTATAAATAAAAACACTATTTCATTGGCGGCCATTTGCCACTTAACAATGTAATATTTTGCAATAAAAAAATTACTGAAAGTTCTTCAAGAAGTATTCTTTAAGATGATATAATAATCGTTTAAAAAAGTTTTGTAGTTTTCTTTAAAAAAATTCATGAAAAAGGCCTTTTTTTGTTGAGCTACAACTGGGGGTAACCCCTTAATAAAAGAATTTTGAACAATTTTGAAATATAATTTTATGAATTTAAAGATATTAAATTGCTCATTTTTATAATTTCAATTAAAAATTTTTTTTCTTGCTCTAATGAATTAAAAATAGGGATGTATATATATATAATATTGCGTGATGAAAATCTTCAAACTTAATTGATTCCATACCAATTAATTTGATGATTATAACTGTTGTAAAATTTCAATATTTTAATGTGTGAAATTTACGTTATATCAAATACGAAATTCAATTAGTGTAACTATTTAGATATTTGTGTCGATGAAAATTAATAAATTGCTGGCATTAAAAGCATTTATTATACTTGCCGTAATCGTGTAAGCTACTTCAACGAATAAAATTTAATTTAATTAAATTTTATCGAACGTTACATCGGATTCTTTTCAATTAATTTAAAAAATTTTAAATTATTTTTCTTATGCGCTATCGAGTCGCATTTTAATGACTTAATTTATATATATTATATATATAAAAACTTTATATTTTTATGCATTAATTAATCAATTAATATTGTAAATTTTTCATGGAAATATTTAAAAAATCAAATTAAAATTGAAAAAATGGAAGAAAATAAATAATAATACTTATTATAATGAGTTTTAAATTGATAATTTTGATTATTCCAGATTACTTTGAGCAGATTAATTAATATTGTAATCATTGCCTTAATTACTCGTACGACATAAAATTTTCGAAATTTTTTAATTAAAAAATATTCTCGACTGTATACTGTCAGTATTTACAATTCGCTTTAATTTACGTTCATGGTTTTTCGAGCCCCACCCTGATTTATTAACCAATCGTTTTCTCTTTTTTTTTTTTACTCTTCCTCGATCTGCAAGAGAAAATAAAGCGCAGAATGTTTATAAGACGATGATTAAATTTTTACTCTATACCAACCATTTTTCTTAACTTTTTTTCTCGTAGTTTCATGTTTGCTTTCTCCACGTCGATAAAAAGTCATTTTTTTTTCTTCATTACTTGTTTTTTTCGAAAAGTCATATCGCACACGTTCTGCATTCAACTTATTTGAGCTAACGCGGGCGTTTTGCGATAGAGTATAGAACGAGAAAATTATCCAAGAGAAGGAGAACGTCGCGGTAAAAAAAATAGCGCTCGCGCGCATAATCATCGCCGATGTTTGCAAATGAGGCTTTCGTGCTTTCTTTTTTTTCTTGGTAACGAACGATTGTTTACATTAGCACCGAGCAACCGTCGTCGTTTTTTTTATTTTCTTTATTTTCTTCATTTTTTTTTTTTTTTTTTCTGTGAGAATCGAAGCTTTTCTTTTTGTACGTATGCTCGCGCACATTCTTTATCGTTTAGCGATAGAAGTGCAAAATTAAGAGTGTACAATCAAAATAAGAAGAGTGTGTTGGTTGGAATTCGATCAATATCATATGTATGGCTTGTTGTGAATGATAAAATTTCGAACTGTAAAATTTTTTATTAAAACTTTCTTTGAACGATAAGCTTCTAAATTATTTGCGAAATTTTCTGCAATTGTTTATAATTTCCTTTTTTTCTTTTTTTTTTCTTTAACAAAATACTGCGCTATAATTGTGCGAGAATTATGATTCACATTGTTTCATGTTCTTCAATTGTTGAATGTAAAAATAAAATTGAAAGAGTTGATAAGATTATTGTTTTATTAGTGTTGAAAAAATTCACCATTAACGACGATGATTAATTTGTTTAAATATCAATTATGAGCATGACGTTTTATTTTCTTTTCCGTTTATAATTTTTTTTTTTTTTTTTTTTTTTTTCCAACTAATATAAACAATAAAAAGTTTTTAATTTGAACTTTATTTTAGTGTTTCAATGAACGCATATAAAGAACAAACATTATATTTATAACTGATATTAATATTCATTAAATATTAAGATTCGTTATTGATTTATTTTATTAAAATGTACATACGTTTTATGAAATAAATAAAGTTCTTTTCGCGCTGCAAAATTAAATTAATTAAATACTATAAGTACGTTCACTTTTGCCGTATTCATACTGTCGAACGCGTCAAAAGATAAAAATGTGCGTTTAATTTAGAAAGAAAAAGAAGAAAGCTAAGATATCGGATAATGCGCGTATACGGCGTTTGTGTAGAATTCAAAGGCAGATGTATAACTCGAGTGCACGAGTGAACATCGTGGAGGAAAAAATAGAAACGAGAAATCGAGAAAAGAGAAAACAGAAGATAAAGGGCGAGGAAAAAGGGGGGCGGGCAAAACTCAGCGTCGAGTGACCCAGAGTTTTCCTCGTCGACACAAGAGAGATAGAGAGAGAAAGGCGTTTTTTACGAGTCACTGCGATGGCGCTTCTTTCGTATCAGCTGATTAAGCGATAAATCGTTACGTAATTAGCGGCTTTTAGTAAGCGCGTCTTCGATTAAGATTTGCAGCGTTTGGAATTATTCGTATACGACGAAGACAAATTATCTATGATTTGTTTACCTTTTTTTCTTTATTTTTTGAATGCTTGCATTTCGCGCAAATTTACAAATTATCTATTATTCGAAATCTATAACGCGAAAAGGAAACAAAACTTTCGCAAAAAAAAGTATAAAAATATAACCGAAATATATTTCGCCCTCGCTTTAGAAGCAATTCTTATCGCTTTTTTTCCGTACTTTAATTTTATGAAAAAAGAAAACAAATTACACTATCTTCACGCATACGTGTGTCTTAATAAACTCAAGAACCATGCATGCGTCTTTCAGAATTTCTTTATTTTATAACGCCTCATTTTTACTCGCCACAAAGTTTATTATACGTTATAACGCATTCGTCGTGGTTATTGTCACGGCGATAAAATTACAGTGACGAATGGGCGATAAGGACATTTTGATTCTTTAATTTTTCGATTCTACTGCTCCTACCCGATTAATTTTTACAGGATAAGGAGCTAAAATGTAGATCCAGATGCGCGCGCGCGCGTATGTGTGTGTGTGTGTGTGTGTATCTCCGTCGGTGCGTTTTTGAGATAAGCTCGAATCGTTTGCTACATATTTATACATGTATGTGCTGACTCGAGCGCGCGCGAATTCGCGATAAAACTCGCTATGTGCGTCGTTGCGTGATTTTTTTTCTTATTTTTTTCATGTGTGGCGCTATACGCCAATGTGTACTGTCTTTCCTCATGTATGTATATCGAAGCAAGTAGTAATGATTCTCTAATCGTCGTAGTAATTTCTCTCTCTCTCTTTTTTTTTTTTTTTTTTTTTTTTTTTATTATTATTATTATTATTATTATATATATTTTTAACAGTTAAACACACACGTACATGAAATCATCGTCGGTGATTTTACTTACGCGCCGTTACAATTTCTTTAATGTTACTTTTCATTATCGCAAAAAAGTTTTAAAAGTTAGACGAGCGTATACTTAAAATAATTATTGTTGTAAGTGTGTCATGAACGATAAGAGTCACCGCGACGGAACTTGTATCGCGTATGTATTAATTTAATTTTCTTTTTTTTTTTTTTTCTTTTCTATTTTTTTCTGCTTTTTGCGTGGGTATCATGAGTTGCGCTCGATAAAAATTATTCAAATGTTTTTGAATTTTTAATAGGAATACATTGAGGGTTACCCGTTATACTTGATCATCTTATGTTTTAATAACGCAAAACACAATATTTACTTATGCAGATATAAAATCGTCTTTTAAATAAACAGTGTCAGAATTAATACTTGGATTTTTTTTTTTTTTTTTTTTTTTTTTTTTTATCGTTGTGCATTGAATGAAGATATTAAATCTAATACTAAAAACAGCTTTTGAATGCTTGTAAGAAGACCGATTTGACACTCGTAATAGTCATTCATTGCTAACTAACGCAACTCTCGCACTGTTATGTAATTCTCTTCAATTCATCTGCAGCCACTTGAATGGTTTAATCTTTTTCCTATCGAAGACCTTGACCACAGTTAACTCGCCGTTGAAAAGAGCATAATTTTATCGTCGTGCTTTATTCTTTAAATATATATGTATCTTTTTTTTGCGCGCATTTTTTCGTTGCCAGTGCATCGACCTATTAAAGTTTTTAGTTTTTAATATCGAAGATTGTTGGAAATGAAGAATTTTTCATTTTAGCGTTAGTTATATTTCGAAATTTATTCGCACGGTGTTTACCTCTTATACAAGTCATTTCTTTTATCTCATAAACAATAGCAAATAATATAGGTCTGTCACGATGTATACTTTTTATTTCTATAGCTTGAAACCAGCCATAATAGCATATCAACCCTTTACTTGTTTTTAATAAAAGAATAATGTCATAATTTTCTCTACAATTTACGTAAAAAACTCTCTTCTCAATTTAATAATCATAGATAGACATAACATAAATAGACACACCTACACATACACGTTGAACTTTCTGTCTGCCACATGTCGTTTAAATAACATAACCCACTTAACCTCCGATCGTTAAGTAAAAAGGGAGGGGGAGAGAGAGAGACGCGAAGCGACTTTGGTCCGCGTTGAATTAACGAGATTGAGAAATATTACGTGTGTAAAGTATTGCGGTACATCGTGTGTGTCTCTCCCTTCGTCGACGCCGCCGTCGAGTTGCTACCGCTCCGTTAAGTCCATTCCTAGACGAGGCCAGCCAAGTGCAAATGTTCTCTCTTTCTCTTTTGCTAGACTGTGCGACACTTTATATTCTCCCTCTTTCTCTTTTTTTGCTCCGTGTGCGTGAACACATCGTTATCATGTCACGGGTATGACGTCCGGATGCAATTGTTGTGTCAGAACTTTGCTTTTGTTCTTTTTCTTTATTTTATTTGTTAGATTCGTTTCTTGTGCGCGTGTACTTCTCCTATCTTCGTCTTATTTGTACTTATGCGTGTATTCTTCTTTATCATTAAAGAGAAAAAAAGGAAAATTACAATTACGAATTTTCATAGGTCCGTTTGTAAAATCCAGTTTTTAAATTAATCATTTTTATTATTTTTAATAAATAATACTTACTTTGTTTTACTTTCTTATTTTCTCGTCTTAGAATAAAAATTTATCATCTTTTATCCGTAATATTAAAATAAGATTCATCAAAAATAATTTTAACGACTCGCGACTCTCGTATTTGAAAAGTATTATAATTGCCAATTGACAAAATAAAAAGTAGTATTTGTAGAGTAAAATATTAAAAAGAAGAATTAAGATTAATAAAATTATATTTTCAAAGCTCTTTCTTTATGTAAATTATTCATGTCATATTGTGGATAATTGAAAATTAACGAGAAGTGAAAGTTCGTCTCAATAATAACACAGATTATTGGCAAATAAATTCGTTATTCAAATATTCAATCCGGCCCGTGGAAGCACCAACGATGAAGCATACAGAATCAATTAATAAATCTGATTAGCATAATCGAGTCGACGACCGTTACATAATATTGATGGATGTACGAATCTTGGAAAGTTTTTTTCTTTTAAATAAGCCATAATGAATTACTTTTAAGGATATTGCCAAATTCACAAACGCAAATTGACGATAAATTCAACGTTTTTTTTTTTTTTTTTTTTTTTTTTTTTTTATAATAATAATAATAAGTAGGATAAAGAATCTTTTCAAACTTCTTGTTCCACTTAATTTTACAATAGTAATTATGCGATAAAAAATTTTTTAGGCCATTACACAAATAATTTTTAATTCGCGATATAACCTCCAAAATTTAAAACACTAATCTTGATCTGATACGTTCGTGTCTAACACTTGGTTGAAAACTTTGAAAGCTAAGGGTAAATTAATTTTTAACAATAACTAATAATTGCTGGCATTTAATGTCCAAATTAACGATAACGAATAATTGTTGGCATTTAATAAATTATCCTCCCGTTCTTTTCTATTTTTTCCCCAGCTGCATTTTTCACTAAGAACGTATGAACTATGTCGCGAACAAAAAAATTATTTTTCCTTCATTTTTTCTCTCTCTCTCTCTCTCTCTTAAATTATCTACATTGACTCGATTTACCTGCCTCGTGGACAACTGTAACTCGGACGTTCGCGCTTGGAAAGTTTCGCGTTCGATAAAAAAAAAAAATGTATGTATATGTGAAAATTAGGTTATTAACGCAAATTTAAAAGAGGTGTGGGCGAGGGGATGAAGGCGCCAGTAACTTACTTGGCAGTAAGCAACCATTAGACGTCTGGCTATTCGCCCACATTTGTGTGTTTAGGAATAACGCCACATTTAACTTTTATCATTTACGAGTATGGATCAGTTATGATTAATTATTAAAGAAAGTATTCGTTTCAACGTTGTTACACAAATTTTACAAAAATATCGATTGTGCGAAATCTTGAAAAAGCCGCGTCTTTTCGAAGTGTAAAACAAATGCGAAAAACTCGATAATCGTCAATTAAAAAAAATAAATCTCATAATATAACCATTTGTCACTAAATTAATTATCTCCGCATCAAATCGAAATTTAATCCCCGCTGCGACGATCGATAATAGTTATACGCGGCAGCACTACACACCGCAAGATTTTTCAGCTGCATGTTTAAAGTAGCAGCCAAGCCAAGTCGGTTATAACAGCCGACGAGGTTTTCGCTACATCGGAAGTTTCGCGTATGTGTGCATACTTATATATACGTGCGTTACAAAGGCTCGTCTGCATGTCCGTCGGGTATAATAGTCTCGTCTCGTTCTTTTATGCGTTTGCTTTGGCACGCGGTCGCGAGAGCGTCGCTCGCTTGTTTCTTCGTTCGTTTATTTCGCGTCGGTTTTTTTTTTTTTTTTCTTTTTTCTTTTTTTCATTTCTTTTTTTCTCTTTTTTTCTCTTTTTAGTTTTTTGCTTTGGCATTGTGCCTCGCGTCATCGTTGCGATGCTAAAATTTTCATACAATTTTCTGGGTGTACACTCGTAACTTATTGGTATGCGACGTGTAAGCGATATAATTAAGCAAGCGAACGGAAAATTATTAAAAAATTATTGTCTTTCTTGAAATAGCTCTTGAAAATAACTACGTGAATCGCGTCGATACCGCTCAGGAACTTCTTAAATGATTATTTTTACGGTTCCTAATACAATACCTAAATAACCTTTATATATATATATATATATTATATGCGATAATCAAAGAAAATTTATTAAAAGTTGCAAGAAACAACGAAAGTTAAAAATTATAATAATACAAGTATAATAGCGAGTCAACGCGTTACTATCCATTATGATGGGCCTGAAATTTTCAATGTTAGAGTTCAACGAAATAATTTTTTCACAATTAAATAGAGCTGCTAAAAATGTACAAATTATATTTAAATCTGTATCTGAATATTAGGTTATGCTATAAAACACTATGACTAAAAAAAATATAAATCTAAATTTTAAATAAAAACAGTTTTTAAAAAATTTCGTTCGACTCCAGCGTTTGAAACTTCAAACCCATTCATTATGTCGGTGTCTCCTCGTACAGACATGTATTCTCACATAGAATGGCACCGACAATGTCTTGAACACATGGTAGCGACTTTTCTCTCGTATATTTCGAATTAAAGCACAAAGATTGAAGAGAATGGGACGATGATCGTTACTAATGATGCGGAGATTTGTATCTTTCTACTTCCTAGCGATATTTTCTTTGTAATTAACCGATATTTTTTCGAGTTGCCCCACATCGATCAGTTTTATTTGGATGATGGCTATTTGAATACTGATAATGATAAGTCTTGTTTATTTCAAACATTACTTGGTTGTGATCTTAATATTTAAAAGTTTATATTTTGATAATTATTTAGTAATAAAATATTTACTTTTTTTTTCTATTGTAATAAAAATAAATGAACTATACCTTTAAATAGAACAATCTTTTATTAATTAGTAACGATTTTGCTTGAAAAATTTCTATTTTTTTATTCTCCAAGAAATTATACTCAATTTAAGATTAATATCAAAGACCATAAACTAGTAGGTCGTTTGAATTTAATTAAAAAAAAAAAATATTACATATTTTAAAAATGCGTATCTGTAACATTTTTAAAATATTTTCTATAAATAAAATTCACTCGATATTTAACAGCCTTTGTTAATTATTAATTGAAAACTTTCATTAGAAGAAAAATAAAAAAAAAAAATGAAATTTTAAATTTAATTGCACCGTAAAATTACCCGAAATCGCGCACAATAAATTTTCCTTAACCCATTAATTAAATCGAAATTAATAACTACGCCAATATAAAATACCGAATTTCAGAGATTGAAGATTTGCTCTTTGCCACAATCTACGCGACCGCAAAATTCCCATAATTACCATTCCCTCCTCCTTCGCCCCTCTTTCTGATTTTAATGAACTTTCAAACGACACCATACGCGATACTCATTTCCAATGCGCGCCATACTCCCTCCTCCCTTTTTTTTTTATCCCCTCCATAGTCCTCTGAAATATACGCGCGCGCACACATGAAAGTAATTGAATTCGTTTCGCTCCTCTCTTCCCCCCGCTCTTATGTAGACTGCAGAGATAGAGAGAGAGAGAGAGAGAGAGAGAGAGAGAGAGACGACGAGCGCGTGCACCCTTTTCTCCTTCGAAGACAATAAACAGAACCTAGGGAGAAAAAGTACGTTAACGCGACGCGTGCACTATACGCGCGTGCGCGTTTCTTCGAGCGTCAAAGACGCTGCGGATATTGAGAGATACTCGCTCGTTTGCGAGGGTGGGAACCGATCCGTAAAGTCTTGAAACCTCGGCACGTGTTCTTCTCTTTCTCTCTTTCGCTTGGCAATCCATCTTTTTCTCTTCTTTTTCGTTTAGTCTTGTTTTTTTTTTTTTTTTTTAATAGTTTCGTCTTCTTTATTTCTTCGTGCCTCTCTCTGAAAACATGCGTTTTTGCGCGCTTTTTTCATTGTGGCAAGAGCCGGCGAAAATGAGACGTGCATTGTTTCGGTGTTATTTGCGCTGGAGCAACTTTTTGGAAAAATGAAAAAAAAGCAACTGTTCTCTATTTTTTGTTTAAAAACATGTAGTTTTTCAGCGTTAACTTAATGTTTATCCAAAATGTTATTGTTATCAGAACGATTATTTTATTAAAATTGTGCCTCATATATAAATTTTTTTGCGTCGATTTAGTACGTCAATATAGCAGTTAAGAAAAGTGTATTATTCGACTCCTCGCCATAGCCGCGTACTTCGTCTTACCAAAATTCATCTAATTTATATATTCAAAAAAAAACGCGACTAATTGCATCCTGCAATTACCATATATTTATATACATATTAAGCAGTAGACTGAAGGTAAAACGCAACATATGCCTTTCTTTTAATCGCTTATGATTTATTTTTCCCCTTTACCGTTGCTCTCTTTTTACCTTTCCTTCTTTCACGTCGTCCTTCGTCTTTTTCTTAACAAGGACAATTTAGTAGCTTTATGACGCATATAGTAGGTATGCACCTCGATGTTTATAACACGTTAGTTTCACGGTGCCTTTCTTAATTATTGTGCTTTATACGCAATTGACCGTTTTTATATCGTTATGACGAAAACGCTACGTTAAACCTAGTCTGCAAGTATTTGACTTCAATCTTGGATTTGTAAGATTTACTTTTAATATATATCATCTCATCAACTTTTTGTTTTTTTTTATGGTAAAATTTTTTTATTCATGTAGAAATAATTTTTTATATTTTTAAAACATTTTATGTATATAATAATATTTAGTTAGTAATATTTAGTTGATCCTTAAATATTTAAACGAACAGCTGAAGTTTAATTCTTCAATAAGCGGCTTTCAGTCTCACGTTTGTTTAGGAATCCATATATATATATACACACACACGCGCGCGCGCGTTGCTCACTTATATACAAGGCCCTAAACCATTCTAGAGGCTCAAAAAGTAATTTTTTTTTTTTTTTTTTTTTTTTTTTTTTTTTTTTTTTTTTTTTTTTTTTTTTTTTTTTTTTTTTTTTTTTTTAAAGGAAAAATACAAAGTTAATCGAAATTAACAAAAGACAGAAGTTTATTCTACATATGATTAACTAAAAAACAATTTTTATAGAATAAATAATTTGAAAATAACGGCTATGCAGCGATTAATGAGTCATAATTTCATGAAAATGGATAAATTTTCATGTCATTTTTTGTTAAAAAACGTGTCGTTTGAGCACAATTTATTGAAGAACGTTTAAATGATATGTTTAAAATAAAAAAAAAAAAAAAAAATTATTAAACTTGATTTCTCATAAATACATAATTTTTTTTTTTTTTTTTTCCACTAAAACATCAGAAATTCAGTCTCGGAATCCGCATGACAAATTTATCTCGACAATGCACAAAGCTTTTCGTCGCAAACTTCCAACAAAATTCGCAAACTCTTAGCGCGACGAGAAAGACCGAGAGCGACGAATTAGCATTTAAATATTACGAACGAATGAGCATTTCGAAAGAGATAATTGCATGCGTACGTAAAAGGTATGTATTCGTTATAATATACAGATATATATGTGGTGTACATATGTGATCGTTTTCGGTGCTTCTGTTTTATACCGATTCGTTTTTCACTTTTTTTCTTTTTTTTTTTTTTTTTTTTTTTTTTTCGTGGATATCGGCAAGTTTTATAGTGCATTTAACGCCATCAAGCACATTTATAGAGGAAGTGCGATAAGAGGAAGGAAGGCTATATTAACCATACGTACGGCTTAGTAAGGTTAACCTGCCATCGTGTGATCGACTATACCTGTCATCCGCTCTCAAAAAGAGAGATAGAGAGAGAGGGGGGAAAGGAAGAGAGA